>CM024695.1:35130337-35730337 GCA_014182845.1 Corymbia calophylla
TTTTTGACCAGGCTATTCGGCTAGCCTGGTCGTTGCTCCAACCCGCCTGATAGGGGCTGGGTCGGTTTAGTAGGGCTGGGTCACCTGACCCAATCCAAATCATTTTTTTATTAAAAAATAAAAAATTCTAAAAAAAAAATCAAAAATTTCAGAAAATTAAAAAAATCTTAAAAATCTTAAAATATCTTAAAATTTTTCGAAAAATCATCAAAAATTAATTTTTTTTTAATTTCAGAAAGATTTTAAAAGTTTATTTTATCTTATTCTATTTTTCTTTCTTTTTTTTTGAATATTCAAAAACTCCTAAAAAATGAGAAAAAATTAGAAAATTCCAAAAACCTTAATAAATGTTTTTTTTTAAATTCAGAAAAATTGCAACAATTCAAAAACCCTTAAAAAAAGAAAAAAAGACTAAAATTGAATAAGCCTTTAGGGCTCTACAATAGGTTTTTGTTTTTTATGTTATTTTCCTACACCTTATTTTGTTGTAATTGTTAGATGTTATTTCCTTACCTTAAAATAGTTAGGGCAAGCCTTAGAATTCTCGAAGATATTGCCATAACCTCATTAATACACGATCAAGTTAGGTACCGAAAGGGCATTAGTCGCGTGACTAACATAATCAAGTCCCCGACCCTAAACCCTCTTGTTGCGTAAAAGGTGAGACACGCTCCCATGTCTCACTCAGTTCCTAGTCAACCTCAATAGGCTAGCGGCGACTCCTTGTTTGGAAATTTTTATGAATACCCAACGTCACGCGAGGTATGGGCTTAGGAGAGTCCGAGTTAATTAAGGGCCGTCGGCCCGAAATTACTAATACCCCTAAACCTATTATTTAGAAAAAAAAAAATTTGTAGGTCGCGACAATATCTGAAATTATAAGTAAGTCTCTCAACTTCTGTGAGTAATGATAGGTATGATTTGAACATTACAGATTGGTGTAGGCTTTGTAATTGGTTGGAAATGGAAGCTCATGACATGTTTTGGTGGAGATGGTGTATCTCGAATTAGAAATAAAATGCTTGGACTTTGTCCAGCGTAGATTTTCAATTCGGGAACAGGGCTGATTACGTTCTTCCAGAAATCACGGGGTAAGTTTCTTCCTTCTCAATTCCACTATTTGCTCCTGGAAGTAACTAAACGAGCTATAACACCAAACAAGTTCTATTTCCATCACCCATTTGATGTCACGAATAAAATCTTCCCTTATACAAAGTATGATGATTTATGGTATACAGTGAACTTACGGTCTGGGTCATGCACTTCCGTGATATGTGTCACCCTCTTTTATTCAGTTTTTGTGCGGTTCATGTTGTGTGTTATGTCGAAACTTGACACGGATGAACATATAAATGTCAAAATTTCTAAAAAGTACACTTAAGTGTTACTTTTTTTGAAAATTAGATACTTAAATGCCAATTCTAGCAACACTTGTCGGAAATCCGATATAGTGTTATTTTAATAATAAAATCGGTCTACATGGCTACCACAAATCTGATGTGGCTCACCAGAAATCTGACGTGGCTTACCAGAAATCTGACGTGGCTCGTAGTTGGCACTTAAATGTTCATTTCTTATCTAATTTGGTACTTAAGTGCATTTTTTTTTAAAGTTTTGGCACTTATGTGTCCTCTTATATCAAGTTTTGTCATTTGGGGTGTTCACAACTCGTTTCAGAGGACAAAGATACGGATACTGGTGAGCCCTTTTTCAACATAAGCTGTGGAAGGTTGCAAGCATCGCTAGATAGACTGGAACCCATTTTAAGCTATTAAGATACTGTTTAGTGGATATCGGTGAAGAGATGGTATGTTCATTGGTTGGCTCCTTTGAACTGCATTGAAATGAGAACTACTAGCTTCTAATGTGCACAGGATGATGGTTTGACGTGAAAATTTTGAACATGGGGCTAAGCGAAGGATTGTTTAGCTTTTGAGTGTTCATGTTGGCCTCAGAAGTTGCTTACTTATTATTGTTTCTTAGCATATGTTCATATTAATTGCAGCATCAATTGTTTGCCTGAATTTCGTATTCAGATGGAGAAGCGGGAATATGGGAAGGGATGACGAGGCTCAATGGTGCAATGAAGAATGAGTATTGAAGCCTTCGAATATCATCAATTTTGTCGGACAATGTTGTTGAACGTAAGGGAAGTAGTGTAGCGGTAAAATATGGGCAATCTGTTTTCATCAGTTATTTTTACTCTTCTTTTTTCACATCCATTCCCTTTCTTTACATTTACTAAATAGTCAGTCATCTATGAAATATTTTTGTAGAAACAAAAGTCCCGTATCATCAATGGGATTAATTTCATGTCAAGGCGGATGATTTGGAACGATGATAAGGCATTTCTCGTGACATCCTATTAAGCAATGTCCATGTGCATTTCATACACGACTTGATCATGTAATTGAGCAATCACAGCTCCGTTTTCAAAATTGCTGCACAATGGCATATGCTCTCTATAGAACTTTTCCCCTTTGGTTTTTGTTTATGTTTCTGGCATTTGCTAGAATAGGGAGATGCCCTAGCCATGCTAGCAAAAATCGCTAGGAATGTACTACCTTAGGCGAATCATGGAGTGTCTGCTGCTTTGGCCCTGTTTTATCAATCTACTTTACAATGCATTATTAGAAGTTAAAACTACATGTCCAAAAGAATTGGAAAATGGAGTTCAAAACGTTTTCTTGACTAGATGCATCTTTATGAAAGAAAATGTCTGCCGTAAAGTTGAGAAGTTCTTATTCATTCCCGAATCTCCTCCTCTCTTGCTTACACTTCATTCTTTTCATGCTCTCTGCAGCGCCTTTTGCCCCCATAATCCTCCTCAAGATACCCCCAACTTTGCTCGGCCTCGCTTTCCCCATAATATCGTCCATTTTATCCGTCTCCTCTTTCGTGGGCTTCTACTCCTAGCTCACCCGCTTTTGCTTCATGACCCACTTCTTGATCCTCCTCGCTTTGCTGTCCAGCCAGGTGCTCAGCATCCGGGTGCTGTTCACCAAAGAAACGTCGAAGACTTTCGCTGCTGAGATCACGGAGACTGGAAAGAGGCAAAAGTCCTGGTAAGGCTGGAGTGCGGGGTTTCGATTGCTATGTGCTGCTGGAGTTAGTGGTGTTGGTGCTGACGTGCATCGTGCACAATTGCTGGGGGAGGGAGTGCGAAGGGTTCGGTGCAAAATGGGACGCAGTGGAGAAGAAGCAGACCATGAGGATCACGAAACTGCAGGAGGAATCGATCGCCAACACAGCTAAGATCGTGGAGATCAAAGCCAAAGAGATGGATGAGAAGATGAGGTGCAAGTATGGGCCGTAGTTAACGCTGATCTCGCAGCCTGAGCTTCCATTGAACTGAAACTGTTGTTTGCTCGGCTTGCTACATCATAAGTTGCTTGTGTTAGGCCACTAGTTGGGTGATTTTTATTTTTTTAAGGGTGGCCATATTGAACAGTATGGAGAATTTGTATGGATCATTGCTTCTATTTGAATAGATGAACTACATTGAATATTGATGGCCATCTTGCCAATTCTGTGAAAATTGGGTTCACCTTAATACGACAATGATCAAAGAGGTAATTGTTTACTGTTTGGGGGGAAATAATCAAATGACAAATTGCGACAAGGTGTGCACGTGACAACATACATTTGCCTATATTATAAGTGTGGCTGATGTTACACTTCAAGTCTTTAAACGCAAGTGAACACGATACTATTCGAATCATACACACAGTGACAAGTGCAAACAAATATCTCATCACAGATGTTCTTGTCTAATGATAGCATAGATCATTTCCAAATCTTCATGGGCCGGTAGAGGGGAGGCCAGTAGGTGGATTTGACCATTTCAACATACAAGGGAAGCTGTAGGATTGCAAACACTATGACAGGGAAGGCAGTCAGCAAAGTAATTGGGATGTAAACCCACTTCAATCGTCCATGTAGGACGATTACAAGAGCAGAGCCGAATGCCACCAGCATAAAAGCCAAAGAGAGGAAGAGAAAAGTGAGGCCCAGTATCATTTTACTTGGTAGCGAGTAAAGGAAATCTTCAATTGCATATCGTGAGGTTAGGATAGCCAAAAACATCAAGGTGGCAGTGACGGAGGAGAAGAGAGCGAGAGCGTCTGCAACCGCGAACACAATGAATTTGCCTTTCTGCAAAAAGATCGGGATCCCCTTACCGCTGTCATTGCCTCCAGGTACTGTAAAAGCCGCAGTGAAAGCCACCGTAACGATGAGAGTCGCAACAAGACTACAAGATGACGATGTATCTTTCATCCATTGCCCGGCCTCTTTGAGCAAATCTTGGCGTTGTTCGACAAAAACTTCCCAATGTGTTTTCCCTCTCCTTTCTTTTGTTTCCTCCAATTTCAGACTCTTAAAAGAAGGATCGCTCCTATCTTCCTCTTTCAATACCTTCAGAAAAATAAAGGACGTTTGTCAATGTAAAAGCAAATTAAAGAGCACAAAAAGGGTGGCAAAGAAATAAGTTGAACCGACCTTAAATTTCGGACTTTTAAGGAAAGGATCGCTCCCATCTTCCACTACCTTCATAAAAATAAAGGACTCCTGTTAATGAAGTTGTAAATTAAAGAACACAAAAGGGTGGTAGGCAAATAAGGTCAACAGACCTTAAACCACTGAAGTTCCCTTTGTGTTAGAAAAGCTGCTCCAGAAACATCTGCCGATGCACATTCTGGTGACCATTCTACTACTGCCTTCATTAGGTCGCATCTCGTCCACTTATCATCAGTCAAATATGGAGTTGTGTTGTGTGCATTTACTAGTCTAAACAACTCGACATGACGTCCCTTCCCAACTTCTATTATCACTTTTTTTTGTGAAATTCTTTTCCCACATCAACTCCGGAAAAATTTCAAGACATAACTTGACGAATTCAAAGATTCCACGTGATGCAGCTTCAAGAACAATGCCTGAAGTCAATAAAAAGTCACGTACTTTGGAAGTTTCCATGTTAGCTGACTTCTCGATAAGAGCTTGATTTTCATATATAATCGACCATTCATGCCTGAACTTTGATTCTACAATCCTTTCGATGAAAGGTGCTGCATGTAACATCGGATAAGCAATTTTCCCAAACAGAGTTCTTTTAATTTAAGGAAATGGGAAGATTCAATGACGGATCGATAGATCTATTTTCGATTGAGTATTTTTACAAATTCACCTAAAAGATAAATTATCAATTAGACTTTGAATTCAATCTAATAGAATTGCATCATAATACACGAATTGAGAGCCGGTCCATATTAATACTTATGATCTCAAGGGGTATACTGAAATATCAATTTACACTTTAAAATTTGAGATCTTTACCCATGGATGAAATAAGGTCCTTTTTTTTTTAATAGATACCACAGCAGTTTCGTATACCAATTTTTGTGGCCAGATACAAGAGTGATATCATGAAAATTACTACTACCACGAAGAGTAGAGAAGAATCGTGTCAACAAAATTAGGAATTGATGACAAACAAAAAAAAAATATACATATCACACTCATGAAATCAAGATTGCACAGATAATGAAATTTGATGATGCTCGATTGTGTTAGAAAACAACTTGGATTCATCAACCTTTATGACGTGAAATCCAAATTTACAGTTTTCAATAATCTGACATGAATAAGAGTTCTTGACTTACTTCACAAATATCATATTTGATATTAATTTATAACTTCCCTGAGGGGTTAGATATTAAATTGTATACATAGTTGTACTCCTTATGCCTCAATTTTTTCTCAGTAGGATCTCTGAATGATATGTTGTTTGTCGTGTTAGTCCATCAATTAAGCAAATTGCTAGAAATACCTCGAGCCATCTTCATGGCTTGGGAGTTGCCAACTGATGTACGGAACAAGCATTGAGGGATACCTAAAAATGGTAACATATAAGTGAATTCCATGGGATTGCTTAAATTGTACATAACTAATAAAAGAAGTGCAAGAAGTACCTACATTCGTAGATAGACTTTTCCCAAAACCGAGTCTATCTCTACTATGGAAGTAAGACATCATGGACACCAAATATACCAACGATCTATCGGTATCTTCAGTTGTCTCTTGCCCTTGGTGTGAAGTTAAATGGTAGGCTATATCTTTTGGGACACGAAAAAAATAGTTAAGTCGAGTAAAGAGTGAGGGAAATGAGATAAGATGAGTGAGTGCGAAGTCCAACCCAAATGGCCGGCCATAATTAGCCTGCTCATGGTATCAACATCTAGGGAGGGTTTGCACCTAGCCAGGTACCATATGACTTCCTTTTGCATTGGAGCCCACGAAATAGCCGTCGATAGGGCAAGGGCTATACTTTCACGTTCAGCATTAATTTTGTCTACTAATGCTTTTACCATCCTTATTCTTCCTCCTCGAGCAGCATTGCAGAGGGCCCTCCTAAAAACAAGAATGTTATTTTCTAGAGGCAAGAGCTTGACCAAGTTCTCGACCAGTTGATCTTGTGCGGCAATAACCGCAACATCGAGCACAGTAACGGATTCATGTTCTACGGTCATAACTTCAGCCGTCATTGCTTCGCGATTGTCATGTAAGATTTTCTCAACACATTTCCAATCACCTGCCAGTGTGGCATAAAACAATGCTCCATAGTTTTCCTTCATCAACACTGTTGGCACGACTGCAAAAATTGCACATTAAAAGTCCTTAAGCAATTGTTTACCTCAAGTGTAATCATTGCACCTGTTCAGAGTTCTAATGAAACCAAATGCAAGTCAAGGGCGATTGTTTACTCAACATACCTTTTTATAGGAGTGCATTTATTTGCTTTTTGAAAGTAAAAAAAAAATAATGGCCTTTCTCAATTATAATTCAAGATATTGTCCAGATTATAAAAATTATCAAAAGATTATATTGGAAGTTATATGTCAGCGTTGTATGTTTAAAAATTTAAAATATTGCGGACTAAAAAATGTCAAAATGCATGAAATACAAGATCTACGATAAACGAAAATTAAAGTTGAAAAGGACAAACCTTTATTTTCTAATTGATTCATTGAGCTCAGGTAGTGTTCATGAAGTGGGTCTATTACGGTCTTGGGAAGCTTTATCAGCTGCCATGCCTTTTAAACCCCCTTCTTCGTCAGCCACTTTGTCACCGAAAAGAGAAACGAACGTAAAAAACCTTAGAGGTACTGAAAAGAGGTCACTATTCACCCCGTCTCTCTCTAAGCTGAGCTCGTGAACCCCTGTAGCTTCGGCGCTGTCTTTGACGCCGGGAGGACACCTCCGACACCGATTGAGGCCGGATTTGCATAGAGAAGAAGCTCTTCGACAGGCGATCAGAACCCCCTTGCTCTGGTAAGGGCTGCTTCTCTCGATTTAGCTATGCGGTGTTAGGGCTTGCTCGACTTCCCCTGTTCTAGCTAGGCGGGTTTCCCCTGTATTGATGATGGAGATAGAGCTAGCAGTCCCTAAGGCCAAGTCTGACCTGGGTGGGGGTCGAAATCGGAGCAGGAGTAGGGCCCCGGATGGGCGCAACTCCTCGAGAGACCGGGCTCGAAATGGCAAGCCCTCAGCAAGTGGCTCTACTGGCGTGAGGAAGTTGGTTGAGCCTAACTGCGTTGATGGAATTAGGCCTAGCTCTGATGTTAGATTAAGTAGATCTGATAGTTTAGGGCTGGATTTTGCAATGGCTGGCGTTGAGGGGAGTTCCAGAGGCTTACCTACAGCAGCTGAAGGAACTAGGCCATCTCTGATACAGCAGCAATCGGAGAAACAAAACACAGCAACCCGGTCTTGGGCCAATGTGGCAAGAGCAGTGGTGCAAGGGTATTCCCTCACCTATTATCCTCCAAATACGGGTATAAATAATGCTGTGAACTGTAACGATGAGGACTTAGAGGCTGCCGATCCACTTTGGAAAGAGTGTTTAGTTGGGTATTTTGTCGGGAAAAAACTCCCATTCAAGCTTGTGGAGACAGCCATTAAACACCTGTGGGGACACCGTCTAATGGAGGTGAAGGCGAACGACCAAGGTTTCTTTTTCTTCCATATTCCAGACTCGGAGTTTAGAAGAAAAGTCATTGAAGGGGGCCCGTTGACGGTGGCGAGGGTGCCTCTCATTCTCCAGCAGTGGCAACCTATGCTAGAACTGAGAAAAGGTGAGCACTCCTCGGTTCCTGTTTGGATTCGGCTGAAGAACTTACCATATGGCTTATGGTCAGCTCGGGGCATAAGTAAAGTTGCAAGTACCTTGGGTACTCCTTTATATGTTGATCAGCACACGGAACAATTAAAAATGATTTCCTTCGCGCAAGTATGTGTGGAACTGGAGGCTTCCAAAGCCTGCCACGATTCCATAAATGTATTCATCAATGGGGCTGTCCGAGTGGTAGAGGTAGAGTACGAATGGAAGCCCATTTCATGCCAATCTTGCGATGTATTCGGCCACAAATGTTCTGCCACTAATACAAGGAGTACTCAGCATGTGCAAGAGAATCAGCATGGGGTTCAAGCCCCTCAAGATCCTACTGCAGAAACTGATCAGCACTCCCTTTTGGGCTCAACTCGTCCTTCGGAAGCTCCCACTTCAACCCCCCTCGAGGAATGGCAGATAGTTCGGAGTAGAGCGGGCAAAGAAAAAGCAGAACCTACGCTAGCGAGACCAATTCCAAGTAGACCCTCAGCTTCATGTGGGTCTAGACTGCAACAGGAACCTCCTCTCAAGCAATTACCCACATTAGCAGCCCCTGACAAGCATCAAAACACTTCCGTAGCTCCTGTCCTCCCGACCCCTTTGGCCTCTGATGGAGCCTGAGTAGAAGAACCAGAACCTGCCCACGTGCAGGACCATTCTCTACTGGATTCGGGGCGCAATGACCAGGTCTTGCTGGAGGTAGACTTGACTGCAATACCGTATCATACACTGACGCAAGATGAAGTCCCTGCTGATCCTCCACTGCAGAGGGCTGTTCTGCAAGCTGAAGCCCCTGTTAACCCTCCTCTGCAGATGGCTGCCTTGTGGAAGGGTCCTCCACATATGGATGAGGAGCAAATGGAAGACGCCGACTCCCCCGTGCAGCTGGGTGCCAAGATAGAAACTGACTCTGCTGTGCAGAAGCTGAAACAGCCGCTGGTCTGCACTGACTCCCCCACTCAGGAGGATGCCGTACAGAGAGACAAGCTGATCAGCGCACAACAGCCCTCTTCGGGTTCTCCCCTTACAAAGGCTAAGCCTCCAACTAGCAAGCGGCGCCCAAAGAGAAGGTAGTTCTTGGCCTTCTTTACTCTTTATTATGTTTTTTGGATGTTGGAACATAAGGGGTCTCATGAACCCCATTAAACAAGCGGAAGTTAGACGTTTTGTGCACCACAACAACATTTGTTGTGTTGGTATTTTGGAAACTAAAGTTTTAGCTGGCAATTTTGATATTATCTCACCTGGATTACTGCCTGGATGGATGTGGTTGGCGAACTATGAGTACTCCCCTCGGGGACGCATATGGTTAGGATGGAACCCCCTCCTAGTGGACTTTAAGCTCCTTTTTTGTTCTAGCCAGATTATTCATGGAGACATTAAAATTTTGGTTTCAGACTCAGTTATCTCCTTCTCTGTGGTGTATGGGGAACATACTTTTGTCTCCCGTAGACCACTCTGGCAAGATATTATTAGATTGAGCCTTAGCCTCAAGGAATGCCCCTGGATTGTTGCTGGTGACTTCAATGCTATCCGGGACCCCTCGGATCGCATAGGGAGCCATGATATTTGGATACCCGCTTTTGATGACTTCAAGGAGTGCCTGGACCAAGCTGAACTAATTGACCTACGGTATGTGGGATTTCGTTTTACTTGGTCTACTTCCTCGGGTGCATCCAGAAAGCAAAGGAAAATTGATCGTGTACTGGTAAACAACTGCTGGTGTATGTCTTATTCATTTTCTAAAGCTTCTTTTTTGGCTCCGGGTATTTCGGATCATACACCGATGCTTGTGAAAGTCTTGCCGCTTTCGCACCGCCGGGTTCCATTCAAATTTTATAACTTATGGATGAGCCACCCGGACTTTTCTATACTTGTAATGCAGGCGTGGGATACTCAAGTCACAGGCTCTCCTATGTTTAAACTATATGGCCGTCTGAAGCTGCTTAAGGGCCGCCTTAAATGCCTAAACAGGGATGCCTACTCGGACATTTCCATGAGAGTTTCTGCAGCTAAAAGGTAGTTGTCAGCAACCCAAGAAGCACTCCTTCTTGATCCTCAGAATAGCCAACTGGCGGCTGATGAAAATACCCAAATCAAAGAGTTCTATGAGCTCCGGTCCCTGGAGGAGTCTTTCTTTAGGCAGAAATCGAGGATTCGATGGCTGAATGAAGGAGACCATAACACCAAGTTCTTTCACCATTTAGTGAACCATAGACATCTCCGGAACAGAATCCTTTCCCTCATGGACAATACCGGTCAAATGGTTTCTAATCAAGTAGAAGTTCAGAGAGTCTTTGTCTCTTATTTTCAGGACTTACTAGCCCCGGCGGTTGCATCATTGAGACTAGCGACACAGGAGATCTTTGATGCCATCCGCACCCCCCTCACAAATGACCAGGTCAACTCTCTCTCTCTTCCCTTCCTTCCTTCAGAAGTTCGTGATGCGATGTTCTCTATAGCCGGAACAAAGCCCCGGTCCGATGGTTTTAATGCAGATTTTTCAAGAAGAATTGGGACAAGGTGGGTTCCTTCGTCACTGAAGCTGTTATGGACTTCCTTGAGTCAGGGTGTCTTCTCAAAGAAGTCAACAATACCATTATTACCTTGGTGCCTAAAGTCCCCAATGCATCATCGGTTTCAGACTATAGATCTATAGCATGCTGCAATACAATCTACAAATGCATCACCAAGATTCTCGCCACTAGAATTGCAGCAGTGCTTCCTGATCTCATTAGCCCGACTCAGACAGCATTTGTGAAGGGAAGGCGAATAAGTGACAATATTCTCCTTGCCCAAGAACTTTTCTGCGGGTTTCACAACAAACCCCACATTCCTAAATGTGCCATCAAGGTAGATTTCAGGAAAGCCTACGACACATTGGACTGGAATTTCCTCGAGAACACCTTGCTAGCATTCGGATTCCCTAATCATCTCACAAGATTGATAATGGTATGTGTTCGTACCCCTAAATTCTCCATCTCTATTAATGGAGAGCTTCATGGCTTCTTTTCTAGTGGAAGAGACATCCGGCAAGGTGACCCTATATCTCCATATCTATTCACATTGGTTATGGAGGTATTCACAGGTATCATTGAAGCTCAAACTCGGTACCCGGAATACCGATACTATTGGAGATGCAAGGCAACGCGCCTATCTCATTTATTCTTTGTAGATGATGTCCTTATTTTCAGTCAAGCGAGCCTCGCTTCTATATCCTGCATCAAGAATGGGCTCACTTTATTTTCCTCATGGAGCGGCCTGATCCCTAACCCCAGGAAAAGCGAAGTATTCATCTCTGGAGGTTCTGATGCACTCAGGGACCAGATTATTCAAGAACTGGGCTTCACTGGGCTCATTTCCGTTCGTTACCCGGGTGTGCCTATCATTACCTCCCTAAGGTTAAATAAAGTGGATTGTAATACCACGGTAAGTCATCTTACTTCTAGAGTCCAATCATGGACACACCGGTTTCTCTCGTTTGCAAGCCGATTACAACTCATTAAGTCGGTTTTACATGCTATTCAAGCCTATTGGACATCCATTTTTTGGATTCCTCGCCGGTTGTAGAGAAGATAGAGCAAGTATGCAGACAATTCCTTTGGAGAGGTCCTATAATGGGATCAGGAGGTGCTAAGGTGTCTTGGGCAGATGTCTGTCTCCCCACCCCTGAAGGAGGACTTGGCTTGAGGAAAATTAGAGACAGTAACAAGGCAGCTATGGCTAAACACATTTGGCTGCTATTCACTGACAAAGATCTCTATGGTGCAAATGGATTCATGCTACCTATCTCAAAAGAAAAAACTTTTGGATTGCCCCTACCCCAACGGTGCCGCTCCCCGGGCCGGCGGAAAATACTTACTTTAAGAGAAGTTTTCCAGCCGCACTTCAGATGGAAGGTAGGGGATGGCGAACAAACATCGATGTGGTTCGATCCTTGGCTAGAGTGCGGCCCTTCATACCTGCTATTTTCGGATAATTATATCTCCCAGTCAGACCTTACCAAGCAAGCTAAGGTTAAGGACATATACACTCTGGATGGACTCCAACTTATTCAAGACCTGTCACTTTGGCAAATCTTGGTTCCCCCACGATCTCAAGGCCCTGACACATTTAGCTGGGTGGAGGAGACATCTGGGAAGTTCACGATGGCATCTGCATGGGCCACCATCCGCCGTAAAGCCAACCCGGTACCACAGGCTTCTTTTGTTTGGGACAAGGCCCTCGCCCCCTAGACACCAATTCCTCATGTGGCTCATCTCCAAAAATCGTCTCCCTACACAGGTACTCCTCATGCTCTATGGGAGAATACCTTCCACGGTGTGTGCTTTTTGTAAGACAAGGCCCGATTCAATCAATCATTTATTTTTTGAATGCTACGTACCCAACTCTCTTGCTAATTTCTGGGCGGCTAAATGCAATATCCCTTGGACCAATTCGACTTGGCCAGACAACCTCCTATGGGTTAAAAATATCGTGTCTGGCAAAGGGTTCTACCAAGAGCTAGCTCAGTTTTCTTTTGGAGCTCTCTGCTACACCATTTGGAAAACCAAGAATGATATTATCTTTCGTGGCCGGAATTTATACATCCCATCCTTGAAGCTACAAATTACTAAGGCGGTAAAAGATAAGGCTCTGACCATCAAAAGGGTCGAAGACAACCCAAGGAATAGAAGAGTGCAGCGGAGTTGGGGCGTTAGTCCCCGCATTTTTGAAGAGGATCGGATGTGGGCCTAATCCTAGGAATGATTTGGACAGTCTAGTCCTTCTCTGTTATTTTATTGCACTTGTGCTATGTTCTTACTTGTGACCGAGGCACCCTGTCACTCCTAAGACTGTTTGTCTAGATGAGTGCCTGCTGGTGCCACGCCTCACTTTTGTTGTACATCTTTGGTCGTGAATATATTACTTACCTTACCAAAAAAAAAAAACGTAAAAAACCTTAGATTAAACTTTGTATGCAAGATCACCGTAACAGGCTCATTCATTCCATGGAATTTTCTGATATAAACTTAAACTTTTAAACAAGAAACATTTTAACCACCGAACTTAATAGATATTATGAGTTTTTCTCGGATAGCCATTGTATCATGAACTAGTTTTGTGGTGCACTCTAACTTTCATATCTTGGTCAATATGCTTTTTAGTGAGTTTTATTTCTCGTTGCCAACGATTTTATCTCGCAGAATCATTCATAAATTAACTCTATACAATTTTTTTTTTTATCTATCTCCATAATTTCACGTATTAAATATTAATCACAATAAATTTATACATAAAAATAAATAAACTAATTAACTTAATCACATCAATCTCATCAATTAATATGATATATTTATAATTTATAATTGGGGAAAATCATACTACAAGTGCCATAACTTTTGTACAGTGCTCACTTGAGTATTATAAATTTTTTTTCGATCAAACAAGTGTCATCACATGCTCTATCCTTTTTTCACAAGGATTTTATAAAAGAATGTCCGGACACTTATTAAGTAATAAAATAAAGAAATACTACAATTTGCAATACATTTTCTGTCCATGATATTGCTTATATTACTTTGAAATTAACACCCAAAAAGCGAAAATTTTCCGATTTTGCCATCGCCTTGTGGGATCAAATCACAACAACAAAGGAAAGAAAGGAACATGCCTGGCAGGGGTGGCAATGTCGACCCACTGCTTTGATTATCCATGGAGGATTCTTTGCCGGGCCGTCCCGTGAGCTTGTAAAAAGCTGAAGCAGAGAAGTGTATTTTTATGCGGTTGAAGTTATTTTGTGCTCTTGTGGATCTCCTTTTATAGAAGGATTCGTGGATGGAGGCGAAGTTCCTGCTGCCGATGTCGTGTTTAACAAATGATGATGGAACGTTTTTCATGGGCACCGCGGCTCACGAGAATGAAACTTTCTCCTATTGACTACTTTCTCTTTTCGAATTGTTTATAAATCACATGAGAAACAATAATCATACCATTCTCTTTTATAGAATGACGATTTCACTTTCAAAATTTTGTGACATCAACAAATCGATGGAAATTTATTCTATTTTCAGAGGTGTAAATTTGGAAATTTAACTAAAAGAAGACACGAGTATCCCATATTTTTTTTTCCTTTCTTCCACCATCCCCTGCTTTGCAAATAACACATTTCAATGGACTTTTATTCAATGCACTAACGATGTAAAAATTTCTTTACTTAAGCAGGTTATACAACTTTTTATTTGTAACATATAGATTTTTACTCCACAAACAGGTTTTTGTTTTCATTCTAAAACTGCTTGCGTTAAAAAAGGCTTACAATAATGGTTTATGGAATATAAATCCTGTTTCGATGGGCCTTTGTTCTGTACAATGACGGTGTAACATTTTCTTCCGAAAGGCAGGTTTTAGAGCAGAGACAAGGCATCGGCGTGGAAGAGACAAGAGAAAGAGAGGGGGTTCATCTTTGAGCTTTGCTGCATGGACCGACACTAGAGTGAAAACATTTCGACCCCCTAGCAATGGCACCCCGGTAAAATTTATTAACTTCAAAAGAGTCGTGTCACTTTCGGTCCACCGAATTCGGACCAGGTAGTCCTTTTCCTTTCATGTCTACCGTGATCCTCGGTTGCCAGCCAGCAAAAGCCAAAAGAAGAAAAGGGTGTTCTGTCTTTATTACCGACAAGGAAAAAGGAATAATTTAAGGAAGAAGACTGACGAAGCTCAGTATTGAAATTAATTTAAATTAGGATTAATACCACAAAAATCTCAAATTGATATGTCTATGAAAAATTTACCCCAAATTAACATTTTGATCATCAAAAATTTTAAACGGATACATTTATGATAAATATACTTTTTGTTTGGATTAATACTATGAAAAAACACAAAACTAGTATGCCCATAACAAATTGAGTGTAAAATCCCAAATTAGTATATCTATTAACTGCCATATGTCATTCAACTTAGTAATTTGACAGTAAAATTTAATAAAAATCAATAGAGGATAAATTTGACACAGGTGTGTTGTTTTGGAGTTTTTCTTGGTTAAGCTATCATAGGACAGAAAAGCTTCACGAATTTATAATTTATTGTAGAGATTTTTTTAAGAACATAATTTTGTAGATCTTCCTAAATTACCTTTTTAACCGCTGTTTAGAATACATGGTTATTATTAATTTATTATCAGTTATGGATATTTTTTTAAATTTCGGGCCCAAGTTGAGAATGTTTACTTTATAATGTAGTGATGGTACACTGCTAAAATAATGAGGTGTTGATGACTTTGAGCGAGGAGAAATTTCATGAGGGAAGTGAGAGAAGGCCTTACCCGTCTTTGGTAATTATGCTTGGACATCTAAATAACAACCTAGACCAACCTGTGCAACCTGGAAATCCAAGTTAACTAGTTTTCGTACCAACATTTTTTGTTTTTTAGGTCGGTAGTTTTTGTACCTACATTTGGCAACTTAACTTTTACTATAGGACATGTTTTCATTCAATGTTGGTCGGAAAAAAAAAAAATTCTCCTATTAGTTCATGGAGGTTGCATGCTTGAATGTTACCGATACATAACTCTAAAATATAACAAAATCAGCCCACCCCCTCTTTCTTCCTTTCTTTCTACTTGTTCAACCAGGCTTCTGCACTATCACCACACTCGACCTCATCATCTCCGGCTTTTGGCCTCGCTGGATCCACTAGCATCTCTACTGTGGTCCCGTCCACTGTAGCAAATCGTTGCCGACTGGGCGTAAGTGGAAACATTGCTAGCAGAGAAAGGCAGGCTCGGAAGAACAACTGTAATGAATTCAGGTAATTTATCTATTTTCAAAAGACTGAAGGAATTTTCAATTATCTTGTATATAGCATCACCATTTAAATGGAGATATAAGATATTGTAATCGGGTTAATCAAACCCAAGGTAATGAATTTACCAATTATCTATTGTCCGTAATCATTTTTCTAATCAAATGGGTTCCTATATTATGTACTATTTTTATTCGTTAGATAATGAAAATCAAAGGCTCTGAGTTTTTACCAACCATTTGACATCATCCTTAAACTCTTTTTATTGATTGAATTTGTGAATTATATATGTTTCCAGTTCATGTTGGTTTTATACTAATAGAATAAGTGAAAATGCTGACGTGGCAATCGAGTTATCACTTTATGTTGACACCCTAAGTGGCTACTAAAAACCCTCTAAAACTAAAAATATGAAATAAGTGAATATATAAAGAAAATAAAACAATAGGGTTTTGGCAATGAAAGAAAGTAGACTAGAAAGGCGGCAACATAAACCAGTCATTGTTGGGGGTAGCTGGACAAGGGTCCAGCTAACTATATCATGCCCTCAAGAGAGCGTGTGCATAGCCAATGACCTATGTGTATAGCCGAAACAAGGTGCCCCACAAGTTCCTAGAAGAGATCTATTTTTTCAAGGGAGTTAGGATGGGAATGTTTAGTTTTTGATATCGATTTTTACTCCCATATCATGCAAAGAGGCAAAATAAAAGTTTGAGAGTAAGTTGAGAGTTAGAGAAGGATGGACAAAAAAAAAATTTCAAGAAGAGATTATTTTGGAAATACAATTTCCTAGAAAGAATGTATTTTTCAGGTTCATTCTCGAAATAGAATTAGTAAAAATGAATTTATTTTTTGGGTTCATTTGTAATTTTTATTTTGAGAAATTAAAATTCTGAAAAGTCACTTTTATTTTTCAGGTTTATTTGTATATATTTTAGTTCTAAAAGTAAACCTGAAGAAGATATAATCTATTATCGGTTTGAGGCTGTGGGTGGCGATGGCTAATTAAAATTTCAAAAGCCGTGTTTCTTTTTTGGGTAAAAGCCATAAAAAACTCTAAACTTTGCCAATCGTGACTTTTTTACTCTAACTTATTTGTATGACACCAAAAACCCCAAATTTGTACTCGTGTGATATATTTATCCAAAAAAAAAAAAAAATTGTGACACCTTTTGATATCAAATTTTTAGGATAAAGGTGTGATACGGATACAAGTTTGGGGTTTTTAGTGTCACAAGAAAAATTTGAGATAAATGTGTTATACTTGTATAAGTTTGGGGCAAATGTGTCACAGAGGTATAAGTTTGGAATTTTTATTGTCACGAAAAATAGTTTTGGGTAAATGTGTCACGGTGGGCAAAATTTGAAATTTTTTGTGATTTTTTCCTCTCTTATCTCATGACTGTCATTCATAAACAAATGAGTATGACTGTTCATATTCTCCTCTTTCATAATTGCTATTTAATTTTTCAAGTGACAAAGTCTAAATCACTTTTCTTCTCTTTGGAAAAATTTTGTCCAGTATCGCTTTCCGTGTTATAATCTCCGAATGAGCAAGACTGTCAAGATTGAGGATCAAGTGGCAATTGTTAGTGGATTGAGGCCATGTCCCGTTTTGTGACTATACTCTGGAACAAGAACGATTCCGTGGACATAAATTTTTATTTTGCAGAGAGAAGAAGAGTTTTCTGAAGAATTATGGGCTGGGCTAGATCTGATGGGCCGAAAAGTCAAAAGTGATGTAATGAATGTGGATTTATACACACTAAGTATGTTATTTTTATATTTATTATTCGTAATTATTTTTTAGTAAAACTAATGTTAGACTTGCCGGCAAAAATTAAGATGTCAACCATATTCAGTAGATCGTCCTAGAGGAACGAATGTTTTCAAAGTAAGTTCTTCCAAAAATAGTAAATTTAATATCTTATGAATTAGTTGGACTTCTCAAATTATTTGAAAGTCATTTTTTCGCTGGTGGTACCAAAAAACTTTAAGCAATGGTTTTTTAGGAAAGATAGTTGAGTATGACGCTTGATTTCAAGTATCCTAGATTCGGGCTAAAAGAAAAACTGTAATTGCTAGGGGTGAGCATGGTCCGGGTTGGGCCGGTCCACCCCCTAACCTTAGGACCAACCCGCACAGTGTTGGTCCTCAATTTTTGGGACCGAGGACCGACCCTATTGAGCCTAGGACTGAGGACCGGACCGACCCAATGGGTTCGGTCCGGTTCCAGGGTTAACCCAGGACCAATCATTAATTTTTTTCATTTTTTTTGTATTTCTGAAAAATTGAACCAATTATTTCAAATTACATATTTATCGATATTGTGATTTTAACTAAACTATAAGTACTAATACATATTCAACAAATTTAAAATAAGGTAATAATAAAAATGTCACACTTGCTAAAAGTAAGAAACCATAAAAACAATTAAGATTTCTTATAGAGCCGCAAGACGAGGTTGCTCACGAGCAAAAAGAATTTCTAATTAGGACTTTATTTCCTTATGATTTACTTAGAATGAGCAAGGTTAACGAATAGAGGTAAGTGGCGCAAGCGTCAAGCAACAAGTGGGGTGAGCATGGCAAGCGGGGTGAGTGTCGAGTGGTGAGCGACCAAAAGTGAGCGAGGTGAGTGTCAAGTGGCAAGCGGGGCAAGATTGCTCACGAGTGAAGTTGTTTCTTTCGATTTTACTTGGCAAATTGAATACTAAAAGGATAAAGTAAAAAGAAGAGAACAAGAGTACTGAAGGAGGACGCCATTTGAATTAGGGTTTACTCTTTAGCATAAATAAAAATATATTATGTATAATACAATATATAAGGCTAGGGTTGGTCCAGGTTGGACCAACCCGAAACTCCTAGGACCGAGAACCAACCCACACAGTACCGATCCAGGGATTTTAGGACCAAGGACCGACCCAGTCCCCTTGGGAACCAAACCAGGACCGGCAGGGTTGGGCCGGTCCAGGGTCGGCCCGGGGTCGACCACGGACCGATGCTCACCCCTAGTAATTGCAAGAGTGCCAGCTTAGTCAAATGAACATTTCGCCTCTCGAGTAGACCCATGTATCATGACACCGGTTTTTGAAAACCAAATCACCATCAAATCACTCAAGGTATTTGGAAAATTTTCCAATTAGTCTAGACTTGTTTTACAAATATCAATTTAGTTCTAAACCTTTTAATTTTACGAATTTAGTCCTAAATCCTTACCCAAAAATCCAATGTGATTCTAAGTAATTTTCATAAAAAATCATTGATATAGCGGTCTAATAATCACTGGCCTCCTCTACGTAGTATGTCGTCGCATCAGTGATTTCCGATAAAAATTGGCCAAAATGACTAAATTAGAATTTCTAGTAATTTTTTAGAACTAAATTGGTAAAATTAAAATTAGAATTGAATATGAATCTAAACAACATGTCTAAAATCGATTGGACAATTTTCCAAGGTATTAGTGTGCATTTGGTTCACAAAAATGTTCTAATGAAGACTGTCTTTTGATTTAATCCTCCACTTTCTTGATAATATGTTTGGTGAGTGAAAAAAAAAAGAGTTTTCAACTGGACGAAAACTATAAAAACATTTTGGGTGTCCAATGTAAAATAAGGTCAATTTTGGTAGTTTTCAATTTTAAGGTTCAAAAATTAAGCGTGAAAAGCTGAAGCCAAGAGACAAAATAAGAAATTTATGTAATCGAACTGAAGGCCTACATTCATGGGTGAACGATGAGCAAAAATTTACATCTCAAAATACGATATAAAGAGAGAGCTATCAAAAGTCCCTAAATATCTCTCACGTATTGCATAAGTTCATTTGGCCTGGTGACATCCCTTTACACCCCCTAGCGGGTTCCCCCAGCCCTTGGCTTCCGCCACAAATAGATTTCAAGAAAAATTCTCAATCAAGTCATCATCGCATTAAGCTTATAAAATTACAAATTAAGATGGCGGATATAAAAAGAAAAAAGAAAAAGAAAACTAGATCACAGTAACATCTTTCTATGTTCAAAAGTAAGAATGCTGATGTGACCTCTCTCCTACCAACTTCGCCTGCCATGGTCACATGGCTAAATAAAACCCATGAATACCCGAGAGTGATGTGTATCAACCTCAAAACCACACCAGACCCGGCCCAAAGGATCCGAGCCCACGTCCCCCCACTTTGGCGCCCCCGCTCGGGTCCCAAACTCCCGCTACTAAGCTTGGCCAGTTCTCTTTTACATATGCATTGATTGTTATGGCAAAACATGCACGCACAACCCTTTTTAGCCGATTCAGTAAGAATTCGATTGAAGCCAGGAATGTATTTCAACAAATTTTTTGCTTGTTCGGGCGTCAAACCACAAGTCCTATCTGGATTTGGAATTTTACTTTGATTGGGCTTTTTTCACGAATTCAACTCAAGACATATTTTGTGAATGTCTCATCATCCAAGCCAAGCCATGGAAAAATCTAATTTGAGACAATATAGCCCTCCTTTTAACTTATAGACTTTCAAGATTGTGAACCATTGATCATGTTTTAGAAATGCATAAGCAACAACAGCCAATATGCATCATAGGTCTAACAACTCAAGTAAGTCTTTTCCCATTTAGTTTATATACATTTCATGAAGAATCCGTTGTCTACAATTGTTTAGAAATGATCACCTGCACCTTACAATTAAATTCAATAACTATATCTTTGATACGTTTACTCTCATGTCCACAAGAATCATTTGTGGAGCTGTGATTCAGTGTTAGGTATCACAAATTTACTTAGTTTTAAATTTGGTACAAAACACCAAAGATTCGACAATTTTTGCGATTTATCATCGTTAATTGCAATTTACGACGGATCAATCCATGTCTTTATTTGCTAGATTATTTTGGTCCCAAGAATATGAGCCTAGGGGACTTTTTTATTCCCCGTCATTTACGATTAGTCCAAGATGAGTTGGGAACCCAAAATTTCTTCAATGATAATGGGTATGTGTTGCATCGGAAGAGGGAGATTGGTCTCTAGCATGTATCGCGCAAAAGGGGAAAAAAATAAATAAATAACTCCAATGTCATTGGAGATTCCTTATAAACTCTTTGCAACAATGAGATAGCACGTGCCTCGGGAAGTCCACCTCGGGGTCCCTTGTCCTCTTTTCAACCGCTAGCATTTTGGCTTTCAGCGAACATTCAAGATGCCCATGCGGGGATACCGACATCAACGTAAAATCAAGGGGAAGTGATTAAGGATTGATTGTTTAGTTGAGCTCTTTGTGATTTATTTATTTGTTTTTATTTTCACGTTGACATTAACTAAGACGTTTTATGTAGCTATTGTGGTGATGCTAATACTAATATCGAATAAAACCTAGCAGCTAGAATAAAGTACATGTGATTTTGTCAGTTTTGGATAATTAGTTATTGATGAAATGTCGTGGTTGGTTCTTTAAATATTTCCTTTCTTCATAGAAAAATAATACTAAAATAAAAGACAGTAAGAAATTTTCAAATTTGGTGGGAGAATGCATGTGAACAACACCATCGATACAGCCAAAGTTAGAGTCTCAATATAAACAATCCACATCTTGACAAAATAAAGTTCCCATGCACATGCTCGTGATATATTTTTTAACCAAAAGATGTCTACTTAAAATTATAACTAGCAGAGCGTCTAGTACAGACAAAGTCAATACAAACTATAAAAACTTGCATTATTATTGATCTATTGTCGTGATGATAATACCACTATCGAAGAAAACGTCGAAGCCTAAAATAAAATAAAGTATTTTTGATTTTGTCAGTTTGGGATAATTAATTATTGAGATAATGTCGACGTTGGGACAAAAATCATCATTTTTTAAATTCAAAAGCGTCCCTCCACTCATAAATAGAGCCTCAAGTCATCCTTGGATCATCCAGATAGCGGAACTCGTTGAAGGAGCATTAATGCGTTAAAAGTTTCCTGATTTGAGATAATGACACTTTAATAATCTCGAAATTTTAATCCACTGGACAATAATATCATTGAACTTTTAATTATTTCAATGTCATCCTTAAATAATTTTTACGTATTTAATCTAATTTTTGAACTTTTTAATTTGTTCAATCTAGTCATGGACTTCCATAATAAAATAAAAGTAGTCATTCGGTACTATTTACAAGTTGAGATAATTATTTTATTGCCTAGATTTTAAGTTATATTTTCATTTCAACATATTTCCCAATAAAAAATGCTATTTTTATCTTTTCCTTACCTTTTAACTCTTTTCTGTTTTTTTACCAAAGAAACAAAAAACTATTTTCTTGTCTCTATAAATATTACGATCGTTTTATTAAAGTATATATAAACTTGTGATCTCAATAAATTAGAGTTCACCCAAATAGCCATTCTCAAACTTCTATGGTCGTTATATCTAGGGGTCCAATAACATAATTAGTCCCTCTATCATAGGGTTATTTACTTCTTCAGAAAAACTAAAGCGTAGATGTAAACAACATCACTTGTAATTACTAAGCTCATGGGCGGAAATCATCCCCACGTACATATCATGTGTAAGTAACAAGACTAAACACATGGTTAACCTCACTATATATTTCCCTTCTTCAAAGGAAAGATAATAATAAAATAATAGAGAGAAGAAAATATTCAAATTTGGTGAGAGAATGCACGTGATCGATGGCATCGATACAACCGAAGTTAAAGCCCCAAGGTCAGTATAAATAATCTACATCATGTACATGCTCCCTGATTCCTTTCTTAACCAAAAGATGGCTACTTAATATATCAAAATTAGTGAATGGGGATAAGACGAAATTATATCTGGTACTCATTTAAAAATCTATTTCATGACTCGTTTTCTGAGGACAAGAGGAATTGTATAAGCATAAAATCAGAACAAATTCTTAGCTGCTGCGAAGATTCCTCGGAAGTTGAGGTTAACATCTGAATAATAAAATATTGAAATGAAAAACACATTAAAATTATGCTTTGGGGTTTCTCGTATAAGAGACAGATAGATTTAGTTGGCAATTTTCGCGATTTTCCATGGGGTTTCTCGTATAAGAGACCCCTAGAAAATGGGGAAGTGGCACACCAGTAAGTGACAATGGTATTGGTTTGTTTGTACTCCGAGGAACTTTTGTGTGAACTTTCCTTTTGTTGGATTATATTGTACAAGTTAAGCACTATCGAGTGTGAAATATTTTATTATCGTAAAAAGGCGACTCTTTGTTAAGAGAAGATGTGACTCTTGATTATGAATATATGTGACTTTTAATCTTGAAAAGAGGTTATTGATAGTTATGAAAGGAAGTTATTCTTAAAGAGGAGTGATGGTTAGGGATAAGATAAGATATCTATTTTCAAGAGATGTGTTGATTACTTGTCTGTGAATAGAAAACAAATCACACATTATTTATTATAAGAAAGACTATTCATAATAACTTTGTCACAACTCTCTTTTCTTCTCTTTTTCACACAAAAAACTTTAACGACACATTCAAAGTGAAATTTCAAAAGAAAAATTGAGCAATTGCCAAACTCGTCCTTTTTTTTATTTTTATAGTTTTGGTATATATCCCGAAGGCATATTTATTCTAAATTTAATAGCAACAATAATGAAGGAAAATAATATCTTGAGGATAGAGACCGTCGTCACGCATTAAAGTATCAAGAATCCATTATTTCTTCTCTATCCTCGCGAGCAGTCAAATTTCCCCAACATTGACTATTGAAGAAATAATACAACTTGATCTTTGTATACTTTATGTCCGAAGAAATAGGTCTCATTATTTGTTCGCTCGACTCTATTATGTAAAGTCCGATGAAAAATTATATTTTTATCTTCTTCGATAAACATAATCCTTTCTCTCGTGTGGTGTGCCTTCGTATATTTTGATAAAATTATTCAAAGTAGTCTTAAAATAATATAACCATTTACAATAAAAAATGACGTTTATACTTTTTTTTGGGCCGAAAATAAGCTGGCACCCAAGTAGGATTTTCAGATAGATTGTAATGTGATTGTGGATTAAAGAGCCCTATATAGGGCAAGTAGATGGAGACTTTTTGGTTCAGATATGAGAGCATCCACACAAAGTGTAGCTTAAAGATATGAGACCATTCAAGGATACTTTGCATTGGACAGACCCGATTAGATTTAATCGAATGGGCTCTTCAGCTCTTAAAAAGTTGTGACTAAACAATTTTGGAATTACTTTTTGATAGATGTTAATTTTTTGGACAAATATTTCCGTTGGAAGTATTGAAAATATGTCTTGAATTTGAGCCTATTGAAAAAGCCCAATTCAATTAGGTAATAGATCCTAGTTGAAGTTGGAATTCTAGTTTGAGAAGGTTTTCTATTTTGGATTTAATGCTTTTCCATATATAAAAAGTGAATATTCTTCATGAAGAACATCTAAAAATATCTTTTGGCCATGACAATCAATTGTGAGGTGTGCTCATGAATTACATCTCGAGTATTTGAAGCTGTGAAAATTTTATGCTGAGATTTGTATAATCCCTTTGTAGGATTGATGGATTATTTCGCAATGAATTCTTACTTTGGATAATATAGGGAAGAAATCATAGTTCACACAAATAAAACAGAATTAACACTAATAGCCTTTCCGAAACTTTATATGTTCGATTAATTAAGGGGCCTAAAACATAAATAGTCACTCTAGAATCCATAATGTTCAAATGGAGACCTGCCAGCGAACCGGCTTGGTGCGCGGATACAGGCTGAAGACGGTACCAGCAGGTGGTTCGGCGTCATGGGATTTGCTGGATTTGCACCATGTGTGGTTGCCATCGGTGATTTGAGGTCGTTTGCCCATTGACTTATGCGATTTTTACTTCTTGGAAAAAGCTAAAGCTTTGATGTTGAACAAACTACTACTTCTATGTATCAAACTCATGGGTGACGGACAAAGTGCACATGGATAGCCGCTTTTAAATATCTCTTTTTTCCAAATAAAACAAAATAAAAGAGAAGAAAATTTTCGAATCTAGTGAAAAATATATGTGATCCATGCAGTCAAAGTAAGAGTCTCAAGGAAAATATGGAATATCTCAGCCCATAAATTTCATGCACATGATCGATGTAGCTAAGTCAGACACACGGCTGAAAACATCAAATATTTTTATTAAAAAATAATAAAAATGTGTATGCTCCTCAATACCATTCTTAAACAAAAGATTACTACTTTTCTTTTGCTAAGGGCACATGCTCCCGATACCATTCTTAAATAAAAGATGGGACGGCTGCTCAAAATCATGACAAGCGGAGTCAACGGCCAGAGAGAACTCAATACACGAGTCAATAAATTTTTGGAGTCACCGCGACTCGTTAGGTAATAAGCATCGCCAAAAAAAAAAAAGTTATATCGCCATTGTACATAATAAAACAAGAGAGAAAATAAATCTTAATTATTTGTGCCAAACAAGATTATTTTGCCATTGTACAAAATAAAAGCCCTTTGAAGAGGATATATATTATAGACACTGTCAGTATAAGTCTTTTTTTCACAAATAATCTCAAAATGGGAGCATAAACTGTTTATGAAATATATCTACATGCTAAAAATAAAAATTGAATATGTCTCATTCTATAAAAATCAGCTTATGTAAAGAAATTGTGACAATGTTAGCGCACTGATTAAAAATTTTATTAACATATGTTGTTTGGAAAGAAGGGGATGATGGAAGAAAAATTGAAGCAGGGCAATGCTGTGATTTTGGCACTTTTGAGTGGCCGATTCCATAAGTTCTCCACCAACGGGAGTGATCCAGAAACATTGACAACACGCATTAATCGAACGGGCTGATATTAAACCACTTGAATCCA
This sequence comes from Corymbia calophylla, assembly GCA_014182845.1. Lineage (NCBI taxonomy): Eukaryota > Viridiplantae > Streptophyta > Magnoliopsida > Myrtales > Myrtaceae > Corymbia > Corymbia calophylla. Next base: position 35,156,129 of record CM024695.1, read on the forward strand.
ACGCCTGAGGGGAAACGTGACAAAGTTGTCACGCGCGAAAGCACGGGATTGCAGAAATGGCCCTCGCTCCACGCTTCTCTTGGCTTCCCGCATTTTAAATCAAATCAGTAAATCACCAACTTCTTCGAAATTTTACTAGTACAGCAAGTGAATAACCAATGTTATAATGAATATATTCAATTTTCCATTTAAGGTTCAGTAATTTATTTTTTAATCATGCCTTTGTAAGTCTCTCCCGAATGTAACATTTGAAACCCTATAATCTAGATTGACTCAAACTTTTCAAGGGCTGTTCTGTTCATGTTTTTCAAAAGTTATAAAAAAAAAAAATGTATATATTGTTCCGCCAAAAATTAAATATCATCCAACTTGTAAAAGGTTATGAAAATTTTTATATATAATCAAAGTGTCAACGTCTATATATTGTCAAAATATTAGGTGTTACGAGCAAAAAAATGCCAAAATGCATTATCAAAAGATTTAAATTGAGCAGAAAGAGAAAAGTAAAACTCTTTGTAGACATGCCCAAAGAGAATTGAGATTGTCCCAAGGCAATCCTGACCTAAAATTAAGGTCCAAAGTGGCTAGGCCAATTGGATTTTCTGTCTTGGAAAAAAATTGGTCAGCCAATATGGATTATTCGTATTTTTATCAGATTTTCAAAAAATAAAGCACGAGCAAAATTCGGACAAGGTAATTTTCCAAATTACTCATTTTCATGAAATGAACACACTTCGAAAGTCGAATCATTTTTTATCCGCCAAATTTGGCAAGATAGTTTTTTCCTTCTATGTTTGGGCATACGTGGTTAACAGTTTTATGTCAATGTGAGCCTTCCAAATTTGAGATAATGTCTATGCGGCATTGGGCATCATCTCAAGAAGATCACATTAAATTCAAAGCTTAAATTGGATATTTACTGAAGATTTTTGTTTCCTCCTTAAATTTTTATGCGGGTCCCATCCACTGTGAGAGAATCGTTGCCGACCACAGTCGACTTTGGTCACCACCAGTTACATGTTCATGTTCCAACCGAGAAAAAAATATAATTTAAACAATGTGGGCTTAAGATATGCTCCTCTTTACTTTATGATCGAACAAAGATAACCCTTTTGGTAATATTGAAAATGCTTGCGTAAGAAATGGATCAGCTCCTTCTCAATTCGGAGGCTCTTCAAGTGTGTTATGCCTCAAAATGGTTATTTTCAGTGTGAAATTAATATCTGGGCCGGATTTTCATGAAAATCGTTCTTTTCTGGGACACTTAAAACAGCGAAAATAGAGGATCCGAAAACAGAGCCTCTTGGCCAAACTCGTTGGAGCCGACACCAGCGATCGCCTGAGGTCGAGTAGGAGTCCGGAAACTGCGGCAACGTTGTTCTGGAACCTCGGCTGGTGTTATAGCAAGGGAGCTTGGCGCAATGGCGAGGTGAGGGAGAAGAATTATGAGAGCTCCCTAATGCCAGAGAGTGGACCCCTCGGTCCTGTTGGCGTGTGTGGAGGAATCCAGGTGTCACGAAGGTGGAGCTCACCAGTGTGGGACTAGTATATATAGTCCCAAGTATGAACTATTTTACACTCAAGTAATCCAACTTGTATCTACTTTGCTTCTTGTAATTGTAGAGGCACGCCTTTAATTTAAAGGAGGTACTTGTATATAAGGAGGCTACAACTCTTTGATAACTGAATATCTCACCCATTTTTGCAGTCTCCGTTTACTTTGTTCTTGAAAGACTCTAACCAGTAAAGCAACCCAATGGCGGAACTACCAAGTGAAGAACAAGGAAATTTGAATCATGCAGAACCGCCAGCAGGTACTTTTCAACCCAGATAAGATATGGTTTAAGCGATGAACTTGTAGTTTCTCATGGTTGTATTTCTTTGCTTTATCATCAAACGAAGATAACCCTGACCTTGAGTAAGAAAAAGAGAGAGAGAATAAAATTAGTATGAGAAGAATTTTTCTCCCTCAAAATAGTTATTTTCATTGTGAAATTAGCTATGGGCTCTTTTTGTGCTCCTTTCTCCTACAGATATTGAAAATGCCCATGTGTAATCACCTTCTTCTGAATCCGCAAAAGAGTTATTTTCATTGAAATCATATGGGCTTCTTCTCAATCCGAAGGTGTTTCAGGTGCGTTTCTCCCTCAAAAGAGTTATTTTCATTGTGAAATCAGCATATGGGCCGTAAGAAAAAGAGAGAGAGAATAAAATTAGTATGAGAAGTATTTTGTGCTCGCTCTTTCTCCTACAGATATTGAAAATGCCCGTGTAAGCAATAGATCAGCTTCTTCTCAATCCGGAGGTGTTTCAGGTGCGTTTCTCCCTCAAAAGAGTTATTTTCATTGTGAAATTAGCATATGGGCCGGATTTTGCTGGAAATTGTTCTTTGCTGGGACACCTCTCAATGCCTGCAAGGATAAAAGTATTAACTGAATGATCTGAAAAGTTTGTGTCTATTGCAGAAAATTCCGAAGAGGAAGTTGATGGACCCAATTACCGACCACTGTTGCAAGCTGCATCCAGGGGCGATTGGGAATCTGCTACAAAATTTTTCGAACGAGATGCTACCTTGAAGACGGCCAAAATAACAAACAGATCAGAAACAGTGCTTCACATAGCTGCTTTGAGTGCACAAGACCAATTTGTTGAGAACCTGGTCGAGCTCTTATCTCCAGAAGCGCTTGAAGAGGTTGATTGTGATGGCCGCACAGCCCTCCACAATGCTGTCCTGTGCGGAAAGATAAGGATGGTCAAGGCATTAGTTACAGGTAATCCTAATTTGACGCAACTTGCAGATAACGAAGGACGTGTTCCTTTGGATATATCTGCTCAGGAAGCTTCTATGCATAAGGAGATTGCCTCGTTCCTGGCGGAAAATACAACATACGATCAGCCAAGTATTGTCTTCAGCAATCCTTCTGCGATAAATACCATTATAGATCTCACCTTCGCTGGTCATCATGGTAAGATCACCATCGCTCTTTATCTCAGTTCCATCTTTTTTTTCCCCTTCATTCTAGAATTTGCTTATTTTCCCGATCAACTTCGCTGGTGAATACGGACAGATATTGTCCTTTATCTAGTTGGACGGTACCCTCACTTAGCTACCATGAAGATAGAGCTTTGGGAAAAAGAATATTCTATACTACGCTCGTTGGCGGTGATGCCATTTCAATTTCCCAGCGGAACAAGGCTCAATGTTTTGGAAGCATTGATATACAATTGTTCGTACTTCTTGCACTCGCATCCCTTCATTACTGATTGCCTTCAAGAATATCGTACCTGGCTCATCACCTGCTCTTTCATTTCTGAAATGAAGGTATTCCGGTGGACTTGAACGACAAACCAACAGATAAAAATTCGGATCCGGGTGGGTATGCATTCTGCCGTTGGGCATTATCTTAGGACCTTTCATGTTTTTGAAACTTTAAGTCAATCTTCTTAGATTGATTCCCTCTGTATTAGCAAAAGAAACGGGAAATTCATGTTTCCTTGACCAGGTTTTACTTGAATAATGGCCTAAACTCGAACTACTTTATTTAATTAGTTATTTCTTGGGAACCACATATGATTCAACCAAGTGCATAACTACCATATAGCTTAATTGATTTTGGACAATGTAATGAATAAATTACAAGGTCTTATAATGATTTCATGTCCAGTGACCGAGTTTTCTTTGCATTTTGATTGTAGCACTTCAATGTCTTTTAAGGTCACTTTGGAATGCCACCAAAATTGTAGGTACGCTTCCATTTTATCAAGATACCATCTCTATCTTTGTCCCTCTCTCTCCTATTAAAAGTCTATGGCTTGTTTGTTTTTGACTTCTTCTATAAGTAGAAAAAAGCTCCTATTTAGTCCTTGCCATAATTTGGAAAAGAATTTGTGTTAGGCCTGTCACGTGCATAAAAAAAAATCGTCACCCTTTTATCATCATATTAGTGACAAGTATGTTGAAGTCAGTTTTGTAATTTAATTGTTCCTTGTCAACGAATAATGAATGTGTAACTTACTCTTTGCATTGTCGATGAACCTAATAAAAATCCTTCAAAAAAGTATTCAAACTCAAACAAAGTTATATATGATTTTCTGTGTTAATATTTTTAAATATTGAAAGATTTCCGATATTCACCAAATTCTAATTACAAGAATCATGAAATTGTAAATTAACGTGAGATTTGATGATAAACTAGGAATTTCTTTCATATGGATAAATGATCTAAGCATAAGGTATGATATAAGGTTAACATAAACATAGGACTTCTCCTTCAATCTTGATTGGTGAAATCATGTTCACTTAATCATCTCCACCGAGCATGTAAATCTTTCTAGAAAAATAAGAACAATGAACCCAAATGTATTTGTTTCCTTCATTATGGGTGAAGTACTTAGAGCCTACATATAATTTTTTTGGACTGCTACTTCATCTCAATACAACATGAAAGAATATGCCAAGAGGGTGCAGAAATTGGGCATGGGACCAGGGGCACGCCCTCCACGTCACCGACAATGAAATAAGGTTGCACTAGATGAAGGCACGGGTTTATCATTTCCTCACATTTAATATGGTAAATTTACACTTTTATTTGGCAACTTTTGGCGTGAAGAATAGTAATAGGAACAGGTAGTAAAAATTAAAATGATTTGTTTAGTAGGGCTTATAATAGAAGAATATTTCAGTGGGAGCGAATTTCATGGGTCCCAACAAAATCGTGTATCCCAGAATTCCACCCCAAGTGATGTATCCTATACCAACAAGTTGTTTGTTAGATAATAAAGGAGTTTTCTCCTCTTCTTATAATCCTATATCCCAGATTTATTGGAAGCAATCCAGAAAATAAGATCCTGAATACATTAGGCCAACATGGAAGAACTCGAAAAGGTGGACTGCTCGAAGTGCATGAAAATTAGCCCAAACACCACATGGCCGCTACAAAAAGATCCTTTAGTTACCAAAACTTATTCAAAACTTATTCAAAACTTTTGCCTGTAGTTACACTTGTCATCTTCACGAAACTTTTGTATGCCCCCTGAAATACCCTTTAGCCTTGTCCCTAATTCATTTGTGTGTCAAAGGACAAAAAAGGAAACAAGCTAGTGTCTTTGCATATTTTTATCAAATTAAAAGTTATTAGAGAATAGAGTAAAGTTAACTCTACTCACTGTCATTTTGGTGTAACAAGTAAAGTCAAATGTCACACAACATTGTGGGACTTCATGTGGAAGTTTTTATTTTGTTAGACAGAAAAAATTTGCTCTTGTGCTGAGCATAGATAACAACACAATGGTTTGTACAATTAATTTGATCTTTTTTATTACTAGCTGCTTTGCATATTTGAGTAATATTGTCTAAAATAATCATATATACGCAAAGGCTATTGTGATTTACTCTAGCTAGACAATGTAGCGTGAGCATTTTCAGAGTTGTCCTATCATGTTAACTATTATAACTATGTTTCCTTAATTATGATTAACATTGTAAAACCTCATTTGAACTTCAAGATACCGACAAAAAAAAAAAGGAACTTCAAAGAATATTACTTTCTTCAGTTACCTTCTAATCGCTTCTACTTTCTTTACATCCATCTCTTTTTTCATCCAGATATGATACAAACTCACTGTTTGCATTTGAGGACTAAATCCCAAAGGAGGGGAAAAAAATCAAAATAGCTTTCCTAAAAGATTAAAAAATCTAAAAGAATGAGATCGTTCTCCCAGTTACCCGCCATCCCAGGTTCTGAATGAAGGAAATTATGACAATTAGTAAGATGTTTGTTAGATGCAGTTTGGTGTCTTAAAAGAAAATTGGGACCCAGAGCTGGAGAATTTTTTTCTTGGTCCAATTGCCGGCCCTTCGTTTTACGTTCTTTTTTCCCTTTTGTTTTTGACATTTTGTAGTTCCTATAATCAAGAGAATTCACGAAGTGAAGCTAAGACATGTGATGGCTATTAAGTTGGCAAAACAAGTTTGCATGGCAATCTCTCGTATGAGTACTTCCGAGATCGCCAATTTTTTCGAAGATGGGGATTTGCTATTTCAGGCTACAGGCAATGGAATCAGTGAAATCGTGAAACTTTGTATTCAGTTTTTCCCGGAATTTATTCGGGTTAGGCCTTATCGCAAGAGTTTGCCGGCACACGCGGTGGAGTTTCGCCAAGAAAGGACTCTCGGACTCTTTTTGAAGTTAAGCTCGACTGCTAAGTTGTCATTAGCCCTAGGGCCTACACGTAAGGATTCCACGGCGATGATGGAAGATGCAGCATTGTACTACCCTAAACTTGATGCTGTAACTAATGTGGATGGAGCAGCTTTTCAATTGCAAAGAGAAGTCCAATGGTATAAGGTATGTATCTTTTCATTTATTTAATTACCACGCTTAATGATAATTATCATAGGGACACGCTATTTCCACTCCTATCTTAGCTAAGGCACTCTTTTTTTTTAATTAACTAGCCAAAATACCCTCTCTTCAATATAATGTTTCTCTCTCTTCAATCTAGTTACACCTTCTTCACTTTTGGACTCACATTAACATATTTCAGAGGAAAATTTCAAGTATGGTCTAAAATTTTGATCCTCTTACCATGAGATTGAAACTGTTATTGATATTAATTACTCTCTTCATAATAGAAGTAGTATAGTTAGAAGTTCATTTTTTCTTTCCTTTTTGTGGTTATCTTTTGTTTTGACACGTGATCTAGATATAAACATGTGCTTGAACTTTAAACAATTTCGCATCAAATGTTGGTTAAGTCTTAATCTCCTTGATATGTTCCCTCTTTTCTTTTCTTTTTGAGAATTTTCAATACTTTATCCACTTATCGAAACTCTTATTTGTGAACAAATTTTATGCATAGGCTATGGCAAGCTGGGTTATCCCTAAAATGAGATCCTACAACTTTGTGAGAGAAGGCAGGAAGAGATCATTTTGGACTGCATTTGTGGAGGAACACAAAGATTTGCTTGAGAAAGGAGAGAAGTGGGTGAAGGATACAGCAAATTCATGTATGATCATCTCAACTCTAATTGCGACAGTATTGTTCGCTGCTGCTTTCACTGTGCCTGGAGGCAATGACAACAATACTGGAGTCCCATTGTTGTTAGGACAAGACTCTCTCATGATTTTCACAATTTCGGATGCATTAGGTTTGTTCTCCTCCGTGACGGCCATTTTGCTATTCCTAGCCATCTTAACTTCGCGGTGTGAGGCACAAGATTTTCTCTACTCATTGCCTAAGAAGATCATAATGGGGCTTTGTTTTCTTTTTCTCTCCTTGGCTTTCATGCTGGTGGCCTTCGCTGCAACTCTCAAAATTGTGCTGGACAAGAGACTGGAGTGGGTTCTCATTCCCATTACTTTGCTGGCCTCTATCCCCGTGGCTCTATTCATAGTACTCCAGCTTCCCTTGCTATTCCAAATGGTTAAAGCCACTTGTGGACCCAGCATCTTTCGTCCCGAGGGCATTTGGGATGCAGTCAAATATATTGAACAAGATTAGGGATTGATGAATTTGATTTGAGGGTGTATGTCTTCATTATAGTTGGTTGTTTGTAGTAGAGCCAATGCACTACTGAATGTGTTTCCTCAAAGTATTTGGACAATTACTATGCATTATGTTTTCCTACCTTGTTGCCAAAGATCTATTTATAGAATGATTCAATCAATTCAAAATTTCAACCTTTAGATATTTCAAAATTGAATTTGCACATACATAAACAACGGGATAATTACCAAAAATTCTAAACTAGTGCAATAGTGCCAATTTAGTCCCAAACTAATTTTTTTTTACCAATTTAATAATATTTTAATATTTTTTGAATTTTTTCGAATTTTTTTTGATTTTTTTGTTTTCTTTTTTTCCTTCATCTTCATCATATGTGGTTGCGAAATCCTCGATGGCCAGCGACTAGCCATAGATAAGGGCCGGCAAGGGTCAAAATCACCGGATCTAGCAAGGGTTAGCCGCTGGCCATTGGAGAGTGCCGAGCGAGGCCCTCATAAGGGCGACGTCGCTGAGGCTAGCAAGGTCGAACCTCGCCAGCCTCGAGCGAGGCCTGACCTCACTCGATCACCAGAGGTCGGTGGGCGTTGACGGTGTGGCAATGAACGAAACAACAGGAGCGAGTAGAACGAAGCAATGGTAGGGAACGATGAACAGCCTCTCACCCTTCCCCCTTGTGAAATCTTTCTTTTGATTTCCACTAAATCATCAGTTTCCCTTTTTTCACCACTAGACTTCCCTTATTTTGTTTTCATCAAATCTTCCTTGCCAACTCATCCCACGGTCTCTGCACTAGCTTCTTTTCCTTTTTATTTTTCTTTCTTTCCATCACCTCTCCCATTTGGCCGAGATCTTTGCGGGCGACCTCGTGCTCACCGACACTGTCGAGCGTCGCCAAAAGCGAAGGCGAACCTTGCTCAAGGCCAGTGAGATCAGTTGCAGCCTTGGTATGGCTTTGCCAGCCATGGGCAAAGGCGGCCTTGTCTAGATCTAGGGTGAAGCACCTCACTTGTCGCCCCCAAGCCTTGCCTAGATATGGGGAAGGCCGAGCGAGGGTTGCAACCCTCGCTGGCAGCCAGGATGGCTTTGTGGCCCTCGTCTAGTGGTCGGCAAGGGGAAAAAAAGAAACAAGGAAGAAGAGAAAATAGAAAGAGGAAAAAGAAAAGGAAAATTAATAAAATTAATAAAAAAATTTGAAAAAAATAAAATAGTATTAAAAATTGTCCACGTTGGACAACCGATGTCCATGTCAGTGTTAGCTAGCCAAAATTAGCCAGATATACTTAATTGATACAATTGCAAAAGGTTTAGAATCAAATTAGTAAAAAAAAAAAAAAATTATGATTGAATTAGTACAATTGCAATAGGTTTAGAATTTTTTTTTGGTAATTATCCCAGTCCATTGGAAATTGTTACTTTATCATAATAAAAACCCACACTTAAGATTAAGAAAATAATTTACCGACTCTAAATAGAGAAAATCATATTTTAAGCATACCAAGTCTCATACCATGATGGCTTAGTAGCTTCTCCACCTTTTACTTTAAAATAAATTTTTCTTTACCTTTCAAGATTACCATTAACAAATGAAATTTTATAATTTTCGTCACAAAAACATTTTTCTTTATTATGATATTTTTCACGAAACAAACACACCCTAATATAGCTTTCAGTCCTTTTTGCTAAGGTAAATGAAAGAAAATTATGAATGTTTTCTAATTGAGCACCATATCTAAGAACATGTTTCCCGGTTTATTTTTAATTGTCAAGCAATACGAACACTTTCTTTTTGGCCATAAACCTTGGAGGATTTTGCTTCCTCCTATACTGAACGTCTCAATGCTTGTATTTTGATGTTTGAACTTCCGAAAATTTTAATTATCACGACAGGCCCACAGAAAAGAGAAATTCCTTGTAGATACTCGGACCTAACATGGTGTGATCTATCCCAAAATAAATATCTATAAATTAGCTTGCCTGTGCAATTTATCCTATAGAACACGATAAAGAAAACTTCACTCAACAAGCTGCTTTATGAGAATCTTTCCCATCCACTTGTCGAGTACCCAGAGTCCCAATACATAACTACTCACCCTTTCATTAACAACCAAATCAATAATGGGTAAAATCACTCATGAATTTGTATATATACACCGGTTGTATATACTTAATTAGTCCTTTTTCCTTTGCTTTTTTTCTTCTTCGTTATCTGTTTTCCTTTTCTTCTCGCTCTTCACTTCTCTCCCCTTCTTCTTTAGGCATCGACATTGCCTATTACCACTGTTATTGTTACCATTCGTCACTGCTACCTTGTCTCTAACTCTTGACCTACAGACACGGCATCACCATGACCACCACAATCGTTCTCTTTTTTCTCTAACCAACATCACAGTGTTTCCGCCTCTCTCTAAGGCATGCTGCCTCAAACCTGAGGCTATGGCGACCTCTTAAAGGTCAGGACAACCTTGACCTCATATTGTTTGCCTCTAATCAAAGAGAGGTTGTTGATGTGGATTAGCCACTATGTAAATTTGACAACAAGTTAAAAGCATTAGCATCCATGGTAGCTAATCCTTTAGCTCTTTGGTTGCAAGGACCTTGAACAGAATTTTAAAAGTTAAGGGATTAAATTGAATAGAAAAAAAAAGGCTTGGAAATGATATTGAATAATAAAGAAAAGTTGAAATACGCTATCAACGTCTCTACCTCTCTTATATTTTGATTCTTTTTCAGCAAAGATGCATTATTACTGTGATATGATGATGCTTTTCAAAATATATCATTCAATGGTTTACTAAGGATTGTTCAGTTTATATTCAGTATGAGCTTGAGGCTAGCTTAAGCTAGCTTTACTTAGTATGAGTTTGACACTAGTGGTTTTGGAAGGAGCTAAATTGAGAACAAATCCAAACTATCAGAAAAGTGGGTTACGACCGTTTTGCCTCAATTTTGTTCGGTCGATATTTCTCCAAATAAATAAAGTTTGGATTGCCTTCTACATAATCCAAATGTAACCATATTGAACACCCTACTTGTCGAGTGGATGTTCTTGTGTTGACCGCATCCCGGGGAAATTTTCTCATAGGATGATAGACTTCTATACGCTTAATAAGCTCTTTAAGATGGGTATTAAGAAATATACAGTAGTAGTGGAAGTAGAAAGAATTTAGTTATATCATCAGTAAATTATTATTTAAAATAGTGCCGATTTGTCAAAGTGAAGGTTGTGGTCCTTGATCACCGGCTGACCGAGGAATTTGAGTTGTCCACCAGTCCTCCGTTGACATTTCACCAAGATTGAGTAAAGCTTTCCTATTGGTCTCGCTTTCATTTCGGCATTGGGAACAATAACATCGATACTAATAGATTGAGACCATGTCCCTTTTCGTACCTATTACATGTCGAATTTGGAAAACTGCGAGTTTCTTCACACTTACGTCACTCCCGGTTAATCAAATGCGGACATATTATTAAACTGAATCAATAATTACTCACATATTCATTGATTTTTGAAGCATTTATTCAGGAAAATCGACACGAATTAAAAACAAACAACGAAGGGATCCACAAGAGAATAGTAGAACAGATCTGTCATGACATTAAAACATAACAAACGGTGGCCAATCTCTGAATCCACTGGTGATGCGCACAAATTAATTAGGAAGTTTTCTTATGACAAGCCCTCGTCCAGCAATTTGCAGATCGTTTCCAAATCTTTCTGGGCCAGACGATGGTTGGTCCAAAGGTAGATTTAACCATTTGAAAGAGCAACGGAAGCTGCAGCACCGCAAACAACGCCACGGGAAGACAACTGAGTACAGTGACTGGAATCCAAGCCCACTTGAGTCTCTCATCCAACACAATGGTGAGAGCGGCAGCGAAGGCTGCGAACACGGAAGCCAGGGAGACAAAGAGGGAGGACAGGCCGATTATCATCTTCGTAGGCAACGAGTAGAGAAAATCTTCCGGCTTGTATGATGAAGTCAGGAGGGCCGAAAATGAGAAGATGGCTGCTATGGAGAAGAACAAGCCTAGTGCGTCTGAAATTGCGAAAATTAGGAGAGAGTCCTTTCCTAACAATATAGAGACCCCGGTATTGTGGTTATTACCTCCCGGGACAATCACAGCAGCAACGAACAGAGCCACAGCGATTAGAGTTGAGATGAGCAAAAATGAACTTGATGTACTCTTCATCCATTTTCTCCATTCTTAAGCAACTCCTTGAGCTCTTCTAGGAATAATTGCCAATATGTCTTATATTTTTTCGTTTCTTCATCTTGAAGAGTTTCCATCACTGATTTACAATAAGGATGGACCCACCCTTCCACAGCCTACACAGGAGCAAAGCCACGCAAGTGAAATAATAAGAATAAAATCACTAGCGGTTGGCAAATAGTGTGTTACGAATATTGATTGGGACTCATGAGGACCAAACTACAAAAGATTTTACTTGAGATAAAATTGTGATTCAATTTATCTTTTTCTTATAATTCAAGGGCAAGGGCATGGAGATCCAGACACATGAAGCTAGACCTTTGGAACCCACAAAATAGCTTGCACACAAGTTATGGGATTCGAATGGGTGACTTCAGCTCATGAACTGAAAATCCCCAAACACTCCAACCGACCACACCAGTATGAGGCTAAAATTCTGCTTCTTAATTATTTTTCTCATTCAAGTCTTTGATTTTTTTAATGTATCTAAATCAATTAGTTGAACCTCCATCCTTCACTTATGTATGATTTTTGCATCTCATCAAGGTTGACAACGAGATAGAACTTAGTGATATGACAATACAGTACCTTGAACCATTGAAGTTCTCTCTGCATCTGTAGAGCTGCGCCAGGGACATTGCTCCAATAGCCAAAATTAGGTGAATTCTGTGCTGCCGCGTTCATCATGGCCAGTGACTCGGCATGTTCGGGTGTGGTGGGGATGATGGACAGATTACCGCTCGAGTTCGCCGCCAAAAAGAGTCCACAAACCTCCGCTTGGCGATACTCCACAGCAAGCGTCAACCAACTTTTACCCTTATAAGCAGTCCAAATTAACTCCGGGAAAGACTTCAGGCACACCTCCAGTATTTCAACGATTCCCAGGGCTGTGGCCCAATAGATGATGAGGTCGTCTTCGAAAAATTTGAGGAGCTCGGCTGTTTCCATTGAAGAAATCTCGGCGCGAACTTGTTTTACAAACTCAACAGCCCCTTCGTGTCTCAGCTTTGCGTCCCGGATCCTTTGGACCGGCGGAGCTGCACGTAAAACACGCACCGGCCAGATGTTGTGCTATTTTATTTTTACGGAGATAGAAAGGCAAATAAATTTCTTCCTCTAAATTAAAATAAGTGAATAACGCTATCACCAACGATCCAAAAATGCCAGCTATTACACTATGAGGCTGACACTATAAGCTGAATCGTTTATAGCGTATTTCTTACTGAAACATGTATTTCTATCTAGATTTCTCGTTCTCCATGCAATACTTCCACTCTGGATTCAAGAGTCACAATTCTTACACCAATCATTTATGAGTGTCTTTGACGCGCTCCGTTCCAACAACGACATTGCCGTGGCAGCAGCCCCACCATTGATGCCCTCGCCACCCTCTGTCGTCCCTGCTTGTGGCAGGCTCACTCGCGGCAGCATGAGCACACGAGCTCGAGGCCGAGCTCATGGTCCTGCGAGCTGTGCGAGATGGACCTCATGCTCACAAGGGCCGCAGAAGGAAAAATAATCCTTGGCTGGGATGACGGTCCCGGGATTGCACAGGACCGCGTTCAAATAAATTCTATTTGTTCAATTTTGGTTCTGGTATTTCTAAGACGAGATCGGGGAACATGGCAGCATGCCTTGAACTGGTCTATCTGATTTCCCATTCCACGTTCGGAAATGAGGTTCGGCTTTGCAGAATGCCGAGTACTGGACGTTTGGAACTAGACCACCTGGCATTGGACACTCAAAATGTACTCTTTTATTTTTTTGGCTATTTTGGTGCACAGAAACAAGGCACACAAACTACTGCATGTTAAGATGTCCGACATCTAATAAAGTAGAAATTAACAAATGACTCGTTCCTATAGGAGGAGGACCATAGATGATAGAAGATCCCTTTGATTGACTCCATTCTTTTCTACATAGTCCGCACAAAGATGTTTTCCTTCTTATTTATTTAATTATCCAACAATTGTGATTTTAACATATATGGCACTCCTCGAAAGGACACAGCACGATACTTACAGTGCACTATATGGGCATACAATCTCAAAGTAAAAGTAGCATATTTGATTTCACCTTGGTTGATATTTTGTAAAATATATGCAAAAAAAAAAACACATACACATATTTGTGCCCTCAATTTAACTTTTATAAAGTATGTGTGTGTTTTGTAACTTCCAGCATGACAAAACTAAAGATCAAATAGTTGGTCTTGAAATGAATTATTATTTTGTCGATAACTGTATTTGTATTAAAATCGCATCATTTCACATTATAGCTATTTCATATTAGCGTTTGATGGAACTTGCTTGAATGACCTATATAAATAAATACCATAAAATTATATTCATAGATCACTACATGATCTATAGGGTATACATTCGTAATGTGCTACCTAAATCTGTTCACATTCAAGTTTAAAGCATGTAGGCTAAAATTTGTTAGTGTAGCCTGCTTAACTTAAAGAATAACGAGATTCTAAGTTACATATTATTATATCATAGTATGGGAATGGTTTAAACTTATCCTATGTTGATGCGATGTCTTCCTAGACATTCATGTATTTCAAAACTAATCACAGGAGAAGGAATACAAATTTTTCTCTTTGAAAGTAATTTATTAGCTACATTTGAATTGTGAACTGGTAATTTAAGGATGCGATATTGTTGTCTGAAAAATTTTCAATATATAAATATCTCGTGCAATAAAATTTTCTTATTCAAAAGATCGTAAATGAAAAAATTATAATATGATTGATTCATATCCACTCATCTCATTGATAAAGAAATGAAGTACATCACAGAGATATGTAGTAAAAATCTTTGGTTGACAAATACTATGTGAAGATCAATCTTCATCTTTTTCATGTTTCTTTGTATGTGTTAATTAAAAAGATCGTCAACCTTTTAACTCTAGTAAACAATTAATCAGGATAATAAATCTTTACTATTTTCCATCACATCCAAGGAACATGTATGTCACTATAATATTCTAAGAAATCGAAACAGAAAATGGGCCAGGTTAATGACTTTGTAAAAGGTAAAATCATACCCACAATTTTGGCAGCAGTCCAGAGAAACTTCTTAAAAGCTCTAGCTGCTTGAACCATGAGTAACTCTGTAAAAATCTGAAGTGCTGCAATTAGGAAGAAGAATGAATTATGTTCGTTTTTTCCAATTTTGATTGGTGCCAAGAGTACCAAGACCATTATAAAGCATTTACGCCCACACTCATTATATCAGCTATAAAATTAGGTCAAAATCCAGCCTACATGCTATGCACACTTTTTTACATGATATCAAAGCAAAAGACTCCGAGCTTAAATTTTTTCAGATGTTATATATGCCTTCTTTATTATATTTTTACTTGCTTTAGTATTAGGCCAAAATCTAGCCTACATGTTGGTGGAGTGTTAAAATATATAACTATTAAATCATCCATTCATCTGTTAGTGTATTAAAATAGTTGGTAGTGGCTCTACACAATTTTATGGAGGTATAAAAAAAAGGTCATTGCAAATACAAACAAATGACGATATGCATGTACGCATAGCAATCACTCTTATTAAAAAATGAATAAATTAACCCTCAAATCATGATAAAATACCATATAGAGAAATGATGCATCGATTCACATTAGATGGCAATTTTACCCACCGTACAAAGTACAAAATACCATCCGCTATCTCACCCTAGAGAGGGTGGATCAAAACCAACAACCAATGGTATGGATACGCTCGCCTCACGAACCCCACCAAACGAGGACATGTAAAGTTTCTTATTTTTTACACAGATGTCAATATAACACGAATATTTCCAATAGTTTACTTCCTTTTCTCGTCAATTTTTCATGGAAATTTTCCAAACTAAACTTTGTACCAATGGATCTAAAAGTTAAAAATTCATATTTTTTTTGCCCATAAATGGTTTATTCAACTTGTAAAAAAATTAAATTATGTTTCTTATAGAATTTCATTTAAATTTTGATCTTTGAAATTAGTGGGGCAAGCGGGGTGTGGAAATCTATTTTCTTGCTAGGATTGGGGATGAAATATATTGAACCCATCGCGTTGCCATACACGTCTTAAGTGGGGGGCCATGGTGGTGGGGTTCTATGCTAGCTTCCCTTCAGGTATAGTCGGTAGTCTTTGTTCGGCCTGTCGGATCGGCGGTGGCCGTAAGCACCCGTAAAGTGTGCCAGGTTATTTTCCTGGGTTACCAATAAATAAATAAATATATATATACAACCACCGCCCGCAGCGGCTGCGTTGGCTTCGGGCTCTCTTCCCCTCACGAAGGGAAGGAGTTCGAATCCCCGCGCAGCGTTAGGGATTCTTAAGTGTGGCACCGGGGTGATGGGTCCTCCCGCTTACGTGTCGCCCGGTTTCTCTCCCATTGCGGCCGTGCGGGGTTCCCCGGTTACCCAAAAAAAATATATATATATATATATATATATACACATCTCTGCACGTGACATGGGCCATGGGCCGAGGATGGGGCATTTCTTGTATTAGTGGGGCCAGGATGCAGCTCTTGCAATCACCTTGCAAACCCTAGCACCCACCCCAAGAATTAGCCCAAGGCGCGATCCTATATTTAAAATGTGGCGATTTCTAGTATTAACATTGTTCCTTTACATAAATTTTATTATTTTAGTAATTTAATGTTTCTCATTTTCAACATAGATTTCAATATAACCTAAACACTTCATATAATGTATTCACTTTTCTCATCAATTTTATCATGGAAATATTCCAAACTAAACTTTATGGTAATGATCTAAGGATTCCAAATTCATTTTATGCCCATATATGATTTATTCAACTTGCAAGTTTTTTTGAGAGATCATGAATATGTGTGTGTATATTTATATTTATATAATTATGCTGGTTGAAAATTTTAATTAAAATTTTTTTATCTTGAAATTATTATGGAGTGAGTCAATTTGGAACAAGAAAATCTGCATACTTGATACAGTTCAGGATGGATACATTAGGTATCTCTGCTCAGAACATGGTGTAGGGATATGACATCCCTTGTAAATTGTGGAGCCAGGATGCAACCCCGCACCCACCTCGCAATTTCTAAACTTACCCTATTTTGTGCTGAGCCACCCACTCCTAATTTTTTTTTGTCAATATCCACCCTTGATTTAAATGTCGTTG
Organism: Corymbia calophylla; assembly: GCA_014182845.1. Taxonomy (NCBI): domain Eukaryota; kingdom Viridiplantae; phylum Streptophyta; class Magnoliopsida; order Myrtales; family Myrtaceae; genus Corymbia; species Corymbia calophylla. The sequence continues at coordinate 35,173,014 of CM024695.1, forward strand.
TCGCGACCTATTTTTTCCCGTCCCGAATGGAAACGAAATCGATAAATAAATAGGTTTAGGGGTATTGTCTGAAAGGTGGGTCCTGGACCCTCATTAGGGACATGTTCCTGTGCCCCCATACCCCGCGCGACGTTGGGTGTTCATGAAAATCTTCAAATGAGGAGTCGCCACTAGCCTATTGGGTCGGCTAAAACCAAGCGAGCATGGGAGTGGGCCTCACTTTCTACGTAACTGCAGAGATTCTAGGGTCGGGGACTTGATTACACTAATTAACCAATTAGTGCCCTTTCGGTACCTAATCTTGTTCATTTGTTAGGCAGTTTGGATTGATTTTAGAATTAACCACTAACATATGAGGTGATCATGCGGGTGCGCAATCATCAAAATAAGAATTAAAGAAAGCATTAAATAAATTGCAGACGAAAATCAATCCTAATTAAACTAAGGGGGCAAACCATAATCATCGCATCATAAGCATGCATTCAAGGGCAATTGTATCCGAGAATAATTTAAACCCTAAGGTGAAGCCATGGGGGCACATTCGGTTTTTGGCCTTGACAATTTTAGGCCAGATGATTTTCCGACATTTTTAAGAGAAAATGGTCCAAGAATTATTTTAGAGCTTTTTAGGAAACTCTAAAACAAACTTGGAGTTTTTGGGATTTTTGAAAAAAAAATTTTGGAATTTTCAATATTTTAATATTTTTTGATTTTTTTAATGATTTTCTGAATTTTCGATTTTTTTATTTTTTTTTTTTTAAAGAAATGATTCGGACCGGGTCAGGAAACCCGGCCCTGCTGACCCGACTCAGATGCCGCCGGTCCGGGTCGGGCTGAAGGAACCGGGCTGGCCTTAACCCCACTAAAAAACAACAAAAAAAAAAAGCCCACACGGATTTTTCTTAAAAAGCCCAATCTTGATTTCTATTTTTTTTAGCCCAGCTGAAAAACCCGGCCCGTGACAAATTCAGCCCAACGGAAGCGGGCCCGCAGCGAAGCCCATCTCCTTGCCCCCTATTTTTATTTTCGGCCTTTTCTTTGTCTTTTTCTGATTTTTCTATTTTTTATTTCTTTTTTCCCTTTTCCTTTTTTTTTTATGTTTTCTTTTTTCTCTCTTTTTTAATCTTTTTTCTTCTTTTCTGCATGCATATTACTTCCCCCCATGCGGCCACATGCACGCCCGACGCCCCCCATCTTCTCTTCTGCGCTTCATCTTCTTCGCGCACGAAGGTCACCTACTCGAAGCTCGCCCGCTCGAATCTCACTCAAGCAACAGCATCACACGCTCAATCCTTCACTAGCCCAACACCACACATCAGCCGTTCACTCCAACCGGCGCCGGCCACAAACTCCGGCGACTATTAATCCATTTATGGGAACAAACACAGCCCACGCCAAATCGACGATGCACGATTATTCCACGAAGATGACGCCAAATCACAACGAACACACGAGAATCAAACATGATGCAATGGCTATAGACACAAACACGGGTCGATCTCGAGTTAAAACATGAACTGGCTTTCGGCCTTCTTTGAGGCATTTTATCAAATGGTTGGAGGGCGTCACCGAAAGGGTGGCCGCAGACCCACTCAAGACACGGATTCAGGCAAAACTCGACACGCCGTGTGCGAGGAACGCTCAAAAATTGATCCCATTCAGAACAGGCATGGATGAAAACAGCAAGCTTCAGCCAAAAGAACGCAGGTCTCATTTCGACATCTTAACGAACACACGGTTGACACTACGGGAGGAGAGGCTTCCGGCCCGAACCGGAGCTCGAACCCACGCCGGCGAACTCGTCGCACGACGTAGGGAGGTACAGAAACCATAGGAGGAGCTCGGGTCGGAGCTCGCGCGAGCCAAACGGCCGCGAGCTCCGGCCGATCACGCCCCAAACAGAGAGTAGAGGGAGCTGAACTTACCTGTTTCGGCCTGAGGGCGTCACCGGGAGGGTCGTCGGACGACTGGACGCGTGGCCGAGGCTCCTTCTCTCTCCGACTCGCCCTCTCGCTATCTCGAACTCACCCACCACTCTCTCCTTTTTCTCTGTTCTTGATTTTTTTCTCTTCTCGCCTTCTTTCTTCCCTCTCCCCCTGTCTCTCTCTCGGTCTGCTCTCGATTTTTCTCTTCTCCCTTGCCGACCTACCCCCTCCTGATTTTCTGCTGTTATTTTGCTGCTCCTCTCTGCTGACTTCCTGCTGTTGCTTTGCTGCCGCTCCTCTCTGCTGACCTGCTGCTGCCTTGCTTTTTTTTTATTTCTCTTCTGCAGGTTCTTGTCCTGCGCGGGGGAGAAGAAGAGAGGAAGAAGAAGGCCGAGAGGGCCGGGCCGAGAAAGGAAAGGAAGAAAGGAAAGGAAAAAAGAAAAATGGGCCGAGCCCAGGCGCCAAAAAGAAAAGGGAAAAGAGGAAGGGGCCAGCCCAAGGCAGGTCCGAACCCGGCCCAACTATCCCCTTTTTTTTTTCCGATTTTTTTATATAATTAATTAATTTTTTTATTTAATTTTTAATTTTTAATTTTTTTAAATTAATTTTTTTTATGATAAACTTAAAACTAGTGACACAAATGCTTTCTAATGTCTATATGCGATGCGATTTAATGAAAATTTTTTTGTTAAGGAGTTAGAAATTAATCCCTTATTTTCTGATGCAATTAGTAAACACTTAAATAAATCGCCAAAATTTAGGTGTCAACAGTCGTAATATCTTCTGTTTCAACTAATAATTTAAAAACAAAAAAATTTAATAGAATAATTAAAGCATACACCGGTGGAGTTAAAGAATTTTTCGACATGCGGCCTTATACAACAGTTGATTTTGTGTAAGTCTTTTTTTTACATTCACATTATATTCGCTGATATTTCATATAAATTATATAACTGCTTATCAAAAGAAAGTGAAAAAAACAGAGAGCACCTCATTCTCAAGTATTATTACCGTGAGCAACTTAGGCGATGAACAGGGCAAGGAGTGACCGCATGGGGATCAAAAGTGGATAATATATAAATGCTCTCTGGCAAGATCCTACAGATACAAAAGGAGCGGGTGAACATGTATGATCTTATGAGTCGTCCGAATCAAATGCATTCGAGTTAGAAAATCGATCAAAGGGCTAACATTTGCATAGCAATCTTTCCCAGAGGTTGAGCCTACCTCCGCTGACAAAGTCAGACGAGCATGGAAGACAATGCTCTCGATACTGATCCCCTGGTGTTGGCTTGACTGAATAGCGCAACTCTGTTTGGCCTGTAAATCCACAGTGGCAACGAACAAACAGCGATTTTATCCACGGCTGAAGAGTATTCAAGGTAGGCTACTTCGATTGGGACTCCTACAGGCACGACCATACATCTCGGGCTCAGACGGTACGGAGACTCCAGCGGGGTTTTGCAAACGCCTAGCGATGACGAATTCTCGTGGCTCACACTCTCCCTGTTTTCTTTGTGCGTTTTCTTTATTCTTGTATCTTCTGTTTCTCTCCAGATTTGCTTTATCTCTTGCTGCCCATGCCAGCGAATGTTCAGTTTTGAGCAATCAGCGAAGGTGGCAAGCTGGGCGTACTGTACTCGCAACAACAAGGTGAATCACGGTAGCAACACAGAAGCAGAGCAGAACAGAGCAGAGTAATACTGTGGCTATTCAAGGCCAATTCGGCGATCACGAGAGGTGCCACTGTATGTGTGAGTGAAATCGGGGATAAAGTCAAGACGAAGAAGCACTTCCGTGAAGTGAGTCGCCGGCGGAAGGCTCGAATCAAGGAAAAACGCCAAGACAGGGAGTCCATCTCTGCCAGGGCAGTTTTAGGCGAAACCAGTGCTTCCATGGCTCCCACTGAGGCGTGGGACGAGCGTCTGGAGCTTCAGGAATGGATGATCAAAGGTTTGAACGAGAAGAGCAAGCTCTTGAACGGCGAAAATAGAGGATCCGAAAACAGAGCCTCTCGGCCAAACTCGTCGGAGCCGACACCGGTGATCGCGTGAGGTCAGGTAGGTGTCGGCAACTTTTGGTCGTTGTCCTGGAAGCTCAGCTAGTGTTACGGTGAGGGATTTCGTTGGAATGGTGAGGTGAGGGAGAAGAATCACGAGAGCTCCCTGATGCCAGAGAGAGGAACCTTTCGGTCCTGTGGGCCTGTGTTGAGGAATCCAGGCGTGACGAAGGTGGAGCTCACCAGTATAGGACTAGTATATATTCCCAATCTCACCAATATAGGACTAGTATATAATCCCAAGGATGAACTATTTTACCCTCAAGTAATCCAATTGCTATAAAGTGGGAAAAAAAAAAGATATGCTCTGCTTGTTGTAACCGTCGAGGCTCGCCTTTAATTTAACGGAGGTACTTGTATATAAGGGAGACAACAACTCTTTGATAACTGAATATCTCACCCATTTTTTCAATCTCCATTTACTTTGTTCTTGAAAGACTCTAACCAGGAAAGCAACCCAATGGCGAGCCTACCAGTGAAGAACAAGGAAATTCGAATCATGCAGAGCCACCAGCAGGTACTTGTTCAAGTTTCAACCCAGGAAAGATATGGTATAAGCGATGCGGTCCTAAAATATGCTGGAACTTGTATTTTCTCCACGTTGTATTTCTTTGCTTTATCATTGAACAAAGATAACCTTGACCTTGGGTAAGAAAAAGAGAGAAAGCCAAGCCCTGCAACCAATGGATTCATAGAAATTAGATCGATTAGCATACGTTGACGGAATCTGTGCGAATAACTGTAAGGCAGTGGCATCGTTTGTGACAGATCTCACATGAGTCTGATTAAAATGCTCAGCCAAGTGAGGTTCAAACTCATGGAGATCACGGAAAGAAAACTCATAAAGAACTCCAAGTTAATCCACTCAACTTTAACATATTCTTCACTAATCAAACAGCAGCGAAAGCTGTAACAAAACCTTATTTATCTTCCATGAAAGCATTGACAAATATCTGAATATTTCAACACTCTCTGGACTCTCCCTTACCTGTGGACAAACAGATCGACTTAACACACAGCCCTAAAATGGACTTCTACGCACGGAAGCAAACGAGAGGATCACGTATAACTCCCAAATTAGCCATGTCAATTTTTCAGGTCAAGCCTTCTGAAAACTTAAACTAGATGGATGCATCACTATAAATGTCTGAACATTTTAAATTCTCTCGCACATGCATGTTAGAAGAGTAGTTAGTAATTCAATAAGCCCGTGCTTATGCAAGTCAGTGACAAAAATAACCCAAACTTAGAACAAACGATATATTCACATTTGATCGTATGACAGAGTAATGGCCGTTTAAACTTGGCCCAAGATTAAGATATCCCATACTAATTACTTCAAATCAAAAGTAATTCATTCATTCATCACCGAGGCCCCGTGATGGCATGTGAAAGGAAAAAAAAAACAGAAAGAAGAGGAAAAAAGAAGAAAAAAATTCAGAAAATAAAAAAATTACAAAAATTGTCTATATCAGTGATTTCCTATCAAAATTAGTGGAAAAATTAAATTAACAAATCATCAAAAAATTTATAACTAAATTAGCACTATTGAAAAATTGTAAATCGTTAAAATATTTAGGACTAAATTGATACAATTGAAACTTTTTGAATTAAATTGATCGTTGTGTAATAGGTTTAGGACTTTTTGAATAATTTTCCTATACAAAGATGACCAACACATTTCACTCAAGACCCATAAAGATTCGGAGCGCATGCAGGATTTGATTTCTTCGAAGACAAGAAGATACCTCTTATCCTGGCTGAAGTTTCACATGGCCGCGGGATGTATGAAATTGAGAGCTAAATTTAATCTTCGTGTAATCAAAACCCAATGTTATCTATTTTACAAGTCACTGTGCACATTCTGTGTTGTGCGCAGATTGCATAACTCTACTTCATCACTTACGCATCCCTATTCCAACCTCTTAAAAAGGTAGGAAATTGAACTCCCCACCTCTCTTTTTCTAAGTGGGAAAATTGGTCACCGAAGCAATCCCGGCTTTACGCTTTGCTCTGTTTGGAACACAATTATTAGCACAAACTCATCATTAGTCAGTTGCTCCCTCGAACTTTACATTCACGGACATCGTTCTTGTTCCGAAGTGTAACCACAAAACAAGAAACGCCGTCAATCTACTAATAATAGCCGCTTGATCCCCAATCTTGACGGTCTTGCTTGGTCGGAGACTATCACACGGACAGCTTTTCTCTTTTTAGGCACGTCACTTTATTTCCTAATTTTTCTGCAGAATTTTCACCACTTCTTGAGCACGCATACTAAGAATTGGAGGATTGGGGATGAAGAGAGAAAAACACGAACTGAAATTAGCGATTTGATTCGTGAATAGATACTGTCCTTAAAAGTGTTTAATTTCAACACCCGCGGTCTCAAACTGATAGTCAATTATATCTCTTTAGGTTTATTTTTTAGAATTAGATTTATACGAATAAAGCTAAAAATATAAAATTTACCTTTCGAAATTTCAATTTCTCAAAATAAAAGTTACAAGTGAACCCAAAAAATAAATTCATTCTATTGTTTATGTTTCCAAAATAAACCTGAAAATAGATTCCTTCTTGGAATTTGTATTTCCAAGATAAATCTCTTCTAGGAGCCTGTGAGGCGCCTTCTTTTGAGGTACACATATGTAACTGTCAAAAGTCGTATGTGCGCTCTCTCAAATGCGTGATATAGTTGGCTGGATAAGGGTCTGGCTACCCTCAACAAAGACTGGTTAATGATAGGGCTGAGTATAATGGACCGCCCAAACCAAACCAAGATCGGATCGTATCGAACCAGCTGATTTGTCTGATTCCCGGTTCCATTTTTTGGAACTAGTGATTTTCGGTCCGGTTCCTGATTCCAAGGGGGAACCGGACCGAACATGACCGATTTTTTTAATATATATTTTTATTTTCTTGAAAATAGCAATAAATTCTAATTAAACAAATATATAAATATGAAATTTGAACTATAACTTTCATGGAATAAAAAGTCTCTTATTTGAAGACCTTTGTGGCCAAGAGCCCAACAAAATCCCTTCTTCTTCCTTGCTATTTAAAGAGAAGCCTACTCGTTAGTTTCCTCTTCCACTCAATGTGGAACTAAGGGCTCTAAGAGCCACATCCTCGATCTTGACTCACTCCCTCCTGCTCTCTCTCTCTCTCCTTACTTGCAAGGGAAAAGGCACTCCAAGCCTCCAAGAGTTCCACATCAACTAAATACTCATAGAGCCTAAGAGATATTATCTATAAAACTCAAGCCAAGCGTGCCCTTTAGACTTGTCATTCATGGCCTTTATGGCTGACATTGAACGAAGAGACCTGTGTAAGTGTGATTTATGTTTATTCAAGTGAAGTTTAAATTTTTGCCTATAGGAATATATGCCAATGGTTCTTTTGGGACCGCTCGACAACTGTATTGGATAAGTAGGTACGGAGCATGGGAAATGGGGCTAGTTTCGTTGGATTGGACCGGAACCAATGGTCCGGTCAAGTCCCCAATCCTAGGAATAAGTGGTCCGATTCCTAGTTCCCAATTTGGAGAATTGGTCCTTCCGGTTAAGTTCCCGGTTCTACCTTGGAACCGATCCAAATTGAGACCAATCACCCCTAGTTAATGGTGCTGCTTTTCTAGTTTACTTTCTTTCATTGCCAAAACCCTATCTTATATTTATTGGAATATGTTAATTAGAAGTCATGAAAGTTCAGTTGAGTTATAAAAATCTCAGAAAGTGTAATATGTTCTAGAGCTTATCAAATTGGTACAAATAGTCATTTTGCTAGCTCCATCTAATTTGGCTAATAGAAAATACCGACATGACTTTTTATTACTTTCTCTCTCTTTCTTAGCATTGGTGTGGTTAAAACAAGCAAGATAACCCTAAAACGATATTATTTTGATCCGAATTTGATTGTTATTATAAATATTAGTTAAATTAAATTAAAAAATAAACTAAATTAAAAAAAATAAAAGCAACAAACTAGTGAGGCCCTTGTTGTCACTGGCCCACCATTGTTGGAAAGGGCTTGCAATAGTGGGGTGAAGGTCAACCAAGGTCACCAGGGCCCGACCAATAGCCAACAACCCTGCCTATAGTCGGCCAAGGTCGCCAACCTCACACAAATCAGACTGAGGTTCATCGCTAGTTGGGGTGGGGTTGCTGGCCACTGCCCTACCACAACGAGCAATAGTCCATAGCCCAAATTGGGTGAGGGTTAGTGATCCTTGCCTTTGGTCGGGCAGGGTTGCCAAACATTGGTCAAGGCCTGGCCAACCTTCACCCCACCATCGTCAGCTCTTTCTGGCTATGGTTGGCCGACAGCAACAAGGGCTTGTTGTTTTGCATCTCTTTTTTTAAAGTTTAGTTTCTTAAATTTAATTTATTTTTATATTAAAAATCAAAATTTGACAAAAATGATGTTATTTGGGGTTATCTTGCTTGTTTTAGCCATGTCGGTGCCATGTAAGAGAGAAAAATTAGTAAATAAAGCCACATCAGTATTTTCCGTTAGCCAATTAATGAAGTTAACAGAAGGATTCGATTGTATCAATTTGACAAATTTTATGAGTTAATTGCACTTTTTTTAAAGTTTTAGGACTCTAATGCATTTTTGTGAGAAATTTTAACACTTTTAGTGAACATATACCCATTTTCTTTATATATTCTCTTGTTTCCTAGATTTTTAGCAGCCACATGGGGTGTCAACTTGATATATAGTGATAACTTGGTAACTACTTCAGCATTTTCACTTATTCTTTTAATATAAAACTAACATAAATCTAATTCACAAATCCATTCAATAAAAAGAGTTCAAGGACGATGTCAAATGATTGGTTAAAAGTCAGAGCCCTTGATTGTCATTATCTAATTGGTAATAATAAAAAAAAGAAAATAATATAGGAATCCATTTGATTAAAAAAATGATTATGGACGACAGATAATTGGTTAAAATTCAGCACCTTCGGTTTCATTGATCCGACTACAACATATGAGATAATTGATAGTTCCTTCAGTCTTTTGAAAATAGAGAAATTGCCTGAATTCATTGTAGTTGTTCTTCCGAGCCCGCCTTTCTCTACCATCAATGGTTCCACCAGCGCCCGGTTGGCAACGATTCGCTGTGGTGGACGGGACTACAGTAGGGACGCCAGTGGATGCAGCGAGGTACAAAGAAAGGAAGAAAGAAGGGGTGGGCTGATTTTGGTTTTCTCTATTCCCTTTCTTTATTTTTTGTTTTATTTTAGAGTTATGTATGGGTAACATTCAAGCATGTAACCTACATGAACCGATAGGAAAATTTTTTTTTTTCAGACCAACATTGAATGAAAACATATTCGATTGTAAAAATTATAAGCGCAAATGATAATCATTTTGTTCCAAAAATTGATTTTTCTATTTCTATTCACCATACAAGTTTATGAGACAAAATAGGCATTTGTTAATAATACAAAATTTCTGTTTGCAAAATAAATTTCTCCCTCTCGAGTGGTGACGGGAGGCGACTGGCGAGGTGGACGCTAATGATCGGTGGCGGGCGAGGTAGCAGCCGACAATCGACGATGGGAGGGGTGGCGGACAACAATTAACGACAAGCGGGATGATGGTTAGCTAGAGGTGGGCAGAGGACAACCTACGATCAAGGACCGTCAACGGGGGTCAGTAGCGATCAATGGCAATCATCAGCAGCTAGAGGTGGTCAACCGATGGTGACGGTTAGTGACGGGACCAATAGCAACGGGCAGTTAGTAGTGGTTGTCACGCCTTGAACCTCGAGCATGCGACTACCCCTTCACTTTGATTAATAAATGCGATGTCCTAGGATGCATAGCCGACCATTCTTTTTATCTTGCAATTAAACGCATATGGAAATAAATCAACAACACCCAGTCAATCAAACAGTAAGGATAGTTGAAAGACCAATAACAACAGTAATATCATTTTTATTTTTATACTAATTAACCATAGGAAGTTTGTACACAAGTCCCTTAATTGTGCGACTTCCTCAATAGTTACTTAAAGATACTAAGTAAGGTTAATCTATTTCCTTCAACCACCAGGCACACAATCCTACTGCCCTCAATGACGTGCTCCTTCATTACTAGACTCGTGGTGATAGGGATGCCATAACTACGAACTTGAAAAAAATGATTAACAATAACCAGTGAGATATAAATCTCGGTAAATTATAGTCCTAAGCATCGGTTAGGATATCACCTCGCCTCAGGGTTTCTAACAGGCATAATCCTTGTTACTACGGTAGATCAATTAAAAAGTGACCCCGGCTTTGCCTTAATTATAAACATGATATACTCAATAAACCCCACAATGAACAATCAGCAGTCAATCGACTCACAAGCAACCTCACATTGCCATTGTCATACCCTGCACTGTATAAATGTTCATACATGCTATAAATAATGCAACTAGCATTCTCATCAACACAATAATCAATCACAGTCAAATCGACTTGTAGGCAACCTTACCTTGCTATTACCATACCCTACATGGTATCAATTTCACACATGCCATGGTCAATGCAAACAAGCACATGCACAAACAAAACACATAATCATATGTTTTCAACGCACCCCTACATTCACACATGTTCTGATTAACTATTTGCAGTTAACTAACCTAACCACCTATCAACCATGGTTACTTTTTTTTTTTTTTTTTTTTTTTCCTTACCAAAAAAACCATGGTTACTTTTTCTAACCGCAATTTATTAACAATGGTTACTTTAGGTAACCGCAGTTATTTTATCTAACCAAGGCTAATTAACTTAACCATCTATCAACCATGGCTACTTTATCTAACCAAGTTTAATTAACCTAACTAACCTCCTAATCAAGATTAACTATAATCTAAACTAACCCTAAGCAAGTTTAATGGACTAACCAATAGATTAGAACATAAACTCACCCGGCAATGATTCCGACGACATGGGTGTAATAGTGGCGGCAAGGATAGTGAGTGGCTAGCTCAGGGATAACAACAGATGACAACCGGTGGCCGAAACCTAGCAAAATAGCTTCCGGCAAAGTTGATTTGCACCGGACAAAGGAAGAACAATGGTTGGCTGTGCTGGACAACGGTTGGGCAGCAGCTAGTTGAGCTTCGATCGATAGCCAGCAGCTCTGGTGAATGGCATCAGCTCCAACCAATAGCAATAGCAAATAGTAGCAACAGTTGGAAAACACCAAACAATAGAAGCAAACAGCAACGGTAGCAATATCACAAAAACAGCAGCAATAGGGCGGAAATGGGGGAAATGAGGGAAATGAGGGGAAAGGAGAGAAAAACAAAGAGAGGGGATTGAGGTGAGGGGGGCGGCCAAGAGGAGAGAGAAATGGAGGAAATGTGGGGGAGGACGGCCACTTGAGGAGGAAAGGAGGAGGAGAGAGAAAACTTGAAGACAAAGCCAAGAAATATCTTGCAAGCTTCTAGAAGGGGCAATTTGGTAATTTCTCAAAATATAGTATATTGTACTATACGTGTATACGAGCCAGAATATTATACGAGCTTGAATAAAATTGGTTTAGGCTCAAATTGTGGAGAAATGGGCTAGAAAATGCTATGGAGCTTACTTGGGCCCACTTGAGCTTGGTGGGCTTGGTTGGGGCCCACTTGGCCGACCCACATTGGGTGTGAGGCCCATTGGGCCTTCGGTGAACCCGACTCCTTTTTTGACTCCAATTCTAGGCCCATTAATTATTTTCCGATAATTTTTGGGTCTATTGATGAATTTGAGAATCAATGAGGCAATATTCAATATTTTAGTTTCGACATCCTTGAAAGTTCAATATCCAAAATCAAATTGAAATTCGTGATTAAAATCGATCAACTATGATTTTAGTATGACTTAACTATCGAGTGGCATTTAGGGATTCTTGCATGTTTGACCTATGGTTGATGGTTTTTCAATCCACGATTGTGCTTTTTCAAATTAGAGTGATCATCGATTGTCATGGAATCATGAAATGTTGATTGCTCACCCTGAGTGCGAAGCCAAAAGAAATTAGTTTAACATCGTTCGTAGTTAGTATTGAAGTCATGCAGAATCATTTGCAATCCGACCTTATACTTCTATCGAATCAATTTATTTTCGTTCGTTAATTGGCCTACAATAGCATGGTATCTTCTCTCTTTGATCCTTATGGTTGAGCAGCCTATCCCTAATTGAATTCACTAGTCGTACGCGTATCAATTTTTAATTGCATTTTTGAATAATTAGTTAACTCATGAGTGATAAGTTCATAGTAAACATAACTCACAGTGCATTGATGAAATAATCATTTGATATATCCCGAAATGGGTCGAGATTCAAGACTTCACAGTGGTGGTCATTGGTGGGGACCGACAGTTGACGGTTGGCAACGGGCTATAACGAGAGCAAACAATGAGAATAATTTTTATTTCTCACTTTTATTCTAGAAATAGAAAAGTAAAATAATTTAACTTATGATTTCTATTCTAAACCTATTTCTAGAGTAAAAATTTGTTCCAAAAATAGAAAAATGAAATTGTATTATTAAACGGATTTTTGTTCTAAATCTATTTTTGAAAATAGAAAAATAGAGAAACATAATGATTATCATGCGCGGCCTAAGTTGCTAAATATAGGTATGAAAATTAGTAAAGTTGGATTTCTAGGTTGCATAAATTTAATTTAAGTTGTTCTTTAGATATTCAAGCATAATTATCAGAGACGGACAAGGCCTTCTCTCACTTGTCTCATGAAATTTTTCCTTGCTCAAAATATCAACACCTCATTGTTTTAGTAGGGTAACATCTCTACATTATAAAGTAAATCTAATTACATGCTTGACTTGGTCCAGAAATTTCAAAAAATATCCATAACTAAAAATTAATGAACAATAACCATGTATTATAAATAGTGATTAAATATGGTAATTTACAAAGATCCACAAAATTATGTTCTTAAAAAAATCTCTACACTGGATTATAAATTTGGGTTGAAGGTTTTTCATCCTATAAATATTTAAATTAGAGTTTATACGAAGTAAAATCCTAAACTACTACATCTGTGATAAATTTACTCTCAATTAATTTTCGTTAGATTTTACTGCTAAATTGTCGAATTGGATGACACATGACAGTTAATGAGTATATCAATTTGGGGTTTTACACTCAGTTTATCCAGTTTCGTAGTTTTTTGTGATATTAACTTAATTTAACGGAAACTAAAAGAGAGTGTATTTGTCACAAACGTGTTGGTTTAGAATTTTTGGTAATTAAAACATGGATTTGGATAAATTTGTTACTATGGTATTGATTTGAGATTTTGTGGCAGTCAAAAAATTAATTTGAAATAAATTTATCACATATATATTAATTTTAAGTTTTTTATGACATTAATCCTAATTCAATTCATTTTTATACTATGCTCTGTGAGTCTTCTTCTTCCTTCGTTACTTTATTCCTTTTCCCCACTTTGCGCCTTTTGCTTCTCATTATTAACGACAGGACACCTTTTCTTTTTTGTGCTTTTGCTGGCTGGCAACCACAGGAAACACGAAAGAAAAAGGACTACTAGGTCCGAATTCGATGGACCGTAAATGATACGACTCTTTCAGAATGGTACAAGTGTTGTTCCTTACGTGAAGTGTGAAAAATTCGAATAAAGAAAGTAGTCAAATAAAGAAAGTGTGGTTCCCATGACCCACGCTGCGCATGAAAAACGTTCCATTTTTATTTTTTCAATATGACATGTACATCTGTAACTTTGGCTCCATCCACAAGTCGATGTATAAAAAGAGAAGACCCATGAGAACAGAACATAACTTCTACTTCAACCAAGTAAAGTATTTCTCTGCTCCAGATTTTTACATGCTCGCAAAACGGCACAGCAAAGAACCCTCCATGGATAGCCAAGACAGTTCGATTTTGGAACGATCAGCTGGTATATTCTGTTCTTTCCTTTGTTGTTTTGAGTTGATCCCACAAGGCAATGCGAAAATGGGGAAAGTTTCGGTTTCTGTGTGTTAATTTGGAAGTAATATACACAATACCATGGATAGATAATGCATTAGAAATTGCACATTTCTTACAAAACCCTTACATAGAAAGAATAAAGGAGAGATTGTGATAGAAGAATAATATACGCATAACCTAGGGGCACCTTTGGCATATATATATATATATATATATTTTTGGTAAAAATTTTGGCATATATTTTTGGTTGTCGTGTTTTCAAAATTTGAATCTTAAAACTAAAATGATCTAAATGGCATTATTTAATATGAGGATTGCTTCGGAAAACTAAACCAACGGAAGGTAACTTCTAAATTATTTGGAAAGTCCAACTAAATCATCAGATTTTAAAGTTATTCTTTTTGAAAAAACTTACTTTAAAATTATTCAGAGACATAACACCTTTTTGTTCCAGTAATTTCGACAAGGTGGCTTTAATTATCAGCAGAAAATAGTATGAGGACGGGAATTATAACCAAACAAAGTATGGGGATTAAAAGTGAGATTTCCCAACCTACAGGGACCGAAGAAATTTTACTTCCCTGAACTGAAAATGCAAAAGCAATGTGTGGCCCCCAAATACAGCTAATAGATTCATTTTCTAGGGCCCATGGGCATGACTATTCCTTTCAAGTAAACAGTAAACACGCCATGTGTGTTACGCAAAAGTCAAATCTCTTAACTTGGTATGACTTGGCTGCACAGGTTCCCTTACTGTAGTTGATGACGATGCAACCGCTTTTTGTCAATCTAGAAAATTTACAAGCACTGAATGACTAGATCATCTAACTTAATTACCAGAAAATTTTCTCTAATCAGAGAGTTTTGTCCAAACAATCACCTAGTGAGGACTAATTATTTTCTATTTTTGCTTAATCTTCAATGATCTGAAAAGTTTGCATCTATTGCAGGAATATCAGAAGAGCAAGTGAATGAACCCTATTACCGACCATTGGTGCGAGCAGCATTCAAGGGCGATTGGGAATTTGCTACAAGATTTTTCGAACGAGATTCTGCTTCAAAGACGGCCAAAATAACAAACAGATCAGAAACATTGCTTCACGTAGCCGCTTTGGGTGCACAAGACCAATTTTTGGAGAACCTGGTTGAGCTCTTTTCTCCGTATCCGGAAGTGCTTGAAATGGTTGATCGTGATGGCCGCACAGCCCTCCACAATGCTGTCCAATGTGGAAGGATAAGGATGGTCAAGGCGTTAGTTAGAAGTAATCCTAAGTTGACGCAACTTGCGGATAATGAAGGACGTGTTCCTTTGAGAATGTCTGCTCTGGAAGCTTCTAAGCATAAGGAGATTGCCTGGTTCTTGGCGAAAAATACAACAGACGATGGGCCAAGTCATCCCTTCAGCTGTTCCTCTGCAATTAGCACCATTATAGATCTCACCTACGGTGGTCATCATGGTAAGATCTTCATCGCTCTGTATCTCAATTCCATCTGTTTTTTCACTTCATTCTAGACTTGGCTTATTTTCCTGGTCAACATTGCTGGTCAATT
Organism: Corymbia calophylla; assembly: GCA_014182845.1. Classification (NCBI taxonomy): domain Eukaryota; kingdom Viridiplantae; phylum Streptophyta; class Magnoliopsida; order Myrtales; family Myrtaceae; genus Corymbia; species Corymbia calophylla. The sequence continues at coordinate 35,188,508 of CM024695.1, forward strand.
CGGATAGATATCACCCTTTATCTAGTTCGGCGGTACCCTCACTTACTTACCGCGAAAAGAGAAGGTTATCTGCAATCTTTACTATTCGCGTTGGCGCTGACGGAGTATCACTGGCCCAGCGGAACCAGGCTCAGTTTCTTGGAAGCATTGATATACAAATGTCCGTACTTTCTGCACTCGCATCCCCTCACTACTGATTCCCTTCAATAAGATCATGCCTGGCTCATCGCCTACTTTTTGTTTCTGAACTAAAGGTATGCCGGTGGACTTGAGCTACAAACCAACAGATAAAAATTCGGATCCGGGTGGGTATGCATTTTTGTTATTTGGGCATTATCTCCAGTCTTGCCTTGATTTTGAACTTTTAGTCAATTTTCTTAAATTGATTCCCTCCGTACTAGCAAAAGAAACCAGAAATGATTTTTTTTTTTTAGGATATATTCTAGTTCCTTGACCTAGTTTTACTTGGATAATGGCATGAAATCGAACTGCTTTATAGATCAGCTATCCCTTGGGAACCACATATGATTCGACCAAGTGCATAAGTAGTGTATAACTTAATATTGGACAATGTAATGGACCAATTACAAGGTCTTACAATGATTTTTTATCTAATGATTGTATTTTCTCTGTAACTTGATTGTAGTGCTTCAAATTCTGAGAATGTCACTTTGGAATGTTGCCAAAATTGGAGGTACGCGTCCATTTTATCAAGATACCGTGTCTCTCTCTCTCATTGAAAGTTTATGGCTTGTTTGTTTTTGACTTCTTTTATAAGTTAAAAAGAGCTCCTATTTATTCGTTGCCATAATTTAGAAAAGAATTTGTGTTAGGTCCACTACATGCATGAAAAAACCGTTACACATTTATCATTGGATGAGTGATAACGATAAATGTTTTGTAGTTTTGCAATTATATTTTTCCACAAATAAACTATCCACTAGTTAATATGTAACTTATTCTTTACACAGTCAATGGACCCAAAAGATCCTTCAAAAAATTATTCAAACTCAATATGATTTTCTGTGTTAATATTTTTATATTTTGAAAGATTTTAGATATTCACCAAATTCTAATTGCAAGAGTCGTGAAATTGCAAAAAAAAAAGTATAAAAATAATACTTGAAACTGCAAATTGAGGCGAGATTTCATGTTAACCTTGGAATGTCTTGCTTATGGCCAAATGATCTAAGTAGAAGATATTGGATAAGAGACGTAAACCTAGCACTTCTCCTTCAATCTTGATTGGTGAAATCATGTTTGCTTCATCATCTCTATCAACCATGTAAATCTTTTTGGAAAAATAACAACAATGAGTCCATTATGTATTTGTTTCCTCCATCAAGGGTGGAGAGCTTAAAGCCTAAATATTATTTTCTTTGACTACTACTTCATCTCAACACAAAGAATCCGTTGAGAGGGTGCAAGAATTGGGCATGGCACCGGGGGCAAGCCCCTATTGTCATTGACTATGAAATAAGGTTGCAATAGATTATGGCATGGGTTTATCATTTGATCATATTTAACACAGTAAATGTACACTTTTATTTGGCTACTTTAAAAAGGCATGAAGAATATAGGAGTAGGTAGGAAAAATCAAAATAATTGCTTTGGGAGGGCTTAGAATAGGCAAATTCCGTGGGTCCCAACAAAAACGTGCGTCCTGGAATTCCACTCAAAGTTAAATATCCTATACCAACAAGTTGTTAGTTAGATAATAAAGGAGTTTTCTTCTCTTCTTATAATCCAATATTTTAGATTTGTTGAAAGCACTCCAAAAAGTAAAATCCCGAATACATAGGCCAATTTGAAAATATGTGCTCTTAAGATTATGCAAAAAGGCGGACCATTCGAAGTGCATGAAATTAGCCCAAACACCCTCTACCCGCTAAAAAAGATCCTACAGTTCCCAAACCTTATTCACAACTCTTGCATGTAGTTGCACTTGTCATCTTCACCCAACTTTTGTATGCCCCCAAAATACCCTATAGCCTTGTCCCTAATTCTTCTAATTTTTGTCAAAGAACCTAAAAGGAAACAAAATAGTGTTGTTGCATATTTTTATCAAATTTAAAAATTATTTTAGAATAGAATCAAGTCCTGTTGACACCTAAATTTTTACGACTTGATTAATTATTCACTAATTGCATAGAAAAGTAGAGATTAATTTTTAATTCCTAAAAAAAATAATTTTCATTAAATTGTATAGCATAGAGACTTTAAGATCATTTGCATTAATAGTAACATGGTTTTTTAAAATTTATATAAAAAATAATTAAATTATAAAAAAAAAAAAACAACAGAGATGTGAAATCGGGCTTGGGGGCTGGGTTGGCCCAACCTCCTTCCTTTTTTTTTTCTTTGGGCCCGGCCCAGCCCTTTCTTTTTGCCCTTTACTTTCTTTTTTGCCTCTTCCTCTTCATGCTCGCGACAGAAAAGGGCAAGGACGGCACGCGGGGCAGGGGAACAGGACAGAGGGCAGAGCGTCGACCGGGAGTTGGTGGTCGGGGCCATGCCGGCAGCGGCAGCTGGAACGGCAGGAGGCATGCCCGCCGGAGTTTGAAAGCGCGAGAGGAGGGAGCTGTTGTGGGGGATCTTTTGGGGGGCTCGCTTTGGAGAGGACCGAGAGAGGGAGAGGGTGAGTGACCGGAGAGGGAGCAACCAAGAGAGAGAGAGCCAAGGAGCCTCGACCACCACCTCGGCCGCGCGTGAACCCCGTCCGACGACCACGCCCGGCAGGCGTCCTCAAGCCGGCAGGTAACTCTTTGTTTTTTGCCCTGTTTTTGGGCACGCTGGGCCGGAGCTCGTGGCCGTCTGGCTCACGCGAACTTCGGCCCCGCCGGTTCCTTTTTTGGTTTTTGTGCATGTCTTGGTTCCTTTTTTGAGAGTCCTGGCTTGGGTTTGATTCTCGGTTGAGTCGAAAATCACTCTTTTCCATGGCGTATACCAGGTGTTCGATGTAATGCCATAGTGAGATCTGGTTTTGTTTCGCTGTCTTGGCCGGAGTCGAGTCGTCCGGGTTTCGTCCCGTTGAGTCGAGTCTTTCCTGTGATGTTTGGCGTTACGGGCACGGTCGTTCGGTCGATTCCCAATCGCCACCATCGCCATCGCCATCGCCACATCGCTCTTTGTTTCAGGTTTCATGCTTTGTGGCCAACATTGACGGAGGCTCGTTACCGTGGTTTGGCGATGCTAGCCATCGCTGAGAGTCCAGAGCCGTCGGTGGAGCGTGGTCAGGCCGAAGGCGGCAACGTCTTTCGCTCACGGCCAGTTTGGAGAAGACAGTGGCAGCGTAAGGAGGATGGGAGCAACGAGAATAGAGGGCTTAATTAGGTCGAATTAGCATGGGCTTAACTAGTTTAACAAGATTTAGGCTTGATTTCTTTCTTTATCTTGGGCTTGATCGGTTGGGCTTAAGACTTGATTTGTTTTTCTTTAGAAATTTGGGCTTAAAATGATTTTGAATTTGGGTTCGTGGTGGCCCTAGGTGAGCTTGGGCTTGGGCTGGTATGATTTGGTCTGGGCTGAGTTAGTTCTTTAATTAGCTGGGCATAGATCCTTTGAAGGGAGGGCTCAATTTGAAAGCCCAATTGTGCCCATGAGCCCATTTTCGCGAGACTAATCGCAAACCCATTTTGGGCTTCGAATTAAAAAATTTAGAATTTTTTTTATATATAAAATATTTTTTGGAAATTTAATGAAAATTCCGAAAATTTTATTTTTTTCTAAAATCAGAATTTTTTTTATTTGGTCAGTAAAATCAGAAAATCAGAAAAAGCTTAAAAATTAGTTTTTGGGAGTTTTTTTTTAAAGTGTGGGAAAATCATTGATAAAATATCATGCTCAAAATTAGACAAACTCTTAAGGGCTTTACAATAGGGTTTGAATGCTTCCTTTTTTGAGACAAAGGCTTTTAATTGTGCATTTTCAATATGTTGATTGTGGTTTCCCTTTAGCCTAGTTAGAAATGGCATTTTTCTTATTTCTTACCGTTGGATTCTTATTTTTCCTTACACTTTATTTTATATTTCCTTAATTGCCGATTGTTATTTTAATGGTTGCATACTTGCATAATCACTTCACTTGTTAGTGGATGCGTTTAAAATCAATTTAGACTGCTTAACAAGTATTTCTTTTTTTTTTTTTTATGAACGAGATTAGAGACCAAAAGAGTATTGGTTGATTGATGAATAAAACCAAGTCTTCGACCCTAAATTTTCTAATTATGTAAAAAATGAGTAGTACTCCCATACCTCACTTGGTTTTTAGGCTATCTCAATAAGTTAATGGTGACTTCTCATCAAAAAATCTTTATAGCGTCAATTTCATTTAATATTGAATGTCCTAAAATCACGTGGAGTATGGATTTGAGAGAGCCTGGACTTATTAAAGATAGTAGGCCCGCATTTAGGCAATATCCTTAAACCTATATTTTTTCCCCTTTGGATGAAACAGATAGGTTGCAACAAACTCTACTCACTATCATTTAGGTGAACCAAGTAAACTCGAATGTCACATATTTTTATGTGATCTCATGTGGAAGTTTTGATTTTGTTAGAGACAGATAGAATGGAGAAAGAAAATTTTTTTGCTCTTGTGCCGAGCATAAATAACAATACAACGGTTTGTATGATTAATATGTTTTTTTTTTTTTTTTTGTTACTAGTTGCTATGCATATTTGAATAATATTGTCCAAAATAATCTTATCTATGCAAAGACTACTAAGATTTATTCCAGCTAGACAGACATCATGAGCTGTGGTAATTTTCAGAGTTGTTCTATTTAGGTTAAGTCTTATAATTATGTTCTCTTAATTATGATTAACAATATAAAGCCTTGTTTGAACTTCAAGGAAGATTTGGACCCTAGAAAAAACTTCAAGGAAGATCACTTTCTTTTGCTACCCTCTAATCGCTTCTACTTTCTTCACATCCAATTGTTTTTTTTTCATCCAAACATGATATAAACCTTTTCTTGGCAAATGGAAAAAATGATTATGTGCCTTTTTTTGGTACTTTGCATCAGCAATTGCTAAAACTCATTGTTTGCATTTGAGGACCGAATCCCAGAGGAAAAAAAAAATTCAAAATAGCTTTCCTAAAAGATTAAAAAAAATAAAGAAAGAAAAAGGAATGAGACCGTTTTCCCAATCACCCGCCTACCCAAGCTCTACATGTGGGACATTATGACAATTAGTAAACTGTTGTTAGATGCAATTTGGTGTCTAAAGCTGGAGAACTTTTTGCTTAATCCAATTGTCATCCCTTCGTTTTTCATTTTCCTTTTTTATGACATTTTGTAGTTCCTATAATCAAGAGAGTTCACGAGGTGAAGCTGAGACACATGGCGGCAATCGAGTTGGCAAAACAAGTTTGCATTGCGATCTCTTATATGAATATTATCGAGATCACCCATTCTTTTAACATGGAGGAACTGCTGTTTGAAGCTACAACCAGAGGAATCAATGAATTCATAAAGTGTTGTATTCAGTTTTTCCCGGAGCTTATTTGGATTTTGCCTCATGGTATGAGGTTAATAACGCATGCAGTGGCCTTTCGCCAAGAAAGGACTCTTGGACTCTTTTTGAAGGTAAGCTCAACCAATGAGTTGTCATTATTTACCATGCCTACACTGCAAGAATCGCGTAATATGATGTTCGCAGCAACACAGTACAAGCCCACGGTCAATCCGTTAACTAATGTTGCTGGAGCAGCTTTTAAAATGCAAAGAGAACTCCAATGGTACAAGGTAAGTATCTTTCTTTTCATATAGTAACCACACTGAATGATAAATATTATATCTTCTTGACAAGTTTTTTGAATTATGATAGCTAGACCTTTATTTAGATAGTCTTGAGAATATACATTGAACATTTTTTTTTATAGCGGTTGGGCGATATTCTGTCAAGCTTTTGCACACCACGAGGTCTATCTTTGTGGGTGATTTTAAGGGCGGTCTACTCCATATTGGTTTGGTACATTCAAGACTTTATTCCTAAAATGCTTTCAATAAGACTTGAATCCAAAACCATAACGAGAAGAAGAGACTCTCTTGTCATCTAAGTGAATACTTTGTTGATACATAGAACTTTTAAATTCCACATGCTAAACATAGAGTAATAGGGTAAGTTGAGGAACAACACTACATCCTTAAAACAATTTACAGCAAATAAGGGAGACTGATTAGAGAAATTAGGGCATTGAAAACTAATTGAGACTTATCACAATTAAATTGCATTTCAATTTTACTAATATAAGTATGATCCACCACTTAATCTAATCCAAGTGACTTTTTCTTGAATTTGACTGGCTCTTTATATAGGTGTCAGCCACAATGCAATTAGGGGATTATTATTGAAATCGTTTCATGTATAACCCATATATATATACTAACGTTGAGCCCACAAAACATTTAAATCAATTTTGTTTAAAATTTCACGACAGCTTTGCTCGTTCCGTTGTATCATGTTTTGTATTTAGGCTTATAGTGTAGTTCATATATAACAATACTCCAGGCATGGTTTGTGACCCCCGTCGGGGCTGCTCCTTGCTTAATGGTTGGCCGCCCTCCTCAAATGACTCTAGAAACAAAATACGACGCATAGGACTCAACGAAGCACATAAAAGTACTAAAAAGACTCATTCTCGGATTTCTTGACTAGCTCTTAATATTTTTTCCATAAATGCCTCTAGAAGACTCCAAATTGGATGAAACTTGATTCCAATTGAAAGTAGAAACGTAGTGCTTTCCATACATAAATCATGTGACTATATTGAAGCACGAAATTACCATTGAACCTTAGAAGGTGACCCTTGGAATTTTTCCGGCGAAGATGGACTTAACCCGGAAGCAATTTTGGCATTAAGTGTTGAATAAGTCTTATTTCCTTGAGGTGTCCTTTTGTAAATTTTTTTCTGAAAATTTTCAATAACTAATCCACTAATTATCCACTTATTGTAACTCATGTTTGTGACTCTTATGCATAGGCTATGGAAGAGTGTGTTATCCCCTCTATGAGAACCCACAAAGTTAAGAACAGAACATATTGGGAAATGTTTGTGGAGAATCACAAAGAGTTGCTTAAGAATGGAGAAAAGTGGGCGAAGGACACATCAAATTCATGTATGCTTGTCTCCACTTTAATTGCTACAGTATTATTTGCTGCTGCTTTCACTGTCCCTGGAGGTAATGACAACAATACCGGGGTACCATTGTTGTTGGGACAAAACTCTCTCCTGGTTTTCACAATTTCGGATGCGTTAGGTTTGTTCTCCTCTGTGACGGCCATTTTGCTATTCCTAGCTATCTTAACTTCACGGTATGAGGCGCAAGATTTTCTTACTCATTGCCTAAGAAGATCATAATGGGCCTCTCTGTACTCTTCCTCTCCTTGGCTTTCATGCTGGTGGCTTTCGCTGCAACTCTCACAATTGTGTTGGATAAGAGACTAGAGTGGGCTCTCATTCCCATCACTCTGTTGGCCTCTGTCCCCGTGGCTCTATTTGTAGTACTACAGCTTCCCTTGCTATACCAAATGGTTAAATCCACTTATGGACCTAGCATCTTTCGTCCCGAGGGCATTTGGGATGGAGTCAATTATACTGAACAAGATCAATGATTGACGAATTTGATTTGAGGGTGTATGTCTTCATTATAGTTGATGTTTGTAGTGGGACCAATGTGATACTGGATGTATTTCCTCAAAGCATTTGAACAATTACTATACATTATGTTTCCCTGCCTTGTTATAAGCAATGATTTGATCAATTTAAAATTTCAGGCTATAGACACCTCAAAATTGATTCCACACATGCATGAACAATTTTTTTAGTATCCAGTACCAAAATATGCTCAATCTTGGAATATAACTTTTTGAAAATTAGTTCCTTTTGGCCTTAATGTTTTATAATTTAGATGCAGAAATTTTCTCCATCAGCTTAAACATTCAGCATCCAGGTATTTCAAAACATAATCTATATAAACAATTATCTTCCAGGTTTATTACCAAAAATACGCTCGATCATGTACTATAGCTTTCATAATGGGAACAATTATATATAGGAGAAACATAAGCAAAATTTCAGTGATAAGAATGATCCCGAACATATACAAAAGGTGCGATAACGAAGCACCGCCGTCAAGCAAGCTGCCAGCGGAAGACGCCAATACTGGGAGTTATCAAGTCCGTCTCTGCAAGGGCAGTTTTAGGCGAAACCCGCGCTTCCATGGCAGTCACTGAGGTGCGGGACGAGCGTCAAGAATTTCAGGAATGGATGAATAAAGGTTGGAACGAGAACAGCAAGCTCTTGAACGGTGAAAATAGAGGAACTGACAACAGAGCCAATGCCAGCTATCGCGTGAAGTCGAATTAGTCAGCAATGGTGGCGATGTTGTTCCGGAAGCTCGGCGGAATGGTGAGGTGAAGGAGGAGAGTCACGATAGCTCCCTGATGCCGGCAGGAGAGCTCGTGAGATAAAAAGCCGGAGAGAAGACCCTTCGGTCCTGTTGGCGTGTGTAGAGGAATCCAGGCCCGACGAAGGTAGAGCTCAGGAGAGGAAGAGAACCGAACTCCATGATTGATTCCAAATCCGAGAGAATAAATGGAGGGGGTAGGCGAGATTGAATGCAGCCGCAGAGGAGGAAGGAACCCCTGAGTGCGCGTCTTCTCCACAAAATTCCAGAGTCCCTTCCCCTGCGATGGGTAGGACGTTGGTTTGTTTGAGCGTCCAGAGAGAAAAACAGAGTTTTCTGAAGGATTATGGGCTGGGCTGGATCTGATGGGCCGAAAAGTCAAAAGTGATGTAATGAATGCGGATTTATACACACTAAATATGTTATTTTTTTATTTTTTAGTAAAAGCAATGTGCGACTTCCCGACAAAGATTAAGTGTCAGCCATATGCGGCAGATCGTCCTAGAGGAACGAATAATTTTAAAGTAAGTTCTTTCAATAATAATAAATTTAATATCTTATGAATTAGTTAGACTTTTTAAATTATTTAGAAGTCATTTTATCGTTTGTTGTACCGAAAAACTTTAAACAATGCATTTTTTTAGGAAAGATTGTTGAGTGTGACGCATGATTTCAAGTATCCTAGACTTGGGTTAAGAGAAAAACAGTAATTGCAGGAGTGCCAACTTAGTTGAATCGACATTTCCGCCTCTAGAGTAAACTCAAATATCATGACACTAGTTTTATGAAAACCAAATCACCATCAAATCTCTCAAGATATTTGGAAAGTACCCAATTAGTCATAAACATATTTTACAAATACCAATTCAGTTATAAACTTTTCAATTTTACAAATTTAGTAATAAATCTTTGCCCAAAATTTCAATGTAATTATTCCAATTAATCTTCATCGGAATCGTTAAAATGGCGGTCTAGTAATCACTTGCCTCCTATATGGCATGCCATCACATCAGTGATTTCCGGTGAAAATTGACCAAAATAATTACAATTAGAATTTTGAGTAACTATTTAAAACTAAATTAATAAAATTAATAAATTTAGAATTAAATTGATATTCATACAATAGGTCTAAAACCGATTGGATAATTTCCCCCAAGATATTAGCGTGCCTTTGGTTCGCAAAAATGCTCTAATAAAAGCTGTCTTTTGTTTTCATGTTCCACTTTCTTGATAATATGTTTGGTGAGTGAAAAAAAAGAGGAATTTTCAATGGGAATGAAAATTTTAAAAACATTTTTGGCGTCCTGTATAAAATAAGGGCAATTTTGGTATTTCATTGAGAATTTTAGACATCAAGACAAGAAATTGGAGAATTTTCATTGTATGACTATATTTTGCATGAAAGCTATCTCTTTATAAAGATTCTACCTCTAATCAAATTGAAGCTCTATACTTTTGCTTTTAGGCATAACAAAAGTTAGGAGCTCATTTTGCTAATGAATTATATGACCAAAGGCTTGCAAATTAAGTTGCCCGAATAGCCTTTCCAATCCCAAGAAGCAACTTAACTTGGTAAACACTCAACTTAATCACAGTGTCAACTTTCAAGGGATGGAATGAGCTCTATAGTAAGAAAGAAGGACAGAGTCATCAAATTGAAGTTCTTTACTTTTGCTTTGGGCTTGACAAAAGTGAGGTGCTCATTTTGCTTATGAATTATATAACTAAAGGCTTGCAAATTAAGTTGCCCAAATAGCTTTCCCAAGCCCAAGAAGCAACTTAACTTGGTAAAAACTCAACTTGATCATGGTGTCAACTGTCAAGGGATGGAACAACTCTATAGTAAGAAAGAAAGACAATCTTCAAATTGAAATTCTTTACTTTTGCTTTCGGGCTTGACAAAAGTGAGGTGCTTATTTTGTTGATGAATTATACGACTAAAGGCTTGCAAATTAAGTTGCTCCAATAGCTTTTCCAAGCCCAAGAAGCAACTTAACTTGGTAAAGACTCAACTTGATCATGATGTCAACTATCAAGGGATGGAATGAATTCTATAGTAAAAAAGACGGATAGAGTCAACAATTTGAACTTCTTTACTTTTGCCTTTGGGCTTGACAAAAGTGAGGTACTCATTTTGCTAATGAATTATACAGCTAAAGGCTTGCAAATTAAGCTGTCCGAATAGCTTTCCCAAGCCCAAGAAACAACTTAATTTGATAAAGACTCAACTTGATCTTTGGTGTCAACTATCAATGGATGGAATGAACTCTATAGGAAGAAAGCGGGACGAAGTCATCTTAAAGGAATAGGTTCATTACTAAGGACTGAAGCTAATGGTATGTAGCACTAGAACCTGAGGCTACTTGCCCACTAGTCATCTTAAAGTAAGTTATTAGCTTCATTTGATATGTGAAGTGTGATATGCACACACACATACTTTAATCTTCAACCAAAGTCCAACTTACACTTGAGAGGAATAATATAATGTTTAAATATTAGACAACAGCTCCATCTATCTACATAAGTTTTTATATTTGAATAATTGGTAGTGGTTTTACAAAATATTACAGAGGTGTAGAAAAAGGTTCATTGCCAATACAAACAAATAACACGTACATAAAGATAAATAGATCACTTTATTAAAAAAAATTACTATATTAATTTTGAAACCATGATTAAATGCCATAAATGGAACTAGTGTATTGATTCACATCAAGAATGGCAAGTTATAATGCGTTTGGTAACATTTCTGTTCCGAGAGCAATTTCTTTTTAGATATTTTTTTTCCTATTTCTATTCCTTAGAACAATTTTTGAGTAAAAGAACGCACACAATTTATATTCCTAAAATAAATAAAAAAATATGAATGTGTTTGGTACGACCCATAAAAATTTTTATGACGTAGAATTTCTTTTAATTTTTAATAATTTTTTTAGATTTTTCTCTTTTTCCTCTCTTCTTCTTGACCAGCAATGCCATAAATGATGTGATCATCTCATGCATAATCGGAACCAATGATGCCATGTTTTCTCATGCACTCTTGCATCTGCACGTGTTCCGATTATTACTGCCCCACAAGGCTACAACTAAGGCACAACGGCGCTACGACGCCCTTCCTCCGCAGAGGCGCAACCGTGCCCTTCCGTGCCCAAAAGACGTCAAGGGATACTCTCCCGAGACCGCATGCCCAACGAACGTCAAGGGATACTCTCCCGAGACCGCATGCCCAATGAACGTCAAGGGATACTCTCCCGAGACCGCATGCCCACATAACGTCAAGGGATACTCTCCCGAGACCGCATGCCCAAAGGATGTCAAGGGATACTCTCCCGAGACCGCATGCCCAATGAACGTCAAGGGATACTCTCCCGAGACCGCATGCTCACATAACGTCAAGGGATACTCTCCCGAGATGGCGGTTTCAACTTAGTGATCACGCAAGCATACAATCACAACCCACTTATTATCTTTGAGCATTAGCCAATGCACACATGTTTGCATATGAAACCTCAAATCATTTCTCACAAAAGCGGTCCATTTCCGATGTCCTTAGACAAACCATTTTCCCCACCTTTCTCATAAAAGCGATCCATTTCTAGTGTCCCTCGGACAAATCACTTTCTTTCTCATAAAGGCGGTCTATTTCCGGTGTCCCTCGGATAAACCATTTTCTTTCTTTTGTGAAAATCACACAATTCAAGCGAATGCTTATGCAATACCACATTCAATTCACTTCATATGATCAAGGCACATGAAATTATGCACAATTTCACTTCCGGATGAACACTTGCCGTGAACCGGTGCACATGAACGATGTCGTGAGCAGTGCATGAACAGTGAAATTTCCGAATTTAATAATTAAATCATTTAATTCATAAATCACATAATTTAATCAATAAATGTAGAAATTAAATAAATCAATTAATTAAAACAATTAATCAATTTAATCAAGCAAAGCATGCTTAATTAGCACATAACACACCATTAAGCATAATTAAACAAGATTAAGATAATCTAATCTTAACCCTTAATCTAACCACCTATCTTAGGGCTAATGCACTTAATTAAACATCTTAATCAGCCCTTAGCACTAATTAACCCAACCCTAAGTAAGTTTAGGCACTAAATAGGGATTAGGAGCTAAACTCACCCGTTAAGTGGGCCGGCGACACGAACGCGGCGGCAGCGACAAACCCGACACCTGGGGACTTCTCCCACGACACTCCAAGGCGGTCCCGAGCTCAACACAGCAGCAAACAAATTCGGATTCCCCACTTGAACTTCACAAAACAAAGCCTTTGCAGAGGAGGAGGTTGCTGGTCGGAGCAAAAACAAGCTGGACGGAGCTCCGGCGAGCTCGTGGCCGGTGACCGGAGGCTCCTGGGGGTCGAGAGGGAGTTGTGTGTGGCTGGTGTGGGCATTGGGTAGGCCAAAAATGGAGAGAAACGGAAGAAAAGCCGAAGTTGCACAGTGATGGACGGAGGACCTCCGACTTCAGGCTGCCGTACGGATCGGCCGGAGGCCTAGTTCGGCAAACGGCCATCGCCATCTGAATGGTTTTTCTGTGCTGAACAGATTGATAGGTGGCACGGCCTGAGATTCCACCGGGAAGGCCATGAACAACTCAATTTTCGGTGAGAGGTCAGAAGCTGAAATTTCAGGAAAGCAAGGGAAGAAGGGGAGAGAGGGGCTGCGATTTTGGAGGGCTGAAGGAGGAGGAGAGAGAGTGCATTGAGGGCTGCTTCTAGGCCTCATCAATGCCATTAATGGCTTGGCTCAAGTCCCCACAAAACATGACATCATCTTCTCTCTCTTCCTTTGACTTTTCTCCAAAATATCCAAGGGCATTTTGGTCATTTCCACCTTGCACATTTCCCAATCTGTCATTGGGCTGAAAATAAAAGGCGGGCCTAGGAAACGGGCAAGGAAAGGGGTAGGAACGGGCCCGGGAATTTGTTGGGCTCGAATTGACTCAAGTTTGGATGACGGGCTTGGACGGGTGAGGGGTCGGTTCAGTCCAACGGGCTTGCTCGTTGTCTCAGTCTTCCATGGTGGCCATCCTACCTTGGGTGTGGGGCCCTCACTGTACTTGCCCGGCCCACGTTCTCATAGGCTCGTTTTCTCGGCCCGAAAATCCCTTTCCCAAAAACTCGGCTCAACCGACACTGTCGACTGTCAAGGAAGCATCGTCCAAAAGTCCATCCCGGACGTTCCCGAAAATTCGAAGTCCAATCTTGGATTCACATGCCATGTTAATTTCACCCGAATGCCATTTTGGTACTACTCAAGCTGACAGGCGGCTTCGAGGATTCACGCGTAACCGACTCATGCCAATTCACGTTCAAAACTTCTTGACACATGGACGTCCTTGACTACATGAAATTGTGAAGGATCGATTCTTATTTCAAAGTACACGATTATCAATGATCGACATAGGGCCATTTGCGAGTTCGATAACGGTAGATGGAATCACCCGTAAAGGGCTCAAAATGTCATTTATTCCAAATTATTGTCAAAAAATAAGTAACTTTGTTCTATTTCTTGTTCCTGTTTTAAATCTATTCATTGGCCACTTTTTTATTCTGGGGAATAGAAAAATTAGTTGACATTACCAAACGAATTTTTATTTTTTTTATTTAGGGAAAAAAAAAGGAAATTGGGAGAAATAGGAATGTTACCGAATACCCCCTTACTCACCATATCAAAAATCAAAGAGTTTTGAGTGGGATGGGACCAAATTTCCTATTCCCCATGTGGGGCAAAAGAGACATGGATATGCTCCGCCCAGCCCAAAGCGTGATCCCACATGTAAAATGTGGAGATTTCTAGTATTAACCTTGTTCCTTTACATAAATTGTATTATTTTACTAACATAATGTTTCTCATTTTCAACATAGATTTCAATATAACTTAAATACTTCAAATCCTTTTCTCATCAATTTATCATGGAAATATTCCAAACTAAACTTTATGGTAATGGATCTAAGGATTCAAAATTCATTTTTTTTTCCCATATGATTTATTCAACTTGCAAATTTTTTTGAGAGATCATTAATTATGATTATTCAAGAATTTAATCAAATTTTTTTTTATCTTGAATTATTATGGACTTGGGCAAGTGGAACGAGGAAATCCGCATACTTGTTGCTATTGGGGATGGAGTCCATTGGACATCCCCGTTAGGGATAGGACATCTCTAGGAAATGTGGAGCCAAGATGCAACCCCGCACCTCCCTTGCAATCCTTGAAGTTGCCCTGTCCTGTTCCCTTGCTACCCACCCCTAATTCAAATGTAGTGATATTTTCCGTTCTAACTGATAAATCAAAAATAAAATAAAAATAAATAGAATAATTATAGCATACACCGATAGAGTTAAAGAATTTTTCCACATGCAACCTTATACAACCATTGATTTTGATGATTAGTAAAGGGAGTGAGTGTTTAAAACTCTTTAATCAAGGACGGACAAACATCTTTTGCATAAAAGTTTTTTTTTTTTTTTTCTTTTTACATTCGCACTACATTTGCTAATATTTCATATAAATTATATAATTACTTATCAAGAGAAGAGTGAAAAAACCAAAGAGCACCTCATTCGCAAGTATGATAAGCGTAAGCAACTTGGGCAATAAACTGGGAAAAAGGGGACCGTAAGGGGATCAAAATTAGATAATATATAAATGCTCTCTGGCAAGATCCTACAGATAAAAAAGAGCGGGTGAACATGTATGATCTTATGAGTCGTCCGCATCAAATGCATTCGAGAAGAAAATCGGTGGAAGCGCTGACATTTGTATAGCAATCTTTCCCAGAGGTTGAGCTAGCTGAGCCTAGCTATGCTGACAAAGTAAGATGGGCATGAAAGACAATGCTCTCAATACTGATCTGTTAGTGTTGGCTGGACTGAATAGTGCGACTCTGTTCGCCTGTTAATCCACAATGGTAACGAACAAATAGCAAATTTATCAACGGCCGAAGAGTGTTCAAGCTAGACTACTTCGATTGGGACTCCAACAGCCACGACCATACATTTCGGGTTCAGGCGATACGAATGCTCCAGTGAATGACGAATTTTCGTGGCTCCCACTCTCCATGTTTTCTTTGTGCGTTTTCCGTTTCTTGGATCTTCTGTTTTTCTCCAGATTTGGTTTGGCTGTTGCTGTCCATCCCAAATGTTTTTTTTTCTTTTCTTTTGATACACTCTAACATTTAGTTCCAGAATGTGGATTGTTTGATTTTTTTTTTTTTTTATTCCAAATTTTATGGATTATTGGAATTGAGTTAAATTTGTCAAATTGAAATAATAAATGATATTAATAAATGGTGGATTAATCTTTTTAACACAAATTCATTTTAGGCTCTTTTTTATTATTGATTTATTTGTGAATTTGAATCAAATTAATTTGATTGAAATAATCACAAAAATGATAATTTATGATATATATAAATATATATTTAATGTATAACGTGTCCAACGTGTCGGAATTTTCCATTTTTTGAGAAATAACCTGTCGATGTGTTGTATCATGTTGTGTCCCGTGTCGATGCCGATGCTACTTAGAGCTTTGCATAAAAATCAATTTACCATGTCAACCATTGCGACAAAATGCATGGTTACCATTTTCAATTGGCCTGGCTTGTCTTTGCTAAATATGCTTGAATAGCCAAAAGTCAAATTGGATCCACCTCTACCACCTAGAAATCCAACTTCACTAATTTTCGTACCCATAATTGGCAAATTGATTTTGAGTGGAGAGATGGATCAGAATACAACAAAAAAATAAAGAGAGGAAAAAAGAGAGAACCGAAATTAGCACAGGTCCTCTTTTTCTCCCTTTTAGAGGAACTATAGATTAACTCATACATTAAGCGTCATCATTAAAATGGGACATTTAAGATATTGCATTCGGGATAATTAGACCAAAAGTGCTGAACATTTACCAATTATCCGTCGTCCATTATCTTTCTTGTTTCAATCAATTGGGTTCCTAAACATATATCAATTAGACTATGTAAACCAGAGGCTTTAATTTTTGTACCAATCACTTGATATCGTCCTTAGACTCTTTTTAATCAAATGGATTTTCAATTATATGTCTTTCTTGTTCATGTTAGCTTTCGTATTAAAAGATTAAACAGGAATGCATGAAGTGATAGTCAAATTATCATTCTATGTACGTTGGCACCCTATGCCACTGCCGAGGGTGGCCGGACCTTGTCCGGCTCACTACATGTACTCAAGAGCACGGGCGCACGGAGAGCGATGAACGTGTACTACCAAAGGAAAGTGCCCCCGGCAAGCGATGACCCTTGCCTGCCTCTCTCTACAGTGGCTTGGCTTGAGCCTGATGACGGGTGTCGAGCCAATGCTGAAGGTTGGGCAGTGGCGCCACGCCCGGCCCTAGTTTGCCACCTGACTCGCGCTCATAGATACAGAGTTGTAGGAGTTCGGTATCCTTTTCCCTCTCAACTAAAATATTGATGCATAAGTATCAAGATAGATGATGATCTTGACGTGTTCTGAATTTGGTGGAAAAGAGAATGGAAGAAAAAGAAAAGAAAAATTTCTTTCCCTTTCGCTTCGGTTTTTTAGGGAGACCATGGGAAGAAGTTTAAGAACCCTGCCGTGTGGCTTTACGTATTACTCCAAATAATGCAGCATTTATGACGGAGGAACAGTACTTATCCTCGAACAGAATCGAAAATTTCAGTTCGTGTTTTCTTCTCTTCATCCCCAGTTCTCCAATTTCCAAGTATGCGTGCACAAGAAGTTTTCAAAATTCTGCGGAAATTATAAGAAATGTACTGATGTACCAAGTTCTCCACCCTCCCTGTTTTCTTTATGCGTTTTCTTTTTCTCGTATCTTCTGTTTCTCTCCAGATTTGGTTAGGCTTTTGCTTTCCATCCCAGTAAATGTTCAGTTTTGATCAATCAACGATGGTGGCAACCTGGGTGTTCTATACTCGCAACGACAGGGCAAACCACAGCAGCGATACGTAAACAGAGAGAACAGAGCAGAGTAATACCGTGGCTATTCATGGCCAATTCGACGATTACGGGAGGTGCCACTGTGTGCGTAAGTATCATCGGGGATAAAGGCATGACAACGAAGCACCGCAGTGAAGTGAGTCGCCGGTGGATGGGTCGAATCAAGGAAAAACACCAAGACAGGGAGTCCATCTCTACCAGGGCAGTTTTAGGTGAAACCAGCGCTTCCTTTCGAGCGTCTGGATCTTCAGGAATGGATGAATAAAGGTTTGAACGAGAAGAGCAGGCTCTTGAACGGAAAAACTAGAGAATCCAAAAACGGAGCCTCTTGGCCATACTCGTCAGAGCTGATACCAGCGGTCGCCTGACATCGAGTAGGAGTCGGAAACGGTGGCGACATTGTTCTGGAAGCTCAGATGGTGTCACAGTGAGGGAGCTCGGCGGAATGATGGGGTGAGG
The DNA here is from genome assembly GCA_014182845.1 of Corymbia calophylla. Taxonomy (NCBI): domain Eukaryota; kingdom Viridiplantae; phylum Streptophyta; class Magnoliopsida; order Myrtales; family Myrtaceae; genus Corymbia; species Corymbia calophylla. Next base: position 35,206,370 of record CM024695.1, read on the forward strand.
GAGAAGAATCATGAGAGCTCCCCGATGCCAGAGAGAGGACCCTTCGGTCCTGTTGGCGTGTGGAGAGGAATCCAGGCGTGACGAAGGTGTAGCTAACCAGCAGAGGACTGGTATATTTTCCCATGGATATGCTTGCTTGTTGTAATTGTAGAGGCTCACCTTTAATATAAGGGAGGTACTTATATAAGGAAGGACTGAACTCCCCCAGGGAAACTAAAACTCTTTGATAACTGAGTATCTCATCCATTTTTTGCATTCTTCCTTGACTTCGTTGTTGAAAGACTTCAACCAGGAGAGCAATCCAATGGCGATGCAACCAAGTGAAGAACAAGGAAAGTCGAATCATGCAGAACCAACAGCAGGTACATGTTCAAGTTCCAGCCGAGGAAAAATATAATATAAACCATGTGGTCTTAAAATATGTCGGATTGGGTAAGAAAAAGAGAAAAATAAATTTAGTATGAGAAGGATTTTGTGCTCACTCTTTCTCCTACAGATATTGAAAATGCTGGTGTAAGCGTTGGATCAGCTCCTTCTCAATCCGGAGGTGCTCCAAGTGCGTTATCCGTCGAAAGAGTTATTTTCAGTGTGAAATTAATATCTGGAACACTTCTCAATGTTAGCAAGGAAAAAAGTATTAACTAAATGATCTGAAAAGTTTGCGTCTATTGCAGAAACTTCCGAAGAGGAAGTGAATGGACCCTATTACCGACCATTGTTGCAAGCTGCAATCAAGGGCGATTGGGAATCTGCTAAAAGATTTTTCGAAGGAGATGATGCTTCAAAGACGGCCAAAATAACAAGCAGATCAGAAACAGTGCTTCACATAGCCGCTTTGAATGCACAAGACCAATTTTTGGAGAACCTGGTTGAGCGCTTGTCTCCGCATCCGGAAGCGCTTGAAATGGTGGATTGTGATGGCCGCACAGCCCTCCACAATGCTGTCCTGTGTGGAAGGATAAGGATGGTCAAGGCATTAGTTAGACGTAATCGTAGGTTGACGCAACTTCCGGATAATGAAGGACGTGTTCCTTTGGGAATATCTGCTCGGGAAGCTTCTAAGCATAAGGTGTTAGAAATATACATGTAATTCTTTTATGCAGAAATTCGAAACCAATAATCTTTGATCTTCATGATTTTCACAAACAGATGAAAACGTACATTTATCCATAGCGTTAGCCTTTAAGACAATCGTTGTGGAAAACCGAAGAACCTGAACCAAATGAAGAAATCCGATTTCTCTCCCTTAATCCACTATTCTTTAATGTATTCTATCGATGGAGGAGAGAATACTGAATTCTTTTCAGTTATTGTTGTTCTTGTGGGTAGAGAGAGGACCGGACTCTATTTATACGTTCTTTCAACAGGTGCCTTCCATCAAAGCGCCTTTTTAATTTTCATAAAAGTCGCACCTCTTCAGAAAAGTAGTAACTTCCCTTGAGGATTATAACATTTCATTTTATTAGAGTCGTAACTTCTCGTAACCAATATTTATTTTATAGCATTTCAATAGTTATTAAACCATATAATAAATCATATCATGTGGGCCACAATAATTCTTACAATAATTCTTACATTCTCCCACTTGGCCCATATGATCTTCCTTTCATGGTTTAATAAAGACTGTAATGTGCACAATAATATTATGCTATAAAATTTTCATTAAATTGGCAATCACATAATAATCACAATTAAGCAAAGAAAACTAATGCGAGTCATAGCGGTTGTATGTCATTAATCGACATAATCCCTTCTATGTACTACAACTATAGTTCTCTACTTAACATGATCCATAAATGAGAAGTAACAGTAATAGTCCAACTATAATGTCTCTTTAGAGACTATCCTGTTTAACATTCATCTATTTCCATAATGTATACTAAATAGAAAACAGGAAATATCGAAACACATAAATGAGCTCAGAGTGTCAAATACATAAACTTAATACAATCATAATACAAACATTAATGACGTCCAATAATGCCCATCTTTTCAACATGCTCATTAAATGTTTTGGGCGGTAGTCCTTTTGTTAAGGGATCTGCTATCATAAGATTGGTGCTAATGTGCTCAATCAACACTCTTTGTTTCTGAACTTCTTCTTTAACAGACAAGTATTTGATCTCCATATACTTAGCACCCTTAGAATACTTGTCGTTCTTAGAGAAGAAAACTACTGCAGAGTTATCACAATAAATTTTTAGCGGCTTGGCAATACTGTCGACAATCACAAGCCCTGAAATAAAATTTCGCAGCCATAATCCATGAATAGTGGCCTCAAAGCATGCCACAAATTCAGCCTCCATAGTGGATGCAGCAATAACTGACTGCTTCGCACTCTTCCATGAAATTGCCCCTCCAACCAGAAGAAACAAGTAACCAAATGTTGATTTTCTTGTATCGGCACATCTGGCTAATTCTGAATCTGAATATCCAACCACCTCGAGATGATCGGATCTTTTATAAGTGAGCATATGATTCTTCGTTCCTTGCAAGTATCTAAGAACTTTCTTTGCAGCTTTCCAATGATCCATTCTAGGATTACTTTGATACCTGCCCAGCATTCCAACAACAAAACTGATGTCTGGCTTGGTACAAGTCTGTGCATACATTAAGCTCCCCACAATAGATGCATAAGGAATATTTTTCATTTGTTCTCGTTCCAATTCACTTTTCGGACATTGCATAAGGCTAAATTTGTCACCTTTCTGAATTGGAACTATTCTTGCTGAACATTTACTCATATTGAATCTCTCTAAAATTTTCTCAATGTAGGCTTTTTGAGACAACCCTAACAATCCTTGTGATCTATCACGGAATATTTCTATTCCTATCACATACGTTGCCTCTCCCATATCCTTCATTTCGAAATTCTTAGAGAGAAACTTCTTGGTTTCATGTAACAAACCAAGATCATTAGTAGCAAGCAAAATGTCATCAACATACAGCACTAGAAAAATAAACTTGCTCCCACTGATCTTCATATATATACACCGATCAACGGTGTTTTCCTTAAATTCAAATGAAGTTATGGTATCATTAAACTTAAGATACCATTGTCGGGAAGCTTGTTTAAGTCCATATATTGACTTCTTTAATTTACATACCATGTGTTCCTTTCCTTTAACTGAAAAGCCTTCGGGTTGGTCCATATAAACCTCTTCTTCTAAATTCCCATTAAGAAAGGCGGTTTTTACATCCATTTGGTGTAACTCAAAGTCATAATGAGCCACCAAAGCCGTAATGATTCTAATTGAGTCCTTCTTAGAGACTGGTAAAAATGTCTCTTTATAGTCAATGCCTTCTTTTTGCGTAAAACCCTTTGCAACAAGTCTGGCTTTATGTCGTTCAATATTGCCTTTTGAGTCGTGCTTGGTCTTAAAAACCCATTTACACCCGACCTTCTTACATCCTTTAAGCAATTCAACAAGATCCCAGACTTGATTTTGATGCATGGATTTTAACTCTTCTTTCATGGCATTAAACCATTCATTAGAATCTTCACATTCCATGGCTTGGGAAAATGAACCTGGATCATTTCCAATTCCTAAGTCAATTTCTGACTCTTGTAGATAAACCATATAGTCATCAGAAATAGCTGACCTCCTTTCTCTTTGAGATCTTCTTAATGCTATTTCTTGTGACTCAGTTATTGGAGGTTCAATATTGACATCTCTATTATGGAGTGTTTGTTCATTAATTTGTTGTTCTCGATTATTATAAGGTTGAACTATAATATCAGGAACAACAACTTTAGAAGCTTTGGGTATAGGAACTTCTACCCTTACTTCTTGAATGCAAGCATCACGCACTCTTTCACTCCCACTGATGTCACCATTCTCAATGAACTTAGCATTTCCAGATTCAACAATTTTTGTACTATGATTAGGACAGTAAAATTTATACCCTTTGGATTTCTCTGCATAACCAATGAAATAACCACTGGTCGTTCTTGAATCTAATTTCCTTTCATGTGGATTGTAAATTCTTACTTCTGCTTGACAACTCCAAACATGCAAGTGTCGTAAACTAGGTTTCCTTCCCGTCCACAGTTCAAAGGGAGTCTTTGGAACTGACTTACTAGGAACCCTGTTTAATAAATACATAGAAGTCTTTAAAGCATACATCCACAAAGACAAGGGTAAAGATGAATGACTCATCATACTCCTAACCATTTCCATTAAAGTACGATTGCGCCTTTCTGCTACACCATTTTGTTGTGGTGTACCTAGCATTGTGTATTGAGCACAAATGCCATGCCTTTCAAGGAATTTAGCAAATGGACCTGGACATTGTCCCGATTCATCATACTTTCCATAATATTCACCACCTCTATCGGACCTTACTATTTTCACCTTTTTATCTAATTGCCTCTCAACCTCTTTAATATACACTTCAAGTGTATTCACTGATTGAGACTTATCATGCAATAGATAAATGTAACCATAACGTGAAAAATCATTAATAAAGGTGATGAAATAGCTTTCCTTACCAAAATATGGAATATCGAATGGACCACATATGTCAGTATGTATAATTTCAAGAAGCTCTGTACTTCTTGTGGCACCTTTCTTAGTGTGCTTTGTTTGTTTACCTTTAATACAATCAACACACTCCAAGGTCAGTAAAATCCAAATTTGGAAGAATTACATTCTTCACTAATCTTTGCATTCTTTCCTTGGATATATGACCCAAACGTTTATGCCACAAGTAAGCAGAATTCTCATTCACCAAACTTCGTTTAGTGCCAACATTATGATGCAAGGTCATTAATGTCTCAACAAAAGAATTATCAAGTCTAAATTTGTAGAGACCATCACATAAAGTTCTAGTTCCAATAAGAGTATCACTCTTAAATAAACTGAAAGATCCAGAACCAAACTTACAATAAAATCCCACTACATCAAGTCTTGACAAAAAAACTAAATTGCGAGAAAATGTAGGTACATAAAGGGTTCGAAACAAATCCAAATAATGCCCAGTATCTAAGATCAAACGGTAAGTGCTAATGCCTTCAACTGGAGCTTTGTTTCTGTTCCCCGTAATCACATAACTTTCATTTGGCTTTATGGTTTGGATCGTAAGAAATCTCTGCGTCATATTTGACACATGAGTGGTGGCACAAGAATCAATCCACCAAGTATTATGAGGAACTTCAGTAAAGTTTGATTCAAAACATACTAAAGCACGAGGCTTACCTTTCTTTTCGAACCAAGCCTTACGTTTCAGACAATCTTTCTTCAAGTGTCCAATTTTGTTGCAAAAATGACACTTAATAAGATTGTGTTCCTTCTTGTGGATTTGAGGAGCCTTTGAAGAGTCATTCAGGATGTGTAATCCTTTCTTCTTGCTTCTTCCACCTTTCCTTTTGGAATTCCTTTGAGCTTCTTGATGACTTGAGAGATGAACATAATGAGCCTTTTGATTCTTAATCCTTGTTTCCTCTTGAACGAGCATACTGGCCAATTCATTCACATTCCACTTATCCTTTATAGTATTGTAATTCATTTGAAATGACCCATATTGCTCATGAGGTAAGGAATTAAGTATAAACTGTACTAAAAAGTACTCATCCACGTTCATTCCTAAAGTCCTTAACTTTGCTGCTAAATTCGTCATCTCAAGTACATGCTCATGCATGGTACGTGAACCATCATATTTCATGGTGGTCAGTGTGCTCATCAATGTACCAGCAAGTGACTTATCAGCAGTTTGAGAACGCTCTTCCACAAATTTCATAAATTCCTTAGCATTGTCGGGTCTTGGGAAGAGAAGTCTTTAAGTTGTTTGCAACCTGTCATTCGCATGAACATTAAGCTTAGTCTGTTCGATCTTTCCCAAGCTTTATGGAAAGACTTTTCATCATCGCTACTTTCATCAGTAATAGCAGCTGGTTTCTCAACTTGAAGCGCTAAATCAAGATCCAGGACACCTAAGTGAAACTGGACTTGTTCACTCCAATTAGGAAAATTCATCCCATTGAATAAGGGAACAGACGAAGCATGCGAATGAAGTGAAACAGGTATTGATACTACAAATATGTAAGAAAATACTCATACATTAATGCCTTGAGAATATACCTAATCAGATTCAAACTAAACTACACATGTACATCATAGTTCTCCTTTGGGCGATCCTATGATATACAAATATACATAAATCATAATGATGCTAATGACTTTTATTTGGTAATTGTAAATATATCTTATTAAAATTTATTTGCTATCTTTGGATATACAAATAAATTTAACAAGTCATATTAATTACCAACTATCATGTTCATGAATTATAAGAAAATAATTAACCTTTGGGTTAATCCCTAAGTTCTTATAATAAATGAACTTCAATATACCCATAACACCAATAATGATATGAAACATATCAATTTCATAAATAGCATCAATTAATCATGGGTAATTGAATTAAACAATTTACAATATCAAAAATTCAAAAGACTTCAAGGTTTGGCCACTTTGGTGACTAACAAACCATTCATAATATGAATTTTTAATATTGTAAAATACAAATATTTACCAAATTGCACGCAAGGACAAAACCGTAATCAAAGCATAAGGGCAAAATCGTAAAATCATAATTCCATAAGGGCAGAACCATAAATATAAAATCCAGGGGCAAAATGGTAAATAATCAGCAAGGGCAGAATTGTAATTATAAATAAACAGGGGCAGAACAGTAAATAAATAGCACATGGATGAAACTGTAATTTTATTTTCATGAGGCAAGGGCATAACCGTAAATAACCATCAAGAGGAGAGGGCAAAACTGTAATTATGCAAAATTGGAGGGCAGCAGGCGCGTGCACTGCACACGCCTTTACTGCCGTGCGGGCGCGTGCATTGCACGAGCCTTTACTGCCGCGTGGGCGCGTGCATTGCACGCGCGGGCAGTTGCCCTTCTGGCGCGTGGAGACCACGCGCCTGCAACTGCAGTGCGCGCGTGGTCCCATGCGCCTTCTTCCTTGCAGCGCTTTGCTTTGCCTTTTTTTTTTTTTGGCCCTGTTTCCCCGAATTCCACCATTTTCGTCCTTTCTTCGTGAAAACATTCCATCATTCGGATTTGCTTCGACGGAATCCTCCGAAAACATTTCAACAACAACAAATAATACGAACAGGATCGTTCAACGAATCATCATACATAAATCATAATATTTCTATAAATGGAAAAATCATGAGATCATAAACCTGGCTCTGATACCAACTGTTAGAAATATACATGTAATTCTTTTATGCGGAAATTCGAAACCAGTAATCTTTGATCTTCATGATTCTCACAAACAGATGAAAACGTACCTTTATCCATAGCGTTAGCCTTTAAGACAATCGTTGTGGAAAACCGAAGAACCTGAACCAAATGAAGAAATCTGGTTTCTCTCCCTTAACCCACTATTCTTTAATGTATTCTATCGATGGAGGAGAAAATACTGAATTCTTTTCAGTTATTGTTGTTCTTGTGGGTAGAGAGAGGACCGGACTCTATTTATACGTTCTTTCAACAGGTGCCTTCCATCAAAGCGCCTTTTTAATTTTCATAAAAGTCGCACCTCTTCAGAAAAGTAGTAACTTCCCTTGAGGATTATAACATTTCATTTTATTAGAGTCGTAACTTCTCGTAACCAATATTTATTTTATAGCATTTCAATAATTATTAAACCATATGATATGGGCCACAATAATTCTTACAATAATTCTTACATAAGGGCATTGCCTGGTTCCTGGCGAAATTTACGGCAGACGACTTCTTCAACAGTCCCTCTGCAATTGAGATCATTATAGATCTCACCTACTCTGGTCATCATGGCAAGATCACCATTACCCCTTATCTCAATTCCATATGTTTTTTCCTTCATTTTCTACCTACGGTGCGTTTGTGAGAGGAAAATATTTTTCTGTTCATATAAGAAAGTGAAAACGCATTCAGAAATTGCTCCTCCTAAATTTTTTTAATTTTTTCTTTTTCTTTTTCTTTTTTTCTTTTCCTTCTTCCTCTTCGGCCGGTTGCCAAGCCTTGGCGATGATGGCGATCGGCCACAGGCTCGCCAGCACCACCGTCCCTTTTCCTCCGACAATCGGATCACGCTCCGGCCTCACCCTCAGCAACTGCTTCCCGCTTGCCTCCTCACTGGTTCTCGATAGATTGCAGAAACAGGCATCAGGCTCAAGAGGAGAGAGACATTCAAAATCAACATCATCGGCACCGATCACGAGCGGCAATAACAACAGAAGCAGCGGTGACGGCAATGAAGAAGCTGAAGCGAAGGAAGCCGTGCAGAAGCCAAGAAGAAGAGCGAACCACGGTTTCTTGAAGAACAAGAGTCGCCGATGGTTAATCCTTCGGTCGAATAGGGTCAAAAGAAGGAGAATGCGAATCCACTGCCGAAATCAGCGTGACTGCGAGGTTCCGTGGAGGCGGCCAATGGAGAGACGAAGGAGGAGGGGAAAAGGAGGCCGTGGGTGTGCTGTCGGACGAGGAGGAGGAAGAAGGAAAAAGGAAAAGAAAGAAAATAAAAAAGAAAATAAAAAATAAACATATTTAGAAAATTAGTTTTTTTAAAGAAAAAGTTATGAGATTGAAATCGCTTTTCAAATGAAATTAAAATACCTGAAAAGTTGTTGGTCAAATATCACCAAACAAAAAAAATATAATCATTTTCTGGAAAAAGGGATTTCCAGTAAATTATTTTCATCCTACATAAGGTTTTCCCCCAAACAATACGCCTTGAACTTATTTTCTTGATCAACTTTTCTGGTGAATTGGGACAGATGTCACCCTTTTTATAGTCGGGCGGTACCCTCACTTACTCGCCATGAGAAGCAGCTACGGCCTTCAACATATACTGTGCGCGTTGGCGACGATGGGGTCCCACTTTCTCAGCGGAACCAGGTTCAGCGTTATGGAAGCATTGATATATAAATGTCCGTACTTTCCGCTCTTACATCCCTTCATTACCGATTCCCTTCGAGATGATCATACCTAACTCATCACCTGCTCTTTCGTTCCTGAACTGAAGGTATTTCGGTGGACTTGAACTATGAATCAATCGATGAAAGTTCAAATAATCCGGGTGGGTATGCTTTTTTTTTCAGCCGGGCATTATTTAAATTAGGATCTTCCATGATTTTTAACTTGAGTCATTTTTCTTAGTTTGATTCCCTCCCTACTAGCAAGGAAACCAAAATGACTGTTTCTTTCTTGACCTAGCTTTACTTAAATAATGACCTAAAATTGAACTACTTTATGGCTTGTGGGAACCACAAATGATTCAATCAGTGCATAAGTATTGTATAACTTATTTAATAGACAACGTAATGAACGAATTATGATGGAACTAGTATGGGAGGAATTGCAAAATCAAGCAGAGCTACGCTGATTTATCCTTGTGTGAATGTGAATGTTTTGCTTTAATCTTTGTGACTTGCAACCATTGAGATTGTTAGGACACCAGTAATTATAATCTATAAAGTAAAGTATCTTCATTCCACCTACATAATGATTTGATATCCACTTACCCGGTTCTCTTTGCAACTTAATTGTAGGGTCTCATTATCTTACAAGGTTATTTTGGAATGCTGCCAAAATTGTAGGTATGCTTCCATTCTATGAACATGCTCTCTCTCTCTAATTAAAAGTCTATTTCTTGCTCTCTCTTTTTTTACTTCTTTTATAAGTAGAAAAAGTTCTAGTTAGTATTTTGGCCCTAATATGAAAAGGGATTTTTATTAGGTCCATTGCCTATGTAGAAAAATCTTCACATAGTCACCATTGGATAAGCAACATGTGTGTTTAGAGTTTAGTTTTGTACCTAAATTTTTGCGCATGTCAACCGTTCAATAGTGAATGTAGAAAAATCTTTGCAAAAATGATTTTATACCTTTTTTGGTACTTTGCATCAGCAATTACTAAAACCAAGGCTAGCTCTAAATGTTGTAGGGATTTCGTGGGAAAGTTCGACAATTAGCAGAATATTGTTAGATGCAATTTGGTGTCCAATAAGAAACTTGGATAATTTTTCTTAAGTACAATTCAGTTACTGCCTCTTCGTTTTTCATTTTGTTTTTTTCAAGTTCCTACAATCAAGAGGATTTATGAAGTGAAGCTGAGACATGTGGCGACAGTTGAGTTGGCAAACAAGTTTGCAAGGCGATCTCTCATATGACAATGGACGAAATTACCAAGTTTTTAGAGGAGGAGGAAGTGCTTTTTCGAGCTATATCCCAGGGAATCCCTGAACTCGTGCAGCTATTTATTCAGTCTTTCCCAGAGCTTATTGGGCAAAAGGCTGATGGTAAAACGTTGAGGACAATTGCTGTGGAGTATCGCCAAGAAAGCATCCTCGGACTCTTTCTGAAGGGAAGCCCAACCAATGCATTGTCATTCATTCCAGCGCCCTCATTGGAAGAATCGATGGAAATTATGCTTGCTGCAGCAAAGTACTACCCTAATCTGGGTGGTGTAAATAAAGTTTCGGGAGCAGCTTTTAAAATGCAAAAGGAACTCCAGTGGTTTAAGGTATCTTTCTTTTCATATACTCAATAATTGCTCTAATAATAATTATCATATCTTTTTGCCAAATTTCTTAAAATATGATGACTAGGTCATTAGATAAATGTAAAATCACCAGATATATAAAAGATGAATAATAAAAAAAACTGAGATTTACATTATTCAATTCGAGTATTTGTACCTATTTCACGAGGAGATATAATAGTAAATAATTCACTAGTAATTATAAATGAAAGTTACAATCGCTTACGTACTCAAATATTTTTCACAACTAAATTTAATTGAATGTATATTCAGCCAAACGGTCACCCGTGTTCAGAGCTCTTCAACGGGTTGATCGAGAAGCATCTCTGCATGCCTTTTTGTTTGTGCGGCTTCACAAGGATCCAAGACTAGATCAACGATACCTAGACAAAACATAAATACAAAGATTGACCCTTGACTCAAATTTCTCTAGAAAATAAGATGCAATGCATTGGTCTCGACAAAACATGTAGAAATACTAAATAATTCATTCTCGGACTTTCTTACCAAGTCTTTGAATTCTGCCACTAACTTCCCTAAGATACTCTTAATTCATTGGAAAGTAGACATAGGGATTTCCATCCACATATTATTTGACTATATTGAGGCGCAAATCATCATCAAAGCTCAGATGAATGTGACCCTTGAAACTTTGTTCGCAATGACGGACTTAACCTCTAAAAATTTTAATGTTAGGTATGTAGAAATTTCTCTACATAAATAACTAATTAATCAAGAATAATTAGATCCATATATGATTGTAAAACACCAAAACTTATATGTACAGCGGAATTAAAACATACATATTTGAGCCATAACTTACTTGATGAAAAACAGATCAAACTGATGTAATCAGTGATCTATCGGTATGCCGGATCTTCCTCTCTATGACCTATTTCGGTTTAACAGCTTTTATGGGATCAAACGACTGATAGGTATAACCTACCCTTTTATAGGCTAGAGAGGGGACCTAGCAAACCCTAATCAACAACGTGTCAACTGGGCCCCTCCCATTACGGGCTTCAGTTAAACACAATTGCCTACACTTTGCTGCTCAACTAGGCCCGTTAGTAATAGATGCCATAACCCAAGTCAATAAGATCACTCAAGGGTTTAACATATATTGGAATATCCATTAACCCGATTATTTAAAATAGAAATTTGATTAATTAATGTAAGCCCATTATAGGAAATTTCCAACATTCTCCCACTTGGGCTACATTAATTAACTTATTTTATTTTTGAAAACGATTTTATTTTGAAAACGACACTCTCGGGTTAATAACTGAAAATTTGTTTTATGTGGCCACAATTTTGAAAAATAATATTCCAATAACGGCATCTCAAAACCAATCCAATCCTATATAATCTCATTATAGGACTATGGCGATCAACGTGTTAAGAAAATACCATAACACATGACCTTCCATAATCACATATAATAAGCATTATATTTTCATAGATCATGGACCTAGTAGTGTAGTAAGAAATAGTGCCAACACGTGATCAAAAAATATTCACTATTTCTTATCGGTCCTCAATGCAATTTCTCAACGACATGAAACTGCATTAGCGCAATTTCTAAACAACATGAAATTGCCTTAGTGCGATTTCTAAACAACATGAAATTGCACAACTATGTCACAATCCAACATGAGATCTCATAATTAGTGACATCCAGTCGTCTTTAAACTAAAATTTGTTTAAAGATACTGTTTCATATTTCCATTTCTCAGTCGACAGGAGAAATGATAACAATAAAATGATGATCATCAAAAGTAAATGCTTTAATAAACATTATAAAAGCATTATAAGTTTCCATATAACCATAATAGCTAGAAATACAAATTATATAGCTCCCACTAACAAAAGAGATCAAAAGACTCTAAAACACCCATATTCCTTATATGATCTTTAAATAAAATGGGTCGTAAATCTTTTGTTAGATGATCAACTAACATGGACTCAGTTCTGATATTCTCAATCACAATGTCTCCTTCTTCTTTTTTCTTTTTTTTTGACTAAGTCTTTATCAGTATAATATTTGATCCAGTTAACATCTCAACCGTGGCATTGTTGTTGTTCACAACAAAAGTAGCTGTTTGACACACATAATGCAATATGATCAATTATGGGCAATAATCAATTCCATAAAATAATTAGTACATTATAAACTCCCCTTTGGGCAAAGTGTATAATACACTATTATTTTCCACAGTTAACAACAACAAGGAGAATTACATATAATTGTCAATGATTCATCCCCTTTGGGCAGACAAATCATTTAAATTATACATCTCCATGATATCAATATATAGAGATAGATAAGGAGAATTACATATAATTTTCAAAGATCCATCCCCTTTGGGCAGACAAATCCTTTAAATTATACATCTCCATTATTCCAACATAGAGGGGAATTACACATAACTCTCAAAATTTATCCCCTTTAGGCAGATAAATCTTTTGAGTCATACATCCCCATCAATCATCTCTAATATATCAATAGAGAGGGGAATTACACAACTTTCAAAAATTTATCCCCTTTGGGCAGATAAATCTTTTTGAGTCATACATCCCCATCTTTTAATTTTGGAATTTATCTTCATGCAATTTTTAAATTAATATACACAATAACCCCCTTTGAGCAGGTGATTGTATATACTAATTTTTATCAACAAGGAACTTCAATAATTTACAAACTTTAACAATTTGTAAATAATGTTCCATTTAATCAATGCCCAAAAATTCATCAAACAATATGAAGCACTTTACGACATGTGCTTCCCAAGATCATATTACATTATCAAACAACAATTTTTGCCACAATTTTATGTGCCTATTTCTATAATTAAGCATATAAGATTATCTAGTTAAACTCAAGCAAGAAAGAATAGATAATCTATGCTAAATTAGGGAAAGTGAATATCGATATTCTATCCCTCATATACTATAACAAATTTCCATAAATTAAAAATTGAAAAATAGGCACAATATTTTTTTTATGGAATTAAATATGGATAACAATAAATAATTCCAAATAAATATTTAAATATGCCAAAATTAAAATTTACCATACCAAAAAATCATAAATTAAAAATTAGGCATATTAAAAAAAAAATTGAAACGGGCCTTGGAGGACCCTACACTTGCCCAACACGTCATTCTGTGCACGTGGGGCTAACAGCTTGGCTGCACTACATCAATAAGCTTTGCCAATATCAAGGCAAACTAGTGGAGAACGTTATAATTCATTCAAGACCTTGCACTTCACAAATGATGGAGACAAACACATGGAGGGACACAATCCTACACTAGCTATAGGCACATGAGCATGACAACTGAAATTTATAGTGTCCAAAGAAGAAGTCAGGACAGCTCAAAATCTATTATCTCATGTGCTTATTCAAATTAGCTGAATCTCATTAACACCAAACAATAGAGAGACTTGAAACCAAACTAATTTGATAGCCTGACGGATAGATGACGATAACAGTGAAAGATAAAGGGAGCTTGTCAATGCACATGAATAAATTTATTGATGCAATATAACACTTATTAACACTACATAACACTATTTTCTCTACAGTATTATGTTATACTAATGTTTCAGGAAGTAGTGGAAAATTGCCCACTTCTCATACGTGGCTTTATATTAAGCATAGATAAAAGCCAAGTGAAAAGTAAGCCCATCTCCACTAATGTAGACCAAGAAATTAATGAAGTCGATATTTGTTCAAATAGCGACAATGTTACCAATCATTCATGAAGACTATCCTTTTCATCAAATAGTTTATATTTTAATCACAGCAACCACAAAGTAGGCAAATATAACAGTAGCCATTGCATCTAGACTGTGAAATTCCTAAAAATAAGTTATTTCTCGCAAAAAAAAAAAAATCAGGGAAAGCAATCCATCATTTAATATATTAGGCACATGCTAGAGTCATGATGGTAACTATAACAATAGGTATAATTAGATCCTCCAAATACATTTGCCAGATGAAGGCTTTTATAACCTTCTAAGGTAGAACCACTATATGAATCTCTCCATTGTAAAAAAAAAAAAAAAACGTTAGCCAATTGCGAATCTCCGAAATAATCTACTCATTAAACAAGCAACTAGCTGATAGCAGTAGTCAACCAAGGTCAACAACGGGAGCAATTATTCCAGATAAAAATTATCCTTTCTATGAAAGAACTAAGCAATTGGTGGGTTCTTTCAAAACTTGAAAACAATGATACAATTAACACATATACAAATTGAAGCTCATTGCAGAGTCAAGCACCAAGCAGAATTAGTATCAACCTGAAATTACTAATTGTTTTTTGAGAGAACATATAGGATACCAAACAAGTGCTTAATGATCTAATTATACAACAAGTAGAAAACATCCTTCAAAGCATGATCAGTGGATATGCAACATTCACATCACATGCTTGATGAGCAATACTCACTTACAAATGCATGCTAAAAAGTTATTATAATGAAGGTCTAGCCCACAAAGAAGCCGTACAACCTTTTCTTCCTCATGCCTACTTAACCCAATGAGCAGAAGGCCATCTAGCACAATATGAGCAATCAATTTGCTCCCAGCAATAGAAGGATAGGGATTACCGATGCTTTTTGACTCATTTTACTATGCAAAACATCACAATTGACGGAAGACGAACAGAACAATTACTGGCAATATAAGGGTGATTAGCCTGAAGGGATCAGATTAATAACAAAGCAAGAATGGTCAACCTATGTCATTTAATCCGATATCAAAAGGGCTCTTAAGCCAATTCCTATGGTCCGACCTCCTAAAATATTTCGGTTAGTATGCACAGTTTCCTGTTACAGGCCTCACGTAAAGCAAGAACAAATCACACAAAAGTAAAGGACATTCTCTCTCTGTGCGACCTCCATCAAATCCAATAAAGAAGTATCTCCGCCACCCCATCTAGAGGCTCTACATTTGCATCGTCGGGTTTGACAACTAATATTAAAAACAATGATGGACTCAATGTCTCAGCCATGACGTTGCAATTAACAACAGGTGAGGAGATCATGGGAAAGAAAAGAAGAACAAGCTAGATTGCCGCATTTTCTTCTACATGTATATAATCAAATAGAGCCTATTATTCAATTCAATAAAATCCATACTACTTTCTGGTAATCATTCCATATATTCAAACGAGAAAAAAAAAAAACTTTTCATGTAGACCCTGTCTTACTAAAGAAAAGGTTAAAAAAGTGAAAACTACGTGAAACTCCAACCAAGGCAAACCGCCACAAGATGGAACCAAGAATCAAACTACCCATATAGATCGAGAAATACAAGAACCAGACCTAATCAATCAATGCGCTCGATCACGCATGGGAAGCAAAGTGATCCATCATCAACCATAGAGTTGAGCCTCAATTCCCTCGAATAGATGGCTAAAAACCCATAGATAGGTGGCAATATAGGCACCCGCAAAAGCCAAGAAAACCAACAGGTAAAGTCCAAAACCAAATAAAGCCCAAAAATTTTCCACACCCAAAACTCAAGAAAAACTTTGAATTGCATCAGACCAAAAACAATCTACTCAAGAAACAACATGGGTTCATGGGCAATAATTGAAAGGGAACATATCGAGACCCAAGAATCGCAACTTCTAAATCTAAACCACATTGAACCCAAGAATCATAATATAACATACCTATATAATAATTGCTAACATACATCATTCAATTGGAAAAAAAATTCTAATTTTGTTTTTGTTTTTTAGAACCTTTACAAAATTATGAACCCCTAGAATTTCAAATTTGAAATTCTCACACAATACTCAATAAAACTATATAAATTATATATGGTGAGAAAAATCTCAACATGTAGAACAAAAGCCCTAAAATTTCAAAATCGATTGATCTATGCATAAGGTTTTCATTAACTAATTATGCTCCAAAAAATCCAAAAAAATTATATGTCGAAGTTAAGACCTATATGAATATTTTTCATGAGGAGTCAACCTCTAGATCTCAACACAGAAATTGAAAAAAAAATTGACAAAAGCAACAGGCGGACAACATGCATATTAGAACTGAACAAAAGATTTTTACAGATTACTAAACTGACTTTGGATGATGATTTTCGATAGCAACTGACACCGGATCTGGGCGTTCTATGGCTTGTTGGAAAGCTCTTCAAGTTGACTTCGAATGTTATGAAGACATCAAACACTAAAAAGCTTGTTTACTAGCTCGTTTCCAGACATATGCATAGAGAGGTCTATCATAGATCCGAAATTGCAAAACAACGATCATCCAAGAAAACAAACATATCATCATCATCATAACTTATCTCTTCAATTCTAATGCATTATTTTTACCTATTTAATAAGTACTTTGATTTGATTTGACCAAAAAAAAAAAAAATACTTTGATTGATCGAAATTGCATAAGAATTTGTAAATCACAAACTAACATAACTCAAAACCAAAAGGAACAAACACGGTAAACAACATACCGGATTTGTTAAAAAAAAAAAAATTGGGTTCTACAATTATATATGACCTGCTCTGATACCACATGTAGAAATTTCTCTACATAAATAACTAATTAATCAAGAATAATTAGATCTATATATGATTGTAAAACACCAAAACTTATATATACAGCGGAATTAAAACATACATATTTGAGCCATAACTTACTTGATGAAAAACAGATCAAATTGATGTAATCAGTGATCTATCGGTATGCCGGATCTTCCTCTCTATGACCTATTTCGGTTTAGCAGCTTTTATGGGATCAAGCGACTGATAGGTATAACCTACCCTTTTATAGGCTAGAGAGGGGACCTAGCAAACCCTAATCAACAGCGTGTCAACTGGGCCCCTCCCATTACGGGCTTCGCTTAACACACAATTGCCTACACTTTGCTGCTCAACTAGGCCCGTTAGTAATAGATGCCATAACCCAAGTCAATAAGATCACTCAAGGGTTTAACATATATTGGAATATCCATTAACCCGATTATTTAAAATAGAAAATTGATTAATTAATGTAAGCCCATTATAGGAAATTTCCAACAAGGTATTGCATAAGTCTTAATCTCTTAAGAGACGTGTCCCCAAGTCGGTCTCATTCTCATTATCAACGTTCAGAGAAAATCAATGACATTGTAAGTTATCGAGACTCCATAATTGTCAAGCCATTCAATCTTGTAATTATTTTGGTGGACACTCTTTAATACTCGAAATGAGCCATCAACTTTTGGATCGATTTTTCCAACACGCCCAGGAGAGAAATTCTCTACGATTCGTCGATGGAAAGTTTTGGTTGGAATAACAGCGCTAAGCAAAAAATAAAGTATTGTTGAACCTCTCCCAGGAAAACCCAATGGAATATCAATATCATCGAACACAGCATAGTTGGGTGTCGTCAAATGAAGAATGCAACATGATTGCCTGATTGGGATCTCCAAATACAGGGCATCTAAAGGGTAGGTGCCAACTACCTAAGAAATCCACCGACGATATACAAAATTCAAGAAACTCTAATTCTAGAGTTCAGTCCCAGAAGTTCACTAGACACTCATTTACCCTCAGTGAAGCCTTAGTGGGGTTTATATAGATTGAAGACTTGGGACAATCTTCCGAGCATTGGCAAACCTCGGACAATCTTCCGAGCATTGGCAAACCTCAAGTTCCCAAGACAAAAACTAACCACCCCTAGACAAATCATTAATACAAACATTGACCCTTGACTCAAATGTCTCCGGAAATACTAAAATGATCATTCTAGGATTTCCTGACCAGCTTGTAATATTTTTTCCATTAATTACGCTAGTAGACTCCGAATTGGATGAAATCAGATTCATTTGAAAGTAGAACATAGCGCTTTTAACTAGATTGAAGATGAAATCATCATCAAAGCTCAGAAGAAAGTGAGCCTTGAAATTCTGCCAGAAAAGATGGACTTAATCTCTGAACAATTTTGCATTAAGCATTGGATAAGTCTCAAATCTCCTTGAGGCGTTCCCTTGGCGGTGTTTTAAAATTTTTCCAGAATTTATCCACTTATTGTACCTCATATTTTTGACTTTTATGCATAGGCTATAGAAATGTGTACGATCCTTGGAGCGAGAACTGCCTATTTCAATTGGAAAACAAGTTGGGAATTGTTCGTGGAAAGCCACGAAAAGTTGCTTGAGGATGGAGAGAAGTGGGTGAAGGAGACAACAAATTCATGTATGCTCGTCTCAACTCTAATTGCCACAGTGTTATTTGCTGCTGCTTTCACTGTGCCCGGAGGTAATGACAACAATACCGGAATCCCATTGTTATTAGGAAAGGACTCTCTTCTGGTTTTCGCAATTTCGGATACATTAGGTTTGTTCTCCCCCGTGACGGCCATCATGTTATTCCTAGCCATCTTAACTTCGCAGTATGAGTGGGAAGATTTTCTTCACTCATTACCTAAGAAGATCATAGTGGGGCTTTCTTTTCTCTTTCTTTCCTTGGCTTTCATGCTGGTGGCCTTTGCTGCGACTCTCACGATAGTGCTGGACAAGAGATTGGAGTGGGTTTTCATTCCCATCACTTTGATGGTCTCTTTGATCATGGTTTTATTCTTAGGGCTACAGCTTCCCCTGCTATTCCGCATGGTCCAATCCACTTACAGGCCTGGCATCCTTCGTCCCGCGAGCATTTGAGAGGGAAGTAATTATTTGATGGTATCAGGTGACAAACAAATTTGATTTGAGAGTGTAATGTCTTCGTTATAGCTGGGTGTTTGTAGCAAGGACAATGCTATAGTCAATGTATTTCCTGAAAGTATTTGAATAATTACTATGCAAAATTAAGTTTCTCTACCTTGTCACCAGAGATCTATTTATAGAATAATTTGATCAATTTGAAGTGTCAAGCTACAGATATTTCAAAGTAATATCTATGAATTCATGAAAATTATTGTGAATATCTTATACCAAAGTAAACTTAATTATGGAATATAACTTTTCAAAAAATTAATGTTTTTCCCATTTTCCTTTTTGTAATTTAGATGTGGGAACTTTTTCCATCGACTTAATTATTCAGCTCATATGTACAGCGGAATTAAAACATACCTATTTGAGCCATAACTTACTTGATGAAAAACAGATCATAATCAGTGATCTATCGGTATGCCGGATTTTCCTCTCTATGACCTATTTCGGTTTAGCAACTTTTATGGGATCAAGCGACTGATAGGTATAACTATCCTTTTATAGGCTAGAGAGGGGACCTGGCAAACCCTAATCAACAGTGTGTCAACTGCGCCCCTCCCATTACGGGCTTCAGTTAAACACAATTGCCTACACTTTGCTGCTTAACTAGGCCCGTTAGTAATAGATGCCATAACCCAAGTTAATAAGATCACTCAAGGGTTTAACATATATTGGAATATCCATTAACCCGATTATTTAAAATAGAAAATTGATTAATTAATGTAAGCCCATTATAGGAAAGTATTTCGAAGGACAATCTCTATGGTGTAGAAGCGATTATTTTTAACATTTATCATCAAATATGTCCAATCACAGAATAACTTTTCAAACATTTATTTATCCTTTTATGCCTTAAAGGCACGAGTTTGTTCCATCAACTTAAAAGTTCAACCTTAATTTTTTAATAAAAAAAATCACCCTTATTCTTTTATAGATATTTCACAAACCTAAATATACATAAACAATTATTTAAACAATTTATTACCGTAAGATGCGGAATCATGGACTACAACTTTCCTGATGAAATAATTTTTTAAAATATTTAATTTTTCTAATAGATGCTCTCTCGTTGAACAATTTGATATGTGAGACAATCTATATACAAAGAATACCAATTATACAAAATGTTGGCGTTTATTCTTACGAACTACAAAGCAATCGGAATTATACCAGAAATAAGACTTTGTTCGCATTAACTGTGAAATAGATGGAATTCTACCTACTATAAATCTTTGATCGTTCGTTCTATATAGATCTTTCATAATATAATTTATACATACCAAACCGTTAATTTTATTTTAAACATTTATTGCCAAAATATGCAAATATAATTTTTCTTTTTATAACCTAGATGTAGGAATTTGTTCCACCAACTTAAAATTACAACTTTATTATAGTATAGATAAGTCAAAATCGAATCTATATATATATATACACACACACATAAACAATTATTTTAAAACATTAATTACCAAAATATGGGCCATCATAAAAATGAATTTTTAAACATATAATTTTTCTCTGTAGGTGCTCTCAAGATTAATGATTTGATAATTGAAATAATCTCTATGTAAAGACTATCGATGATAGACATGATACCAGATGTATGGCTTTACTCTTAATAACTATAAAATTGGAATTACATCATATACAAGATTATGTCCACATAAATCGTGAACCACATGGAATTATACTTGCCATAGATCTTTGATCATTCATTTAATCAAACATATAGAGTTTTCAAAATAGAATCCACATATACATAAACAACTACATGGAAATTATATGTATATATATGTATATATGTACATTAATAATATGGAAGAATTATCCCATTAGTCTTAAATCTATTGTATGAATGCCAATTAAGTTCAAAATATTCTAATTTTGCCAATTAAGTCTTAAATATTTGTTCGGAATTCCAATGTAGTCTTTATAGTCAATTTTCGTTGGAAATCATGGACGTGGCGATTTAGTCATCACTTATCATTCTACGTGGCATAGTGCCATTGGCAATTTCTGATAAAAATTGTTGGGAAGGGCTACATTGAAATTTTGTGCAAAGATTTACAATTCAATTCAAAAAATTATAAAGTTTAAGATTGAATTTACTTCTGTATAATAAATTTAAAGCTAACTTGACAATTTTCCCAAACACTTTCTTCAAACATTTATTTTTTACATAATTAAGCTTGCACAAGAGTGTGCCACGTGAGTCATAATCATGTGAGTTTTACCCAATTTTATATTTATTGACAGATAGAATGATGTTGAACTCACGTTGAAATGCTAGTATAAATTCTTTGAATTACCTCATCTCACCCCGAAACTTTGTAAGCACCTAAGTTTATTGTAAGCTTTCCAATAAGACTTCATTCGCCCGACACCCTTGTTTGTGTCAAATGATATAGCCACCTTTTCAGGGAAAACACATGGTGAAATTAAAACCTAAGGATATAAACTAAACAATATTTATACCTAACAAGACTGAGTCGAGCTTTCCAGTGCCATGAGAGTTGAAAGAATCCAAAAAGGATTTAAACAGTACTTCAATTTGAAATTTTATGAACTTATGGTCAAACAAATAATCACACGCGATACCTCAACACTTTTAAGGCACATCAAGTCTTGTAGAAGAAAGAAATCTTAGACGCATCCGGGGTGCATGTGAGCCCATCTTACATGTATCAGTGGATGGGCCCCATGTTGAACCCACTAATCTAACAGTGGATATGAGCTAGGTTCACATAATCCGGACACATCCATTATTGGCTTATTGTACTAGTGATCACGACAAGATTCTAGTGTATATAGAAAAAAAGAAACAAATCCAAGCCAAGCTCTAAAACAAAATTTGCGTGGCTCACATGACAATCCTCCTTAATTAAGTCATGCGTAGAAAAGTTCGCATCAATGAATTGATCCAGTTGGTCACGTAAGAATGAACGTATTGAATGTGTTGGCTCGACGCGCCATTACTAAATAATGCCTTGGTTGGGTCAAGTACACGACACGGCATATTTTTTTCCCAGATGAACATTAGCTCTCAATGAATTGACAAAGCAACTTACTTATATTCATCTACTCAAAATTCGACGAAGAGAGGGAGGCGTTTTGCTTCATAGTCCAAACAGAACAAGTAGTCAGAAAGCACAAATAATCAAATCTCCACTCCAACGACTCACTTCAACACTCAAGCAAACCAAGTACAACCTTGCAAGAAAAATCCATGGAAAGCCATTGACGACGAGCATATAAGCCGAACTATTATTTTCCTCTTTCTCTCTCTTTTCCTTTTTTTTGAAGAGGCTTGAAATTGTGGTGTTCTTCCGCGGATGGTATCTGTACTAAGATGAATTAGCCACTTAGCCAGTGCCACCAAGAACACCCTTAAGCTTCTTAACCTGAGCATCGTCAGGGAAAGTGGTGGCCTCCACCAACTCAGAAGGCAAATCATTAGCGAACGGAGCGAAGTCTGAAATTTGAAGCCCGGGGCTCAGACTGCTGAAGCTCACAATGGCAAGTGCTGGACCTTTGTCAGCATTCAATTGGAAGTGCTATAGCCCCCGAGGGAAAATCATGCTGTCCCCTTTGTTGAGGTTCTTCAAGTAGATGGCGTTCGCTGACCACGAGATGAACCCGGCACAGATCGACCCTAGAAGGACCATGAGGACCTCTGAGCTGCCCGGGCGTGTGAGCATCGGGATGACCCCCACGGTGGCCATATTGAAATTAATGGTTGCAACCCATCTGTATATGTATGTGATAGAGACTATATAGCTGCTGAGCATATTACAACCTATCTTAGAAGTGGCAAAGAAGGTTGAATCTACACTAGAATGTTTTAAGTTCTATTTTGAAAGTCTACTTCAACTACAACTGAGCACTACACCACCAATAAACTAATAAGTACATAACCTTACTTGTCACTCACTAAGCTCCTCTATCTCTAATTGAATGAATCTCTCCTCCTGTCAATACGAAAATAGTGGGATTTTTTTTCTCATAAATTATACACAGAATTTTCATCCATTTGATAAAAACGCAATTATTTTGTTGACACCTGAATTTTTGCCAGCAAATCGAACATGCATTTTTGTAGAAATAAGAATTATATGAAAATAATAAAAAATACTAAGTAAAATTTCGGCCCATCTCACTACGGCCTCGCGTCCACGTATTCATTTATTGTACATATATGCATTCAGTGGGGTAGAATAGAACAGAGAGTAACGCACATACACGGAGCTCAGCAAATTCTCTCTCGCATCATCATTTTCCAGGAGCTTCTGTAGCCACCGCTTGTCTCCCACTGCCGATCGCTGAAGGCCCTTGTGCTGATATTGTCTTGAATTCCACCCTAAAGATATTACTTAATTTGAAACTTACTAATAATATCTTCAGTGATTATTCCATATATATTGAGTTGAGATGGGTCCAATTGGATATATTAATGGGCTTGGACTTGAGCTTCCTCCTTAGAGATCTCCCCAGTCTAAAGATATCGGACTTCTGCTGCACGTCCCCAACAATTGGTATCAGAGCCAATAGTTATGGTTCCCGGGCAAGTAGGCATTGTAGTGTAACAACGTGAACCCGTGAGGATGGCCCAGGTGGACGTTGTGGTGTAACAACGTGGGCCAGGATGATGTTGGGTTAGAAGGATATTAGATTTAAGGGGGAGTAAACCTAACACTGAAGCTCACACGTAAGGGGGAGATTATTAGGATACACGTGTGAATTGTGTTAGAAAAAGTAGTCCCGCATCGGAAAATTGATATGGTGTAGAACAATTAATATATCCTAGTTGGCCCATAACTAACTAACTTAAGCTGTTGAGTTGAGATGGGTACAATTGGATATATTGATGGGCTCGGACTTGGGCTTCCCCCTTAGAGATCTCCCAGGTAAAGGTATTGGACTTCTGCTGCATGTTCCCAACACCTCGGCATTTGAATCTCAGAGAATAGAGCACAGAGTATAGGGAAGAAACTCTCACGTTTAGTTGTGATTCTCTCTCGATTTCTTCTATGCATCCTTACCCCTCTCTCTGTCACAGATTGTCATCGCAAGGCCACTTGCCCAACACCACCAGCTTCGCAGCCACAGGAAGTGCTCTGTTTGCCACTATTCCGGCCAACTTCATCGAAGGGCTGGATTCTTGTCCCTCCTTTAGCCGGTTCCAGTCTTCAAGTGCTACAACTCCTGACACTTTGCTCCTCTGATTTGATCACGATTCATGGTCAGCTATTACACTTCGTCAAGGTAAATCTGCAGACTCTTTCTGCTGAAAACGAAGACTGAGCTCAATCCCGCCAGCATGAAATCCGGTCGCGACTGAGGCTGTCCCGATGACCTTCAGCATGCTGCGTTGCCTCTTTGTGATAAGACCTCTCTCTTATTTCTGCATCTAGATTCTTTGGCAGAAATATCTACCATCGGTTTGATAAAATTCCTGAACTAGATCAGTGTGTGTTCCGATTCGAATTCTGACTGAAAGCTTCCCTTTGCTTGAACGGTTCAATATTTTCGTCTTATAGGCTTTACTTGTGTTTCATTTCCTTTCATTCCAGAATTTAGTAGCTATTCGTTTTAGGGTTTGCCGTTGAAATTCTCGGATTAGATGTGAATCCAGTGTGTACATGAGATGAATCTGATAAGTGAGTATTCCAGAACTTAGACAGGGCATATTGAACGAAAATGAATTGATCCGTGCACTTTTTCTTCTTTGACTTTTTCTCCTGCAGCTACTCTCTCTTTTATAATTGTTGTCAAAGATGGGCAATATTTTATTGCTCATCTTTCTTCATGCGGCAAGAGATGTGCAGCAAATTTCTTGGACTTTCCTTCACGCTTCCTTCTGGCCATTCTTCCTGCCGCACGCTTCCTTGTAGCCGCATTCATCATCAGACACGCATGCAGAAGGCAATAAGATCACGTACAATTCCGCACGTGATCGAGTTCACATATTCTCGTCAGTTTGATTTTATTCAACAGGCTTAAACTCGAGACATAATTTTAACAATCTCCACCTTGGCTCGACGTTTGAGCCAAATCACCATCGCTTCCATGGAAATCTCGCTGCTACTCTCCCACAGCCCCAATGGGCTCAACCGCCACATAATGCTTCCAAGTTCAAGCCACGCTTGAACTTCGCCATAACCGTGGATCTCATCAAGACACCAACTCCACTTGCACAGTTAGCTACTCCACAAGGATTTTTCGACATAACCTCCTATATCACAGATAAAGTAAATCCATCATTGCAAACATATCTGACCGAAGGTTGAACACGCACCTTGTCAATTTCAGCAACAACAGCAACCGTTGGCTCTACCGGCTCCACCTCGCTACAAGCATCATCCGTGTCGATTATTCTGCTAGTACCTGCTACCTTAGGAGTTTCTGGTTGCAACTCCACTTCGAGCTGAACACCGTCCAGATCCGTATTAACACTGCCACAAACACTCCTAACTAGAAGTACCGGAGACTTGTCAAAGGTAACTTCCCTACTGTCAACGGGTGAATTTATATCCGGGCACCACAACTGATCGCCCCGCTCACCTTGTGCATAGCCATGGAATATGCACCTTGCCCTCTCATCGAGCTTACCATCACTTACTCGAAAATAACACGGGCAACCAAATATTCTAAACATAGAATAACCAGCAACGTTACCTAACCACACTTCTTTAGGAGTCCGATATTCAACAGTAGTCGATGGGGATCTATTCACCAGGTAGCTTACTGTACTAAGTACATCAGCCGGGATTCTCTTAGCAACACCAACACTAGAGACTATTTTTTAGGCCGTCTCTGGTAATGTTCTGCTCATCAATTATGCAAATTGTTGTGGTTTACTGGCACTAGTGCGGTGTTTCACTATGCCCTCATTCATGCAGAATTTATTTACCAGCTCCGTGCAGAACTCCATGCTCCTGTCAGTTCGCATATGCTTGATCGACCTACTAGTCTCTGTCTCGATCAAAGCTCTGGACCGCGTGTTCTTGACACCAGCATCAAATTTGTGCATCGGCACAATCACCTAGGTCTTCCTCGAGCAATCGTTAGACTCTCGAACAGATGCATTCGACGTCTTTGGGGCGAAACCTGTCACTGTCTTACCTTTAAGTTCGTACAGGCCACCGTGCTTGATTCCTCTCATTATCACCAGGGCACCTCGAACAACCTTCAGAACTCCACCTTCTGAAGAAAACCTACAACCAACTGAATCTAGAGCACCCAAGGAAATTAAGTTTTTCAATTCTGGAACATGTCTAACTCCGGTCAATGTCCTCACAATATTATCATGCATTCGGATTTTAACATCACCAACACCCACAATATCGCACTCAACGTTATTGCCCAACGGGACTTTACCACTACTTGTGCACTGATAAGTAGTAAACCAGTTCCTATTTGGTGTAGCGTGAAATGAACAACCAGAATCCATTATCCATCCGTCAAATGACGAATCCTCAGTGACAGACAAGACACAATCAACACCATCAGAATTATTTTCAGCTACAGCAGCAACATCATCTGTAGACTCAACTCTAATTCCCTTTCCCTTTTCATTTTTCAGCCTAAAACAGTCTCTTTTACGATGCCCACTCCTACCACAATTCCAACAGACAACTCCACTAGTCTTAGACTGACTACGTCTGTTCATGCTTATACTATTCCTGCTAACACGTGTACTAGTTCTTCCTCTACTTTCACCCACTAAAGTAGTAGGTACAGGTTCACCGGATTCTTTTCTACGAATATATTCACTCAGAATCAAATCCCAAACCTCATCAAATGTCAAGCTTCTTAACCCAGAGGAATTACTAACAGCAGTAACAGTAGTATTCCAACTATTAGGTAGTGAGAATAATAAAATCAATGCACGTATCTCATCTTCAAAGGTAATCTCAACTGAACTCAATTGGTTAACAACCTCATTGAATTCGTTAACATGCTCAGCAACCGACTTACCTTCACCTATCTTTAAGTGAAACAGACGTCGCATCAAATAGACCTTGTTGATCGCAGAGGGTTTCTCGTACATATTCGAAAAGGCTTTCATCAGTCCCGTAGTGGTCTTCTCCTTTACGATGTTAAACACGACGTTCCGAGACAACGTCAGCCGAATAACATCCATTGCTTGTCTATCCAGCAATTCCCACTCGGCATCTTTTATCGAGTCTGGCTTCTCTCCATATAAAGGTAAGTGCAGATTTCTTTGGTACAAATAATCTTCAATCTGCATCTTCCAAAAGGCAAAATCCTTCTCATCAAACCGATCGATTCTCACCTTTCCTTCTTCCATCGCAACCGATTCGCCAACCTTGGCTCTGATACCACTTGTTGGAATTTTACGCGGATATTGATCGAGCGAATCGGATAAAATTAATTGGAAGGAAGGAAAGGAAATCGGACACCGGATTTACGTGGTTCGGTCCGAATATCGGAACCTACGTCCACGGGGAGAGCAGCACGGAATTCCACTATAGAACCAAGCGATACAATGGAGATTACACCCACTCGAGTACTCAAACACTCACTCAGTGTTTCCCAGCCCCCAATTACACCTAATAACTCACACGATGTTTAGTCCCTCATAATTCCCAATGAAATTCTCACTCAAGGAATTAAACAAATTCTACTAACAAGAATTTAATTGACTAAAACACCCAGGTGTAATTACAACAAGAAAATCTCCCTTCTGCCGAGAGCTCCCACTTGTTACTCGCGCTCTTCTTGCTCTCTCTTTCTGGAGCTCTCTCGGTGCTCAGAGGCACACCTCCTCATGGCCACCGAAGTCCTCCTTTCATAGGAGAGTGGAGGGAGAAGAAGACAAACGGCGCCCGCAAGACAAGCTTCTGAAGCAGCACCACCCACCACTTTCCATGGGAATGCATGCACATGGTCATGTGCATGCATTTAATGAGGTGGAGGACAATTGCACGCCCATGGACTATTTTGCCTCTTCTTTGACTTTTTCTCCTGCAGCTACTCTCTCTTTTATAATTGTTGTCAAAGATGGGCAATATTTTATTGCTCATCTTTCTTCATGCGGCAAGAGATGTGCAGCAAATTTCTTGGACTTCCTTCACGCTTCCTTCTGGCCATTCTTCCTGCCGCACGCTTCCTTGTAGCCGCATTCATCATCAGACACGCATGCAGAAGGCAATAAGATCACGTACAATTCCGCACGTGATCGAGTTCATATATTCTCGTCAGTTTGATTTTATTCAACGGGCTCAAACTCGAGACATAATTTTAACAGTACATGTTGAGTCACAAGCGTATTGAACGAATTCTGGTACCTTGAATACTGAGTGCATGCTGCAAGAGCATTGAGCTGCTGCTCCACTCATCGTATGGGCATTCATTTTGGGTGCGCAGTGTTACTGATCGGTTCATCTTCGTATGCGTTGAATTGCTGATGTGCTCGCTGTGTTGTGTTCGTGCCGATGTGTTGTGTTGCAGATTATGTCTATTTTGTGCGGGCTTGCTGTTCACATGTCCTGGTATGTGGTATTGTGTAATTGTGTCATGGATGTGCTGTTCGTTCATGCCAAGTAGTTGCTGAACAGATTTCCGCTTTCATTTTTTTCTGCTCTAGTTTGGTGTGCCTCTGGTGTCGTGACTGAAGAATTCCGAGTTGGAACGGCAGAGTATGAGGAGACCATTGTTCAGATGCTTCTAGATTATGTTTGTTTGTAAAAAATCGAATGATGAGAAAATTATTTTTTTAAAATGTTAGTGTCTCTCAAGACATTTATGTAATTTCAAACTAATCATAAGAGAAGGAATAAATAAAAAAATCTCTGTATATGGATTGCGCTAGTTTGATTTGAGTCTTGGTACAATTCCACTCATTCGACATGTGGCTGTGATGAGTGTAAGTGGGTGCCAAGATTCTTTAGTGCTGTATAGCTTTTTGGGTTGGAAATTATACAAGCTCACCTTACCAAAAATCAAAAGTAAAAAAATTCTTTTGTTCAAACGATCGGAAAAGAAAAATATAATGTGATTTATTCATATCCACTCATCTGCCAATAAAGAAATGCCTTGTAGAGCAGAGTGATACCGTGGCTATTCGAGGCCGCCGCTGCATGTGTGAGTATCATCAGGTATAAAGGCACGATAACGAAGCACCGCCGTGAAGCGAGCTGCCGGCAGAAGACTCGAATCAAGGAAAAAGGCCAAAACAGGGAGTTATCAAGTCCGTCTCTGCAAGGGTAGTTTTAGGCGAAACCTGCACTTCGATGGCAGTCACTGAGGTGCAGGACCAGCGTCAAGAATTTCAGGAATGGATGAATAAAGGTTTGAACGAGAAGAGCAACCTCTTGAACGGCGAATATAGAGGAACTGACAACAGAGCCTGGTGGCCAAACTCATCAGAGCTGACGCCGGCGATCACGTGAGGTTGAGTTGGAGTCGGCAATGGTGGCGATGTTGTCCCAGAAGCTCAGCTGGCGTTACAGTGAGGGAGCTCGGCGGAGTGGTGAGGTGAGGGAGGAGAATCGCAATAGCTCCCTGATGCCGGTAGGAGAGCTTGCGAGATAAAAAGCCAGAGAGAAGACCCTTCGGTCCTGTTGGCGTGTGTGGAGGAAGCCAGGGGTGACGAAGGTGGAGCTGAGGAGAGGAAGAGAACTGGTCTCCATGATTGATTCCAAATCCGAGAGAATGAATGGAGGGGGAGTCCTTCCCTCTCTCTCTGTGTGCAGGAAGGTGTGTGCCTCATTCCTTGAAGGTGCTCACGAGTGGCAGTCGGGAGAGGGAGGGTTCAGAAAGAAGATTAGGTCATGGTGGAATCTGGAGGGGGTATGCGAGATTAAATGCAGCCGCAGAGCAGGAAGGAACTCCTGAGTGTGCGTCTTCTCCACAAATTTCCAGAGAATCCCTTCAACCCCTCCCCTCAGAAAATCCTGTGTATGACGTTGGTTTTTTAAAGTAAGACCTTTAAGGTGTCAACCATATTCAGCAGATCGTCGTAGAGGAACGAATAGTTTTAAAGTAAGTTCTTTAAAAAAAAATAATTAATATGTTACGAATTAGTTGGACTTTTCGGGTTATTTGAAAGTCATTTTTTCTTTGGCTCTACAGGAAAACTTTAAACAATGTTTTTTCGACGTACGGACCCTAGGAGTGCCACAACTTGGCACGGAAGGACACTTAAGTGCCATAACTTACAAATGGTACACTTAAATGTCAAAATCGGAGTAAAATGGATCACTTAAGTGCCAATGGCGAGAAAATCCGGCCAAACTGCCACGTGTCCATTTTAATAAAAAAATTGTTTGCGTCAGATTTTAAAAAATTTAAAATCCATTTTATTAAAAAAAAAAAAACAGAGAAGAAGGGGATCGGCGAGGGCCGTGCAGCTCTCGCCGCCGCTGCCCCACCCTCGCCGGGAAGGGCCGGCGATGGTGGGCGAGAGCTGTGTAGCTCTCGCCGTCGCCGCCCCACCCTTGCCGGAAGGGCAAGCGATGGTGGGCGAGGGTCGGCCGAGGTCGTCGGGCCCCGGCCAGTGGCCGGCGACCCCAACCGGCCTGCGGCGAGGGTCGTGACCCTCCTCCCGGATCCGGCGAGGTCGCCGGCCCTCGCCCGCCGGTTCAAGGGCCGTCGGCCGCCTGCACCGCGTTATATCCGGTGTGGTCTCGGCGGCCAGCGGCCCTTGGCCCAGGCGAGGGCCGGCAACCCTCCCCGCAGCCGCCAAGGTCGCTGCCGCCGGCCGGGGCCCGGCAACCTCGGCCGACCCTCCCCACTCGCCGCCGCCCCCCACTCTTGCCTCCCCACCGTCGCCAACCCTTCCCGGCAAGGGTGGGGCGGCGCGGCGGCGGCGGCAGCCCTCGCCGATCCCCTTCTTCTTCTTCTTCTTTTTTTTAAAATAAAATTGATTTTATAATAATATTTTTATTATTATTTAATATTATTTAATTAATAAATTTTTATAAATCCACATCAGCCAAAACGATGTTGTTTTGACTGATTTTTCACCGATTTAGTGTTTCCGGTGAGCCATGTAGGCAAGAAAATTAATAAAAAAATGCCACGTAGGATTTCCAGCAATATTCCAACCACTTGACACTGAAGTAATCCATTTTTTTTTAAAAGTGGCACTTAAGTGTACCGTTTGTAAATTATGGCACTTAAGTGTCCCTCCGCGCCAAGTTGTGGCACTCCCGCTATACTTATGCCATGTTTTTTCTATAGGAAAGATAGTTGAGTATGATGCATGATTTCAAGTATCCTGTAATCGGGTTAAGAGAAAAACCGTAATTGCAGAATTGCCAACTTAGTTGAATCAATATTTTTGCCTCTTGAGTAAACTCATGTATCGTGACAGCAATTTTCCAAAAAACCAAATCACCATCAAATGTCTCAAGGTATTTGGGAAATTATCCAATCGGTCATAAATCTATTTTACATATATCAATTTAGTTCTAAACTCTTTAATTTTATGAATTTAGTTTTGAACCTTTGCCCAAAAATCCAATATAGTTATTTCAATCAATCTTCATCAGAATTGCTAATATGGTGATCTGGTAATCACTGACATCCTACATGGCTCGCTGTCACATTAGAGATTTTTGGTGAAAATCGACTGAAATAACTATATTAGAATTTCGAGGAACTGTTAACAATTGAATTGGCAAAATTTAAAAATTTGAACAAAATTGGCATCCATACCAAATGCCATATAATTGATTGGACAATTTCCCTTGGTTCATAAAAATATTATAATGAAAACTGTCTTTTATTTTCATCTTCCACTTTCTTGATAATATGTTTGG
The DNA here is from genome assembly GCA_014182845.1 of Corymbia calophylla. NCBI lineage: Eukaryota > Viridiplantae > Streptophyta > Magnoliopsida > Myrtales > Myrtaceae > Corymbia > Corymbia calophylla. The sequence continues at coordinate 35,238,441 of CM024695.1, forward strand.
TGAGTCAAAGAAAGTAGGAGTTTTCAATGGGAATGAAAATTATAAAAACATTTTTGGTGGACCTGTATAAAATAAGGTCAATTTTGGTCATTTTCAATTTTAAGTTTCAAAGTTTAGAAAACACAACAACCAACATTTCTACCATACGTACTTCATTGAGAATTTTGGAGATGAAAACAAGAAATTGGAGAATTTCCATTGTATAACTGTATTTTACGTGAACGCTATCTCTTTATAAAGATTCTACCTTGAATCAAATAGAAGTTCTTTACTTTTGCTTTTGGGCTTGACAACAGTGAGGTGCTCATTTTGCTTATGAATTATACGAATAAAGGCTTGTAGATTAAGTTGCCCAGATAGCTTTCCCAGGCCTAAGAAGCAACTTAACTTGGTAAAAATTCAACTTGATCATGATGTCAACTATCAAGGGATGGAATGAACTCTATAGTAAGAAAGAGGGACAAAGAGCCCATTTGGTTCAACTTTGGAGAAATGACTATACATTTCCCCAAGTATCTTTGGTTCAAGGGGTATTTGGTGAAAGCAATAGTGTTTGGCAAATTATAACGTAAAAGGGTTTTTTGGAATGACCTCGGTGTAAATATTGTTTGGTAAACCTACATTTGCAAAGGGTTTTTATTAATTTTAAAAAAAGTTAAATTATCCACCACCGACGACGCTATCGGCAGCCAAATCTAGTCACCAATGTCGCCTGAGGTCACTCGACCTTAGGCACCACCACTTGGGTTTGCGTGACTCAGGTGGTGTGGCGGCTCGAGGTTGCGACGGCACCCCAGGTGATGCTGCTTGGGTTTGCTTGACCCAGGCGGTGCCACTGGAGGTAGCATGACCCTAGGCAATGGTCGCCGAGAGGTGGCACGACCTCTAGTTGATGGTTGCTAGCCTCCATCGAATGAAGTTTCCAAAAAAAAAAAAAAGTAAGTCAAAGGTGGTTGGCTTTATTCTCAAATGCTGAAAGCCTGAAGCAAGTCCCTATATGCTTTGGGTTTTCAACATTCCAAAAGCAAGTATTTGGCCAATGAGGCCCCAAAATGTTGAACCAAACGCTTTATATTTTTCCCAGTGGACTTTAGGGGCTTAAAGCCCCTATGGAAATTTGAACCAAATGGGATGTCATCAAATTTAAGTTTTTGACTTTTGGGCTTGACAAAACTGAGGTGCTCATATTGCTAATGAATTATATGACGAAAGGCTTGTAGATTTAGTTGCCAGGATAGCTTTCCCAAGCCTAAGAAGCAACTTAACTTGGTAAAGACTCAACTTGATCATGATGTCAACTATCAAGGAATGGAATGCACTCTATTATAAGAAAGAGGGATAGAGTCATCAAATTGAAGTTTTTTACTTTTACTTTTGGGCTTGGCAAAAGTGAGGCACTCATTTTGCTGAAGAATTGTACGGCTATAGGCTTGCAAATTAAGCTCCTTGAATAGCTTTCCCAAGCCTAAGAAGCAACTTAACTTGGTATACTTGGTCATGGTGCCAACTGTCAAGGGATGGACTGAACTCTTTTGTAAGAAACAGGGGATAGAGTCATCAAATTGAAGTTCTTTACTTTTGCTTTTGGGCTTGACAAAAGTGAGCTGCTCATTTTGCTAATGATTGATATGACTAAAGGCTTGCGAATTAAGTTACCCAAATAGCTTTCCCAAGCCTAAGAAGCAACTTAACTTGGTAAAGACTCAACTTGATCATGGCGTCAACCGTCAAGGGATGGAATGAACTTTATAATAAGAAAGAGGGATTGAGTCATCAAATTGAAGTTCTTTACTGTCACGCCCCGACTCTCGAGCTCGCGGCAACCCCATTACCTTGGTCGATTGAAAGCGACGTCCTAGGACCCGTCGACGACCATTCATTTTATCTTTCGTTAAGCGCAAGCGAAAGACGAACCATCCCCAGACAATCAATCAATCAAACAGGGATAGAGGGATGAACAACAAGAACAACAACAACTACTCATTTATACATCTTACTTGGATTAACCAACGGAGGATCGTTTTCCGAATTACAAGCCCGACAAAAAGGCTGATCCATCCTCTAAGCAAAACCAAAAGAACTAGGCTAATCCAACACACAAAAAGAACCCTCGGGTTCAACACCATGGTCACTCGGACCCATCGGACTCAAGCTCCGTCGAGTCGATCACCGGAGAAGCGATGGCGGGATTCTCCACCGCAGTACGCCATTCTAAGGACCTGAAAATGTTTACCACGACGGGTTGAGATAAAATCTCAGCGAGTTCTTCCCTAAGCCCCGGTTAGTACGCCAACTCAACCCGGGTATCTCTCCGTAACCACCCCTCACTCAACCCCACAACAGACAGCCAAAACCAAACAACAACCAACAATGATAAGGCAACCAACAATCATACGGTCGGTTCGCATGCAACCTTACCCGGTATGCCATACCCCGCACGTCAAATCTCATACAATACAATCAAGGCACATGGCCGTCGGATGATACTGTTCATCAATCACATGCGACCGCGTCACAAGCGATCTCACTCGGCCATTGCCACACCCCCGCACGACTATCAACTCATGCGTGCGCACCACAAATCATCACGACATTAAGAGCATGCGAATAATCGAGCATCTCACACAACTTTCTCATGTCTTACACTCACACATGCTCCGATTATTAACGCCCCCCGGGCCAACGGCACAACCTTATGGTTGGCGGTTCCCCGGCTAAACCAGCTTCGTCCTCTTTACCTCGAGGCACGGCGACGTCGGGGTCATCCCTTCCCTCGACGGCATTCTCGAAGGAGCACAGACCTGCCCACTACCGCAGCCCCATGAATCGACAGAACATAGGACCCGCCCACTACCGCAGTCCCCGTCACATGTCCCCGTCGGGCAAACCGACAAAAGTCGGACGACCAAACGGCCACGCACAACCCCATAAGGATTGGCGGTCTTCCGGCAACGCCGGGTTCCCTCTTTTAATGTGATCATGCAACACATCATCAAGCAATCCATTTATATCTTTGCTCTGTCGTGAATGCAACATCGCTCATGCTCATGCGACATGCCATTTCAAATAACCCACGTAATATGTCATGCGATCTCACTCGACAATTCCAAAATCCAAAAGCCAACCAACACTCGATCACGCATTTCATCACTATTCACGAGTATAATTAACAATCGGCACTTCAATTAATCATAACAATCAATAGCACATCAAATTCGACAAAATTTAACTTCGGATGAACAAAGCCGTGAACGATGTCGTGAATGCTGCTCGTGAACAGTAATCGTGAACAATAATTATGAACAGTGATTTTTCCGAAATTCAATTAATTAAAACATTTAATCCAGAAATTAAACAAAACATTAATTAAAACAATTAATCAATTCAAATAAATCAAATCATGCTTAATTAAACACATAAGCATAATTAATCCCAAATTAAGCACAATTAGAAAAATTGTTCTAACAAGGAACTGCTCTACCAGCCTAGGCATCGGTCTCTCACAAGCCTCTCCTCTCACTAGGGGAACCACAAGAACCACAGCAAAAGCACACACTTTGCTGTTCTAACAAGGTCTCTAGCGCCCGGTGGGATCCCGTCTAACCTAGGATCTCGCCGCACGCTACCTCTAGCACCGGTCGACCAAACACCGCCCTACGCCTGGGGCCGATCGCTCAGATTGCTCATCACTCTGGACTATGAGCACAAAAGCAATCACAGGCACGTAATATAAAAGTCATCCCTATCTCACTATCCCAAAAATCCCACGCACCTTATCACTCCAAGTCTCGACCTCGCTCTGATACCAAAACCGACGGGGTTGTCACGCCTCGACTCTCGAGCTCGCGGCAACCCCATTACCTTGGTCGATTGAAAGCGACGTCCCAGGACCCATCGACGACCATTCATTTTATCTTTCGTTAAGCGCAAGCGGAAGACGAACCATCCCTAGACAAACATACAATCAAACAGGGATAGAGGGATGAATAGCAAGAACAACAACAACTACTCAATTATTCAATTTATTGGATTAACCAATGGAGGATCGTTTTCCAAATTACAAGCCCGACAAAAAGGGCCGATCCATCCTCTAAGCCAAACCAAAAAGACTAGGCTAATCCAACAGTACACAAAGAACCCTCGGGTTCAACACCACGGTCACTCGGACCCATCGGACTCGCTCCGTAGAGTCGATCACCGGAGGAGCGGGCAGATCCTCCATTGCGGGTACGCCATTCTAGGGGCCTGAAAATGGTTAACCACGACGGGTTGAGATAAAATCTCAGCGAGTTCTCCCCCTAAGCCCCGGTTAGTACGTCAACTCAACCCGGGGTATCTCTCCAGAACCACCCCTCACTCAACCCACAATAGACAACGCCAACAACCCGCAATCAAACAACCACCAGGGTCAATCAATAAACACCATTCGGTTCGCATGCAACCTTACCCGGTATGCCATACCCTGCACGTTAAATCTCAGCACAATACACGTAATCAAGGCACATGGCCGTTAGATGACACAATTCATCAATCGCATGCGAGTCGCACCACAAGTGATCTCACCTGGCCATTGCCACACCCCCGCACGACCAAGTCAACTCATGCGTGCGTACCACAAATCATCACGACATTAAGAGCATGCGAATAATCAGAGCATCTCACACAACTTTCTCATGTCTCACATCCACACATATGCTCCGATTATTACGACCCCTCCTCCTGGGCCACGGCACAACCTTATGGTTGGCGGTTCCTGGCTAAACCAGCTTCGTCCTCTTTACCTCGAGGCACGGCGACGTCAAGGGCTCACTCCCAAGACGGCATTCCCGAAGGAGCACAAGACTCGCCCACTACCGCAGTCCCGCTGCGACGAGAGGCCCGGGACCCGCCCCCATACCGCGATCCCACATAGAACCCCTCCCCGTCGGGCATCCGACCGAAGTCGGGCGACCCATCGGCACGGCACAACCCCATGGGATTGGCGGTCTTCCGGCAACGCCGGGTTCTCTCATTTAATGTGATCATGCAACACCTCATCAAGCAATCCATTTATATCTTTGCTCGTCGTGAATGCAACATCACTCATGCTCATGCGACATGCCATTTCGTATAACCCACGCAACATGTCATGCGATCTCACTTGACAATTTCCAAAATTCAATTCAACCAACACTCAATCACGCATTTCATCAATATTCACGAGCATAATTAACAATCGGCACTCCAATTAATCACAACAATTAAGAGCACATCAAAATAAGAATAAATTTAGCTTCTGGATGAACAGTGCCGTGAACAGTAATTCATGAACAGTGATTAGTGAACAGTAATCCGTGAACAGTAATTTGTGAACAGTGATTTTTCCGAAATTCAATTAATTAAAACATTTAATCCAGAAATTAAACAAAACATTAATTAAAACAATTAATCAATTCAATTAAATCAAATCATGCTTAATTAATCACAAAAATCACATAACCCTCATTTAAGCAATAATTAAGCACAATTAGCAAAATTAAGCTAATCTAATCCTAACCATCTATCTAACCACCTATCTTAGGGCTAATAAACTTAATTAAACTTCCTAAACCAATCTTACCACTAATTAACCCAACCCTAAGCAAGTTTAGGCACTAAATAGGGATTAGGAGCTAAACTCACCCGTTAAGCGGGCCGGCGACACGGACGCGGCGGCGGCGACGAACCCGACACCCGGGGACCTCCACCACGACGATCCAAGGCGGTCCCGGGCTCAAAACAACAGCAACAAACTCGGAATCCCTCTGCAACTCTGAAAAACTGACTGCACAGGAGGAAAGAAGCTGATCGGAGTTGAACGGGCTGCCCGGAGCTCCGGCGAGCGGCGAGCCAGCGACCAGGCACCTGGGGTCGAGGGGGAACCACTTGTGGCTGGTATGGGCGGTGATTGGGTCGGAAAGGGAGGAAAATGGCCGAAACAGCAAAACAGAACAGCAGCAGGCGGTCAGAAAACGGTCCGGCGACAGCCGGCTTTCGGCCGGAATACGGGATGATCGGAAGCTCTTTCCGGCGATCGGCCGACGCTATTTGAACGGAAATTCTCTTCTGAACACAACGGCGGGTGGCACGAGACGAGATTCCAACGGGAAGGCAATGAACAACTCAGATTTCGGTGAAAGGTCAAACTGAAAAACAGAAGGAAGCAAGGAAAACCATGGGAGAGAGGTGCTGCGATTTTTGGAGAAGATGAAGAGGAGAGAGAGAGTGAAGTGAAGGCTGAAGGATAAGCCTTATCCAAGCCATCAAGGCTTGCCCCACTTGCCAAACAATGACCTCATCTTCTCTTTCTTCTTTTTGACTTTTCTTCAAAATATCCAAGGGCATTTTGGTCATTTCCACCTTGCACATTTCCCAATCTGTCCTTGGGCTGAAAATGGAGGACGGGCCTAGGAAAAAGGCCGGAAAATTAATAGGAATGGGCTCGGGAATTTATTGGGCTCAAATTGGCTCAGGTTGAGATAACGGGCTAGGAAGGGTAAAGGGTCGGTTTGGTCCAACGGACTTGCTCGTTGTCTCGGTCTTCCACGGTGGCCGTCCCACCTTGGGCGTAAGGCCCTCACTGTTTTTGCCCGGCCCACGTCCTCATAGCTCAGGTTCTCGGTCCAAAAGTCCCTTTTCCAATTACTCGGCTCGCCCAAAGATTTGATCGGCGATCGACTAAGAAGCATCGTCCAAAAGTCCTTCTCGAACGTTCCCGAAAATTCGAAGTCCAATATTGGATTCTCGTACCATGTCAATTTCGCCCGAATGCCATTTTGGTACTACTCGGATCGACAGCGGCTTTGAGGATTCACGCGTAACCGACTCGTGCCAATTCACGTTCAAGACTTCTCGACACATGGACGTCCTTGACCGCATGAAATTGCGAAGGATCGATTCTTATTTCAAAGTACACGATTACCAAGATCGACATAGGGTCGTTCGCGGGCTCGATAACAGTAAACGGAATCACCCGTCGTCCCATTATACTTTGTCCGCGAATCGACTTCTATTCGTCCTTGAAATCGGCCTGCATGACTACAGGATCATCCTTACGCAAGTCTCACGGTCGAGTCGTTTTCCCAGTCAAGTTCTTTAGTCGCACGAGTTCTATCCTCATTAGCCTTTCCCCTCAAGGTCAGTATCTCAGGAGTGATCAGTTCCGAGTGAGATCAACCAACAATGCATCAACGAAATTCACGTTCATTCCTTCCTCAAAAGGGCTCAAATTTCAGGATGTTACAGGCGGGCCAGCAACCGGCGGCACCTGGGGGTCGAGGGGGAACCACTTGTGGCTAGGATGGGCGGTGGTTTAGTCGAAAATGGAGAGAAACGGAAGAAAAGGCGGAGCTGTGCAGAGGGCGACGCTACAGTGACGGACGGAGGACCGGTGACTTCTGGCCGCCGTACGGGTCGGACGGCAGCTCCGTTCGGCGATCGGCCGCCGTGAACAGTACGGAATTTCTGTGCTGAACATTTTGATAGGTGGCACGGCCTGAGATTCCACCGGGAAGGCAACGAACAACTCAAATTTCGGTGAGAGGTCCAAAGCAGAAACTGCAGAAATTGCAAGGAGAAGCAAGGGGAAGAGGGCTGCGATTTTGGAGAAGATGAAGAGGAGAGAGAGAGTGAAGTGAAGGCTGAAGGATAAGCCTTATCAAGGCCATCAATGCTTGCCCCACTTGCCAAACAATTGACCTCATCTTCTCTCTCTTCTTTTTGACTTTTCTTCAAAATATCCAAGGGCATTTTGGTCATTTCCACCTTGCACATTTCCGAATCTGTCCTTGGGCTGAAAATGAAGGGCGGGCCTAGGAAAAAGGCCGAAAAATTAATAGGAATGGGCTCGGGAATTTGTTGGGCTCGAAACGGCTTAAGATTAGACAACGGGCTCGGGAGGGTAAATTGTCGGTTTGGCCCAACGGGCTCACTTGCTTGCCTCAGGCCTTCCATGGCGGCTGTCCCACCTTGGGCGTGCGGCCCACACTGATCTTGCCCGACCCATGTCCTCGTAGGCTCGTGTTCTCGGTCCGAAAATCCCTTTTCCAAATACTCGGCCAACCTAAGATCAAGCCGATCGTCTAAGAAGCATCGTCCAAAAGTCCTTCTCGAACGTTCCCGAAAATTCGAAGTCCAATATTGGATTCTCGTGTCATGTCAATTTCGCCCGAATGCCATTTTGGTACTACTCAGACTGACAGGTGGCTTTGAGGATTCACGCATAACCGACTCGTGCTAATTCACGTTCAAGACTTCTCGACACATGGACGTCCTTGACTACGTGAAATTGCGAAGGATAGATTCTTATTTCAAAGTACATGATTACCAAGGATCGACATAGGGTCGTTCACGGGCTCGATAACAATAAACGGAATCACCCGTCGTCCCATTATACTCTGTCCGTGAATCGACTTCTATTCGTCCCTGAAATCGGCCTGCATGACTACGGGATCGCCCTTACGCAAGTCTCACGGTCGAGTCGTTTTCCCAAGTCAAGTTCTTTAGTCGCACGAGTTCTATCCTCATTAGCCTTTCCCCTCAAGGTCAGTATCTCAGGAGTGATCAGTTCCGAGTGAGATCAACCAACAATGCATCGACGAAATTCACGTTCATTCCTTCCTCAAAAGGGCTCGAATTTTAGGATGTTACAACTCTTCCCCTCTTATAAAAATTTCGTCCTCGAAATTTGCTGCTACTAACAAGTCCTCAAAAAAAAAAAAAAATGGGGGTGCAGATGCTTCATCACTTCCTCACTTTCCCATGAAGCTCCCTCTGATCCGTGATGTTGCCAGATCACCTTAACTAAGGCGATAGTCTTAATTTGAAACACTTGCTCTTTACGGTCCTCTATCCGTATCGGCCTCTCCACGTACGACACCCTATCGTCTACGTTCAGTTCCTCAAAATTCAACACGAGTCGGGTCCAATTCATACTTTCTTAACATGGACACGTGGAAAACATCATGTACTTGAGCAAGCTTCGGTGGCAATGCAAGACGATACGCTAAAACCTTGATCCTTTCCAAAATTTCAAAGGGTCCAACGTACCTCGGGTCTGGAAGTATCCCTCATCCGCGATACTTTCAAAAACACATGATCGCCCACCTTAAACTCCAACGGTCTGCGACGCTTGTCTGCATAACTCTTCTGACGACTCTGAGCGGTCTTTAGTCTGTCTCTAATAATCTGAACTGCATTCAATAACTGCTAAACCAATTTTGAACCAGTGATTCCCAGTTCTCTGACCTCGTTCCATAGACTGGAGTCCCACCAACTCGACCATATTTCTGCTATATCACTTCGATAAAATCTTATCCCACAAGCACTCTCTTTTTGCACAGTGCGTAGTTCAGTTCATTTCTGCCCCTTTGACATCCTAGAAGCCTGCCAGGAGTCGCTCCTTGCTCAGGCACTCTGGCCCCGGCGACCACTCCCCGCCCTCATCGGATCAGTCGTTACGGGCATCTTCGAACTGCACCACTACTAGCAAAAGTCCATTTTAGACATGCATTATCTCATAGAGGTATTATCCGCTTTAGCCTGTCCCATACCAAGCCTCACGGTTTTAACCTCGTCCACCTCAAAGTGTAAAACTTGCTCTCGCTCGTCAACCCATGAACTTGTTTCCACATGGTCACTTATCGACACTTGAAATCTGATTTACTGAACTTCATCGAATCGTTGTCCGAATTCCACAAACTATCGATTTTTCTTCCAATACTCCTTTCACGCCCATTTAATAACCAAACCAAGAATTCACCTCAACCACTTGAAAATTAGTGCAAACCAAATGTCATTTATTGCACTAAAAGCTTTCGGGTACCTTTTCAAATCCTTTCTGATACCTCGAGAAGAAATCATCGACAATGCCATTTCCTCACTCATCCGTCTAGCATCAAGGGATAATTAATTCTTAATCCACCGAAGACAAAAATCCATTCCTCAAATCCCTATCTTAATATATCCCCCGAAATAATCCACCTTAGTAAATTCACATCTTAATCGAATCTAAGACTTCCGAGCAATAAATCATCCACCGTAATTCTTATCAAAGATCATCACCATTTAATAGATCATCTCTTATGATCCCATACCTACAACTCCTCAAATCATCAAGATAAAACTTAGCTGACTTCCATTAAATCCAATGACCTCAATTGTCGTGACGCGTGTAAGCAACAATCTTCTTTGTTGCCTTACCACGCAGTCAAATCCCTTATACGACACCTCACTGCAAATCTCGTATTATCCAATAATAGACTAAATCCTCAAAACTGGTGCGGTAATTAGCTTATACTTAAGCTCTTAAAAATTTCACTTATTTGTCCATTCAAATTCTTACGTCCTTCATTAACCTTCGTATCAGAGGCATAGCTATCGTAGAGAACATTTCTACGAATCATCTGTACTAACCTGTCCGACTTAGAAAACTTCGAACCATTGTTACTGTCATAAGTCCTGACATATTCATAACTTCCTTGATCTTAGCAGATCCATAGAAATTCCTTCGTCCAAAATTATATGACCAACAAAATAACGCGAGTAAACCCAAACTCGCACGCATTAAACTTGGCATACTGTTTATGCTCTCGAATGGTCTATAACACCACCCTCAAGTGCTATTCGCGTTCCTCTAATTTCCTTGAATATTCCAATATATCGCTCATGAACACAATTACAATTTGCTCCAAATACACCTTAATCACTCAATCCATCGAATCCATAAAAGCAACTGGCGTATTAGTTAATCCAAATAACGGTACGGTAATCTCGTAGTGACCAAATCACACACGATATGTCGTCTTTAATTTATCCTCATTTTTAATCCTCAACCATTGATAGCCCGTCCTTGGGTCTATCCTGGGACATATTGAAGCTCCCTGAAATGGGTCAAACAAGTCATCCATCCTTGGTAATGGACACTTGCTCATGACCATCCCTTGGTTGAGTTACTGATAAGTGATGCATAAGTGCAACGATCCATCCTTGATTCTTCAACTAACCAATTAACCTCAGTTGTCCAATAACGTTAGCAACCTTCGTCCAATAAACAAGTTACTTCCAACGACGAATTTCAAAGGGGTCGAGGGTCCTCCTCGATTCCCCACAAACTCAAAACTGTCACCCACTACTGGGTTAAACTAAATTGTCTTTCCATGACAATCCACTTTTTATTGGGTGGGATGAGATTCCTTCTCCCCATCATCGGTCTTTTTCCAAATCAATGATTGTCTCTATTAGGCACGAACCGCGAGCCAAATGCGATCGCCCTCTCGATCATGTTCTTCTTGATTATCTGGGCCCTCTCGTACATCTCATCAAAACTCTTTAAACTCAAGGGCACCAGCTGGCTTTCAATTCCGGCTTCAAGCCATCTCTGAACCGTCTTGCCCTATCCAAAGGGTCCTCCACTAATCTCGGTACATACTAGGACAACTCAGCGAACTTCGCCTTATACTGATCCACTGAAATCTTATTCTGACGAAACTGGTCAAACTCTGCCATCTTTGACCCTCTTGCACTGTCTAAGAAGTACTTTCCAATGAAAGCTTCATGAAAGACACCCCAATTCTGAGCTGTGCCTTCAGGGAACACTCTTCCTTGAGTGGCTTCCCACCAAATACTAACATTACCTTGAATCGATAAACCGCCAAAAGCACTCGTCTTACTCAAACACCTCAACACTGTAACAGTCTTCTCGAAATCCCTTATCCAACGGGTCACAGCTTCAGGGTCGCCCACGCCACTGAACCTCGGTGGCTTCAACCTCAGGAACTACTCTACCAACCTAAGCATCGGTCTTACACAGGCCTCTCCTCTCACTAGCGGAACCACAAGGACCACGGCAAGAGCACACAGCTTGCTGTCCTAACAAGGTTTCTAGCGCCAGCAGGATCCCGTCTAACCTAGGATCTGCCTGCGCGCTACCTCAAGCACTGGCCTGACCAAACGCTACCCTACGCCTAGGGGCTGACTGCTCAGGATTGCTCATCACTCTGGACTATGAGCAACCCGCCACCACACGAAACCACAAAAGCAATCACAAGCACGTAATATAAAAGCCATCCCTATCTCACTATCCCAAAAATCCCACGCATCTTATCACTCCAAGTCTCGACCTCGCTCTGATACCAAAACCGACGGGGTTGTCACGCCCGACTCTCGAGCTCGCGGCAACCCCATTACCTTGGTCGATTGAAAGCGACGTCCCAGGACCCGTCGACGACCATTCATTTTATCTTTCGTTAAGCGCAAGCGGAAGACGAACCATCCCCAGACAATCAATCAATCAAACAGGGATAGAGGGATGAACAACAATGACAACAGCAACTACTCATTTATACATCTTACTGGATTAACCAACGGAGGATCGTTTTCCGAATTACAAGCCCGACAAAAAGGCTGATCCATCCTCTAAGCAAAACCAAAAGAACTAGGCTAATCCAACAGTACACAAAGAACCCTCGGGTTCAACACCATGGTCACTCGGACCCATCGGACTCAAGCTCCGTCGAGTCGATCACCGGAGAAGCGATGGCGGGATTCTCCACCTGCAGTACGCCATTCTAAGGACACGAAAATGTTTACCACGACGGGTTGAGATAAAATCTCAGCGAGTTCTTCCCCTAAGCCCCGGTTAGTACGCCAACTCAACCCGGGGTATCTCTCCAGAACCACCCCTCACTCAACCCCACAACAGACAGCCAAAACCAAACAACAGCCAACAACAGACAAGGCAATCAACAATCATACAGTCGGTTCGCATGCAACCTTACCCGGTATGCCATACCCTGCACGTCAAATCTCATACAATACAATCAAGGCACATGGCCGTCAGATGATACAGTTCATCAATCACATGCGAATCGCGTCACAAGCGATCTCACCTGGCCATTGCCACACCCTGCACGACTATCAACTCATGCGTGCGCACCACAAATCATCACGACATTAAGAGCATGCGAATAATCAGAGCATCTCACACAACTTTCTCATGTCTTACACTCACACATGCTCCGATTATTAACGCCCCCTCCTGGGCCAACGGCACAACCTTATGGTTGGCGGTTCCTGGCTAAACCAGCTTCGTCCTCTTTACCTCGAGGCACGGCAACGTCAGGGGTCATCCCTTCCCTCAGACGGCATTCCCGAAGGAGCACAGGACCCGCCCACTACAAGCCGCCCATCCCGACGGGAACATAGGACCCGCCCACTACCGCAGCCCCGTCACATGTCCCCGTCGAACCGACAAAAGTCGGGACGACCAAACGGCCACGGCACAACCCCATAAAGATTGGCGGTCTTCCGGCAACGCCGGGTTCCCTCTTAATGTGATCATGCAACACATCATCAAGCAATCCATTTATATCTTTGCTCGTCGTGAATGCAACATCGCTCATGCTCATGCGACATGCCATTTCAAATAACCCACGTAATATGTCATGCGATCTCACTCGACAATTCCAAAATCCAAAAGCCAACCAACACTCGATCACGCATTTCATCACTATTCACGAGTATAATTAACAATCGGCACTTCAATTAATCATAACAATCAATAGCACATCAAATTCGAGACAAAATTTAACTTCGGATGAACAAAAGTCCGTGAATGTGATGATGTCGTGAGCGATGCTCGTGAACATAATTATGAACAAGTGATTTTTCCGAAATTCAATTAATTAAAACATTTAATCCAGAAATTAAACAAAACATTAATTAAAACAATTAATCAATTCAAATAAATCAAATCATGCTTAATTAAACACATAAGCATAATTAATCCCAAATTAAGCACAATTAGCAAAATTAAGCTAATCTAATCATAACCATCTATCTAACCACCTATCTTAGGGCTAATGCAACTTAATTAAACCCCTTAAACCAGAATTAACACTAATTAACCAACCCTAAGCAAGTTTAGGCACTAAATAGGGATTAGGAGCTAAACTCACCCGTTAAGCGGGCCGGAGACATGGACGCGGCGGCGGCGACGAACCCGACACCCGAGGACCTCTACCACGATGATCCAAGGCGGTCCCGGGGCTGGAACAATAGCAGCAAACTCGGAATACCCACTGCAACTCTGAAAAACTGACTGCACAGGAGGAAAGAAGCTGATCGGAGTTGAACGGGCTGCCCGGAGCTCCGGCGAGTGGCGGGCCAGCAACCGGCGGCACTGGGGTCGAGGGGAACCACTTGTGGCTAGGATGGGCGGTGGTTTAGTCGAAAATGGAGAGAAACGGAAGAAAAGGCGGAGCTGTGCAGGGGGTGACGCTACAGTGACGGACGGAGGACCGGTGACTTCTGGCCGCCGTACGGGTCGGACGACAGCTCCGTTCGGTGATCGGCCGCCGTGAACAGTACGGAATTTCTGTGCTGAACATTTTGATAGGTGGCACGGCCTGAGATTCCACCGGGAAGGCAATGAACAACTCAAATTTCGGTGAGAGGTCCAAAGCGAAACTGCAGAAATTGCAAGGAGAAGCAAGGGGAAGAGGGCTGCGATTTTGGAGAAGATGAAGAGGAGAGAGAGAGTGAAGTGAAGGCTGAAGGATAAGCCTTATCAAGGCCATCAATGCTTGCCCCACTTGCCAAACAATTGACCTCATCTTCTCTCTCTTCTTTTTGACTTTTCTTCAAAATATCCAAGGGCATTTTGGTCATTTCCACCTTGCACATTTCCCAATCTGTCCTTGGGCTGAAAATGAAGGGCGGGCCTAGGAAAAAGGCCGGAAAATTAATAGGAATGGGCTCGGGAATTTGTTGGGCTCGAAACGGCTTAAGATTAGACAACGGGCTCGGGAGGGTAAATTGTCGGTTTGGCCCAACGGGCTCACTTGCTTGCCTCGGGCCTTCCATGGCGGCTGTCCCACCTTGGGCGTGAGGCCCACACTGATCTTGCCCGACCCATGTCCTCGTAGGCTCGTGTTCTCGGTCCGAAAATCCCTTTTCCAAATACTCAGCTTAACCAGCACTGTCGACTGTCTAAGAAGCATCGTCCAAAAGTCCTTCTCGAACGTTCCCGAAAATTCGAAGTCCAATATTGGATTCTCGTGTCATGTCAATTTCGCCCGAATGCCATTTTGGTACTACTCGGGCGACGAGGCGGCTTTGAGGATTCACGCATAACCGACTCGTGCTAATTCACGTTCAAGACTTCTCGACACATGGACGTCCTTGACTACGTGAAATTGCGAAGGATAGATTCTTATTTCAAAGTACACGATTACCAAGGATCGACATAGGGTCGTTCACGGGCTCGATAACAATAAACGGAATCACCCGTCGTCCCATTATACTCTGTCCGTGAATCGACTTCTATTCGTCCCTGAAATCGGCCTGCATGACTACAGGATCGTCCTTACGCAAGTCTCACGGTCGAGTCGTTTTCCCGTGTCAAGTTCTTTAGTCGCACGAGTTCTATCCTCATTAGCCTTTCCCCTCAAGGTCGCCGTATCTCGGAGTGATCGATTCCCGAGTGAGATCAACCAACAATGCATCGACGAAATTCACGTTTATTCCTTCCTCAAAAGGGCTCGAATTTTAGGATGTTACATTTACTTTTGTCTTTGGGATGGCCAAAAGTGAGGTGCTCATCTTGTTGATGAATTGTCCAACTAAAGGCTTGCAAATTAAGTTGCCCGAATAGCTTTCCCAAGCCAAAGAAGCAACTTAACTTGGTACATGCTTAATTTGATCATGGTGTCAACTATCAAGGAATAGAATGAACTCTATTGTAAACAAGAGGGACAGAGTCATTAAATTGAAGTTCTTTACTTTTGGTTTTGGCCTTGCCAAAAGTGAAGTGCTCATTTTATTGATGGATTATGACTAAAGGCTTACAAATTAAGTTGCCCAAAAAGCTTTGCCAAGCCCAAGAAGCAACTTAACGTGGCAAAGACTCAAATCATTGTGTCACCGCCAATGGATGAAATGAACTTTGTAGTAAGAAGAGGGATAGAGTCATCATATTGAAGTTATTTACTTTTGTTGTTGGACTTGACAAAAGTGAGGTGCTCATTTTGCTAATAAATTATATGACTAAAGGCTTGAAATTTGGTTGCTCAAATAGCTTTGCCAAGCCCAAGAAGCAACTTAACTTGGTAAATACTCAACTTGATCATGGCATCAACTATCAAGGGATGGAATGAACTCTATAGTAAGAAAGAGGGATAGAGTCATCAAATTGAAGTTCTTTACTTTTCTTTTGGGCTTGACAAAAGTGAGGTGCTAGTTTTGCCGTTGAAATATATGACTAAAGTCTTGCAATTTAAATTGCTTAAATAGCTTTTCCTAGCCCAAGAAGCAACTTAACATGGTGAAGACTCAACTTAATCATGGTGTCAACTGTCAACGGATGGAATGAACTCTATAGTAAGAAAGAGGGATGGAGTCATAATCAAATTGAAGTTCTTTAATTTTGCTTTTGGCCTTGACAAAAGTGAGGTGCTCATTTTGCTGATGAATTATACGACTAAGGGCTTGCAAATTAAGCCACCCGAATAGCTCGCTCAAGCCCAATAAGCAACTTAACTTGGTAAAGATTCAACTTGATCATGGTGTCAATTGTCAAGGGATGGAATGAACTCTATAGGAAGAAAGAGGGACAAAATTATCTTAAAATAATGGTTTCATTTCTAGGGACTGATCCTAGTGATCTATGGCACTAGAACTTGTGGCTACTTGCCCACTAGTAAAGGTCTAGCTTATATTCCTAGAGATAAATTTTTTTGCACCCAAGTAATCCAACTGCTATAAAATGAAAAAAAAGATATGCTTGCCTGTTGTGATTGTAGAAGCTCTCAGCTCTCTTATACTTTAAGGGAGGTAGTTGTGCATGAGGACGGAATGGACTGCCCCCATGGCAGAGTAAAACTCTTTGATAACTAAATATCTTACCAATTTTTGCGTTCTCCCTTTACGTCTTCGTTGAAAGACTATACCCAGGAGAGCAAGCCAATGGTGACGCAACGAAGTGAAAAGCAAGGTAATTCGAATCATGCAGAACAACTTGTACGTACATGTTCGTGTTCCAACGGAGAAAAACAATTAGATATAGGTGATGCGGTCTTAAAATATGCTAAAACTTGTATTTTCTCATGGTTGTTGTCTTTGCTTTATCATCGAAAAACATAACCCTGACCTCGGCTCAAAAGGAGAGAAAAAAAACCAATCATTATGGGAAGGATTTTGTGCTCACTCTTTCTTCTACATGTATTGAAGATGTTCGTCGAAGCATTGTATCGGCTCCTTCTCAATCCAGAGGTGCTCCAGGTGCGTTAGCCCTCAGAAGAGTAATTAATATCTGAGGCGGATCTTCATCAAACTGTTTTCTTTTTCTGAGACACTTCTCAATGTCTGCAAGGATTAACAAAATGGCCTGACAAGTTCGCATCTATTGCAGAAATATAGGAAGAGGAATTGGATGGACTCTATTACCAACCATTGTTGCAAGCTGCATCCAAGGGTGATTGGGAATCTGCTAAAAGATTTTTTGAACGATTTTCTGTTTAAAAATGGCCAAAATAACAAGCAGATCAGAAACAGGGCTTCAGACAGCCACTTTGAGTGCACAAGACCAATTTGTTGAGAACCTGGTTGACCTCTTATCTCCACAATGCTGTCCTTTGTAGAAGGATAAGGATGGTCAAGGCATTACTAGTTACAAGCAATCCTAGGTTGACGCAAACTTCCAGATAATAGAGGACGTGCTCCTCTGGAAATATCTGCTCGGGAAGCTTCTATGCCTAAGGAAATTGCTCGGTTCCTGGTGAAAAATACAACAGACGATGGGCCAGTCATCCCTTCACTAGTCCATCTTCAATTTTCCCCCTTAATGCTCTCATCATCGCTGGTCATCACAGTAAGATCACCATCACTCTTTGTCGCAATTCCATCTGTGTTTTCCTTCATTCTTCACTTAGCATTGTCCTGATCAATTTTGCTGGTGAATTCGGACAGATGTCACCCTTTATCTTGTCCGTCGGTGCCCTCACTTAATTACCATGAAAAGAAGAGACTTTGATGGACGCTATTCTATATCGAACGCTTTGGCGAGGATGGAGTCTCTCATTCCCAGCGGAACCGGACTTAGTGTTAAGGAAAGCGTCGATATGCAAATGTCAGTAGTTTCTGCACTCAAAATGGGTCTAGAATCCTCGACAAAAAAAGAAAAGAAAAGAAAAGGTCTAGAATCCATATTTTAAATAATGGTGTGGGTCATAAATGGGTTGCCTTAAGTTTTAAAAATAAGCTTAAGTGGGTTATAGATTAGTTGGTTAACACTTAATGGGTCTTAAATGGATTTCAAATAGGCCATAAATAGTTAATTATCTATAAAAACACCAATGAAAGTCTAATCCATTTGATAAAAAACACAAATAAAACTTATCTCTCTCGTTGAGGGCCGAATTTTTGTCAGCAAATTGAACATGCATTTTCGGAAAAATAAGAAGTAAAAGATAATAATAAAAAATACTAAATAAAATTTTGGCCCATCTCACTGCAGCCCCGCGTCCACATGTATGTCTTTAAGACACTGTCTTATACATATATACATTCGGTGGGGTAGAATAGAACAGAGAGAACGCACATACACGGAGCTCAGCAAATTCTCTCTCGCATCATCAATTTGCAGATAATAGGAGGACGTGCTCCTTTGGAAATATCTGTACGTGTTGAAATCGCAAGTGTATTGAGCGAACGCTCCCATCTCGAATACCGAGTGTATGCTGCGAGAGCATTAAGTTGCTGCTCTAGTCATCGTATGCGGATTCATTTGGGTGCACCGTGTTACTGATTGATTCATCAGGTTTATGTCCGTTACGAATACGTTGAGTTGCTGATGTCGTTACTGTGTTGTGTTTGTACCAATGTGTTGAGTTATGGATTATGTCTATTCTGTGCGTGCTCGCTGTTCGTATGTTCTGGTATGTGTATTCATGTAATTGTGTCATTAGTGTGCTGTTCGTCGATGCTAAGCACTTGCTGTCCAGATCTTCTCTTTCATTTCTTTCTGTTCTAGTTTAGTGCGTTTCTTTCATTACTGAAGTCGACAGCATTATTGAAGCCTCTAGTGTAGTCCTTGTGACTGGAGGATTCAGAGTTAGAACAGCCTAGTATGTGGAGACCATTGTTCAAATTCTTTTAGGCTATATTTACTTTGCAGAAATAAATGTTTCGGATAATATTTTCTTAAAAATAATCGCTTGTATTACCTAAAATGACTAGTCAAATGAAAAATATTTTCAATATCAACAATAATTTATGTCTAAATATTATCATGAACCATCTATTTTCATAAGTGATACAAGCAATCATTTTAAGAAAATGATTTTCAAATCATCTATTTTTCGTGAAGCAAAAGTAATCGCTTATATCTCTTACAAAAATGAATGAATGAAAATATATTCATTGTCCATGTAAAGATTCAAAAATTCAGAAAATATTTTCCATGACATCGCCATTCGTGCCACGTTAGACGCCCAATGTCCCTATTAGCAATTTTTGATCAAATTTGATTGGATGGACTATATTGGCAAATCATCAAAAGTTTTAAAACTCAATTGGTATAATCAAAAGATTTAAGACTACATTGGCATTAGTGTAATAAGTTTAAGACTTTTTTTGTACTTTCCACTTGGATAATTGGTGTGGTATAGAATAATTAATATATTTCAATTGGCTCATAATTCAATGGCTTAACTATTTTAGTGAAAGTATATCCAACTAAATATATTGAGTAGCCTGGACTTTGGGCTCTCTCTTGGCAATCGCCTCAAGTGAAGCTATCCCTTGGCAATCTATCTAGATGAAGGTATCGAATTTCTATTATGTGCTCCCAACAATTGTTTATTAAGTTCAATTGGGCTACCAAACCACGTGTTTGTACAAGAACAATTGCAGATCATATTCAGATAGTAGGATCCAACAACAGTTGCTCCATGTGATGCTTGTGTTGTTTGTGCTAGCCCGAAGTTTAATCACAAACTCAAACTAATATCCTATATTCACTACCAATAATCTTATGACCCATACAGACTTTCAATGATGCTTGCAGTGTTCTTCGAAGCTAACTTCCTTTGCAATCCTCTCGTTCAACCCCACACACATTCACACGAGCACTCTGTTTTTGTTCTATTCTAGCATACTGAAAGGACACACGAACACAACTTCCTTTTCGTCTTTATATGTTTTGTCTGCATGCGTCTGCTTCTTATTCTGTATTTGCCCTTCATTTAGGAAGAAGAAAATAACTATTCTTTTTCATCAAGGCAGGGGATGGAATGGAGGACACCTGAATAAGGGGGGATTAAGCTTAACTTGGACAGAGCAATTAATGTCTGTAGAGAACGGAGAAGCAGGAACTGGAGGTCTTTTGAGAGATCACCAGGGGAACTGGATAGCCAGTTTTCCTCGAAACACAGGAAGAACGAATGCTTTTATTGCTGAGATTTGGACGTTAGGAGGCAAAATTAGACCTAATGTTTCAAATAGTGCTGTTCATTTGCATAATGAATTAGATGCTTTAGCAGTTATTTATGCTCTTAAGAACAGTTTCACGATCTTCTCATAGAACTTCTCCTTGTCGAGTGCAGAAACTTGCAAGGAAAGAATGCAAGTATACCGTGAATTGAGCATATATACCGAGAACCCAACGGATGCACCGGATGCTCTGGCTAGATTGGGAAAGGAGCAGCTTGTGCAGTTTACCATTTTCACTAGTATTCCAGATGTCATCAAAGATACTTTGTATAAGGATGCACTTGACAGTATTTCGATTACGAGTGATGTAACTTGACTGGTTTAATTTCTGAACAATGGTCTTTGTTTCAGCAAAAGAAAAAGAAAACTTTACTCCCCTTGGATTTTTCTGAATATAGTCCAGACCATCATGAAATGGCCGAACTCATAACTCCAACAATTTGGATGGTGGGCCTAAAATCTAAAACATTTTTTGAGTTGGGTTTATGAAGACATTGGTAGGCTTTATGAAGAAGTTGGCAATTTTTAATATATACTTATCCGTAATATTTTTATTCACCACTTTAGACAAGTACTTTGTGAGCGCCACGGCAAAAATCATTCTTTTTTTCACTTTTTTCTTTTCCTTTCTTTTCCTCGGCAACTCAAAAATCATTCCAGAAGTGTGGATTGCACTAATGTGTCCTTTGAGTAAAAGAGATAAAGAACGTCTGTAACCTTATCTCATAAGTTGAGAACATCGTCATCCTCAGTTATTAAAATTTTATTTGCATTTAGCTTAAAGTGAGTATTTTCCAAAGCTCAATATCAGAATTTTTTTTCATTAAAAAAACATTAATTAACTGAATAGGGAAAATATCTAGTCTTCGAGAAAGTCAGGAAAATGGGTAGGATAAAGATTTTGATGGAAAGTCAATCACTGAAACTAGCTCATATTTGAAGAAAAATAAAAGAAAGATGAAACGTTTTTCGTGTGCACCGTGGGACGTGGGCAAGCATGAAAGTGTGAAACCATGTATGAAATTATTGAGGGCTACTGAATAGGGAATTTCAGGAGAGTGTGGACACGGCCATTGACTCTTAGTCAACCCTTACTCTACCGATCCTCTAAAATATCACATTTCTTGATTCCTGCATAAATCAATCGTATCGACCTTTACGCATTTTTTCACGTTTAATTTGTTGTCACCAGAGCCCCACACTTCAACCCCGGTCACTTTTCAACCCATGTGGATATGGGAGAAAGTCTGAAATAATGCAGAATTTTATATTACCAAATAATAATAAGCATCTGTAGAGTGCTTCGCGGATAGGTAAAGTGTAACTACCTAAAAGTAATGGCGGACAAAAGTAAAAGTGGACGATAATACGAGCCAAATGGCCGACAAAAGATATCATTGCAGTCAAGAATGCTGCCAAAGTTCGTCGTCCCAAGGATGTGACATTCTTTGCCTCATCTCTTCTCCAAAGTCTGTAGGACGTCATTTGCTTCCATCCTCGAGAGGAAAGTTGGGTCGCGCATGGATTATGGCACTTGGGTGTCTCGCCACGAAAAGAGAAAAAAATAATAAAAAAAGCCCTCAACTTATTACATTAATATCAATTTAATCCTAAACTTTTTAGTTAAACTAATTTAATTCTAAATATTTTTATATTAATACAAATTCAGTCCATCAAAATTTATAACGTGGACACCGACGATTATATGTAATATTGTCCGCACTAACGTGAACATTTTAAAATACTTTTTAATATTCTTTAGATTTTTTATTATTTTTTTCCTTTTTATTCCTATTCTTTTTCTTTGGCTTGTTGCGGGTATCGACCATGGCCAATGACTGGCCATAGGCGGGGCTAACGAGGGCATCGTGGCCCTCGTCAACCACAAGCAGGGGCCAACGAGGGCTCGATCCTCACCGCCCTACCCTCACCTAGGCCATAAAAGGTCTCACCCTTGCAATATTTGGTGAGGGCCAAAACACCCTTGCCAACCCCTGCCTATGGCTAGTACGGGCCATAAGCCAAAGAAAATGAAAATGAAAAAGAAGGAAAACTTTTAAAAATAATAAAAATCAAAAAATTATTTTAAAATGTCAACATCAAATCTTGAATACCATGTAAGATCGCTAGCATTCACGTCACCGATTTCTGGCTTAAATTATTTGGATGGACTGAATTGGTACCGATGTGAAAAAGTTTATGACTAAATTGGTCCAATTGAAAAGTTTATGACTGAATTAATACAAATGCAATAAATTTAGAACTTTTTTTCATACTTTTCCCCCACAAAAAGACATAGAAGAAATAGAGAGAGGGCTTTAATATCTGAGCTTTGCTACGTGATTCGATAAATAGAGCCTGAAAGCATTTCAGACTCCCTAGGAATGGCACCCTAATTATTTCCAAGAGCTTTGAGGATGGTTTTTGATGATAGAAAATATATTTATTTCTCAAAAAATAATAATTTGAAAAATATTTTTTGAAAAATAATTATTAGTATTGCTTATAAAAATAAATGAATGAAATATTATTTTCATTGCCTATGAAAATAGTTAGGTATAAATTATTACCGATGACGAAAATATTTTCTATTGATTAATTTTTCTAAATGATATAAGCAATTATTTTTCGGAAAATATTTTTCAAATCACTAATTTGCTGTGAAATGAATGCACCCAGAGAGTTTAATCATTTTCGGTTAGCCGAATTAGGACCAGTTAGTTTTGTCCTTCTATGTCCGGTGTTATGTGGTTAATAGTTCTACGTCAATGTGAGACTACCAGATTTGAGATAATGTTTATGTGGCATTGGGCATCATCTTAAGAAGATGTACATTCAAATTCAATATATACAGCTTAAATTATATATTTACTGGAGATTTTGTTTCCACATTAAATTAAGATAACCTTTTCCTTCAACGAAATAAGGTCTGAGTTTTGAGCACCCAATTTTATGGCAGTATTCCAGACTGTCATCTTGAACCACCGACGTGCTAAACGTGACCATCAAGGACGAGAGAAGAATTGTATCAGAAGATTTGAAATATCAAAATTGCACAATGTAACTCAATATTGTTGGTTAGAAATATTGTGAGAACACTAACCATAAAAAAGTCGCATTCACATATGTGCTCAAAAAATTGGAGAAGGAAAAGGTTAACAAAGGA
Organism: Corymbia calophylla; assembly: GCA_014182845.1. Taxonomy (NCBI): domain Eukaryota; kingdom Viridiplantae; phylum Streptophyta; class Magnoliopsida; order Myrtales; family Myrtaceae; genus Corymbia; species Corymbia calophylla. Next base: position 35,262,112 of record CM024695.1, read on the forward strand.
AGAATAGTGATTGTGCCACTGGTTGTTCAAGCTTTTAATCCTGGGCTATGTACCAAAAAGTTAACGAAGGAAAAAGTTCAGTGATTGCGAAAATCAGTCATGCGACTGGAAATTAGTTTGTGGAGTCATCCTGGGCTATGGGCCCGTTTGGTTCGGCTTTAGGCAAATGCCCTTAGAAAAATGCAAGTATCTTTAGGTTGAAGGGGTTTTCCGAAATGCAAATACCGTTTGGTAAAATGAAAATTTTCATTGCAGTGCAAAGCAACTTTGACCTAAATACCGTTTGGTAAACGCTACATTTTGTAAGGCACTTTGACTAAATTTATTTTTTAATAAAAAATTTATAATTTTTTTTTAATTTATTCACTTCGGCGGCCAAATCCGGCCGCCGGCCACCCTCCGGCGGCCGATCGGCCGCGGACAGCACCCGCCGAGGTCGCCGACCTCGGGCGGTGGTCAGCCGTGCCGTCGCCCGGGTCGCGCGAACCCGGGCAACGGCGACGGCCGCCCGGGCGCGCGACCCGGGCGACGGCGCGACGGCCGCCCGGGCTCGCGACCCAGCGGCGACGGCCGCCCTCCGTCGCTGGCGCGCGACCCAGCGGACGGCGCCCGGCCATGCGACCTTGGTCGGCGGTCGCCGGCGTGGGGGACGCCTTGGCCGGCGGTCGCCGGAATCGGGGACGCCTTGGCCGGCGGTCTTCGGCCGCGTCAGCTCCTCAGAGAAGATGAACAGTGCAAGGTGAGAGGGGGTTTTTTGTAGAAGAGAAGCTGCAGGAAGAGTTTAGGGTTTTCTAAAAGGGCAAAAATGGATTTTGTTAAACAAATGAGGGCAAAATGGGCAACTAGCATATTTTCATTAAAACAAGCAAATGGCATTCCGAAAATGCAAGTTTTGAAGGCACCTTCAGCCCTCCATTGGCCTAAAGGCCTTTGAACCCCTTTGAAAATGCAATTGCATTTGGCCAAAGCTCTCCAAAATACGAACCAAACAAGTTCGCATTTGGCCAAGGGGCTTTCGGGGCTGAAAGCCCCTTGGTAAAGTTGAACCAAACAGGGCCTATGTCTAGCTTTCAAGGAAAACCGTTGCCCCCTGGTTGTTCAAGCTTTCTTGGAGCGCCTTTTTATAATGTATATGGATGACTCGAAACTAAGTGCTTGCAAAATGCTCCATTTGTCGTAAATGTTGATGACAAATTCGATGATATTAGGATGAAAACGGTTCAGCCATTTATTTCTTGAGCCACCAAATATTAGGGATTGCACAAACAAAAACGAGCATTATTTCAGCTCTGGCTTTAACTATATATAATAGATAACAGTTTATGTGCAAGATCAAAATGTGTGTATTAGAGGTAAACAATGTACCTTTTACTGATGTACTTCTTCAGTCTCTTATGAAAATAGGATGTTTGAAACATAAACTTAGATATTATTGTATCATGAAAAAGATTATAACTGAATGCACAGTAAACAGGTGAAGAAAAAGCTCACGAATTGATGGAAAAAATGGCATATAACATAGAAATTTTCAAGAACTCGAATTCTCTTCTTTTCTTTTTGGTAGGTAAGTTAATCCTTTCATTGCTCAACCTGTGAGGTAAACTGGGTAGGCAGTTCGAAGGATCCATTCAAACTCAAAATCCAACGTACCAAAATTCCTATGAAATCCCAGCAGCTCCGGAAGTTGACTCCATAGTCCATACAGCCTTAGAGAAAGCACATTAGAAGACTAGATGGTTCCTAAATTCTGGAAAAGAGGAACACAAGATGCAGTTATCATCAACTGAAGTCCACTTTCTCATTCTATCAAATGTTTGCAGCCTATTCAATATAAGAAGCCACATAATGAATTCAAATTTCCGCAGGTTTGGAGTAAACCGGATAATCTTACGCCAAACCATCTTTTGCTTCTTTTCTCGTACCTATTCCCAACACAAGCATCACCCGAGTAAACTGACCGGAAGAATTTCTTGTGAAAACAACTCTATCCCCAGAAGAACTTCAAAGAGAGTGTCCCACAAAGGCTGCATGAATCTGGACTCTAGATAATACTAAAGAAAGACCCACCTTTTGCTTCTTTTCGGGTGCTTTCTTTCGTCCTCTCATAAAGTCGAGTCTTGCTTTATATTAAGATGGTCAAATCTGGTAAAGAGATAATAATAAAGAAAGACCTGAATGAAGTTGAAGCAGACCTGCATAATCTTTTATAATTACACTAAATAATGTTCACATTCACGCGGTTCAAGACATTATCTTCCCTGATCAATGGCTGGTCTCTTTATTGCTGTCACCATCTGGTGGTCCAACAAGAATGGTCTGATAATGAGGGAGCGTTTGATCTACGATGGTTCCTGTATAAAGAAAGGAACACCTCCAGAGAGGCTGATTTTACTTGTCATGCTTCCAAGAAAGCACAAAAAAACACTGCATTGCTTTATATTCCAAAGCAGTAGACTTTCACAGTCACATACAATTTGATCAAGCAATGCACAAAAGCAAACTCGTAATTCATTCCGTAAACATTATTCAGCAATATTTGTACATGCGTTAGGCCACATTGTTATGTCCGTTTACTCATTGCAGCTTCATACAACGACAGCAACCCACCAAACATGACCTGGCTAAACTTGCTTGGCACAAGACCAGTCAATCTTCCTCGTCATCAAGACAACTATTTCAATCTACTCATGCCGCATTCTAGTTACTAGCACTCTGCTGCCAACTGCACACAGGACAATGACTTGTAGTCAAGCAGTCTCTTACGAGAATTGTACTCTTTCAGAAATTAAACGAACAGACAGTAATGACAAGGCTCCACTTGGTCATCAAGCAAAAGAAAAAACAGAAAGAAGAAAAAAATCAGCCATTTGAGTGATGCAAAATGCAAGAAAAAAAAAGATAAACGAAAGGCAAATACAGAAGTTCCTATTTGGCATTATAACCTGTGCTATGTCTTTTAACCCTGTCATGCGACTGTAATTCAGTACATTGGCGGAAAAAAATGACTAAATGCGCATACACACATCCCAAATCTTCTCATTAACCCTTCCAAGGCTCTAGAGGGTCAAGACGTGACATCATGCAACTAGTCTAACTACGGACAAATTGATACTGTCCATCATGATCGGAAATATGGCCACGCAAAATAATACGAAAATGAAAGGCCGAGTTCTTGAGAGACCTGCGCATTCATCTTGTCTAATAAAATTTAGAGTGGTGCGATTTAAGTAATGTAAGACGGAAAGGGGGGAATGTAAGAAAAAAAGAGGAAATGGAGGGGGCCGAGGATTTGATGTCACCCCATTTTGCACTTTAGCATACGACAGAGTGCTTCAATTTAGTAATGTGAAATGAGGGACACAAATTCCCCAACGAGACGAGTTCAAACTTGCCTTGCGGGTTGCGAGTTAATCAAAATGTAAGATCCACCCACTAGAAAAAATCTACTAGACCCACCCCCATTTTTGTGTAATCATTTATTAATTTTAACCCCCCACTAGAAAAAGCTAGAAGATCCACCCACTGTTAGATGTTAGAATGATTAAGACTAAGTAACAAGATGGCACCAGCTCACAAGAATAGCCATATTAATTTTTATATGTTAATTTGAAGTGTCCAACATCAAATGAAAGTTCATATATACTTTATTTAAAGAACAAAAGCAGAAGATTAAGTTAGAGTGTGTCTGGAATGACTTTTGCATTTTATTTTTTACTTCCTTTAGATTAAAGAACTATACAAGTGTCATAATTGGTTGAGTGCCATATAATTTTTCAATCAATCATTTGGGTGTCATAACTTTTTTTAAAAATATTTATCCCAAGTGACTGCCATATTGGACTTCCAGCACTAGGATGAACTTTATATTAAGGTTGTGGCACTCAATTGCCATGGCACTCAAATGATTAAAAAAAAAAAGTATGTCATTTATGGTGTTCTTATTCCCTTTCTTCAAATATTGCAATGCGTACATTTTGGCTTTATTAAAACTTAGGCACTTGAAAACCTTCATCATATAAATGTTGACACATAGATCAAATACATTTTTTTGGTAATTTTTCATAATTAAATGATAATTTATTTTTTAAAAACAAACATTAAAGTGCTTGTCAAATATTTCATGGCTTCAATAGACAACAACTTTTAGAAAATTGGGTCATGCAACCTTAAGATGTTGTAACTTTATAATTTGCAGTAATATATGCACAAATTGCAACATTTTTCACCATTGTTACAACGCAGCACAACTACAACTACACCAAATATATTTTATATTCGTTCAATTCAAAGTTGAAGTGACCATTGCATTGTACTAAAATATTCACAACATAAAATCCACTTTATCACTAAGTTGTAGTATGCATAATTGTCAAGTAAATCCACCTATGTATCCACTAGTGTCTGTTAAATGAATGTTAGACATAAAATCTATAAAGATGAAAGATTCAGTGGAGGATGTAGAAACACAGCTTAGGGAGGCACATGAAGTAAACTCCAATACCTATATAATGACTTGGTTCGGAGTAGTTGCTGGGGCTAGAGGGCTTGGATAAGGAATAGCTCTTGGAAGGCTTCTCGGATGGTGAAGGGGGAAGGAATGAATTGAACTATGCATTGAACATTAGTAAAGTGATTATGGAATATACATGTGAAAACTGGACTTAACTTACGGATGCATTTTTTGACATAATGACAATTTTTAACTTTGGAACCAAAGTTAAGCATGCTTAAGTGAGAGCACTCCTAGTGTGGGTGAGTTCCTAGAAAGGTGGCCACCTTTACACTAAAGAATAAACCCATGAGGCTTGATATGAAATGGGTCAAAGCAAAAATAATTCAGTGAGTTAATTTAGAGATGTTACAATTTAGTCATTAAGAGTGGAATATGTAACTTTTATATGATGATTTTATTATTATGATACATATTTGATAGAAGTCAGATCGACAACTAAGAGGCCCTAAGGGGCGGCCCCATCCCTGTCAACCCAAGCATACAGTTAATTGACACTAACCGAAGATTGGGAATAGCAAATTTTGGAATCGCCGCATTTTGACCTGGGAATCTTCATCGTTTATCCGGGAGCTTTGTTTTTACTTTCACCTCAGAGTCCAGTCTAACGTCAATTTTAAGGGAAAATCAGAACGTCTCAAATTGCCCAGCCAGCGCTTATCAAAGACCTACATAAAGGCCTTGTGCAAAGGCCTGCAAAACTACTTGGGAGGCTGAGGATTTGATGCCAGCCGATTTTGCACTTTAGCGTAGGAGTGAGTTTATTTGTGGTTGGAATATGGATTCAACGAAAGTCTTCTCTGAAAGGTCTGTTGGTGGACTCACATAGACTTCCAACTTGCCTTCCGAGTCGATTCCATTTAGTAAAGGCGTGCTAGCTTTGTCTAAAGTAAACAAAGTTTAGAAAAGCAAAAATAAAGCAAAGGGAAAAGAAATGGCCTTCCAAAACCAGATAAGGATGTCAAGACAGAATTGAATATCACCTTTGTCTTTCGAATGATTTTTACCCGCCAAAATTAGAAAACAAAAGTTCAACAGAAAACCTTGCCATGAAATGGTCCTAATAAGACTGGACCATGCTTCTGCGTACTTTTGTTATTCTTTTTCATCGACACTAAAGTCACATTTACAGATGAGCCAAAAAAGAAAGAAATGAAATCATCCTTCAAATTCAGTTCAATAAGTGACGTCTTTTGTCCACAATCAGAAGGGAAGAGGGTGTCTCCATTCAAATCACCCAAAAATATATTCCCCTTTAGCAAGACTATTTCTGAATCGAACCTCTCTTTTTGGTTGAAAACGCAAGATAATGTCCATATTTGTGTTGATAAGTGTCACTAACAAAGAGAATTGTATGGATCTCATTACTAATGGGAAGGACATGCCAAAATGTGGCCAAAATTTTGAAGGTCATGATAAAAAGAACTCCTTTACGTGTTTTTGTGATGATTTTGACGATACATTTTGGCTTGATCATTGCACTTTCAATGTAAAAAAATCCATCAACAGTCTTAAAAAATCCATGTCACATTAATGGAGAAAAGATATATTGTTGTTGCTGGTGTAGCAATCAGCAGAGAGATGCACTCAAAACAGATGACATCACTCCTTTCATAATTTCCCACCAAAGTGGGTGATCAAACAATTTTCAAGCAAATCTTCAGGCCATCATTGTTGCATTACATAATCATTTATGCATGTAGGAATTAACATCACATCATTTAATACACATGTTTGTAGGCAGATGCGACAAACATTCACTCCTGAGAATGTTTTTCGTGCCTCATTCTGCATAATTGCTCTGAGAGGCCGAGGACCTGATGCCACCTCATTCTGCACTTATCAAAGACCTGCATAAACATATATTATATTTCCGAGTGCTTTCACCGAAGGCTACCTTGTCAAAAGTCAAAAGTGAAGAAAACTTTAGAAAAGGAAATGATGTCAAAACTTCCTTTCATAAAAATGGGAAAAGTGGGACACTTGAAATCTCAAATGGCAAACATTTTTTCTGTCAAAAAATGTAAAAGTGAAGTTTGGTCAAGTGAAAAAGTTTAAAGCAGGAAATGGCCTTCCTAAAAATGACCTTCTTTGTCAAAAGTGAAAGTTTAGGAAAAAAAGAAAGCGTGACCTAAATGATCACAAAAAAATTGAATAGTACATCTGCTTTATCTTTTTCGTGACTTTTACCCGCTAAAATTAGAGAGCAAAAGTTCAAGAGAAAACCTTGCTATGAAATGGTCTTAATTAGACCCGACAATGCTTCTAGATACTTTCTTTTTTTCATTGACACTAAAGTCAAGTTCACATTGAACCATAAAGAAATGAAATGGAATCATCCTTCACTTTAAGTTTAATAAGTAATGTTTTTGTCCACAATCAAAGGGAAAATGCGTCACTACTCAAATCACCCAAAAGTAAATTCCCTTTTGGCAAGAATATGTTTTAGTCAAACCTCTCTTTTTGGTTGAAAATGCGAGATAAAAATGTACATAATCCACACTATCTCTCATTGGCATCTGAGTCTTGATTGCCTATGATTCCTACATCTTTTAGAATTGATTGCTAGTCGTTATTTCTTGAGAAAATTTCAAAAAATGGCTCAAAGTGCCATCAGTTTTTTAAATAAGAATCCAAAGTTGACTTTGTTTCAAATAAGGATTTGAAATAATTATAATTGTTTCAAATAAATGCCTAACATTGTCGGTCATTGGCCGGCCACTGACTAGTTAAATTTTCCCACCGGTCAAGGGCATTTTTGTCATTTGCCACTTTTCTATTTTTTTTTCTTTTCCTTTTTTCTTCTGTTCATCTTCTTCATCATCAGCCGGCCACTGGCGATGCCCATAAAGGGCTAGGCGAGGGTGGCCCTCGCTCGATCGGGTAAGGACCACCCTCACCTGTGGCTGGTGAGGGACAAGCGAGGCCATCTCTCACCCTGAGAAGGTTGGCACTCGCGGCCATTCGCGAGGTCCACCTCATCTGACCTCACCTATGGCCATCCGCAAGGTTGGCCTCACCGGCCGTGGGCAAGGTGGGCCTCGCTAGATCTGGCGAGGTCAGCCCTCGCTAGCCATGGAGCGAGGCGGACCTTGCTAGATTTGGTGAGGTTTGCCTCGCCGAGCTTGCGGAAGGCCATCCGTGAGGGGCCATCCACTGAGCTCGCGGATGGCCGCCGAGCTCTGTGGGCTTCACCAATGTTCTTCACCAGTGGCCAGTCGGCCACCAGTGATGAAGAAGAAGAAGAAGAACCAGAAAATAATAACAATAATAAATGACAAAAATGCCCTTAATCGTTGGAAAAGTGATGCTTTTATTTGAAACAGACATAATCACTTTAGGCATTTATTTGAAACAAGATCTACTTCAGACCCTTATTTGAGAAAGTGATAGCACTTCAGGCTTTTATTTAAAATAATGTCAACTTCAAGCCCTTATCTGAGAAACTGAGAGAACTTGAGATCCTTTTTTGGAATTTTCCCTTATTTCTTTGCAAAACCTCAAATTTCTATTAATTCTCTTTAATTGAAGTTATTAAGCATTTAAGTCCCCTCAAATTGGGATTCTCTTTCTCTGTCGACTCCATGTTCATTGTGTTCGCTCATTGTGATGGGAGAGTATGGCTTTTGTTTAGTAGGTAGCTGATCATTTAAACACATGGTTTGAATTATCCACCAAATAATGGGGATTGCATCTTTCATTTATAAACTTTGAATGTAATTTAGGATTACTAAAATATTAGCCAATGGAGAATCAATCATATACGGAGTGTTGTTATGCTTTTCATCACTTTAATGTAACACTACTTGTATTAGCCAGCTTATGGGCTGGGATATTCCATCTATATCCCATGAAAATCATAGACAAGGCGCAAATGATCAGCTGCTTTAGAAATATTTTTTGTTAAAAAATAATAAAATAAAATGAGAGAAGAAAATTTTCAAACTTGGAGTGTGAATGCACTTAATAAAGTCAGAAACGGGCTAAAAAAAAAATACCATTCACTATCAATGAACTCTTGTTCACATCTTTGACAAAACAATGGAAACATGCGCATGCTCCCAAAAATCATTCTTAAATAATTTTTTTTTTTGCTTAAGGCAAAAGATGGGCTCTTTCCTTCTGTTTTCTAATGTAAAGTATTCAAGCCATTTTAGCCTTTTTTGGTGGCTCAAGAAAAAAGTTCCTGTGATAATATTGTCAAGTCACCTAGGTTTAATAGTTTTTCCTTCCCGGTTGACTTTTGATAAAAACAAACACGTGGGCGGTGCTGAAAAATTGAAAAACGTACCGATGGTCAGCCAGTTTAGATATATCCCTCTTTCATTAAAAATATTATAAAGCAAAACGAGAGAAGGAAATTTACAACTCTAGCATGTGAATGCGCTTGATCAATGCAGCCCGAGTCACGTATGGCTGAAAACATCAAATACTTTTTATTAAAAAATAATGAGCATGTGCATACTCTCCAATACCATTCTTAAACAAAAGATGACTACTTTTCTTATGCTAAACGCACATCCTCCCGAGACCATTCTTAAATGAAAGATGGGATGGCTGCTTAGGACGCGAATGAAATCATTTCGGAACAGAAATAGATTTTTCTATTTCTATTTCTGGATGAGTTTCTAAGCCAAAAAACGCGTTTGATAACGACAAAAAATTTCTATTCTTGGAATAGAAATTCGTTTGATAATCAAAAAAATTTTACTTTTCTAAGTGGCGGCGATAATGGGAGGAGCGGTGACCGGCGACCGGCGGCGGGCGGCGCACCCGCCATCGGTCACCGGCGCCGGTTGCCGGTCGCCGTCCCACCGCCCGCCGCCGCCGGCGACTGGCCGCGGCGGCCGGGCGGGGTCGGCGGTGGGCAGGGGTGGTGGTGGTGGTGGGGAGCGGCGGACGGAAAAAAACTTTTTTGGGTGAGAAGTAAGAAAGAGAGAAACAATTTCTGATTTCTATTCCATAAATAGAAAAGTAAAAAAAAAAAATTTCTGATTTACGTTTCCAAACCTATTTCCTGAATAAAAATTTGTTCCAGAAATAGAAATGAAAATTTTTTTACCAAACGGATTTTTATTCCAGAAATAAGTCTGGAATAGATTTACCATGCGCAGCCTTAAAATCATGAAAAGCGGGTCACCGGCCAGAGAGAAGTCAATGCACAAGTCAATAAATATTGAAGTGACGGCGACTCGGTAGATAATAAACATCACCAAAAAAAAGATTATATCGCCATCGTACAAAATAAAATAAAATAGAAATTAAATCTTAATTAATTGTGCCAAAAAAATTATCTAAAACCTATTTGTGCCTAAAAAAATTATTTTGACATTGTACAAAATAAAAGCCCTTTGAAGTTATGGATACGGTGAGTGCAAGTCTTTTCTACACAAATAATCTCAAAATAGGAGCTTAAACTATTAATGAAATATATCCACATGCTAAAAATAAAAATTGAATATGTGTCATTCTATAAAAACCGTCTTATGTAAAGAAATTGTGACAATGTTAGCGCACTGATTAAAAATTTTGTTAACATATGTTGTTTGGAAAGAAGGGGATGATGGAAGAAAATTGAAGCAAGGCAATGCTGTGATTTTGGCACTTTTGAGTGGCGGATTCCACAAGTTCTCCACCAACAGGAGTGATCCAAAAATGCTGACAACACGCATTAATCGAACCGCTGATAGTAAACCACTTGACTCCAACGGCTGAGAGGAAATGTGACAAAGTTGTCATACGCGAAAGCATGGAATTGCAGAAATGGCCCTCGCTCCACGCTTCTCTTGGCTTCCCGCATTTTAAATCAAATCAGTAAGAATCCGTTTGATAATATTTCTACTTCTGAAAACAATTTCTTTTGAGAAATAATTATTTTCTATTTTTACTCACTGGAATAATTTCTGAGTAAAATAAGGCGTTTGGTAATTACAAAAATTTCTTATTCTCATAATAGAAAAATAATAGAAATGTGTTTGGTATCGACAAAAAAAAATTATTTCTTTCTTCCCCGATAGCAAAGAAAGACAAACGGGCGGTGGTGGCGGCGGTCGGCGATTGGCGACCGCTGGTGGCCGTCAGTCGCCGATCGCTAGCGGCTCTCACCCACCGGCCGCTGATCGCCAGTTGCCGACCACTATTGCCGGTCGTCACCGCCGTTGCCGGTCGCCTCCAGTCACGTCGGGCAAGAGGCCGACGACTGGCAATCAGCCGGTGGCGAGCGAGTGGGGGCAGCCGGTGACAGGTGGCGACGATCAGCGATCGGCATCCGGCGGTGGCAGCCGGCGTCCGGCAACTGGCAGTGACGGCGGCAGGCGGTGGGCGAGTGGCGACGTGCTATAGGCGGTGAGTAGTCCTCAAGAAACAATTTTTAGAACTTGTTCCCAGGAACAAGAAGCTACTTTTTTCTATTTCTCATTTCTACTTCAAATCTATTTCTAGGAACAACTTTCTATTCCCGGGAATAGAAAAATCAATTAACGTTACCAAACGCATTTTTGTTCTTTTTCTATTCCAGGGAACAAAAGAACAGAAAAATAGAGAAATAGAAATGTTAACAAACGGAGCCTAAGGGCTTGTATGGTAACGCTTCTGTTCCCGTGAACAATTTCTACTCAGAAATGATTCTTTTTTATTATGTTCCCGAGAACAATTTCTGAGCATTTGAAGACATTTGGTAACTATCCAAAATTTTTACTTTAGGAACAGAAAATGTGTTTGGTAAAAATTTTTGATCTTTTGATTTTTAGTACTTTTTGTTATAATTTTCTTTTTTTCTTTTTTATTTTTCTTTTTTCTCCCATTCTTCCTCTTGGCCGCACCGTCGGTGGTGGCCGGCGAGTGGTCAGGTGATGTTCGGTGAGCTCGCCGGTGGCCGGGCGAGGCTCACCTCCCCAAATCTAGGCACGAGGCCCGGCGAGGCTCGACCTCGCCCGTCTGCGAGGCCGAACTTCGCTGATGACCGGGCGAGGCTCCGACGAGCTTGCTGGACCTCGCCCTAGCCTGGTGAGGCGGTGGCTTAGGGGTGGCGATGGGGCAGTGATGGGGTGGGAGGAGGAAGAGGAAGAAGAAGAAGAAAGGGAAGGAAAAAAAAAGAGGAGAGAAAAGAGAGAAAAAAAATTGATTCTTAGAATTGTTCCCGGGAGTGAGAAGCAACTTTTTATTGCTTTTGGATTCTACTCCAAACCTGTTCCGGGGAACAAATTTGTTCCCAGAAACAAAAATTTTACCAAACGCATTTTTATTCCAAATCCGCTCCATGCAGGCCCTAAGTCACCAACTACTTCGAAATTTTACAAGTACAGCTAGTCAATTACCAATGTCATAATGAATATATTCAATTTTCCATTTAAGGCTTAGCAATTTATTTTTTAATCGTGCCTTTGTAAGCCTCTGCCGAAATGGCTTTCCAAATGACCAGATAAGGACGTCAAGCCAGAATTGAATATCACCTTTGTCTTTCGAGTGATTTTTACTCGCTAAAATTAGAAAACAAAAGTTCAACAGAAAACCTTGCCACGAAATGGTCCAAATTAGACCGGACCATGCTTCTGTGTACTTTTCTTATTCTTTTTCATCGACAATAAAGTCACTTTTATGGATGAGCCAAAAAGAAAAGAAACGAAATCATCCTTCAAATTCAGTTCAATAACTGATGTCTATTGTCCACAAACAAAAGGGAAGAGGGTGTCTCCATTCAAATCACCCAAAAATATATTCCCTTTTAGCAAGACTATGTCTGAATCAAACCTCTCTTTTTGGTTGAAAACGCAAGATAATGTCCATATTTGTGTTGATAAGTGTCACTAACAAAGAGAATTGTATGGATCTCATTACTAATGGGAAGGACATGCCAAAATGTGGCCAAAATTTTGAAGGTCATGATAAAAAGAACTCCTTTACGTTTCTTTGTGATGATTTTGACGATACATTTCGCTTTGATCATTGCACTTTCAATGTAAAAAAATCTATCGACGGTCTTAAAAGATCCATGTCACATTAATGCGGAGAAAAGATATCTTGTTGTTACTGGTGTAGCAATTAGCGAAGAGATGCACCCAAAACAGATGACATCACTCCTTTCGTAATATCCCACCAAAGTGGGTGATCAAACGATTTTCAAGCAGATCTTCAGGCCATCATTGTTGCATTACATAATCATATTTGCATGTAGGGATTAACATCACATCATTTAATACGCATATTTGTAGGCAGATGCGACAAATATCCACTCTGAGAATGATTTTCGGACCTCATTCTGCATAATTGCTTGAGAGGCCGAGGACCTGTTGCCACCTCATTCTGCACTTATCAAAGACCTGCATAAACATATATTATATTTCCGAGTGCTTTCATCGAAGGCTACCTCGTCAAAATGTTAAAGTACACATGGAATGTCAAAACTTGATATAAGTGGATATTTTTGTGCCAAAACTTTCAAAAAGTACACTTAAATATCAAAATTGGAGAAAAGTGGGATACTTAAGTGCCAATAGTGAAAAAATTCAACCAAATGACTGACATAGTGCTTTTCCGGCGAGAAAAATGCAAAATGACGTCAAAAGTGAAGAAAATTTAAGGAAAGCAGGAAATGGCCTTCCTGCATAAATGGGATTGAATTCTAGCTTTGTCAAAAGTACAGAAAGTTTAGGAAAGCAAAAGTGAAGCAACAGGAAATGACTTTTCAAATGATCACAAAAAGACATTAAGACAGAATTGAAAAGTCTATCTCCACTAAAGTCAGGTTCACATTGATATGAAATGGTCTTAATTAGACTCGACAATGCTTCTGGATACTTTCTTTTTTTCATCGACACTAAAGTCAGGTTCACATTGAACCATAAAGAAATGAAATGGAATCATCCTTTACTTTAAGTTAATATGTAATGTCTTTTGTCCAAATTTTCCTTGAATAATCATCCATGAAAGTAACAAAATAAAGAGAGCAACCAAATGATTTTGTCTTCATAGGACCACAAACATCAGAATACACTAAATCAGGTATACTTGACTTTTGTGAAGGAGAAGAGCTTTTAAATACAACTTTATTTTGTTTTCCTGCTAAACAGTGAGCACACTTCTTTAATGCCGAACTTTTCATTCTCGAAAGGAGCTTCTTCTTGGCCAATATTAACAAGCCCTTCTCATTAATGTGATTGATCCTTTTATGCCATAACTCAGCTGCATCTTCATTATCTACTGTATTAATTTCATTTGTAGACAACTTTGCATGCATAATGTACAATGAAAAATATTTTTCATCTTTAGCTACAAGCAAAGGACCTTTGGTGAACTTCCATCAACCATTACTGAAGGTGCTGCAATATCCCTTATCATCCAACTTATCTGTGGAAATCAAATTCAAGCAAATATCATGTACATATTTGTGACGTCATGAAATTTTAACCCATTTTAAGATTAATAAAAATGGTTATTTCTCAATGTATTGTTAGTCACGACTACCTTGAATTGATCACTCAAGGGTAACTAACCTATTTGGAAGGGTAATTAGGGATAGATATGCGTAAGGTTAGGAAATTTGATCCGGGATATACCCCTCGACCAAAAGGATCGAAGAGGGACAATACCATACCCTTACAAATCAATTAGCAAATGGAAATAAATCGATTATAGAGAAGCACGAGACCAGATTGAGGGTGATTCCACACGACCTCGATACTCACGATAATCAACGATAAACCGATTTTCTTTTTGACTTTGTACTCGGAATAAGAAATTGATTCCTCAATATTACATGACAACCGAGGGTTACCCCAGGATTTAAGGAATTGAACATGGATTGAAAATATTTAACAATGAGTCAATTTCGCGTGAAAATCTTAAAAGCCACCTGGTAGTTTAGGTTGTACTAGAGTCGTAATCGAAGGATTTTAATCTCAATTTTCAATTCGATATCGGGTATCAAACTTGCAAGGACCTCATGAACAATTATTCAGACGCCACCTCATTGATCCTCAAGTTTTTACGATAAGGTTGGAAAAATTGGAAAAAGGGATAATAGGCCGAGAAAATTGAGCTGCGGGAAATGGGCCCAATCGAAGGCTCATTGGGCTTTTCAGCCACAAGGGCTAGCCCACTTAGGACCCATGGGATTAGTGAAATTTCCATTTTTCCCTTGACTTCTAGAAGGCTTTATTGTGTGGTCCAAAGGGCTTTTTGTCTGCTTGGTTGATATTGAAACTTGGAAGACAAGCCCAAGCCAACTTGTCTACCAAGTCTCACCTTTCTCTCTTCTCGCTCTCTCCCCCTCTCTCAGCTGACCAACCCCTAGCCCCCTCTCTCTATTTTTCTTCCTTTTCTCCTCATTTCCTCTATTTTCTACTGCTGTTTTCCCTTGTTTCCTCTATTTCTACTGCTGGTTGATGCTATCTTTACTTCTAGTTGCTGTTGTTGCGGCTCCTACTTGCTGTTGCTATTGCGGTTGCTTGTTGTTGCTCTTTCTACTATTTTCCGCTGCTGTTTCTATCGTTATTTGCTATTGTTCGCTACTGTTTCTGTTGCTGTGAGTCACTGTCGTCATTGCTACTGCTATCCGAGACATAGCCAGCCGCTGTCCTGCACTGCCAACCTCTGTTTTTTCTCTATTCAGCATCCAAACGGCTTTGTTGGAAGCTGTTTTGACAAGTTTCGGTCGACATCCATTGTCCGTTGTCATTTCCGAGTGAGCCGCTCATTGACCCGGTATTTTGTCGGAACCAACTAACCTATGAGTTAATTTCCTAATCATTGATTAGGGTATTAAACTCCATTTTTGGGTGATTAGTTAGTATTAATCTTGGTTTATACTTTTAATGATGGGTGATTAGTATTTTAATAATTGTTTAATCTTGCTTAAACTATGGTTAGATTAATTTACTCTGGTTAGATTAAAGTTACCACGATTAGAGTAGAGTAACTATAATTTGTTAAAGTAACTGTGGTTAGATTAATTAACCGTAGTTGTAATAAAGTAATTATGATTGAATAAAGTAACTGTGGTCGGGTTAATTAATTGTAGTTTGGTTAAAAGTAACTATGGTTAGTAATAAATATTAATTATTATTTTCGGAGTTAATTATTTTTTTGGGGTAATAATTAATTATTTATTTTTGGAGGATAATTAAGTAATTAGTTGTGGATAATTAATTATTTTTGGATGGAAGTATATAATTAATTATTTGCTTTAGTATAGATTAATTTGGCGAATTGTTGCTTGTACTTTCCTCATGTGTGTTTAATATATACTTGGTGGATTAAATTTGTAGGACTATGGTTGTGAATAGGGTTAATGTGTTCAACATATTCGTATGACCACGTGTGAAATATATTGTATTTGTGTGACCACATGTGAAATACACTGTATTCGTGTGACCACGTGTGAAATATTATCACATTACATGTAGAAATTGCGAGGAATTAACATGTATTAGCACGAATTATGTCTGCATTAGCCGCCCTGAAAGATAATGAAATGAGTATGAGTATTAATATGTTTGAATGGTCACCTAAAAGCCCGTTACCCAGTGGGGATCTATGGTTGACGAAGTCCATTTTATCAAAATGCTTGGCAGGAGTCCGAATGCCGGTTGCGGTAGAGGCCGGGTCTATGTTCTTTCGAGAATGCCATCTAGGCGGGGGTTCTAGACGTAGTTGTGTCCAATGGGGTGGGATGATACCCAGTTAGATCAGTAGACTACCAACTTGTGTATTGATAATAATCGAAACATGAGTGAGTGCATGGTGCATGGGACAGCTTGAAAGGTGATCTGATTATTTGATATATTTGTTGTATTAAGGTAGGCATATAATAAACTGTATCATGCAAGTTGTGTGTGCTAAGAGCGAGGTAAGGATGCTTGTGATTGTAACTGTTAACTGTTAATGATTGTATAAGCTTTGGCCTAATCATGCGTCTGATAATGGTTGAATGTGTGTTCGGGTGCGTTTGGTTCAGCTTTGGGCAAATGCACTTGGGAAAATACAAATATCTTTGGACTAAAGAGATTTCCCGAAATGCAAATAGTGTTTGGTAAATTTTGCATTGTGAAACAACTTTGGCTTAAATGCCGTTTGGTAAATACCACATTTTATAAAGGACTTTTGCTAAATTTTTTATTAAAAAATTTGTAAAGAATTTTCTTTTCGAATCCACCCTCCAATTGCTAGATTTGGCCATTGGTCAATCTCTGGCGACCAAATCTAGCTGTCGAACAGCCGTCGCGTGACCCAAGCAATCGTCCGTTGGGTCACCAACCTAGCGCCCCCAAGACGATCGTCGCTTGGGTCGCGCGACCCAAGTGGACGCCTTCATCGCCTGGGTTTACATGGCCTCAGCAAACAATCACCTGGGTCGCGCCAACCCAAGCAACGGAGGCGTTCGCCTAGGTTGCGGCGGTCGCCTCCGTCATTGGGTTCGCAACCCAAGCGGCGACCTAAGCGACACTTGAGGTTGCACGACCAAGGGCGGCGGTTGCCCCCCTTGATCGGTGGTCGCTAGGGTTAGGTGACCCCTCAGGCAAGGGCCCTTTGGCCGACGGCCGTCGATTTCATTCGCCCACGGAGAAGATGAACAGTACCAACTTACATTCCGAAAATGCAATTTCCCAAGGCACCTCCCACCCTGCATTTAGCTAAAGTCTTTGAGGAACTTTGGAAATGCAATTGCATCTTCCAAAAGTGAGTCCAAAATTTTCACCAAATGCATTTGCATTTAGCTAAGGGACTTTAGAGCCCCAAAGCCCATTTCAAATGCCAAACCAAATGCACTCTTCTTCTGTTGTTGAATTGTTGGCAATAAAAAGATTGTACGTTTATGGCGCACTCAAGATGAGTATGTCTCCTACTCAAGGTTTAGTTTATTAACTTACTGAGATTTATCTCAATGATTATTATATAACCATTTCCAAAATCTTAGCCTGATGCACATTCTAGTGCGGTTTAGTGTCCCAATGGATATGGACACCGTGGTCATGCCGCGACTTGCTCCAGGTCACCCTTTCTATCTATGAGCACCACGTCACCACTGTTTGGGTGGACAAGGGCTTGATTGGGCGGGCTCCCTATATTTTCAAGGCCCGGTTCATCCGATAGGGTGAAGAGATCTTTGGCCCCCTCAAAGGATTCAACGGGCCCCCTTCTGATGGTCCTAGCAATGAGATCTGGGACCCCATGGCCGTCAATGTCCCTGACGGTATCGTAGAGAACCTAACCATAGGGGAGGAGGATTCGGAGGAAGACCCGGATGAGTACTTCGTGTAGGCATCTGAGGCCTATTTTTTGAACTGACCTTTGTTGATAGAGGTAGAAGTAGGTTGCCCGGCCTAGTCTCTTTTTGTGTAGGCTTGCAGGAAAAAGAGCCCAAGGAAGGGTGTGTACATATTGCTTTCCCCACGATAACCTCAATAATTAAATAAAAGAAGCGTTTGTTTTTTACTTGTATCTTTCTGCTATCCCTACTTTTGTTGTTAATTGGGTGAGGTATAAATTGTTTTTGCATGCGCATAACTCGAAAGTTAATAATGAACGGTCAGTAACGAATCTTGGGAAGTCGCAAATCAAATGATCACAAGTGAAATAGGGGTTGTCGTAGGCCCGAGTTTCTAGTCGTGACAATGTTTAACATTATTCAATACTAACTTCATGCCATTGTTGGTTTCTAGGCATACATCACCAATGCCTACAACTTGAGTCAACCCATTGTTTCCCATCTTCATGGATCCAAAGTCACCCGACATATATGATGTAAAGAAATCCCTACGAGATGTAGTATGAATAGATGCACCACTATCAATTACCTAACTAGTCTCATGAGATACAAAGTTCACCACATCACCATAAAAAATAATGAGAAATTCTTCTTTAAGTGCAGCAACACAATTGTCATCATTGTCATTATCACTTTTCTTCTCTTTACTTTTCTCCTTTTGTTTCTCCCTTTTGAACTAGCGGCAAAACCTCTGAATATGTCACTTCTGATGATAATAATGGTACTCAACATTAGTAAATTTATCATACTTACCTCTGCTTTTATTTTGGCTTTTATCTCTATTTCTTGGACCTTGAAACTCATTTCTTCCCCTTTTCTCAATAATCAAGGCCTCATAATGTGAAGAGGATAATCCCTCATCTTCCTTCTCATCTCTTTATTCAAAATACTACTCTTGGTCAAATCCATGGTAATCGTACCATTTGGGGCAGAATTAGACAAAGACGTTCGAAACATCTCCCACAAGTCCGGCAAAGTACCAAGCAACCACAGTGATTGTATCTTACATCAAACTCGATTCCCATCGCAGCCAACTAATTTATAATTCATTGAAAATAATTTAATTGATCAGTTAAACGAGTGTCATCTTGATATTTCAAAGCTATCATCTGTTTTATAAAAAATAACTTATTATTCCTAGTCTTTCGAGTATATAACTGTTCAAGCATATCTCATAAATTGCACGCATGTGTTTCCTCAATAATATAGTTTAAAACATTATCATTCACCTACTACCTAATATAACCACACACTTTACGATGAAATATAGACCATTTAGCATTAATTTTATTCTCCAGTTTTTCTTTAGCAAATACGGGTAAATAAAAATATTTCACATATAAAAAGTCTTTTATCTTCCCTTTCCAAATATGATAATTCAAACCATTCAGTGTAACCATTCTACTCGTATTCATTTCCATTGTTTAACACAAGACAGAAAAATCAAGCAATAACCTGAAGCTTTGATACCACTCTGATAAAAGAACAGTAACAACTCGAAAAATATCAGATTAATGCAATGGAATAAAATAATCTCCCATGTTATGTAAACCAAATAAGAACCAATATAATAGAATAAAATAAATACTAAGAACATGGACATAAGACGATTTTTTTACTTGGGAAACATTCTTGATGTGAGGAGATAAAAAATCATGAGAGTAAAGTCCACCCAAAAATTTTCACTATCAACAAAATTGGGTGAACAATGTTCTTCTCTAGTAAATATTAGAGGTACATTGCAGGAAAGACCTCAAGAACATAATTCTTGACAATACACATAAATTTCACAAAAGATCAAGAATAAATAAAAGCACTCAATGATGTGACCTTATCAGTCCGTGATTTAGCCGGACTGTCCCACGATTGTTATGATTTTTTTCCAAACATAAATGATTCCCATATAGACAAAACAAGATAAACATGGGCACGCTCCCCGATTCCTTTCTCAGCCAAAAAGATGGCCGCCTAAAATCACAACAAGCGGAGTCTCTGGCCAGACAGTCAACAAATATTGAAGTCAACGTAACAACCACAGAAGGCGGGGCATGAGAAAAAGACCGTACCTACCACGGGCTATGTTATAATAGCACGATGAAAGAGGCACTGCAACTTGAGCCGATTGGCATCACAGCTTCAACTTTCTAGGAAAGTAGAAAGTCTCTTTTGCATTCTCCGTATACTTTGTCGTTCGAAAGACTCCAACCAGGAGAGCAACCCGATGGTGCTGCAACCAAGCGAACAACCTGGGAACTCGAATCCTGCAGAACCACCAGCAGATGTTCAAGTTTCGATCGAAAAAAAATACGGTATAAGCGATTTGGTCTTAAAATATGCTGGAATTTGTATATTCCAATGGTTCTTTTTCCTTGCTTTATCATCGAACAAACATAGCCGTGACCTCAGCTAGGAAAAAGATAAAAAAAAATCAATATGAGGACTTCGGGCTCACTCTTTCTTCTACATGCTCTTTCTTCTACATATGTAGAAGATGTCTATTTAAACGTTGGATCAGCTCCTTCTCAATCCAGAGGTGCCTCAGGTGCATTATCCCCCGAAAGATTTATGTCGTTGCGAAATTAGTATTTGGGGCGGATCTTAATGACATAGTTCTTTTCTGAGACACTTCTCATTGTCTGCAAGGAAAAAGTCTTAACAAAATGGCTTGAAAAGTTCGTATCCATTGCAGAAATAACGGTGGAGGAAGTGGATAACCCACCATCATCGCAAGTTGCATTCAGGGGCCATTCGGAATCTGCTAAAAGATTTGCCCGACAAGATTCTGCTTCAAACATAGCCCCGACCTTGTATTTTCCAACCGAGAAAAAAGATGGTATAAGTGCTTTGGTCATGAAATATGCCGAACTTGTATTTTCTCGCGGTTCTTTTTCTTTGATTTATCATTGAACAAACATAATTCCGACCTTGGCTTGGAAAAAGAGGGAAAAAATCATTATGAGGACTTTGTGCTCATTCTTTCTCCTACAGATGTCAAAGATGAAACCGTTGGATCAGCTGCTTCTCAATCCAGAGATTCCCCAGGTACGGTATCCCTCTACAGATTTATTGCATTGTGTAATTAATATTTGGGGTGGATGTTGGTGAAATTGTTCTTTTCTGAGACACTACTCAATGTTTGTAAGGTTTAAGTATTAACTGAATGGACTGAAAAGTTCGCATCCATTGCAGATATATCGAAAATGGTAGTGGGTGGACAATATTACCGACCATTGTTGCAAGCTGCATTCAGGGGCGATTGGGAATCTGCAATAAGAATTTTCGAACAAGATCCTGCTTCAAAGATGGCCAAAATAACAAGCAGATCAGAAACGGTGCTTCACATAGCCGCTTTGTGTGCACAAGACCAATTTGTTGAGAACTTGGTTGCGCTCTTGTCTCCGTATGCGGATGCAGTGCTTCAAATGGTTGATTGTGATGGCCACACAGCCCTCCACAATGCTGTCCATTGTGGAAGGATTAAGATGGTCAAGGCATTAGTTAGAAGGAATCCTAAGTTGACGCAACTTTCAGATAAGAAAGGACGTGTTCCTCTCAGAATATCTACTCTTAAAGGTTCTACGCATAAGGAGATTGCCTGGTTCCTGGCGGAAAATACGACAGACGATGGGCCAAGTTGTCCCTTCAGCAGTGACAATGCGATTGATTTTATTTTAGATCTCACATTCGCTGGTCAGCATGGTAACATCACCATCACTTTTTTATTTTAATTACCATCTGTTTTTACCATCATTCTGGGCTTAGCTTTCCTGATTAACTTTGCTGTGAATTCGTATAGATATCACCCTTTATCTACTTGGGCGATACCCTCATTTACTTACCAAGAAAAGAAGAAACTTATCTGTATTGGGAGTGTTGGCGAGGATGCAGTCTCACTTTCTCAGCGTAACCAGGCTCGGTGTTTTGGAAGCATTGATTTTCAAATGTCCGAACTCTCTGCACTTGCATTCCTTCATTATTGATATCCTTCAAGAAGATAATACCCGGCTCATCACCTGCCCTTTTGTCTTTGAACTGAAGGCATTCCAGTGGACTTGAACTACAAACGACGGGATGAAAATTCAATGAATATGCAACAGTCAATGGATCCAGGTGGGGGTGCATTTTTACAATTGGGATATACTTAATTAGGGCCCTCCATGATTTGAACTTAAGTCGATTTTCTTAGATTGATTACCTCCCTGCTTGCAAGGGAAGCCGAAATGACTGTTTCTTGGTAGGATATATTATGGTTCCTTGACCACATATGATTCAACCAACCGCATAAGCATAGTATGACTTATTTAATGGACAATTCGGTGCCTTGGAAGCATTGATTTTCAAATGTCCGTACTCTTTGCATTCGCATTCCTTCATTATTGATATCCTTCAAGAAGATAATACCCAGCTTATCACCTGCCTTTTTGCATCTGAACTGAAGGTATTCCGGTGCACTTGAACTACAAACGAAGGGATGAAAATTCAAGGAATATGCAACCGTCAATGGATCCAGGTGGGGGTGCATTTTTACAATTGGGATATACTTAATTAGGGCCCTCCATGATTTGAACTTAAGTCGATTTTCTTAAATTGATTACCTCCCTACTTGCAAAGGAAGCCGAAATGACCGTTTCTTGGTACGATATAATATGGTTCCTTGACCACATATGATTCAACCAACCGCATAATTATAGTATGACTTATTTAGTGGACAATTCGGTGCCTTGGAAGCATTGATTTTTAAATGTCCGTACTCTTTGCACTCGCATTCCTTCATTATTGATATCCTTCAAGAAGATAATACCCAGCTTATCACCTGCCTTTTTGTATCTGAACTGAAGGTAGTCCGGTGCACTTGAACAACAAACGAAGGGATGAAAATTCAAGGAATATGCAACCGTCAATGGATCCAGGTGGGGGTGCATTTTTACAATTGGGATATACTTAATTAGGGCCCTCCATGATTTGAACTTAAGTCGATTTTCTTAGATTGATTACCTCCCTGCTTGCAAAGGAAGCCGAAATGACTGTTTCTTGGTAGGATATATTATGGTTCCTTGACCACATATGATTCAATCAACCGCATAAGCATAGTATGACTTATTTAATGGACAATTCGGTGCCTTGGAAGCATTGATTTTCAAATGTCTGTACTCTTTGCACTCGCATTCCTTCATTATTGATATCCTTCAAGAAGATAATACCCAGCTTATCACCTGCCTTTTTGTATCTGAACTGAAGGTATTCCGGTGCACTTGAACAACAAACGCAGGGATGAAAATTCAAGGAATATGCCCCCGTCAATGGATCCAGGTGGGGGTGCATTTTTACAATTGGGATATACTTAATTAGGGCCCTCCATGATTTGAACTTAAGTCGATTTTCTTAGATTAATTACTTCCCTGCTTGCAAAGGAAGCCGAAATGACTGTTTCTTGGTAGGATATATTATGGTTCCTTGACCACATATGATTCAATCAACCGCATAAGCATAGTATGACTTATTTAATGGACAATTCGGTGCCTTGGAAGCATTGATTTTTAAATGTCCGTACTCTTTGCACTCGCATTTCTTCATTATTGATATCCTTCAAGAAGATAATACCCAGCTTATCACCTGCCTTTTTGTATCTGAACTGAAGGTATTCCGGTGCACTTGAACAACAAACGAAGGGATGAAAATTCAAGGAATATGCAACCGTCAATGGATCCAGGTGGGGGTGCATTTTTACAATTGGGATATACTTAATTAGGGCCCTCCATGATTTGAACTTAAGTCGATTTTTTTAAATTGATTACCTCCCTACTTGCAAAGGAAGCCGAAATGACCGTTTCTTGGTAGGATATATTATGGTTCCTTGACCACATATGATTCAACCAACCGCATAATTATAGTATGACTTATTTAGTGGACAATTCGGTGCCTTGGAAGCATTGATTTTTAAATGTCCGTACTCTTTGCACTCGCATTCCTTCATTATTGATATCCTTCAAGAAGATAATACCCAGCTTATCACCTGCCTTTTTGTATCTGAACTGAAGGTATTCCGGTGCACTTGAACAACAAACGAAGGGATGAAAATTCAAGGAATATGCAACCGTCAATGGATCCAGGTGGGGGTGCATTTTTACAATTGGGATATACTTAATTAGGGCCCTCCATGATTTGAACTTAAGTCGATTTTCTTAGATTATTACCTCCCTGCTTGCAAAGGAAGCCGAAATGACTGTTTCTTGGTAGGATATATTATGGTTCCTTGACCACATATGATTCAACCAACCGCATAAGCATAGTATGACTTATTTAATGGACAATTCGGTGCCTTGGAAGCATTGATTTTCAAATGTCTGTGCTCTTTGCACTCGCATTCCTTCATTATTGATATCCTTCAAGAAGATAATACCAGCTTATCACCTGCCTTTTTGTATCTGAACTGAAGGTATTCCGGTGCACTTGAACAACAAACGAAGGGATGAAAATTCAAGGAATATGCCCCCGTCAATGGATCCAGGTGGGGGTGCATTTTTACAATTGGGATATACTTAATTAGGGCCCTCCATGATTTGAGCTTAAGTCGATTTTCTTAGATTAATTACCTCCCTGCTTGCAAAGGAAGCCGAAATGACTGTTTCTTGGTAGGATATATTATGGTTCCTTGACCACATATGATTCAATCAACCGCATAAGCATAGTATGACTTATTTAATGGACAATTCGGTGCCTTGGAAGCATTGATTTTCAAATGTCCATACTCTTTGCACTCGCATTCCTTCATTATTGATATCCTTCAAGAAGATAATACCCAGCTTATCACCTGCCTTTTTGTATCTTAACTGAAGGTATTCCGGTGCACTTGAACTACAAACGAAGGGATGAAAATTCAAGGAATATGCAAACGTCAATGGATCCAGGTGGGTGTGCATTTTTACAATTGGTATATACTTAATTAGGGCCTTCCATGATTTGAACTTAAGTCGATTTTCTTAGATTGATTCCCTCCCTACTTGCAAAGGAAACTGAAATGACTGTTTCTTGGGAAAATTATTCAAAAAGTCTTAAATCTATTGTGTTTTTGCCAATTTAGTCATAAACCTTTTAATTTTGTCAATTGAGTCTTAAACATTTTCACTTTTTGTCAATTGAGTCAATCCGATCAATTTTTGCTGGAATGCGCTGACGTGGGCCCGGGCCTCCTATGTGGCACAGCCAGCGCCGACATGGACAAATTTTATTATTTTTAAAATATTTTTTCTAATTTTTCAATAGTTTTTCTATTTTTCCCTCTCTCTTCTACCTCTGCTAGTCGCTCAACCTTTGGTGACCGGCCAGAGCTTGCAATCAATGAGGGTTGGCCTCGCTAGCCTTAGGCGAGGTGGCCCTTACCAAAGGCCAGTGAGGGCCAGTGAGGCCGACCTCTCGTAAGGTCAGCCTCATTGGGATTTGGTGAGGGATGACCTCGTGGGCCTTGGGCGAGGCTCACCCTTGCTGAATATGGCAAGGGCAAGCCTCCCTCATTGTCGACCCTCAAACTGTCTTTTCTATATACTTTCTCCGTTTCCTTTGCTACCGCGGGCTTTACGCAATCGATCGGATCATATAGATATTCCTTCAACACAACATAGGTCATCGAAAGGATCTCGGAGACCCACCAAAGCACGAGCCCTCACTCAAGCAGTCGAGGGGCGACCTCACTGGCCACGAGCAAGGCTTGCCCTCGCCAATTCTCGGCAAGGGCAAGCCTCGCCCAAGGCTTGCAAGATCACCCCTTGCCAGATCCCGACAATGTCACCCCTCACCAAGAGGGCGACCTCGCCTAAGGCCGGCGAGGTTGACCCTCGCTAGTCGCAGCCTCTAGCCAGTTGCTGGAGGTTGGGTGATTGGCAAAGGTGGAAGAGAGGGAGGGGAAAAAATATTTTAAAAAAGAAAAAATATTTAAAAATTCGAAAAAATATTTAAAAAATAATAAAATTTATCCACATTAGCACCGGCTGTGCCACATAGGATGGCTAGCGTCTAGGTCAACGAATTCCAGTCAAAATTGATCGAATGGACTCAATTGACAAAAAGTGAAAATGTTTAGGATTTAATTAGTGAATTTAAATGGTTTAGGACTCAATTAACAAAAATGCAATAGGTTTAGGACTTTTTGGACAATTTTTCCACTGTTTCTTTGTAGGATATATTATGATTCCTTGACCACATATGATTCAATTAACTACATAAGATAGTATGACTTATTAATGGACAATGTAACGAACGAATGACAACGCAACTAGTATGCCAGGAATTGCCAAACGAAGAGGAGATTCACTGATTGGGGTCTTTTATCCTCATTTATATCTCTAGAGCAGGTCCCAACGCTTAATCCATGACAATGTGAATGTTGTTTGTTTGATATTTGTGACTATCAACCATCGAGTATGTCGGGAGAGTAAATTATAAACTATGACTCTATTCGTTTCATGGAAAATAACTTTCAAAAAAATATTTTTGGATCTTCCGATGTTTGTTTCACGAAAATGAATTAATTTGATAAAACATTTTCCATCAAAAGAAAAATGCCTTCGAAATAGGGGGAAATGTTTTTCACTTTTGAAAAATAGGAAAACATTTTCCACATGTTCTTTCACCTCACTTTCTTTTACCAAACATTTTTTCTTTTTTTCCTTTTTCTAAAAAATCAATATTTTAATTATTTTGTAATCCTTTTCTTTTTCTTTTTTTCCTTTTTCCTTTTTCTAAAAAATCAATATTTTAATTATTTTTTAATCCTTTTCCTTTTCTTTTTTTTTTTTTCCTTTTCTCTTTTTCATCTTCTTCATTTGGCGGGTTGCCGGCCATGGCGGTTGCTGGCCATGGCATTCTTGCCCCACCGCCGGCGATGGGCCGCAAGTGAGCTAGAGCCTCGAACTTGGCCTCTTCGGGATTTGGCAAGCTAGAGCCTCGTTGGTATATGGCATGGCTCTAGCTCGCCAAATCCCAATGAGGCCAAGGTTGCCCGACGCCGAGAGCTCGGGCCTCGCCAGATCCGGTGATCTAGGCTGGGCCCGAGCCTCACCCGAGGTCGCCAAAGGTTGGCGAACCTCCGGCAACCTCGAGCGAGGCTCAAGCCCCACCTAGTTTGCCGAATCTAGTGAGGCTTGACCTCACCGGCTAGCCTCAAGTAAGCTCGAGCCTCGCCGGATCTAGCGACCTGGGCAGGACTCAAGCCTCACCCGAGGTCGCTAGAGGTTCGCGACCTTTGACAACCTCAGGCGAGGCTCAAGCCCCATCCAGGTGGTAGGATTTGGCGAGGCCCAAGCTCACCGGCGTCGGGTGAGCTCGGCCTCACCATGGGCTGGCGAGGCTCGACCTCACCATAATTAGGTGAGCTTGAGCCTTGCCAACCTATGGCGAGGCTCCAACTCGCCTATGGCCGATCGTCAGCCGCCGCCGTGGCCAATGACCGGCCAAAGGGAGAAGAAGATGAAAAAATATTTAAAAAACGATTTTATTAAAAATAAAAATAATTTAAAAAATAAAATTATTATTATTATTATTAAAAAAGAGTTTATGAAGGAAAAAAAAAAAAAAAGATTTTCCTTATTGAACAACAGCACTTTATTTTAAGGTTTTAGACGTATACCAGAAAATAATTATATTTTCTTGGAAAATGACTTTCTGAAAAATATTTTCCAAAAATATTATATTTTTTGCGAAACGAAGGGAGCCTATGTATTAAAGTATCTTAATTCACATACACAATGAATTCATATCCATTGACCCAATTCTGTCTGCAACCTTATTGTAGTGCTTCAATACCTTGCGAGTTTACTTTGGAATGCCACCAAAATTCTAGGTAAGCTTCCATTTTATGAAGATACTGTCTTTATCTTTGTCTCGTCTAGCCAATGGAAAGCCTATGACTTGTTTGTTTTTTACTTCTTTTATAAGTAGGAAAAGCATCATATTTTTGCCGCAATTCAAATTAGAAGTTTTATCAAGTCTACAGTCAGTAAAGTCCTTAAAAATTCATCATTGGATGAGTGATATGTGAGTTTGAAATTAGTTTTGCAACTCAAATTTTGCACATGTCAACCATGCAAAGATAAATGTGTAAAGTCTTTATATAATTCTTCAAAAAATTATTCATACTCAAACAAAATTATATATAAATTTATGTCGTTATCTTATATATTGTTCACCAAATTCATTGCAAGAGTTGGGCAATTAAAAAAGTAAAATAAGAATCCTGTGGCGCAATTTGATGTTAATTTCATCTTGCTCTTGGCTAATTGATCTAAGCAAAAGATGGTAAACAACAGTTTTGTTAACCTAGGACTTCTCCTTCAATCTTGATTGGTGAAATCATGTTTGCTTCATCATCTCTATCAAGCATGTAAATTTTTCTGAGAAGATAAGAACAATGAACCATATGTACTTGTTTACTCCCTTATCGGTGAAGTGCTTTAAGCCTAAATATTATTTTTCTTTGACTGCTCCCAATACTAGAAGACACAACATGTTGAAAGGGTGCAAGAAGATTTTTTTCTTGGGGGAGAACCAGGGGCAAGCCCCTAACGTCATTCAACTATCCTCGCCAGATCATCCATAAAATAAGGTTGCAGTAGATGAAGGCACGGATTTATCCTTTAAACGCATTAGACGTAATAAATTTACGCTTTTATTTGGGAATCCTAAAAAGGCATGATGAATAATAGAATGGGGGGCCCTGTAATTAGGTTGGAGAGTCCAACTACTTTGAAGAAGATTTTAGTGGGAGCAAATTTCTTGGGCCCCAACATAGCCGTGCATCCTAGAATTCCACGCCTAGTTATGTATCCTATACCAACAAGCCATTGACTAGATGGTAGGAGAGTTTGCGCCTCGCCTAATGATTTTGTATTTAAAATTTGTTGGGAGCACTGCAGAAATGAAATCCTGAATACATTAAACTGATATGGGAGAGCATGCTCTTAAGATTACACAGGAAAGTAGACACTCGAAGTCGCATGCCATCTGACCACTAAAAAAATTCTTATAGTTCCCAAAACTTATTCACACCTTTTGCCTTTAGTTGCACTCATCTTGTCATCTTCACCCAACTTTTATATTCGCCTAAAATACCAATTAGCCTTGTCCCTAATTCGTCTTTTTTTTGTCAAAGAACAAAAAGGAAACATAAGTATAATATCGTGTGTATGTTTATCAAGTATGAAAGTATCTTAGAATAGAGTCGAGTTAACTGTACCGACTATGTCTTTTAGGTGTTACAAGTAAACTCTAATGTGACGTATAATTATTTGACCTCATGAAGAAGTTTTGATTATATTAGACAGTTAGAATGGAGAAAAATAAATATTTGCTCTTGTAATGAGCATAAATAACAACGCAGTGGATTGTACTATTAATGTGATTTTTTTTTTATTACAAGCTGCCATGCACATTTGAACAATATCAATTTTTTTATAATTTTATCTGTGCCAAGATTACCGAGATTTACTCTAGCTAGACACATGTAATTAACGTGGTTATTTGTAGAGTTCTATCAGGTTATCTTATAATTATGTTCTCTTAAACACGATTTAAATTATAAACATCTAAACATTTCCTTCATCCCTTCTTTCGGCCCTCCCAAAACAACTTCAAGGACGATCACTTTCTTCACTTACCCTCTCATCACTTCTGTTTCTTCACATCCTATTAATTTTTCCTTTTTTTTTAATAGTAAAATCCAATTACCGTCTATCCATTTTTCATTTTCTTTCTTTTTTTTTCCCTTAAAATTTTGTAGTTTCTCCAATCAAGAGGATTCACTCTCTAATCAAGAGGATTCGCGAGGTGAAGCTGAAACATGGGGCGGCAGTCGAGTTGGCAAAACGAGTTTGCCACGCTATCTCTGATATGAAACCTACCGAAATCACAGAGTTTTTCCTGGAGAGGAACCTGTTGGGTTTTGCGACAATCAAGGGAAACAGTGAACTCTTGAAGATATGTATTCAGTTTTTCCCGGAGCTTATTCGGATTTCGCCTGAAGGCGAGAGTTTGATGACACTTGCTGTGAAGTCCCGCCAAGAAAGGATTCTATCACTCTTCTTGAAGAAAAGCTCAACCAATGAGTTGTCATTAGTGCCGGCGCCCACACCGGAAGAAGCAGACAGGATGATGCTCGCAGCAGCGAAGTACAACTCTGATTTTGATGCTGTAACTTATGTCTCCGGAGCAACTTTTCGAATGCAAAGAGAACTCCAATGGTTTGACGTAAGTATCTTTTTTTCCTATGTTTAATAACCGCGCTTAATGATAGTTACTACATCTTCTTAACAATTTTATTAGAATATGACAGCTACACCTTTATAATATGGAACCTTTTTTTATAGCCATCAGGCGATAGCTGGCCAGCTTTCCGCATTTCTATTTAAGGGCGCACTGCGTCACATCCATCTGGTGCCGGGATTTTACTTCTAATATATCTCCAACAAGTCTTGATTTCAAGAATTCTAAGAAAAGAATAAATTTCCTTGACATCGAAATCGACACTGTATTGGTACATGTAACTTTTAAACTTTACATGCTAAACAAAATTAAAAAATTAATTGTGAAACAACACTATGTCCTTAGAGCAATTTACAAAAAATGAGGGAGGTTGATTAGAGAAATTGGGGCGCTGAAAATTGATTCAAAGTCATCATAATTAAATTGTATATGAATTCTACTATTATAACTACGATCCACCACTCAATCTAAACCAAGTGGCTCTTTCTTAAATCCGACTGGCTCTTTGTATAGGTTTCTGGCCCGATGCAATTAGCAGAAAATTATGCAAATAATTTCTTGTATAACCAACAAATTTAATTTGGAGCCCCAAAAAACATTTAGTTCAGTTTTGATTATATATTCCCATAACTTTGCTAGTTCAATCGTATAGTATTTTGTTATTAAGACAATAGTGTAGTTCAAATATAATTAAATGTGTATAGATGGATAATGCTCTAATTAGAGCAGTATGACGTGAATCTTCTCTTTTTCAACCAAAAGGTTAGCTAAGTTCATTTATGATCACTATTTCTATGTGAATTACTATTCATTCAAGAACACTTCTCATTAGTTAGTTTAGCTATTAACTAAAATTTTACTCTGTTAAATTACTGTCCACAAAAAAGAAGAAGAGAGAGATATCATGAAGCTTTTACTATATATTTACCTTATTTCAGTTCTAACTCTCTATACTCTTCATCATGAAAAAAAGTTAGGACAAAATTGTGCCTTTTCTGTGTCCCCATGGCAGGACGCCAACAAGTCTCTCCAAATGTTTAATAAGGATAATAGAAAGAACTGGATGGTCTATTAACAATATGGAATAACGATTTGCAGGGAAAAGATTAATGAAAGAAACAGAACTTTCTAGTAAAGTAAGTAAAAATTAGGTGAAGAAGCGAGGGAAGCGACATAGTGAATTTTAGACCTTCTGTTAGATGATAGATTTTGAGAGAGAGAGAGAGAGAGAGAGAGAGAGAGAGAGAGAGAGAGAGAGAGAGAGCACGGGTTCGAAAGGTTGTATGATCCAAGGAGGATAAATGAATATGATATAAAATTTGAAAGTCAAGAGTTGTGCCCTTTAGACGTGATTACGAGAAGAGGAAGTTTGAATTATAAAAGCGAAGAAACACCTCACACTTTTTAATAATTTTTTTAAAAAAGTCTATATTTATTTGAAGAAGAGGATGTAATGTCGCCTTTGGGTGAAAAGTGACAAGGGTTTTGATACCGAAGGGGAGGGGGGGGGTAGATTTAGGTGGTCTCAAAAGTGCGACCAAGGAAATGCTCAGTATAGGGCATTTGATAGGACCACCTAACAAATTCATGTTAGGAGATAAGGCATATGAAGAGTAGATACTCACTTTCAAAGAGATCCACCTTAGGACACAAGGCATGGAACTCACACACTAGGGAATTCATCAAATAAGAGTTAAGGGAACTTTAGTATTCGATTCTAAAAATTCATTAGGACAATCACTTATCCTCAATGAAACCTTAGAAGGGTTTTGTATAGCTTTGCAATTTCGAACACACACACATTTAAGTGCCATAACTTTGATTAATTATTTAAGTATCAAATTTTTTTAAAAACATTCACTTAAATGCCGAAAATCTGACATGGTACAATACTTTTGGTGAAAGTTTTTCAAAAAGTTATGTCACTCAAATGATCGATTAAAGAGTTATATGGCATTCAAGTGATCAATAAAAGTTACAGTACTCAAGTGATCGATTAAAAAGTTATATGGCACTCAAATAATCAATAAAAGTTATGGTACTCAAATGATAAAAAAGAAAAGAAAAAGAATATGATACTCAAATGAACTTCATATAAAGGTTATGGCACTTATGATATCTTTTCCCGAACTCTAGATATAAAATGCAATGTATTGGTCTAAAAAAAGCACATGGAAATTCTAACTCATTTTCAGATTTTTTAACCAACTCTTCGTATTCTGATCATAACTTCTTCTAAAATACTCTAAATTGTATGATACTTCATTCATTTGAAAGAAGACACGTGGGACTTTCCATCCATATGTTGTTTGACTATATTGAAGCATAATATCATCACCAAAGCTCAGATGAAAGTGAAGCTTGAAGTTCTTCCCGTAAAGATGGACTTAACCTCTAAAGAATATTAAATTGAGTGTTGGCCAAGTCTTAATCTCCTTGATTTGTCCTTTTATCATTCTCACCAGATCGATGAAAAGACTTGATCTCAAGCCTGTCTAATTCTCATTATCGATGTCCAGATAAAAAAATTAATGATATGAAAAGCAGTTGAGACTCCCCAATTGTCGGGCCATTCGATCGTGTAAACATTTTCATCAACTCTTTTAAGACTCGAAATGAACCATCAATTTTTGGTTTGATTTTTATGGTATGCCTAGAAAGATTCACTTTCTAAGATTAATTTGATAGGCCGTTGTGGTCAAAATAAAAGCATTGGGCACAAAATTAAATATTGTCAAACTTCTCCGGAAAACCCAATGGGATATTAATATCATCGAACAAAGCATCATGGGTGTCTTCAAATGAAGGATGAAACCTGATTGGGATCTCCTTTCTTGCTTCATGCTCTTGATTCTCGGCAATGTTACTGTTACCAAAAACATCTTTCAATGTGAACCAGTAGACGACGTCTTTCGAGATGTTGACTTTGACATAGACTCCTTCGATGATGGAGCAAAGGAGCCTTTTGTGAGATATTGTAGAATCACTGTTAATTGTTCTAAAACCTTAAATTATTAGATGAAGGTGTGTTTTATTATTTAAATATTTTAACACTCCTCCTCACACTTAGTCTAATCTTTTCACTAATAGTAAGCGTTGAAATTTAATTGAAGAGACAAATGGGGCTCGGAAAGATTTGAACTCAAGACCTTTAGTTCTAATATCATGTGAGATTTTGTGTGATCACTGTCAACTATTCTAAAAACTTAAATTATTAGATGAAGACATGGTTTATTATTTAAATATTCTAACACCTCTTCACTAGACGTTTCGGAGCAAATGTCACAGAATGGGTAACTCCTCTTCTTCGTTTTCTTCTTCACTGTCATAACGGGGATCATCATGTCTCATCAAATGAGATTTATCCAATTATTTTCGGAATTATTGTGCATATTTTCTAAACTCCTCCGGCTTGACATAATGATGGTTTCCGTTTAGTACACAAAGAGGATAACTAGCATAACCTAGGCTCAATACAAACCCATATTAGAGGGTGGGAGATTTAGAAAGTAACGCAAATGTGAAATAGCAACGCTTGCTACCTAAGAAATCCACCTCAGGGTAGATGCTCATTGCCTAAAAAATCCACTTGAGGATATAAGCTGTGTTTGGTTCAGCATTTCCAATGAGCTTTCAGGTTTGAAAGCCCCTTGGGGAAATGCTAGACCGTTTGATTAAACTTTGGAGACGGCTTTTAGTTGAAAACCGGTCTTCAAAATGCTGAAAGCTCAAAGCTAGTAGGGATTAGCTTTAGGCTTAGCTTTAGGCTTTCAGCATTTGATGGAATGTTAAATCAATTTTTCCCTTCTAAAACTATGCTCACTAATTCTTCATATTTACGATTTTGCCCCTGATTATTATTTTTTAATTGGAAAAGGAGGCAACCCTTCGTCGGACCGGCGAAGGGTTGCGGCCGCCGGCAAGCTAGATTTAGTGCCGGTGGCCGTCGCTAACGTCGCTTGAGGTCGGGTGACCCTCGACGAGGGTCGCATGACCCAGGCAGTAGTCGCCTAGGTCTCGCGGCTACAAACGGCCCTCGGTTGGGCCTCGTGAGGCCAATGGTCACGTGACCCTCGCAAGGCCCAAGCGAGGGTCGCCTAAGGCCGCGAGACCCAAGCGGTGGTCGCCTAGGTTGCGCGACCCTTGCGAGGCCCAAGCAAGGGCCGCCTGAGGCCGTCAGACCCAAGTAACGGTCGCCTAGGTCGCGCAGTGCCTAGGTTGAGCGACCCTCGTCAAGGGTCGACTGACCTTGGCCAACCTTAGATGACGACTGCCGGCGCCAAATCTAGTTCGCCGGTGGCCGTAGCCTTTTGCCAGTCAGGCGAAGGGTTTAGTTCAATTTTCAATATATATATATATATTATATCCCTCAAAGCCCATTGCAAAAGTTTTTTTAACTAAACGCACATTCAACTCAAAATCCATTTGTAAAGAAATTTTACCAAACACAATTGCATTTTCCCAAGTAGCTTTGGGCTTTCAACATTTGCATTGGACTCAAAGCCCATTTGCAAAACTGAACCAAACGCACTTATAGGCTGTGTAAAGGACATTAAGAATATAGGGGTGTAAAGTGTAAATGCGCACTACCTAAAGGAATTCACCTTGGGTTACCAGCCATGTAAATCACCGCTCGATGGAAACCACTAAAGAAATATTGAGTTAACGAAACTCTAATCCAAGAGTTTAGTTCCAAAATTTCAGAAAACACCCACTTACCCTCAACGAAGCCTTAGAGGAGTTTATATGGATCAAAACTCAGAACAACCTTCCAAGTATGGTCAGGTCCCAAGATACTAACCTTTTATTTCCCAATAAAAGACCAACAACCCCTAGACAAATCATAAATACCAATATTGACTCTTGACTCAAATGATTATAGAAGCAAAATACAATGCATATGGCTCAACAAAGCAGATAGAAATACTAAAATATTCGATCTCAGATTTCCTAACAAGCTCTGTATATTTTTTTCCATAATTTTCTCTAGAAGACTCCAAATTGGATGAAACCTGATATATTTGAAAATACAAACATACTGATTTCTGCACATATATTCTCTGACTATATTGAATCATGAAACCATCATCAACGCTCCTAAAAAAGGACCCTTGAAGACCTGTAAGATGGACCTCTAAGCATTTTCGCATTAAATGTTGGATAGGTCTCAGGGTGTGTTTGATTTGGCCATGCGAAATGTCTTTAGAAAAATGCAAAAGCCATTGGACTAAACGAGTCTTTCGAAATGCAAATATTATTTGGTAAAATATATTTTAAAAGCACATTGGGAAGCAACTTTGGTGTAATGGTGTTTTGAAAAATCATACTTCACAAAGCACTTCTGTTTATCTTAAAAAAAGAAGAAGTCAAAATCGCTGAAGAATGAGTGGTTGGCGAGAGGCCAATGAGCCTCCACAATACTCTAGCAAGGCCAAATCTAGCTATTGGAGAGCCAGACTTGGCATTGGCAGCTCTGATCGTTGCCTGGTTGCACAACTCAGGTTGACAATTGAATGGGTTTGTACAACCTGGGTTGACGATTGCCAAGGGTTGCGCGAACCCAGGCAACACCTGAGGTTGTGGGACCTTGGGCCCTATTGATTGGGGTCACATGACCCCTAGGCAACAATCATCAGCCTCCATCCAATTTCTCTTTGCAAATAGTGAGGAAATGAATAGTGCCAAGACTTGCATGCTGAAATCATTACTTTCCAAATGACGCCTGGGGTCGTGTAAACCCAGGCAACGCCTGAGGTCATAGGATCTTAGGCCTCATCACCTGGTCACATGACCCCTAGGCAACAGTCGCCAGCCTTAGTCCAACTTCTTTGTGCAAACCACAAGGAAATGAACAGTGCCAATACTTGCATTCTAAAAATGCTATTTTGCAAATGATCTATGGACCTACCTTGGGCCAAATGCCTTTAGAGGCACTTGGAAATACAATTGCATTTCCCCAAAACTTTTCAAAAAACAAACCAAATGCCATTTGTATTTGTCCAAGGGACTTTGAAGCCCCAAAGCTCATTTTAAATGTTGAGCTAAATGGGGCTTAATCTCCTTGAAATGTTCCTTTAGAAGTTCTTCTATGATGTTCACCGGAAATATCTCAAATAAAAGCATGAGATAAGGCCTATTTTTTGAAAGAGAGTTCGGAGTAGATTTTGTCTTAAATAATGACCCGAAGTGGCCAATTAAGTATTAAATAAGGGCCCAAGTTAATGGGTCGGCCAACTTGCACTTCAACTCACGTGTTTATTCCAACAACTTTATGGATAATTTTGTCCGAAATGTTTTAGTTTTACCTAAATTGAAGGACCCCTAAATTGATGCCGAGCAAGACTTCGAAAGGGATGAGCATCGAGAGGACATACAAGACCTAACTCTCCAATCAACTGGCCCACTCACTCCGCTTCCTCCACTACCGCCTTTAATTGCTTCCTCTCTCGCTATCCGATTCCTGCGGTTTCATGGCGATTTGATTAGAGCAACACCATGACGAGCATGAAATCCGTCGAACGCCAATAGTTCATCGGCCGGAGATTTCACGAATTTGATTCTGTTTGGAGAATTGGATCAATCTTGAGGTGACGCAGCTGTCTCTCCAATGGAGGCCATCACTGAACTCAATCTACTAAAATCATCAAAAGTGAGTTGACGCGAATTGAAGCACAACCAATGCCTGCACTCTTGCACTCCTAGTTGATAGGTAAATATTTTTCTTATGAGAAGTGACATTGCGGGATCTTTTACATCAGGGCGGTTCTCCCCACCGGTTTCTTCTCTCTCGAATCTTTTAAGGATTTGCTCAGGTCCAAAATAGTCAAAAGTGAGTTCATGTGAGTCGAAGAACAAATCTGACATCAGTCAGATCACGGAGCAAGAACAATAGACACAACCGAAACAGAGAAGCTACGTTAGTGATGGTAGAGAAAAAAGCTGCCCTCAGAAGAACCCCCTTAAATTTGGAGCTTCTTTAATTTAGGTCAAATTAGAACTTTTCGGACAAAATTGCCCTAATGTTGCCTTTCGTAATAAGAATGTTAGTCGCACATGCAAGTTGGCCAATAAGCTCGAGCCTTTATTTGAGAGCAAATTAGCAACTCGGGCTCATATTTAAGAGAAGGTCCACTCTGGGCCTTGTTTTGACAAAATGACTCCTTATCAGGTTATTATTTAAGATTTTACCAATTTTAAATATTTGGTCCGCTTATTGTAACTGATGTTTTTGACTTTCAAGCACAGGCTGTGGAAAGGTGCCTTTTCCCTGATTTTGGAACCTTCAAACATGAAGGGAAAGCATACTGGCAAATATTCACGGAGGAGCATGGAGAGTTGCTTGAGAAAGGAGAGAAGTGGGTGAAGCACACAGCAGATAAATGTATGCTTGTTTCAACTCTAATTGCCACTATATTATTTGCTGCTGCTTTCACTGTGCCTGGAGGCAATGATGGCAAAACTGGAGTCTCGTTGTTGTTAGGACAAGACTCTTTCCTGGTTTTCGCAATTTCGGATGCATTAGGTTTGTTCTCCTCCGTGACATCTATCTTGCTATTCCTAGCCATCTTAACTTCTCGATATGATCCAAAAGATTTTCTTGACTCATTGCCTAAGAAGATCATCATGGGCCTTGTTTTCCTCTTCCTCTCCTTGGCTTTCATGCTGGTGGCCTTCGCTGCAACTCTCACAATTGTGCTGCATAAGAAACTGGAGTGGGTTTTCATTCCCATCACTTTGCTGGCCTCTCTTCCCGCGGTTTTATTCATAGTACTACAGCTTCCCCTGCTATACCAAATGGTTAAATCCACTTATGGACGTAGCATCTTTCATCCTGAGGGCATTTGGGATGGAGTCATATATACTGAACAAGATCAGTGATCGATGAATTTGATTTGAGGGTATATGTCTTCATTATAGTCGTTGTTTGTAGCAGGACCGATGCGATACTGAATGTAGTTCCTCAAAGTATTTGAACAATTACTATGTATCATGTTTCCCTAGCTTGTTACCAAAGATCTTTTTATAGAATGATTTGATCATGTTAAAATTTCACTTATAGATACATCAAATTGAATAGACATGCATGAACAATTTTTTTTTTTCCTCAGCATCCAGTACCAAAATATGCTTAATCTTGGAATATAATATTTTGAAAATTAGTGTTTTTTAGCCTTATGTTTTATAATTTTGATGCAGAAATTTTCTCCATCATCTTAAACATTCAGCCTCCAAGTGTTTCAAAATATAATCTATATAAACAATTATCTTGAACGTTTATCACCAACACACGCGCAATCATATAATACAACTTTCATCATGGAATTAGAGACGAACAATTATTTATAGAAAAAATCTACATATACACAATTTCATTGAGAAGAATTATACCAAATGTAGACTTCATTCTTTTGAACTATAAACTAATTGGAATCATACCACTTTTAAGACTTTGTTTATAGTAGTTGTGAAATAGAGGGAATTAAACCTACCATAAATCTCTGATCATTCATAAGTTAAATTTAGATCTTTCATAATAGAATCTAGGTATACACAAGCAATCACTTTAAAACATTCAAACAAAATACATGCAATCATGTAATATCATTTTCATTGTGGAATAACATTTTCAGCATTTGATTTTTCTTTATAGATGCTCTTCAGATAAATGGTTTGATAATCAAAGTAATCTATATATAAAGAATACTGATGATAGACATGATACCAAATACAACTTTTTCTTTGGCATTATAAAATGGGAAATATACCAGATACATGACTTTGTCCACATAAATTGTGAGGCTCATGGAATTATAACCTATAAATTATGCGGAATTGTAACCTATCTTATATCACTGATCATTCATCTAATTATATATATATATTTATTAAATAGAATATATACATAAATAATTTATTTAAACATTTATTTTTTGTAAATTGATAGAAAATTATTATCAAAGTATGCATAAGAATTAGATCTACGGAATTAGATATTTGCTAAGATTAGATATTAGCTAGCATCAGAGGTGTGCTAAACTGACTATCAAAAGCAAATCACTAGATAAGACTAGCAAATGAGAGTGCCACCCCCAAAACTTCCAGAGTCCCTAGGCTTATTGTATGCTTTCCAAAAAAGGGTCACTCACCCTAATCCAAAACCCATAGATCTAAACTGAACAAAACTTATACCTAATAACTACGAGTCCAGACCTTTCCAAAGGCATGAGAGTTGCCGAAATCCAAGAACGGATTAAAAAGGTGCTTGCATTTGAAATTTTATGAACTACTAGTCAAACAGCCAATTAGACCGCAACTCCTCGAAACTTTTAATGCACATCCAAGTGATGTAGAAGAAAAAATGTTGGGCGCTCCCCGTGAATGTGAGCCACCTCCCATGCACCGTTAGATGAAGTGGGCCCCATATAGAATCCACCTGATCTAATGGCGGATGCAAGCTTGTTCACATTATTCGAATATGGCCAATACTTGCTTATTGTATAAGTGATCACCCGCAAAATTCTAGTGTGCTTAGAAAAAGAACTAAGTCCGAAGCCGGGGCTCCGGTACAGTATTTGCACATAACTCACATGACAATCCTCCTTCATTTTGTTCTGAATTAGAAAAAGTTCGTCTCAATAAAGTGGTCCATAGGCCACACAAGCAAAACAAAAACAACATTACAAGAAAAATTTATGGAAAGCCATTGACGACGAGCATATAAGCCGAATTATTTTTTCCTTTCAATTTTTTGCTGAGGCTTGAAAAGGTGGTGATTTTCAATGGATGGATTCTCAACGAAAATGAAATTAGCCACTTTTGTAGCCAGCGCCACCAAGAACACCCTTAATTCTTCTTAACCTGAGCATCATCAAGGAAAAATAGTGGTGGCCTACAACCGAACAGAGCAAGGTCCAAGAGCTGAAGGATAGATTCTCAACAGGAAATTAGCCACTTAGCCAGTGCCACTGAACACCCTTGAGCTTCTTAACCTGAGCATCGGCAAGGAAAGTGGTGGCCTACAACCAGCATTCAAGGTCCAAGAGCTGAAGCCCAGGGCTCGGAAATAGCCCCCACGGGAAAATCATGCTATCCACACTGTTGAAGTTCTTCAAGTAGACAGTGTTCAACGACGACTAGATAAACCCGGCACAGCTAGACCCTTGGAGGACGATGAGGACCTCCGAGTTGCCTGGGTGCGTGTGCATCGGGATGACCCCGCCGGGAGCTTCTAGTTCTATGTCGCCATTCCCACTACATACTCGGCCACCTCCACTACCCCGGTAGCCACCGCTCGTCTCGGATAGCCAACCACTTGAACGTCAGAGGATAGAGCATAGGGAAGGACCTCTCACGTTTAGTTGTGGTTCTCTTTCGATTTCCTCTATGCATCCTTACCCCTCTCTGTCACCAATTGTCTTTCTCAGGCCACTTTCTCAACTCCACCAGCTTCGGAGCCACAGGAAGTGCTCTGCACGCCCCTATTTTCTGGCCAACGTCATCGAAGTGCTGGATTTTCCATCTCCCTCCTTTAGCTACAATTCCTTCAATCCTCTGATTTGATCCCCAATCGCGGCCTGCTATTACTCTTCGTCAAGATAAACCCGCATGCTCTGTTTCTGCTGAAGGTAGGACCGAGTGCTTGATTCCGCCAGCGTAAAATCCGGTCACGTACGTGTCTGTCCCGATTACCTTAAGCATGTTGGATTGCCTCTTTGTGCTAGGACCTCTCTCTTTTTTCATTATCCAAATCTGTTGGCCGAAATGCCTACTACCTGTTTGATAAAATTCCTGAACTAGATCAATGTGTGTTTTGATTCAGATACAGACTGAACGCTTTCCTTTGTTTGATCGATACATTATTTTTGTTGCATAGGCTTTACATGTGTTTCGTTTCCTTTCATTTCAGAATTTAGTAGCTATTCATTTTAGGATTTGTTATTGAAATTCTCAGGTCAGATGCATATCCAGTTGTGCGTGAGATGAATCTGATAACTGAGTATTCCAGAACTTAGACCGAGGGCCTCTTGAACGTAAACGAATTGATCTGTGCACGTTTACTCTTATGCTTCACTATATGTCGATCCATGTTTGTTGCTCCGAATCACAAACATATTGTGAGAATGTTACTATTTAGTTCTCATTACGTGTTGAAATTGCAAGTGTATTGAGCGAATGCTACTATCTTGAATACTGAGTGCATGCTGCAATAGCATTGAGCTGATGCTCTAGTCATTGCATGCACATTCGTTCTGGGTGCGCGGTGTTACTGATTGGTTCATATTCATATGCTTTGAGTTGCTGATATGCTCTTTGGCGTTGTGTTTGTACCGATGTGTTGTCTTACGGATTATGTCTGTTCTGTGCGTGAATGCTGTTCGTATGTGCTGGTATGTGTAATAGTTTACTTGTGTCATTGATGAGCTGTTCGTTCATGCCAAGTAGTTGCTGTCCAGATTTCCTCATCCATTTTTTTCCTTTCTAGTTAGGTGAGCCTCTAGTGTCGTGACTGACGAATTCAGAGTTGTAACGGCCCAGCATAAGGAGACCATTGTTCAGATGTTTTCAAGTTCTGTTTGTTTCATAAAAAATGAATAATTTGAAAATTATTTTTCTAAAAATGTTAATGCCTTTCAAGACATTTATGTAATTTCAAACTAATCATAGGAGAAGGAATAAAAAAATTTCTCTTAGAAAGTAAGTTATTAGCTACATTTTATATGTGAACTGTTAATTTCACGAAACTATATCATTGTCTGAAAAGTTTTCGCTAAATAGATGTCTTGCGGAGCAAAAAAATTTTGTTCAAACAATTGGAAAAGATAAATATAATATGATTTATTCATATCCACTCATCTACCAATAAAGAAATGTCTTGCAGAGCAGAGTAATACCGTGGCTATTCGAGGCCGCCACTGCATGTGTAAGTATCATCAGGTATAAAGGCACGATAAGGAAGCACCGCCGTGAAGCGAGCCGCCGACGGAAGACTCGAATCAAGGAAAAATGCCAAAACAGGGAGTTATCAAGTCCGTCTCTGCAAGGGCAGTTCCAGGCGACACCCGTGCTTCCATGGCAGTCACTGAGGTGCAGGACGAGCGTCAAGAATTTCAGGAATGGATGAATAAAGGTTTGAACGAGAACACCAAGCACTTGAACGGCGAACATAGAGGAACTGACAACAGAGCCTCTTGGCCAAACTCACCTGAGCCAACGCAAGCGATCGCGTGAGGTCGAGTTGGAGTCGGCAATGGTGGCGGACGTTGTTCGGAAGCTCAGCTGGCGTTACAGTGAGGGAGCTCGGCGGAATGGTGAGGTGAGGGAGGAGAATCACGATATCTCCCTGGTGCCAGTAGGAGAGCTCGTGAGATAAAAAGCCAGAGAGAAGACCCTTCGGTCCTGTTGGCGTGTGTAGAGGAATCCAGGCCCGACGAAGGTGGAGCTCAAGAGAGGAAGAGAACCGAACTCCATGATTGATTCCAAGTCCGAGAGAATAAATGGAGAGGGAGTAGGCGAGATTGAATGCAGCCGTAGAGGAGGAAGGAACTCCTGAGCGTGCATCTTCTCCACAAAATTCCAGAGGATTCCCTCCCCTCTGCACGAACGTTGGTTTTTTGAGCGTCCAGAGAGAGACAGAGTTTCCTGAAGAATTATGGGCTGGGCTGGATCTGATGGGCCGAAAAGTCAAAAGTGATGTAATGAATGTGGATTTATACACACTAACTATGTTACTTTTATATTTATTATTTGTTATTATGTTTTAGTAAAAGCAATGTTCGACTTGCTGGCAAAAATTAAGATGTCAACCATATTCAGTAGATTGTCCTAGAGGAACAAATATTTTCAAAGTAAGTTCTTCCAAAAATAATAAATTTAATATCTTATAAATTAGTTGGACTTTTCAAATAATTTGAAAGTCATTTTTTCAGTAGTTGTACCGAAAATCTTCAAGCAATGGTTTTTAGGAAAGATAGTTGAGTATTACACATGATTTCAAGCATCCTAGACTCGAGTTTTGAGGAAAACTGTAATTGCAAAAGTGCTAGCTTAGTTGAATCAACATTTCCACCTCTTGAGTAAATTCATATATCACGACACCAGTTTGTTGAAAACCAAATCACTATCCAATCACTCAAGGTATTTGAAAAATTATCTAATCAATCATAAACCTATTTTACAAATATCAATTCAATCCTAAACTTTTTAATTTTATGAATTTAGTCCTAAATCCTCATCCAAAATTCTAATGTGATTCCAACTAATTTTTGTTAGAAATCATTGACATAGCGATCCGGTAATCACTGGCCTCCTACATGGTACACCATCACATTAGTGATCTCCTGTAAAAATTGGTCGCAATGACTATATTAGAATTTCTAGTAACTGTTTAAAATTAAATTGGCAAAACATAAAAATTTAGAGCTGAATTGGATCCAAACAACAAATCTAAAACTGACCAGACAATTTTCCCTAAGGTATTTTAGCATGCATTTGGTTCACAAAAATGTTCTAATGAAAACTGTCTTTTGATTTATTCCACTTTCTTGATAACATGTTTGGTGAGTGAAAAATAAAAAGAGTTTTCAACGGGATGAAAATTATAAAAACATTTTGGGTGTCCAGTATAAAATAAGGTCAATTTTTCTCATTTTGAATGTTGGGGTTCAAAAATTAGAATACACAACAACCAAAATTTCTACCAGACATATTTCAATAAGAATTCCCCTTTTGATCTCTACCTCCTCCCTCCCGAATCCTCCCCCCGGGCTGATCTCCTCCCCGATCTCACCCGAT
The DNA here is from genome assembly GCA_014182845.1 of Corymbia calophylla. Classification (NCBI taxonomy): domain Eukaryota; kingdom Viridiplantae; phylum Streptophyta; class Magnoliopsida; order Myrtales; family Myrtaceae; genus Corymbia; species Corymbia calophylla. Next base: position 35,305,929 of record CM024695.1, read on the forward strand.
TCCCGACCCCTCTTTTATAGGTCAGACGTCCCGTCCGCAGTACAGGGGCACATGGGTGCGTTGCCGGCCAGACGTTCGACTGGTTGCTCCAGTCACTTTGCCTACCTGCTCCCCCTACTACGGCGTCCTTCTCTACTATAGGAGGGAGAGGAGAAGGGAGTGGGGAGAAGAGTGGACTGGGCCAAGGGAGGCTGGGCGATCTCGGGCCAGGGCCCGCGCATGCCCGAGCCCCTTCACGGCTCTTATTCCTCTCTTTTTCTTTTTCTTTTTAAACTTTTTTTATTTATCTGAAATGGGCTCTTATTCCTCTTTTTATTTATTTATTTAGGTTTGGCACTTAAATGTTCATTTCTTCTCTGATTTTGACACTTATACGTACTTTTTGAAAGTTTTGGCATTTATTTGACTTCCATGTCAAATTGTGACACTTGAGGTGTTCTTCTATCACTAAATAATATCGATAGACTTAATAGTTGGGAGAAAAGAGTTGATTTATTTTTTCTCACAAAATCCAAATTATTTTTTCTTGTATTTGTGGCAAGAACATTCACCAACCATAACTTGGACAATGTGTTTGTTAGTGAATATTCTTCTTTAATGGCATCTTTACACTTTGTCATAATATTGCCAACCATTTCTATTCGCGAGTTATTTTTGGCTCAAAACAATATTACGTGAATTCTTTTTTGGATATGAATAGTTCAGGAATCATGTCATCAAACGATTAGTCTCCTATAGTCTTTCAAGGTGCTTCCATTTTGCAGAAAATTAGTGATTTGGAAAATATTTTTCGAAAAATGATTACTTGTATTGTTTAGAAAAATTAGTCAATGCAAAATATTTTCATCATCGATAACAATCGATGCCTAACTATTTTCATAGGCAATGAAAAAATTTTCCATTCATTTATTTTTCTAAACAATATAAACGATTACTTTTGGAATATGTATTTCAAATTATTCATTTTCTTATTCATTTTCCACGAAATGAATACATCCGAAATTATTTAGGTAATTGAGTTTAATGAACAAGTGATTGAGTACCTATAAGTAATAAAACTAGGATCGGCAAAGAGCAGTGAAATCATCATTAACAACTGTGAGGAATGGCCATGCCGTGTTTACTGTTTACTTGGAAGGAGCCAAGTCATACCAAATTAGGAGATCTGACTTTGAATGATACAGTTTGCGTGTTTACTATACACTTGAAAGGAATGGCCATGTCATGGAATGTCCATGTGCGTTGGGTATCCATGGAGGACTCTTTGCCGTGCTGTATGGGAAAATTTCAAGCAGATAAAGTATTTTTCCGTGGTTGAAGAAGCCGAAGGCATTTTCTGCTCTCATGGATCTTCTCTTTTTATGCATAGACTTTTGGGAAAATTCCAAAATGGGCCCAAAGTCTTCTTATTTTCTCAAATAAGAAATCCGAAATGGAGATTATTTCAAATAAGGGCCGAAATGGCGTTGGTTGTTTTAAATAAGAGCTGAAGTGACTATAATTATTTCAAATAAAGGCCTCACCTTGCTGGTCGTCGATTGGCTAAATTTTCCAACTGGTCAAGGGTATTTTCGTCCAAATCTTCTTCTTCTTCTTCTTCTTCTTTTTATCTTTTTTATTTCCTTTTTTCTTCTATTTTTTCTAATTCTTCTTCTTACTCTTCACCGGTAGCCGGCCAACCACCAGGCGATGCCACAAGGGCTAGGCGAAGGTCGCCCCCACCCAATCGGCAAGGTGCGGCTTCGCCTGGAGAGGCCACCCCTCAAGGCCAACCATGAGGCCAACAAGGGCTTGACAATCCTCGCCGACCACTAGGCAGGCAAGGTGAGGATCGTCGAGCCCTCGCCGGCGGTCGGCAAGGGTTGTTGAGCCCTCATCGGCCCCAAGTGAGGCCAACCCTCGCTAGATCTAGCGAGGGTGGCCTTGCCTATGACAAGCGAGGGCTTACAGGCCCTCATCCGCCGGATCGGGTGAGGGCGACCCTCCCTTAGCCTTTTGTGGGAGTCGCCGGTAGCCAGTCGGTCACCGGCAAAGAGGAAGAAGAAGAACCAGAAAAAAAAAAAGGAAAATGACAAAAATATCATTGATTGTCGGAAAGTTAGATCCTTATTTGAAATGGACATAGCCATTTCAGACCCTCATTTGATACAAGATTCACTTCAGGCACTTATTTGAAAAAGTGATGACACTCCAAGCCTTTATTTGAAACGAGGTCCACTTTGGACTCTTATTTAAAAAAAATGTGAGCACTTTAGATATTTTTGGAATTTTCCCTAGACTTTCAGACAGAGTCAAAGTTCCAGCTATAGATATCATATTTAAAAGGTAAATATTGAACTTTTTTAAATGTGCACCGAGGGACGCAGGGAAATCCAATTTGATCGGTGTAGCTGCCGCTGGAGCCCCGAGGTCAACTAAATAAGTCAGATCTTGACAAAAACAATGTTAGCATGCACACTCTCCCTCACATATCATGACAAGCGGAATGTCTGGTCAAGACAGAGTCGATACGACTTTAAAAACTTGTGTTCGATTTTATCACCAGGTCATAACAATCACATCAGTGACCGTTTGAACCATGCGCAATGTTATATTCCATTAAATAATTTTTCCACGGTAAAAGATTGTCACTCAGGACAAAAATGGCAATTCCAACCTCCCCAACATACAACCATCGCCACACTCAGTCTCTGAAATATAACCTTGTTCAATCAATAAGCCTGAAAAGCAGAAGCCAAAAGACAAAACAAGAAATTTATGTAATCGAGCCGAAGGCCTTCGTTCATGGGTGAACGATAAGAGCAAAGATTTATGTCTCAAAATACGATATAAAGAGAGAACTATCAAAATCTCTAGATAGCTCTCACATATTCTGAAATAACATTCCTAAGAGAACATACTAAATTGCACAAGTTCGTCTGGCTAGGTGGCATCCCATCGCATCCCCTAGCGACTTCGGCCCAGCCCTTTGCTTCCACCACGAATAGAATTCATGAAAATTTCTCAATCAAGTCAACATCGAATTAAGCTTATTATATTACAAATTAAGATGGCGCATAAAAAAAAAAAAAACCTAGATCACAATAACATATTAGTATGTTCAAAAGGAACTATGCCGATGTGACCCCCCTTTTATCAACTTCACCTAATTAAAATGGAGAAATTGTCCAAAAAGTCATAAATCTATTGTATTTTAGTCAATTCAATCCTAAACATTTTAATATTGTCAATTCGGCCCTAAACATTTTAACTTCTTGCCAATTCAATCCTAACATTTTCACTTATTGTCAATTTAGTGCTAAACCTTTTCATTTCTTGCCAATTAAGTCCATCCTATCAATTTGATGTGAAATTGCTAACATGGACCGCCGATGCCGACGTGGCACTTTTTATATAATGTTATGAATCTTTTATGGTTTTTCTTCTTTTCTTTTTCTTTTTTTTTTTACTTTTTTTTCTCTTTTTTTTTTTTGGTTTTTGGACCTAGGGCCAGCAAGGGTCGCTGGCCCTTACCGTCCCCAGGTCTAGGTTCAAAAACGATAAAAAAAAAAGAGAAAAAGTATGTAAGAGAGGGAGAGAGAAGAAAAACCATAAAAAAATCAAAATATTATTAAAAAATTCTTTAAAAAATGCAACGTCAGCGCCAACGGTCCACATTAGCAATTTTCAACCCAATTAGCCGAATAGACTCAATTGGTAAGAAGTGAAAAGATTAAGGATTGAATTAGCAATAAATTAAAATGTTTAGAACTAAATTGACAAAAAAATTAAAAAGTTTATGATTGAATTGAAGAAGTAAAAAATTTTAGAATTGGATTGACAAAATTGAAAGGTTTAGGATTGAATTGGTAAATGTGCAATAGGTTTAGGACTTTTTGAACAATTTTCCCAATTAAAACCCGTAAATACCCGTGAGTCATAGGGAACCTCAACCACTAGTAGTGGTTACAAATTGATGCAAATTTAGAGTTGCGCAACCAAATTGATATTTTACTCGAGAACTTAATCGGATCATCCGAAAAATATGTCTAGAAACTAACTCTGATTGAAATTGGTCCAGGAATAGATTCCAAATTTTTGGAAATGGTTGGGATTGATCTGGGAGCAGGTTCCAAGTTCGGAACGGTAACGGATTGCGGGAATCGCACTAATGGCTCGATACCAGCGGTAGTGTCCTACGGTGATGCTCGGCGGCCTTGTGCTCAAGGCACACAGGGAATCTCACGTTGCGAGACGGCAGCTTCGGCGTTCGTTGGCCAAACCGAGACGGTAGCTCCAGTGATGAATCGTATAAGGCAGCGAGCCTCGGTGTCGTTGGAGTTGCGTGGCTGAGACTTGACGCCGTAGTCGCGGGAGTACATGGTGCAGTTATAGCCAACGACAAGGTGAAAGCTGCGAGCACGTAGGGAGCGTCCGTTCTTCACCCGTGTCGCGCAAGGGATGTGAAAATCCTCCAAGTGGGCCTCTTGAATATGACCGCAGAGAGGATGTTTGACCAAGTCAAACCTCACTCACAAGAAAGACCACGAACATCAACGCTGGATCACCCATGTTTCTCTCTCTTTTGGGGGCCATCTTTCTCTTTGTATCTTCAGTGGACGTCACGCACGTCGAGGGAACGAAGACCAGATTTTGAGACTCGCCAGCACTGGATTTTTTCGAGTTTTAGCAAGGTCTGGTGCCTCGTTGATGCTAGTTGACGTCAGGATTTCGGCAGCAAACTCGTCGGGAAGTAGTAGCGCGGGTAGAGATCATAGCAGCATTGTTCAGCAGCGAGAGGCGTCGGCTAAAGAACGTCATGGCCGTGAAGAATTCTTGGCGGAGCTCCCTCTCCTCTTAATTCTCACGTGTATCTCTCTCGAATATGCTCTGTATTTTTTTTGTCTCCCCTTCAGTGCATGCGGCCCCTTTTTATAGGTGAGAAGACTATGTTATTTAAGGAAATATGATAAATTTGCACGTTGCATATTTAGTCCTTGTATCCCACGTGCAATATTTTTCCAATATTTCATCCGACACATTCCCTGAATATTGAAAGAATAATGCGAATATTCTCAGAAATATTCTCATATTCTAACTCGTCATCCCTTAACGGGAATATTTCATCCGACACCTGCTCTGAATATTGAAAGAATAATGCGAATATTCTCGAGAACATTCTCATATTCTCGAGAACATTTTCATATTCCCGGGAATATTCTCATATTCCAACTCATCACCCCTTAACGGGCCTAGCCAAATTCTCTTTCACCGTGGGCTTAATCCAATTTGTTAAATTAAAGCTTAGAACCATCAATTGAAGCCCATTTGCCACATGTCCAATGCGAATGCAATAGTAAATGCTCCTAAAACTATATGCTATGCAATTTAATCCTAATATTTTTTGTTTAGGGGTTAAAATTAATCCCTAAATTTTTGTGCATTAAATTACGAATGACCAATCAAAATTTAGGTGTCAACAAAGAGACTATTCTTGGTTCCATTAGATTGAACTAGACTGGTTGGTTCAATCCAATTCTCGATTCTAAAACCATCCAATCCTAGAAATTGGGAACTAATCCTCTCGATCAGGTTCCTGGTTCCTGGGTTGGACTAGACCAGACCAAGAACCAGTTACCCCCTATCTCGACATACGACATGCCAAACACGAAGACATCAGACGTAGGGCGACGTGGCTGGATGCGAGCTGTGGCCAATGTGCCTAGACTAAGGCAAAACAGGCCAGGGAAGGAAAAACAGGGTGGCGGTGTGTAGCACTTCCTACCCGGCTTGTCGGCAATGAATAGGGGCGAGCTCAATAGGTTGGACTACGTTCGTTCGCCTTGCACGCCTCCGAGCCAAGATCGTCAGGAAATCGAATCTAAATTGGGAAAACTAAAAAGAGGATAGTTGAGTCTTATCGTGTACTTGCCGCAAGGAAAGGGAAAACGTCGGCCGAGGGTTGTCAGCCTGGGCTCAAGCATGGCCTAGCTACTGCAGAACACCTTCTCGCTCTCGACCTCTCTCTCAATCTCTTGCCTCTCCCCCTCTCAATCTCTCTTTGAACCCCCTTTGGCTTGCTCCCCCTCTCTCCCTTTTAAGCTCACTGGCCGACGTGCGTGGCTTCCTGCCCTGCCAAATGCCATTGCCAGTTGGATCCCGACCCAAAAGCTGCACTCCTCACTCCTTGCTCTGCGTGTTTCTGTCCTTGCGTCCTTCGTCCTTTTTTCAAAGAGCGTGAGGGAAGAGAGAAGGAATGAAGGGGGCCGAGCCAGGGGAAGAAGGAAAAGAGAGGAGGCCGGACCGGGCCCAGTCAAAAAGAAATGGAACAAGAGAAAAATAAAGAAGGCAGGGCCGGCCTGGCCCGACACAGTCTCGCTTTTTTTTTTCCCCCTTCTTTTTTTTAAATAATAACTAGTTTAATTAATTTTTTTTTTTCTTTTTTTCATTAAAATATATTTATTAATATTAATGCAAATGTTCCTAATGTCTATATGCCATGCAATTTAATTAAAATTATTTTTGCTAGGGATAAAAAATTAATTCCTTATTTTCTATGCAATTAATGAATAATTAAACGGGTCGCCAAAATTTAATTGTCAACAATTCTCTTAACCTTAAACTCTTGTTGCTTATGTTTTAAATAGTCTATTGCACACCAACAAACTGCTTCTAAAGTTTGTTCAGACTCTGAACTTTGCACTCTAGGTGATACTTTTTCAATTCCGCTTTAAATTTGTAAAGAATTTAAAATCACCTATTTACCTCTTTCTAGGTGATACTTGCAAGCTCCAACACATTGAACTAAAATTGTTGTTTGCTTGGCTTACTACATCGGAATTTCCTTGTGTTGGGCCACTAGTTGGCTGGCCATTATAGAGAATTTGTCTGGATCATTGCTTTTATTTGAATGGATGAACCATTTTGAATATTCGATGATCATGTTACTAATTCTTTGAAAATTTCGTTCAACTTAATACAAGAACAAGCAATGAAGTAATTGCTCACGTCTTTTTCCTTTTATTTTTTGGGGGGGTGGGTAGACTTTAGTACAAGCATTATATTCGTATCATACACAGTAAGAAATGCAAACAAAGATGACACTACTCATGTCTTTGTCTAATAATAGTAGAGATTATCCCCAAATCTTAATGGGACGGTAGAGGGGAGGCCAATAGGTGGATTCACCCATTTCAAGATACAAGGGAAGCTGTAGGACTGCAGACAATATGATAGGGATGGCAGCCAGCAAAGTAATTGGGATGTAGATCCACTGTAACCGTTCGCTTAAGACGATTGTAAGAGCAGAACCGAACGCTACCATCGTAAAGACCAAAGAGAGGAAGAGAAAAGTGAGGCCCAATATCATTTTTCTCGGTAGTGAGTAGACGAAATCTTCAATGGCGTAGCGTGAAGTTAGAATAGCCAAGAACATCAAGGTGGCCGTGACAGAGGAGAAGAGAGCAAGAGCATCCGCAATCGCAAATATAATAAATGAGCTCTTCTTCAGAAAGATAGGGATCCCTGTATTGCCATCGTTGCCTCCAGGTGCTGTAAAAGCGGCAGCAAAAGCTACTGTAATAGTGAGAGTCGAGATGACGCTACAAGATGATGATGTATCTTTCATCCATTGTCCGGCCTCTTTGAGCAAATCTTGGCGTTGTTCTACAAAAATTTCCCAATATGTTTTCCCTCTCCTTTCGTCTTTTTTCAATTTCAGACTCTTAAAAGAAGGATCGCTCCCATCTTCCTCTTTCGATACCTTCACAAAAAAAAAAAAGGGCGCCTATTAATGTAAATATAAATTAAAAGCACAAAAGGGTGGCAAACAAATAAGATGAACTGACCTTAAACTTCAGACTTTTTAAAGAAGGATCGCTCATATCTTCCACTACCTTCAGAAAAATTAAGGGCACATCAATATGAATGTTAATTAAAAAGCACAAAATTGTGGTAGGCAAATAAGGTTAACCGACCTTAAACCACTGAAGTTCCCTCTGTATAAGAAAAGCTGCTCCAGAAACATCTGCCGATACACATCTTGGTGACCACTCTACTACTGCCTCCATCAAGCTATGTCTCGTCAACTCATCATCAGTCAAATATGGAGTTGTTTTGTGTGCGCTCATTAGTCTAAACAACTTCACATGTCGTCCCTTCACAACTTCTTTGAGCAATTCTTCTGTGATTTTTTTTTGCCACATCAACTCCGGAAGAAAAATCAAGCATATTTGGACCAAGTCAGAGATTCCGCGAGATGCAGCGTCAATGACAACGTTTGAAGTCAATAAATGATCCAATAATTTGGAAGTATCCACGGTATCAATCTTCTCGAGAAGAGCTAGATTTCCAAAATCATGCCTCGACTTCGATTCTACAATCCTTTTGATGAAAGAAACTGCACGTATTATTAGATAAGCAAATTTTCCAACAAGGAAGAATCAAAAGGTTAAAGAGGCTTTTACATTTGAGCCATATTGTTACGTCCACATAGTAGTTTAGAAGAAAATGATGGATGTAAGATATTAATCAAGAAAACAAACTTCATTTAGCTTGAAAATAAAAATGCATGCATCAGAGAAGAGGTGAATGTATTGATGAATACAGACAATGTTATGAGGAAAAAAAAATCCCTTTTTATTTATAAAAACGGGAAGATTCAATAATGGATCAATAGATCTATCTTCGATAGAGTATTTTTACAGATTCACCTAAAGGATACAAGACTTTGAATTAAATGGAACCGAATCATATCTTCGTATACGTATTGAGGTCCGATCCATTTTAATACCTATCATCTCAATGGATAACCGAAAATTTCAAATTCAGAGATCTCTACCTATGATAATAAGGTCCTTTTTCCTGTCAATACCAGCGCAGTTTCATGTACCTAGTTTTGTAGTAAGATTCGAGAGTGATATCATGAACCGCATGGCTACCGCCTCGAAGAGGAGAGAAGAATCATGTCAGCAAATTAAGAATTGATGATGAACAAAAAGGATATATGTCACACTCATGAAACGAAAATTGCACATGCAATAAAATTTAATAATGCTTGAATATGTTAGAAAACTTGCATTGATCCACCTATAGATGAAATCCAATTCTACATTTCTCAATTTTTCTGCCTGGCAATTTGACATTGAGTGAGACTTCTTGTCTTACTTTACGATTGTTATATATGACTTTAATCTGTGACCTATCTTATGATTTAGATATTAAAATGTATACAGAGATGTAGTCATTGTCCCTTCAATTTTTTATTTTTATTTTTGGGATAGGATCTATGAATGATATGCTTTTTGTCATGTTAGTCCATCAATTAAGCAGATTCACAGATTTACCTTTAGACCACTTCGGTTCTTCACGACCGCCGAATGATTTATTGACCAAGCATGGAGGGATACCTAAAAATCGTAATAGATAGAGTGAATACCAAGCGGATAAAGTTACTCGAATTGTACATACTTAATAAAAGAAGCGCAAGAAGCACCTACATTTGTAAATAATTTTTTCCCAAAAGCTGAGTCTAGCTCTACTACGGAAGTAAGATCTCATAGGCACCAGGCATGCCAACATTTTATCGAGTTCAGTAACCTCAGTTGCCGCTCGCAGTTCAGTAACTCCAGTTGCCGCTCGCTGGAAGGGTTGGCTTTCTAAAAAGAAGACTACGTCTGTTTGGACACAAGAAAGAAAAAGTTAATCCAAGGAAAGAGTGAAGGAAATGAAATAAGATGAGTGAATTAACAATCATACCCATATGGCCGGCCAGAGTAAGGCTTCTGATGGTACCATCATTTGGGGTGGATATTTGCTTGGCCAGGTACCAGATAACCTCCTTTTGATTAGGAGCCCATGAAATAGCAGTGGATAAGGCGAGGGCTACACTTTCGGGCTCAAAATTAATTTTGTCTATTAATGCCTTTACCATCCTTATTCTTCCACCTCGAGCAGCATTGCAGAGGGCCCTCCTTAAATTTAAATTTTCATTTTTTGAAGGCAAGAGCTTGACTAGGTTCTCGACCAATTTATCTTGTGCGGCAATAACCGCAACCTCAAGCACACTAACAGATTCATCCTCTACTGTCATAACTTCAAGCATCGCTGCTTTGCCTTTTTGAGAAAACTCTTGCTGGACATTTATCCAATCTCCTATCAGTGCAGCTCTAAGCAATGGTCGATAATTGCCATGGACCACCTCTGTTGGCATGACTACAAAAATTGCACATTAATAGTCCCTAGTCTTTTTGCACTTCTTGGCTTTTAGGTCAAGTATTATTATTGCACTTGCGCAAAGTCCCCATGAAATGCAAATACAAGCCAAGGGGCAGTCGTTTTCTCAACGCACATTTTTGTATGAGCGTGTTTATTTACTCCTTGAAAGTAAAAAATTATTTTTTTTGGCTTTCTCAATTATAATTCAAAATATTGTCCAGATTTCAAAAATTATGATGATTATTTATGAAATTATATGTGAGCATTTGTATGCTTAAAATTTAAAATATTTTTAACAAAGAAATGCCAAAATGCATGAAACACAAATTTATAGAAAAATGAAAATAAAAAGTTCAAAATGACGAACCTTTATCAGTTGTCGAGCCTTCTGAATTCCCTTCTTCATCAGCCACTTTGTTAACAAAAAAAGAGATAAATATAAATAACCTTAGAAAATTTAATTATACCTTATATGCTTTAAATCATCGATACATGACTAGCATCGGGCTCGTCATTGCATCGAATTTTCTGTATAAAAATTTAAATTTTCAAACAAAGAACATTTTAACGTTAAACTTAACATAGATTGTGAGGTTTTTTTTTTTTTTTTTTTTTTTTTTGAGATAGTATTGTATCATAAATTAGTTTTATGGGACCTTCTAACTTCCATATCTTGGACAATGTGCTTTTTAGTGAGTTTCTATTTATCGTTTGCCATTGATTCTATCCATGATATCATTCATTAATTAAGTCTACATAATTGTATCTATGTCCACAATTTCATGTAATAATCATGACAGAGTTATACATAAATAAAATAAATGAATTAACTTCATCACATCAATTCCATCAATTAATTCGATAAATTTATATGTCACAATTGACATAGGATACGTGTTTATAAGATTATTACTATGACCATAGCAATGAATTGCATGGAGTTTTCTTAAGTAAAGTGTATAGCTTAAATTTTATGCTTGATGGTTGGGATAAATAATTGATCTAATTTTCTTACAGAATCCATATTATTTTTCTTATTTCTTTGCCAAGAACATTTCACCACCCGTGTATCTTGGACGATGTGTCTGTTAATGAATTTTCTTCTTTAATGTTATTTTTATACTTTGTCATAAAAGTGACAACCATATCCTTTGACCAGTTTACTTTTAGATTAGAGCTACACTACATGATTTCTTTATGGAGACGACTATAGTGAATTGACTAGTTCGAGGATCATCACTTCAAAAGTTTAGTCTCATGTAATCTCTTAATGATAGATAATTAACTATTCAGAATCCATTTGTTTTGCGCTCTGCTCTTGATTAAATATGCTTTGCAGGACAATCAACTGCAAATTCAATTTGTATATTAAGTAAACATAGAAATAATTCGTCCTAATGAGGTGATTTTGGGACAATACTCCCTTATAAGAGGAAATATTCTGGTAATTAATTTTAATGAACTGGTCATTGAGTGCTTGAAGGTGACGAAACTAGGACTGACAAAAAGCAGTGGGATCATGATCAACAATTATAAGGGAACTTGTGGAGCCAAGTCAAACCAAATTAGGAGATTTGACTTTAAGTAATACATTTGGAAGGAATAATTATGTTCATAGGCCCATTAAAATGAATTAATTAGCTGTACTTGTGGCCACACATTGCTTTTGCTATTTTAGTCCGGGGAAATTGAAATTTTCAGTCCCTGTAGGTTGGGAAATCTCACTTTAATCTCTATATATTTGTCACGGAAAAAGGACATCACATGTGTTATAACTTTTATACAACGCTCACTTAAGTGCTATAACTTTTTTCCAATCATTTGAGTACCCTAACTTTTACATAACTCTTACTTGAGGACCACAACTTTTTTCCCAATCATTTGAGTGCCATTTAATTTTTCAATCAATTCTTGAGCGTGATAACTTTTTAAAAACGTTCACCATAAATGTTATTCCTTGTCGGATTTTTTACACGAGTGAACCTTTTTTTATTAAAAAAATTGACACTTAAATAATCAATTAAAAGTGATGGCACTCAAGTAGTTTTTAAAAATTATAGCACTCAGGTTAAAAAAAAAAAGTTATAACACATAAGTAAACGTTGTACAAAAATTATTGCACTTATGATGTCTATATCTCATTTTGTTACGATTCCCATCCTTATACAATTCTGTGGTGACAATTGAGTCACTTTGTCAAAATTACAAGGACAAAATGTGTTATTTCCCCGAATAATTTTAAAGTAAGTCTTTTTCAAGAAGAATAATTGTAATTTCTGATAAGTTAGTTGAACTTTCCAAATTATTTAGAAATCATTTTCCGTTGGCATAGTTTCAGAGCAATCCTGCCACGAAATAATGTCAATTTTGGTCTTTTTCAGTTCTAATGTTCAAATTGTGAAAAAGCGGAAACCAGAATTTCTACCAAACATATTGTCATTGATAAATGAAAACAAGAAATTGCAAAATTTCCTCGTACCAAATATTCCTTTAGAGTCCTACAAATTATTCTTCTTTCAAACTCTCTTCGTATTTCACAAGAATCTTATTAAAAAAAATGTCCGGACACTTATTAAGTAATAGAATAAAGAAATACTACAACTTTCAATACATGTACTGTCCCTGATGTTACTTATATTACTTTGAAATTAAAACACAATAAGTGTAATTTTTCCGATTTTGCCGTGGCCTTGTGGGATCAAATCAGAACAACAAAAAAGAAAGGAACATGCCTAGCGGTGGTGGCAACGTCCGCCCGCTGCTTTGGGTATCCATGGAGGATTCTTTGCCGCTACTTGTCGGGAGCACGGTAAAAATCTGAAGCAGAGAAGTGTATTATTTAAGGGGTTGAAGTCGAAGTTATTTGGCGTTCTCATGGAGATCTCCTTTTATAGATGGACTTGTGGATGGAGCCAAAGGTCCTGCTGGAGATGATGTATTATTCTCTTTTCCTGAATGACGTCTTCATTTCCGAATCTTATGACATCAGAAATTTTATGGAAATTCCTTTTATCCACAAAAGTGTAAATTTGGAAAATTAACTTGAAAAAAATACAAGCGTCACAGTATTAATTTTTATTTCTTCCACCATCCCCTGCTTCGCAAACAACACATTTCTGAGAATTTTTTTCTAAGTGCAGTAACGGTATAAAAATTTCTTTACATAAGCAGGTTTTATAAAATGACACATATACAATTTTAGTTTCAGCATGTAGATTTATATCTCCATTCTAAGACTACTTGCGTTAAAAAGGGGTAAAAAAAAAAAAAGACTTTTACACTAACGGTGTATGTAATATGAATCTATCTCTTCTCTCTCTCTCTCTCTCTCTTTTGGGTCAATCCTACTCTATTCCTACTCTAACGCTTAAACTTTTACCTTATCTCCTTACAGGGCAAAGGAGTCGAATCAACTCTTAAAACTAAATCGTCCCTACCCCAACTCTCCTTGAGAAGGTGGCGATTCGAACTTCCACTTTCCCCTTCTCATGTGAGAAGGGTACCCATTATGGGTTAACTAAATATATTAATTGCTCTATACCACATCAATTCTCAATTGTGGAACCTCTAATATAAATCACACGTATATCCTAGCAATCTGCCTCTCACGTGTAAACTACAACTTACACGTAATCATTCTTCTCACCTCTTTTTTCTTTACTTTTATTTTTTATTGCCAACTCAAAAAGTCTTCCAAACATAATTTGAGTCTATTTGTGCTAATATGTCCTTGTAAAAGTGATACGTCAACATATTTAACATAACCTCATAAAATGAGAACATCGTTATCCTCAATTAATTTTTTCAAGTACATTTTACTTACTGTGAGTATTCTGAAAAGCTTATCAGAATTTCTTCCGAGAAAAGAATAATGAACCAAATATGGAATTCAGTTTATCAATGGAAAAATAAGAAATGATAAGGAAAAATTTAGATGGAAGGTTAATTAATGGAATTAGTAAAACCAAAGAGGAAAAATTATTTATTTGCACCGGGAGACATGAGCACGTTTGAAAGTGTGAAATCATTTATGAAAATATCGAGGACTCTTCTGGAATTGTATACATGTCATGCAAGAGGAAAGAGAGAAAAGAAGAAAAGAGATCTAGAAGATCATTAGTATGTGGCAATTGACTCTTAGGGTACGATCATTTGTGGAAAATGTAGCATTTTTGAAAAATATTTTTAGCGAATCCATTTTACAGAAAAATATAATTATTTTCCGATATTCGAGTAAAATTTGAAAATGAAGCGAAAAATATTTTTCGCTATTTGGAAAGGAAAATATTTTCCTCCATGCACTCTTTTTCAATAAATTTTATTATTTTATGTTTAAAATCTATTTTTTAATTTTTCAAAAAAAATTAAAATCAAATTTTTTTATTTTTCTTTTCTTTCCTTTTATCTTCATCTTCTTCAGCCGGTCGCCGGCCATGGCAACGGTTAGCAACTAGCCAAAGGTGAGCTCAAGCTCGCCCGATGTTGACAAGCTCGAGGCTTACTTGTGACCAGTCGCCGGCTATTGTCATGGCTAGCAACCGGCTAAGACAAAAGTAAAATAATAATAATAATAATAATAATTAAAAATATGAATTTTTTTTTTTATAAAAAAAGGAAAAAAGAAAGATGGAAATATTAACATGGGTGTGAAGATAAGAGCAAGTGAGTGAGGAAAATAATTTTCTCATCTTGAAAAGTGGAAAACATTTTTCCCTATTTTAAAATATTTTTTTAGTCGATGGAAAATGTTTCCCCCGATCAGTTCATTTTCTTTGAAATGAACGTCGAAAAATCTAAAAAACATTTCCCCAAAAATCATTTTTCGTGAAACAAACAGAGATTCTACTTTTTGCAAAAGTTAATCTTATATAGTGTAAACTGAGGATATTCCAAACTTTTACATGATCCAATAATAGTGAGCATTTATAAAATGCTTTGTAGATAGGTAAGATGTAACTCGTTAAAAGTAATGGCTCATAAAAGTAAAAAGAGCACAATAATACTAGCCAAATGGCCGACAGAAGATGTCATTGGAGTGGAGAATGCTGCCAAAGTTCCTCACCAAAAGGATGTGACATTCCAACGTGAAAACGTGAGTTGTCTTAGGCGACGCCACTGCCCGCGTCAATATAGACAATTTTCGTAATTTTTTTCACTCACTTAATTATCACAAATTTAAAAATTAATCACTAAAATATCACTATTTAAAAAATCAATCACTTAAGTGCATGCCAATTTGCCTCACTGAAAAATCCACTACTAATCACGAGCAAGGCAGCCTCACCCAAATCTAGTGAGAGCCTTCGAGGCGGCCTCCTGGCAAAGCCTCTCGCCTGCAACCTACGAAGGCCTCGCCCAGGGCCTTCATGGCCTCATCGACCATTCGGTTGGTGAACAAAAATAAATAAAAAGTGACTAAAAGTTTTTAAAATGAATAAAAAATCAAAACTTTTTAAAAAAATTACAAAAAATCCATATAGGACGATTTGCGGAAATGTTATTTAAATTATCAATTTTACTTCGATATTGCACTTAAGTAAATAAAAAAAATGGCGCTTAAGTAAGTGACTCATGAAAGTTATGACACTCCTACTATACTTGTCTCCTTCTTTTGATATCTTAAGCAAAGAAGTACTTTCACGCATATGAAGACTTGAAGTGAATTTAAAATCAAATTGAAAATTAATTAACGGAATTATTAAAAAAAAACAAAGAGGAAATGTTTTTTATCTTAACCGAGAGACATGAGCATGTTTGAAAGTGTGAAATCATGTATGAAAATATCGAGAACTCTCCTCGAATTGTAAACATGTCACGCAAGAGTAAAGAGAGAAAAGAGATTTAGAAGATCATTGGTATATGGCAATTGACTCTTACTCAAGCCTTATTCTACTGTTGGCAGAAGTTAAATCTTATATAGTGTAGATTGAGGATATTAAGAACTTTTACATGATTCAATAATAGCGAGCATTTATAGAATGCTTTACAGATAGGTGCGATTTAACTAGCTAAAAGTAATGATCCATAAAAGTAAAAATAGCACAGTAATACAAGCCAAATGGCCGACAGAAGATGTCACTTGAGTGGAGAAAGCTGCCGAAGGACGTGACGGCCTTGCCTCTTTTCACGTGGATGAAGACTTGAAGTCGAAGTGAATTTGTGTTGTCATCGATTTTCTCTGCCAAAGTTCCTGCCGCGAACGATGTACCATTCTCTTTTTACTGAATGGCGACTTCTTTTCCTAAATTTATGACACCAGAAATTTTATGGAAATTCGTTTTATTTACAAAATTGTAAATTTGGAAAATTTACTAAAAGAAGATACAAGTGTAATTTCACTTAATCATCTTTTTTTCTCTTCTTCCATCATCCCCTGCTTTGCAAACAGCATATTTCAATGGACTTTATTTAGTGCACTACCGGTATAAGAATTTCTTTATATAAATAGGTTTTATAGAATGACAAATACATATCACATTTTTAGCAAGAAAAAAACTAAAAAACTAAAAAAATCATAAATCTATTGTATTAATACCAGTTCAGTTTTAAACCTTTTAATTAGACCAATTTAACCTTAAATATTTTCGCATTTGTACCAATTCAGTCCATTGGCTAAATTAGGCAGGAAATCGTTGATGCGGACACCAGCGATCCCACATGGCATTGTCAACACTAACTTAGACATTTTAAAACAATTTTTTCAATAATTTTTCAATTTTGTATTATTTTTTAAAAAAATTTCCTCTTTTCTTTTTTTCTTTCCTTTTTTCTTTCCTTTTATTTTCTTTGGCTTGTGGTCCATACCAACCATGGTCAACGACTGACCACAAGCAAGAGCGAGATCCTCGCAGCCTGGGCAAGGGCCGCCCTCGCCGAATCAAGCGAGAGCTCAACCCTCATTGCCTCACCCCCGCTGAGTCTGGTGAAGGCCACCCTTGCCTGGGATGCAAGGGTCTCCCCTCACTAGATCTAGCAAAGGCTACCCTCGCCTGTGGCCCTCTTGCCGATTGCCAACTACGTGACGTCCTAAATTTTGACTTATTTTAGAATATATGAAATTGTCATTTTATCAATGCGCTATTAATTACATTTACTCTGAACTAGCCCTTTATGAGTTAACTAACTATTCAGAAAGGTAATTAGAGATCGATACGCGTATAACCAGCAAATTCAATCAAGGATAGGCCGCTCGAGTATAAGAATCAAAGAGGGGTGATACCATGCTGTTGTAAGCCAATTAGCAAATGGAAATAAATCGATTCGACAGAAATACAAGGTCGGATTGCGGATGATTCCGCACGACTTCAATATTAACTGCGAACGACGTTAACCGATTTCCTTTTGGCCTTGTACTCAGGGTGAACAATTAGCCCCTTATGATTACATGATAATCAACGATCGCCCTGATTTAAATAGGCATGATTATGGATTGAAAAGCTATCAATTACGGGTCAAACGTGCGGAAACTCCTAAACACCGCCCGATAATTAGGTCGTACTAAAATCGCGATTGATCGATTTTAACTACGAATTTCAATATGATTTCGGGTATCAAAGTTGCAAGGACATCGAAGACTAAGATATTAGACAATGTCTCATTGATTTTTAAATTTATCGGTAAGCTTGAGAATTATCAGAAAATGATTCAATGAGCCGAAAAATTGAAACCAATAAAAGATGGACCGACTGAAGGCCTAATGGGCCTTGTGCCTATTAGGGGTCGGCCATGTGGGCCCCAAGCTAGCCCAAGTGGGCCCAATTAGGCCCACCAAGCTCAACTTCAATCCTTTGAGCCCAATAGCATTTTCAAGCTCGTTTCTCATCCTTTTGAGCTCGAACCAATTTTATTCAAGCCTGTATAAAATTCTAGCCCGTATACATGCATAATATAGTATATTATACTTTGGAAAATTACCAAATTGCCCTTTCT
Organism: Corymbia calophylla; assembly: GCA_014182845.1. Lineage (NCBI taxonomy): Eukaryota > Viridiplantae > Streptophyta > Magnoliopsida > Myrtales > Myrtaceae > Corymbia > Corymbia calophylla. The sequence continues at coordinate 35,324,052 of CM024695.1, forward strand.
AGAAGCTAGTCATAAATGAAAGAGGACAAAAGGCAAGAAAGTCAAGGGAAATGATCGAAATTTTGGGAAATTGGACATGGCTTCTTGAGAAGCCAAATAAGAGAGATATTTCTCTCTCTCTCTCTCTTTCTTTCCCCCATTTCAGCCAACCACCCTTCCCCCCCTCTCTTTCTCACTTTTCTTCTCATTTTTCTCTCTTTGCCTCTTCTTTTCTTCTTGTTTCTTCCCCTTGGACGCCCCCTTGCTGTATAGACCACCACCGCTCGCCATCCTTGCCGCCGCTTTAGAGCCATCCAAGCCACCACGCAAGCCTGCCGTTTGCCCCCCATGCTGTCCACCTATCTCCCTCTCTCTGAGTCTCACCGCACCGGAACCTCATCCGCAGAGACCCATTTTGCCGGTGTCACTTCTTGACGTGCTGGAGTAGCCGCGCGTTCTCCTCATCGTTAGATTAATTAACCTTGGTTAGATAAAGTACCCGTGGTTAGATAAAGTAACCATGGTTGACCGATAGTTAAGTTAATTAATTTGAGTTGAATAAAGTAATTATGGTTGATGGTTAGTTAGGTTGATTAACTACAGCTAGTTAATTAACCATGGATTTTATGTGGTTAAGTTTAGTTAACCATGATTAAGTTTAATTAATTATTAATTTGATTTAAAATGTGGGAAGCCAAGAAAAATGTGGAGCGAGGGCCATTTCTGCAATCCCGTGCTTTTGAGTGTGACAACTTTGTCATGTTTTTCCTCCGCCATTGGATTCAAGTGGTTTAGTATCAGCTGTTCGATTAATGCGTGTTGTCAGCGTTTCTGGATCACTCCCATTGGTGGAGAACTTGTCGAATCGGCCACTCGAAAGTGCCAAAATCACGGCATTGCCCTGCTTCAATTTTTCTTCAATCATCCCCTTCTTTCCAAACAACATATTTTTAAAAAAATTTTAATCAGTGCCCTAACATTGTCACAATTTCTTTACATAATCTGGTTTCTATAGAATGACACCTTCAATTTTTATTTTTAGCATGTAGATATATTTCACAATTAGGTTATGCTCCCATTTTGAGATTGCTTATTTAAAAAAGACTTGCACTAATCATATATATATTCAAAATGCTTTTATTTTGTACATTGGCGAAAGAAAATTTTCTTCACACAAATAGGTTTTACATGTACATTTAGCTTAACGTGGGTATTCTCAAAAGCTCGATATCACAATTTTTTCTAAGAAAAAAGTTATTAACTGAATATGGAATTTATGTTATCTTTCAGAAAGCAAAGAAAATGGGGAGGGCACAAATATAGATGGGAAAGTTAAGTAATGAAATTAGCTCATTATTTAAAAGAATAAATATGGAACGTTTTTCACATTCATTGTAAGGCAAAGACATGTTTGAAAAAGTGCAACTATGTATGAAATTATTGAGCACTTTTATCTTCTCCAATTATACGCGTGTCACACAAGGACGTCTTTTGTACAACCACTCTTTTGGCCCAACATCGGGCGACTCAAAAGAAGTCATTGAATTCAAGGATGCTGCCAAAGTTCCTCACCCCAGGGAGGCGACATGTTTGCCATCTTCTCCAAAGTTCGGACGACGTCATTGCTTACATCCTCAAGAGGATAGTTGGGTCATGTCCTGACATGGATTTTGACACTTGCAAGGTGTCTCGCATGAAAAGATTCGGAAGAGATAGAGATAAGGCATATGCATGGAAGAGACGAGAGAGACAGGTTTCATCTTTGAGCTTTGCTACAAATAGACTACCGACAAATAGCGTCTGAAAACATTTCGACTTCCACGCAATGGTACCCCAGTAATTTTTACAAACTTCGAGGGTGATTCATTGGAGACAGAGAGATAGAGTCGGATCATTTTCGGTTCACCGGGCTGGGACGAGGTTAATCTAATGACTTTTTGATAGCCAAAAGATAGACATGGTCTCATTCAAAATAGAAACACTACTGTCACTAGATATCTGGATTTCATCAGCAAGAACGACGTTAGTGAGCTTTTAACTTTAGGGCGCTAAGATGCGAAGATAACCTCTTCCCTCCAACTGATATAGCAAGAATTCTAGAAAAAGTATTCTAAACCACCGGTCCCCTGTCTCAAGCCTTTTTCAACACCGAAAAAATCCTCCCAAATCCCCATTCAAGGTACCAAATGTACAGTTAGAGGTGCACGCTCCCAAAACAAGCCAACACAAATTATGTCAGACTCTTATCCTTCTTTAGGATGGAACAGAGGAGCAGAAATCATGTAAAGGAAATCAATTTTGCAGAGGTTGAATCCGATGATCAGGTGAACTTCTTAGCCGTTCGTTGGTGTTTATCAAGTTCAACTGGGGCTACCTAATCACATTTGTTTGTCCAACAACGATTGCAGATCATCATATCTCTCTCGAATAGCAGATGCCTGGTCGATAAGTAATTTACAATTGCTCAATGTAATGTGTTTCTTCCACATCCCCTTCTTTGCAAACGACATATTTCAGTGGATTTTTATCTATTGCTCTAACATTGTCAAAATTTCTTTACATAGGCAGGTTTTATAAAGTGACACATAGTCAATTTTTGTTTTTAGGATGTATATTTATTTCATAAAAAGGTTTATGTTCTAATTTTGAGACCGCTTGTGTAAAAAAGACCTTTAAACTGACAAATTGTTTAAAATAAATCCTACTTCAAAGGGCTTTTTATCTCATTGCCAATTCAAAAAAAATCTTCTAGACATAATTTGAGTTTGAATTGCGTGAATTGCGCATGTGCACCTTCTCGTAAAAGAGATACATTGACATCTCTGACTTTACCTAATAAAATTAGAACATCGTTGTCCTCAATCAATAAATTTTTCATATACGTTCAGCTTTATGCGGGTATTCTTGAAAGCCTAACATTACAATTTCTTCTAAGGAAAATAATTAATTTAAAATGGAATTATATTATCTTTGAAAAAGCAAGGAAAATGGGGACGATAAGAGTGGAAACAGAGGTCCTAAGTATGACTCAAAACCACTTCGTCCGGACTTTGGGGTAATCGATGAAATTAGCTCATATATTAATGGGCAATTATGTGTGAAATTATTGAGTACCTCGTCTTCTCGATTGGACACATGTGACGCAAGGACATCCGTTACAGCACTTTTTTTGCTCAACATTGGGCGGCTTGACTTAAAGTTGTCATTGAAGTCAAGAAAGCTGCCAAATCACGAGGATGTCACACTCCTGCCTCTCACCAAAAGTTTGTATGTCCTGACATGGATCGCCACTTCGTCCGGACTTCGGGTAATCGATGAAATTAGCTCATATATTAATGGGCAATTATGTGTGAAATTATTGAGTACCTCGTCTTCTCGATTGGACACATGTGACGCAAGGACATCCGTTACAGCACTTTTTTTGCTCAACATTGGGCGGCTTGACTTAAAGTTGTCATTGAAGTCAAGAAAGCTGCCAAATCACGAGGATGTCACACTCCTGCCTCTCACCAAAAGTTTGTATGTCCTGACATGGATCGCCACTTCGTCCGGACTTCGGGTAATCGATGAAATTAGCTCATATTTTAATGGGCAATTATTTGTGAAATTATTGAGTACCTCATCTTCTCGATTGGACACATGTGAGGCAAGGATGTCCTTTACAGCCCTGTTTCGGCTCAACATTGGGCGACTTGACTTAAAGTTGTCATTGAAGTCAAGAAAGCTGCCAAAAATTTCCCTCACGAGGATGTCACATCTTACCTCTCACCAAAAGTTTGTGTGTCCTGACATGGATTACCACTTCGTCCGGGACTTCGGGTAATCAATGAAATTAGCTCATATTTTAATGGATAATTATTTGTGAAATTATTGAGTACCTCATCTTCTCGATTGGACACATGAGAGGCAAGGATGTCCTTTACAGCCCTGTTTTGGCTCAACATTGGGGCACTTGACTTAAGTGTCATAGAAGTCAAGAAAGCTGCCAAAAATTTCCTTCACCAGGTGTCACACTCCTGCCTCTCACCCAAAGTTCGTGTGTCCTGACATGGATTCTGACACTTGATAAGTGTCTCAAAGTCAACATGGAAAGGCATGGAAGAGATAGAGACGAGGCATCTGCATGGAAGGGATACGAGAGTCAGGTTTCGTCATTGAGCAATGCTACATATACAACAGAAAAATACAGGCTGCAAACATTTTCGACTCCCTCGCAGTGGCACCCCAGTAATTTTCAGAAACTTCGATTAAGACATCCCTACCCTTCAGTTAGATAAGGTCCCAATTTTGTGCACCTAATTTTTATGGCAGCCTTCCATAGTGCTATATTAAACCACTAGCATGCTACAACCACAAAGAAGGATAGAAGAATTGTGTCGGTAAAATTTGAAATATTAAAATTGCACAATGCAATTAAGTTTTGTTGGTTAGAATTATATGCAAACTAAGAATGAGTTATACATGGATTGTGAGAACACTAACAAAAAAAGCGTGAATGCATATGGGTGCACAAAGATAGGAAAAAGAAGAAAGTTAATTAAGGAAGAAGAAGAGCGGTAGAGCTTAATATAGAAATCAATTTAAATTGTTTGAGGATGGAAAAGCTTCAATTTAAATTTACAGTCTATTGTAAAGATGTTTGTACTAACACAATTTTTAGGTGAATCCTTCAAAATTACCATTTTGACCGTTGTTTGTGATACATGATTATTGTTCATTAGTTTTCAATTAGGGATATTTTTGGAAATTGTGGATCAGTTGAGAATGGTACTAGATTTACTTTCTAACATAGAGATGGCGCACTACCAAATCTGCAAGAAGTCGATGGTCTCGAACAAGGAAGACTTTCATGAGAAAGTTAGGAGAAGGCCTCGCCCATCAACACTAATTATGCTTGAATATCTAAAGAATAAGTTAGATCAACCTAGCGACTTAGAAATCCAACTTCGCTAGTTCCCATACCTACGTTTGGCAATTTGATTTTTACTATGAAATGTTTTCCTCCATTGTTGGTCGGAAAAATTTCCTCCAATGTTCACGATCGGTGAATTACAAAATTGAATGTCACCCATACATAACTCTAATATAACCAAACAAAAATAATAAAGAAAAGGATCAGAGAAAACCAAAATCAGCCTGCCCTCTCTTTCTTCCTTTCTTTCTAATGGTTCAATCATGGCTGCTGTACTATCGCCGAACCCCACCCAGCCGTCTCTGGCGGCCAGCCTCATTGCATCCACCGGTGTCTCCATTGTGGGTCCTACCACGGTGAGGTAATCGTTGCCGACAATGGCAAAAGGAGCAGAGAAAGGCGGGCTCGAAAGAACAAATATATCGAACTTTGACAATTTCTCTATTTATGAAAGACTAAAGGAACTATTAATTAACTCATGTGTTCAGCATCATCATCGTTAAAATGGACATTTACGATATTGCAATCGGGATAAATAAACCTAAGGTGTTGAACTTCTACCAATTATCTTCTTTTTTTTAATTGTTAAAAGAATTTCCATATATTACCAAAATGATACACAATAGAAAATCTTAAAAGTCATACTAACAAGGTAAGCCAATATAGTTCCTAAACAAACCAAAAACCAGAAATCAGAGTACAACATCATACATGGTTAGCAAAAATAATCACAGGCTTGTCCTTCAAGAATAGATTTGTGATTGCATTAAAGCGAAAGTATCGATGACCCGATCACTGATTCACACGGCATCATTAATGATAAGCACACACCGGGATCTCTGTTTATAGTTACAACTTATGTGTGCCTAGGTTCAACATTCTCAATACCATCATCGTACGAAGACAATATAAATATGTTGAAAAAGCTCAACTGTGACACATGTGAGAGTGAGCTCTATAACCAATGCAATGAACTAAAACTTTAAACTAAAACACGTTGAATGAACACATATTTGACACCGACAAATGTAATTTTGCATAATCTTTTTTTCTTTTCCATCCCTAGCATTGCAAAAGACAAATTTCAATGGACTTTATTCCATGCACTAGCGGTGTAAAAACTCTTTGTATAAGCAGGTTTTATAGAATGACTTATACAATTTTTAGTTTTAGCAAGTAGGTTTAATCCAGAAATAAGTTTTTCTATTCTTAGATTGCTTATGTATAAAGAAAATTTTACACTAACAGCATATGTAATTTGAGTCCTATTTCAATGGACTTTCATTCTATAAAAGGCCGGTTCACACAAGCAAATTTGAGTTTGAATCGCACTAATTTGTTCTTTGAGTATGAGAAATATTGACATTTTTGACTCTATCTCATAAAATGAGAACATTGTCATCATCAATTAATAATTTTTTTTCATATACATATAGCTTAATGTGGGTATTCTCAAAAGCTCAATATCACAATTTTTTTTAAGAAAAAATTGTTAACTGAATATGGAATTCATGTTATCCTTCAGAAATCAAGGAAAATGGGGAGCGTACAAATTTAATTGGGAAAGTTAAGTAATGACATTAGCTCATAATTACAAAAAAAGAAAATAAAGATAGACCGTTTTTCACATGCATTGTGAGACAAAGACATGTTTGAAAAAATGCAATTGTGTATGAAATTACGGAGAACCTTATCTTCTCTAATTATACACCTGTCACATAAGGACGTCTTTTTGGACAACCCCTTTTTGGCTCAACATGGGGCAACTTAAAGATGTCATTGAATTCAACGATGCTGCCAAGGTCGTGACCCCCGAGGATATCCTGACATGGATTTTGACACTTGCTAGGCGTTTTGCATGAAAAGAGATATGGAAAAGATAGAGAAAAGGCATCTGCTGAAAAGGATGAGAGAGAGAAAGATTTCATGTTTGAGCTTTGCTACATGGCCCAACAAATAGTGTCTGATAACCTTTCGAGTCCCTCACAATAGCACCCTAGTAATTTTTATGAACTTTGAAGGTGAATGTTTGGTGAGAGAGAAGGATCATTCTCGGTCCGCCAAACTGGGACCAGCATATGACAACAAACATCATATAACCACCTTATCGGCATGAGGTACCCTGGCAACCAATAAATAGCGATATTACAAGTTTGATATGAGGTACAACACTTACAGTATGTGACGCCCCATAACCAAAGTACAGCGGAGTAGCTACACTTAAAAACTCAGAAATGGTTAAAACCACAATGGGAATCCCGTTTGACAGTATACGACAAAAAATAAGTGTCCTAAGGGCTAAGAGCATGATGCATTTGAATACTTGATGATCCTCATCACAAATGTTCCTCCTGGCTAATGGTGCCTTCGACCATTTCAACGCCCAAGTCAATAACTTAATTGAGCGATGGGGAGACAGCTACCAAAGTAGTTGGGATGTAACTCCACTTCTACCTCAGGACGATGATGACTTTTGCTCAACAAATTAGTTGGGATGTGAATGTATTTGGGTTATTTTATTGTCTTGTGCTCTTTGATAGTTAACTGCTATGTGACTTTTACTCAGCTTTTTATGGAGACCATATATTGTTGTTTGGTTAATCTTTTACTTCTCTTATCTCAATAGACTCTTAAATTAAGACAACCCACCCTTGGATGAAATAAGGTCCCAGGTGTGTGTACCTCGTTTTATGGCAGCACTCGGGAGTGTTATCTTGAACCACCGATATGCTGCAACCACGGAGGAGGAGAGAAGAATTGTGGCGATGGATTTGAAATATCAAAGTTGCACAATGTGACTCTACTTTGTTGGTTAGAATTAAATGCAAACCAAATACGAGTGATCCGTGCAATTTGAGAATACTAGCAAAAAGAGAAAAAAAGAAAAAGAAGAAGCTCCCACACGTGTAAGCACAAACATAGAAAAAAGAAAACGTTAATGGAGGAAGAAGGAAGATAGAGCTTATTATAGAAATCTAACTGTAATTGTCCGAGGATGGAAAAGCTTCAATTTAAATTTATAATCTATGGTAGAGATATTTTTAATCACAAAAGTTTTATGTGGATCTTTGTAAATTACCATTTAAACCATTATTTAATATGCATGGTTATTATTCATTAATTTTCAGTTATGGATACTTTTGAAAATTTCAGGCCGCAGCTAAGAATGATATTGGATTTACTTTATAATGCAGAGGTCTTGAACAAGGATAAATTTTGAGAAGTTAGAGAAGGCCTTTTCTGTCTTGGTCAATTATGTTTTAATATTAAAAAAATAACTTTAATCAACCCGTGCTACCTAGAAATCCAACTTAACTAGTTCTTGTACCTACATTTGGCAATTTAATTATTACTGTAGACTTGTGGCGATATATACATATATACACACACTGAATGTCAACTTCATTTCCATAGTTTATGACCATAAAAATCATATGAAAATTCCCTAGTGTAAATTTGTAAAAATTTACTAGAAAAGATATAAGGGTAATTCACATAAGGGATAATGCCATGAAAAATCCTAAACTTTACCCCCTATGACACAAAAAACCCCAAACTTTGCATTGTGTGACATATTTACCCCAAACTTTGCATTGTGTGACATATTTACCCCAAACTTTGCCTCGTGTGACACATTTACTCTGAACTTTTTTTTGTGCCACCAAAAATCCTAAACTATGCCACTTGTGACAATTTTACCCTGAACTATATTACTTATGACAAATTTACCCAAAGTTTTTTTAGGCCGAAGGGCATTTTCGTCATTTTCTATTTTTTTCTTTTTTTTTTTTATTAAAGGGAGGAAGCCGGCGAGGCCATCCTCGCCGGCACCGGAGTCGGGCGAGGGTCCGGCGGCCCTCACCCGACACCGGCCAGGGCCTCCCAGGCCCGGGCGAGGGCGGCCTGGCCTAGGCGGCTAGATCCGACAAAGGGCCGCCCGCCGGATCCGGCGAGGCGACCTTCGCCCGAGTCGGGCGAGGGCGCCCTCGCCCGCCGAGGCTCGGGCGGCCCTCGGCGGCGTCGGTGAGGGCCGCCCAAGCCAGATTCAGCTCGGGTGGCCTCGCCGGATGCGGGTGAGGGCTGCCCAGGCCAGATCGGGCGAGGGCCACTCGAGCTAAATCTGGCCTGGGCGGCCCTCGTCGGCGTCGGGTGAGGCTCGCCCAGGCCTGGGCGGCCCTCGTCGACGTCGGGCGAGGGCCGCCGGACCCTCTCCCTACTCCCGCACGGCTTCCATCCTCCCTTCCCTTCAAAAAAAAAAAAAAAAGAAAAAAAGAAAATGACGGAAATGCCTTCACCCAAAAAAACTTTGGGGTAAATTTGTCATAAGTAATATAAGTCAGGGTAAAATTGTCACAAGTGGCATAGTTTAGGGTTTTTGATGACACAAAAAAAAGTTTAAGATAAATGTGTCACACGGGCAAAGTTTGGGGTAAATGTGTCACACATGGCAAAGTTTGGGGTTTTTTGTGTCAAAAAAAAAAAATTTAGGGTAAATGTATCACGGGGGTAAAGTTTAGGGTTTTTCGTGGCATTATCCCTTCACATAATTATCCTTTTTGTTTTCTTCCACTATCCCCTTTTTGCAAACAACATATTTCAATGGATTTTTTTATGCCGTGTACTAATGGTGTAAAATTTCTTTAAATAAACAGATTTAATAGAACGTACATATATAATTTTCTTTTAAGCATGTAGATTTATTCCATAAACAAGTTAATGTTTTTATTTTGAGACTGTTTGTGGAAAAAGACTTTTATACTAACAATTTATGTAGTATAAATTCTATTTCAAGGAGCTTTATTATGTACAGTAGCAATGTAAAAAAAATTTCACACTTATTATGTACAGTAGCAATGTAAAAAAAATTTCACACAAGCAAGTTGTATATAAAGTTTTATCTTTTTTCACGTAACTTTATTTGGTAATAAGTTCATATTTCCATTCGAAGACAATTTGTGTAAAAAAATCTTTGATGATGACGATTAATACTTTTATTCACCATAGTTAGAAAACATGGAGAATATCATTCTCTTCGCTTCTTTTTACTCTACTATTATTTTCATCACCAACTTAAAAGATATTCAAAACATAATTTCAAGGGAAAAGGACACCAAAGACCTCAAACTATGCCCCTTGGGACAATTTTACCCTGAACTTTTTTTTGTACCATAAAAAATCCCAAACTATGCCACTTGGGACAATTTTACCCTAAATTTTTTTTTGTGCCACCAAAAACCCTAAACTATGCCACTTGGGATAATTTTACCCTAAAATTTTTCTTGTGCCACGAAAAAACCCTGAACTATGCCACTTGGAACACATTTACCCCAGACTTTTTAACCGAAGGGCATTTTCGTCTTTTCACCTTTTTTTTTTTCTCTTCCTCTTCCTGGCAGGGGAAGCCGGTGAGGGCCCTCGCCGGCGGCGCCGTCCGGCTAGGGCGGCACTCCCTGGCGCAGGGCGAGGGAAGCTCTCCCCGACGTCGGGGGAGGGACGCCCTCACCGGATCACGCGGGGGCGGCCCGCCGGCTCGGGGGGCGAGGGTCGCCCGCCGGATCTGGGAGGGCCGTCCCGCCCTTGGCGGATCTGGGGGGGCAACCCTCCTCGGCGTCGGGCGAGGGTTGCCCCCGCCCGATTCGGCGAGAGCGACCCTCGGGCGAGGGTCGCCCGCCGAAAGGCAAGGGTTGCCCCCGCCCCGCCGGATCGAGGAGGACCGCCCTCGCCCTTGCGCGGTCCGGCTAGGGCAACCCTCCCCGGCGTCGGGCGACGGTTGCCCCCGCCTTATTCGGGCGAGGCGACCCTCGGGCGAGGGTCGCCCGCCGAAGGCGAGGGTCGCCCCCCCCCCCCGGATCGGGGAGGACCGCCCGCTCGCCCTCTCGGATGCGGCGAGGGCGACCCGCGCCGATCGAGGGCGGCCCTTCGGCTTCCCTCTCGCCATGGCCTGCGAGAGGGGAAGAAAGGAAGATAAAAAAAAAAAAAAGTGAAAATACGAAAATGCCCTTCGCTTAAAAAGTCCGGGGTAAATGTGTCCCAAGTGGCATAGTTCAGATTTTTCGTGTAAAAAAAGTTTAGGGTAAAATTATCCAAGTGGCATAGTTTAGGGTTTTTGGTGACACAAAAAAAGTTTAGGGTAAAATTGTCTCAAGTGGCATAGTTTTAGGTTTTTTATGGCACAAAAAAAAAGTTCAAGATAAAATTGTCCCAAGGGGCATAATTTGGGGTTTTTGGTGTTCTTTTCCCTAATTTCAATATGAATCATGCTAATGTGGCTTTCTTTCCCACATAGAATGATGACAACATCGTGATCAATTAATAAAATTTTTATATACATTTAGCTCTCAAAAAGCTTACTATCACAACTTTTTCTAAGAAGAATTATTAATTAATTATGGAATCTATGTTATCTTTGGAAAAAGTAAGAAAATGGGGAGGATACAAATTTAGATGGAAAATTAATTAATGAAATAAGCTATTTTTTAAGAGATAAAGATAGAGCGTTTTTCACGTGAATCGGGGACAAAGACATGCCTAAAAAAGTGCGTTTATGTATGAAATTATTGAGCACCTTATCTGTAATTATACACGTGTCACACAACGACGCCATTTGGACAACCCTTTTCGGCCCAACATGGGGCGACTTAAAGATGTCATCGAAGTCAAGAGATCCTATTAAAGGTCGTCACCCATAAGTATGAGACATTCTAGCGTCTTCTCCAAAGTTCGATCCTCCAGAGGAAAGTCTGGGTCGTGTCCTGACGTGGATTTTGACACTTGCTATAGGTGTCGCATGAAAAGACGTGGAAGAGATAGAGACAAGGCATCGGCACGGAAGAGATAAGAATGAGAGAGAGAGAGAGACAGGTTTCCTCATTGAGCTTTGCTGCAGGACCGACAAATAGTGTCTGAAAACATTTCATTCCCCCGGAATGACACTCCAGTAAATTTTATAAACTTCGAGGGTGATTTTTTGGTGAAAGAGAGAGATATACAGTCCGATCATTTTTGGTCCACCAGGGTTGTTTGTTTTTTTTTTTTTTTTTTTTTTGTAACAACCAGGGCTGTTTGTTTTTCTTTCAATTTTTCTATTCATTTATTCTTTTGTTCTCTAAAACAGTAACGTCCATTAGTATGTAATTAAATCCTAATACTTTCAAAAAGTGTAATTAAGTCCTCTAACTTGTCGAATTGATCCAAATAAGTCTTTTCATTGATTGCACTTTTAGAAAATTTTAGGACTTGATTGTACCTTTTACAAATTTTAGAACTTGATTGCACTTTCGTAATAATTTTAATGACTTAATTGTATTTTTTGATAGTTTCAAAACTCAACTGCAGTTTTGTGACAAGTTTTAAAACTTCTAGTGCACTTATCCTAATTTAAAATTATAATTAAGAAAGCAACCTATATAGGGCTTGAAAATCAAAATGCATGTGATAGAGAATAGATGGGTTTGTCTATGAAAACCCAATGTCATGAGAATTCTTTTTTTTTTCTATTGAAAAGTTGGTAGATTCAACAGCAGATCAATAGATCTAATTTCAATTGATTATTTTTACAAATTCCCCTAATAGATATATACCATTTAGACTTAGAATTTGATCTTATCAAATAATATCATTATAGAACAAATTGAGAGCCAATCCATATTACTACCTATCATCTCAAAGGGATATACCGAAAATGTCAATTTACACTTCAAATTTAGGGAAATAAGTTCTTTCTTCTATAGGTACCATGGAAGTTTCGTAAACCTGGCATTGTGGCATAATTCGAGAGTGATATCTTGAACCGCTTAGCTACCACCACAAAGAGGAGACAAGCATCATGTCAGCAAATTAGAATTGATGATGACCAAAAAGATATATTTGACAATAACCAAATTTAATAGTCCTTAAATATGCTAGACAACTAGGATCCACTAACCTTTATGATATGAGATCCAATGCTGCAGTTCTCAATAATTCTACTAGGCGATTTGACATTGACTAAGATTTCTCAACTAACTTTATAAATGTTGCATTATATATTAATTTGTGACACACATCATGGTTTAAATATGAATTTGTGTACATACATGATGTAGTTCTTGTCCCTAAGCGTTTCTATCAATGGGATCCATGTATGATATTTTGTTTGCCTTGTTGGTCTATCCATTAAGTAGATCAACATAAATACCTGGAGACATCTTCGTTTTTCTGTAGTCAAATGGTATATCGACCAGGCATAGAGGGATACCTATAACTGAGAATAGATAGAGTGATAGAGACTTCATCTTTGTGGATAAAGACTTGCTTGGATTTTGCGCATTTGATTAAAAAAAAAAAGCACAAGAATTACCTACATTTGTCTATAAATTTTTCCCAAAAATTTAGTCTAGTTCCACTACGGAAGTTAGACTCCATCTTCGCAAAGTATCCAAAAATGCGAATGTTATCATCACATAACGTTGAGCCTTGGTATTGGTGAGCTAAATACAAGGCTATGTCTTTTGGGACACAACAACAAAAAGTTAATCCAAATAAACATCGAAGGAAATGAGATAAGCAAGTGTAATTTCTTACCCAAATGGCCGGCCCTAGTAAGCAAGAGTATAGTATCATGTCCTGGGGTGCATTTTGTACGTTTGGCCAGATACCAGATAACCTCCTTTTGCTTAGGGTCAAATTGAGTAGCAATCCACAAGGCATTGCGTACACTTCTAGATTCAGCATCAACTTTGCTTGCGAATGCCTTTACCATTTTTTTCTTCCTCTCGAGGCAGCAGTCTCGAGGGAAACATTAAAATCGAAATCTTTATATTCTAGAGGGAAGCATTTGATCAGGTTCTTGACCAATTGATCTTGTGAGGCCATAATCGCAACGTCGAGCACAGTAATAGATTCATCTTCTATGGCCATAATTTCGGCCTTCATTGCTTCGCAATCTTCACTGAGGATTTTCTTAGCTTTTTTCCAATCACCTTTCTGTGCAGCTACAAACAATGGTCGATACTTTTCATTGACTACTAATGTAGGCATAACTGCAAAAATTGCACATCAAAAGTCCTCAGGCTTTCATACTTCTGTGACCATTGTACCTGCTCAAAGTTCTTGATGAAACGCGAATGCAAGCAAAGTTGCTCTTGTTTACTCGACATACCTTTTCCAATGAGCATGTTCGTTTACTCTTTGATAGTGAGAAGCGTTTTCTTTTGGATTGTTCATACTTCAAAATTAAGAAAACATTATATTTGAATTGAAATGTAAGCATTTATATGCTGCCACATTTAAAATGTTAAAATGTATGCAAAATAAGATTTATGAAACATAAAAATTAAAAGTTCAAAGTGACAAACCAGCAAGTGGTCTGCGACTTTCTTGAGAAGCTTTATTAGTTTTCATGCCTTCTGAACACATGTCTACATGAAACTCCTTATTTCCAAAAAGAGAATTGGACATAAATAACCATAAAAAAATTAATTACACTTTATATGCTTTACATCATCTAAACATGACTAGTGTCAGGCTCGGTCATTCATTCATTGCATGAAATTTTATGTATTAACGTTAATCTTAATGGAGATCATGAGAATATATATATTTTTAATAGGTATTGTATCATGAATTAATTTTCTAGCATTCTAACTTTTATATTTTGGACAATGTGTTATTTAGTGAGCTTTTATTTCTTGTTGCCATTGATCTTGTCTGCCATTTCATTCATAAATTATGAGCATGTTCTTTTACTCTTGGAAGTAAAAAAAAGATATTTATTTTTGGGGCTTTCTCAATTATATTCAAGATATTATTTAGAATTTGAAAATTATGAAAACATTATATTGAATTGAAATATCAGGATTTGTATACTGTGAAATTTTTATGTTTATTTTTAAAAAATCAAAATACATGAAACACGAGATTGAGGAAAAAATGAAAATGAAAATTTTAAAGTGACAAACCTTCAGTTGGTATGCATCCATCTTGGGAAGCTATATTAGTTATTGTGCCTTCTGAACTCACGTCTACACGAATCTCTTTGTCACGAAAAGAGAAGTAAACATAAATAACCTAGGAAAAATAATCACACTTTGTGTGCTTTAGATCATCTATACATGACTAGTTTCAGGCTCAGTCATTTCGTGAAATTTTATGTGTTAAACTTAGATGGTAAACTTTAAAACAATAAAAAAAATTAACGTTAACCTTTAGCTTTTGATTGATTCAGAATCCTCAGGTACCCTACAAAAAAAGTTGGTCTCCAACCATCTTGAGAAGCTTTATCAATTGACTAGTTTGAGGATCATGTCTTAAAGATTAGTCTCGTATAATTTCTTAATCACAAGTAATTGGTTATTCAAAACCCATTTGTTTTGCCCTCAGCTCTTGATGAAATTGCGTCGTAGGACATCAGTTGCAAATTCAATTTGAATTTTAAGTAAGCATCGGAAATAATTAGTCCTTAAGATGTGATTGTTTGGGTAAAACTCTCGGGTTAGAGGAAATCTTCTCATAATTATTTTTAATGAATTGGTTATTAAGTGAGGAAAATTACCCAATTAGCTCTAAACCTATTGTATGAATGTCAATTCAACCTTAAACTTTTCAATTTTTTCAATTTAATCCTAGGACTTTATGTGAATTTCTAATGTAATCTTTTTGATCAATTTTTGCCGGAAATCTTTGATATGGCAATCCATCATTGCTGGCCGTTCTATGTAAACATAATTGGTAAGAATGGCTACATTGAAATCTCATACAAAGATTGGGAACAAAATTGAAAAAATTAAAAAGTTTACAACTGAATTGATATTCGCACAATAAGTTTAAGACTGATTGAATAACAATTTTTTTACTTTTAGCAAGTAGGTTTAATCCATAAACAAGTTTTTCCATTCTGAGACTTTACACTAATAGCATATGTAATGTGAATTCTATTTCAACAGACTTTTATTATATAAAAACCAGTTAAAACCGGTTCGCACAAGTAGATTTGAGTTTGAATCGCACTAATTTGCCCTTCTCATAAAAGAGATAAATTGACATCTTTAACTTTACCTCATAAAATAAGAAAATTATCATCATCGATTAACAATTTTTTTTCATATACATTTAGCTTAACGTGAGTATTCTCAAAAGCTCAACATCACAATTTTTTCTAAGAAAAAATTATTAACTGAATATGGAATTTATGTTACCTTTAAGAAAGCAAGGAAAATGGGGAGGGTACGAATTTAGATGGGAAAGTTAAGTGATGAAATTAGCTCATTATTTAAAAAATAAAGATGGAACGTTTCTCACGTGCATTGAGACAAAGACATGTTTGAAAAAGTGCAACTATGTGTGAAATTATTGAGCACTTTTATCTTCTCCAATTGCACGCGTGTCACACAAGGACGTCTTTTGTACAACTACCCTTTTGGCCCGACGTCGGGCAACTCAAAAGAAGTTATTGAATTCAAGGATGCTGCCAAAGTTCCACACCCCAAGGAGGCGACATTTTTGCCATCTTCTCCAAAGTTCGTACGACGTCATTGCTTACATCCTCAAGAGGATAGTTGGTCGTGTCCTGACATGGATTTTGACACTTGCTAGGTGTCTCGCATGAAAAGATATGGAAGAGATAAAGGCAAATGCATGGAAGGGACAAGAGAGAGACAGGTTTCATCTTTGAGCTTTGCTACATATAAGACCGCCGACAAAATAGCGTCTGAAAACATTTCGACTTCCTCGCAATGACACCCCGGTAATGTTTATAAACTTCAAGGGTGATTTTATGGAGAGGGATAGAGATAGAGTCGGATCATTTTCGGTCCACCGGGTTGGGACAAGGTTAATTTAATGACTTTTTGATAGTCGAAAGATAGACATGATCTCATTCAAAGTAGAAACATTATATCACTGGATATCTTGATTTCATTCGCAAGAACAACGTTAGTGAGCTTTTAACTTTAGGGTGCAACGATGCGAAGATAACCTCTTCCCTCCAACTGATCTAGCAAAAATTCTAGAAAAGGTATTCTTAGCCGCGGTCCCCTGTCTCAAGCCTTTTTCACCACCAGAAAAATCCTCCCAAATCACCATTAAAAAACAAACCATTCAAGGTACCAAATTTACAGTTGGAGGATGCACACTCCCAAAACAAGCCAACATAAATTATGCCGGACTCTCCCTCATCCTTCATTAGAATGAAGAAGAGGAAAAAAAAATCATGTGAAGGAAACCAATTTTGCAGAGGTTGAAAACGATGATCGGATGACAGTCTTAGCAGTTCGTTGTTGTTTGTCAAGCTCAACTGGGGCTACCTAGTCACATTTGTTTGTCCAACAACAATTGTAAATTATCAGATCTCTCTCGGAGAGCATATGCGTGGTCGATAAGTGATTTATAGTTGCTCCATGTAATGCGTTTCTTCCACCATCCCCTCTTTGCAAACAACATATTTAAGTGGATTTTTATTCAGTGCTCTAACATTGTCAAAATTTCTTTACATAAGCAGGTTTTATAAAATGACACATAATAAAAATTTGTTTTTAGGATATTTATTTATTTTATAAAAAGGTTTATGTTCTAATTTTGAGACTGCTTGTGTAAAAAAGACCTTTAAACTGACAATTTGTTTAAAATAAATCCTACTTCAAAGGGCTATTTATCTCATTGCCAATTCAAAAAATCTTTTGGATATAATTTGAGTTTGAATTGCGTATGTGCACCTTCTCGTAAAAGAGATACATTGACATCTTTGACTTTACCTAATAAAAGTAGCACATCACGACAAAAATTTTATATACGTTCAGCTTTATGTGGGTATTCTCGAAAGCCTAACATCACAATTTGTTCTAAGGAAAATAATTAATTGAAAATGGAATTTATATTATCTTCGAAAAAGCAAGGAAAATGGGAAGGATAAGACTTGAAATGGAGGTCCTAAGTATGACCTAACACCACTTCGTTCGGACTTTGGGTTGAAATTAGCTCATATTTTAATGGGTAATTATGTATGAAATTATTGAGTACCTTATCTTCTTGATTAGACACGTCACACAAGGATGTCCTTTACATCACTTTTTTTGTCTCAACATCGGGCGACTTGACTTAAAGATGTCATTGAAGTCAAGAAAGCTGCCAACAATTTCCTTCGTCACCCTCGTGCCTCCCACAAAAGTTAGTATGTCCTGACATGGATTCTGACACTTGATAGGTGGCTCAAAGGCAACATGAAAAGACATGGAAGAGACAGAGAGGAGCATCTGCATGGGATCTGCATGGGAGGGATACGAGAGAGACAGGTTTCATCTTTGAGCAATACAGCAGACAAATAGAGTCTGAAAACATTTTCGACTCCCTCACCATGGCGCCCCATTCATTTTTATAAACTTCGAGGGTGACTTTTTGGTGAGAGACAGAGTCGGATCATTTTCATTCTGCCAGGTTGGGACAAGATAGTCCTCTTTCCTTTCATGTCGATGTGGCCTTGGTATCATCATAAGAAGATATATATATTCTTTTGTCAAATCTTAAACCGGATATGTATTGAAAATTTTAGTTTACACCTTTGGTTAAGACGTCCCTACCCTTCGATTAAATAAAGTCCCAATTTTGCGCACCTAATTTTATGGTAGCATTCTAGAGTGTTATATTGAACCACCGGTGTGCTACAGCCACGAAGGAAGACTGAAAAATTATGCCGTTAAGATTTGAAATATTAAAATTGCGCAATTGAACTCAATTTTGTTGGTTAGAATTATATGCAAATTAAGAATGAGTTACACATGGATTGTGAGAACACTAATAGAAAAAGCACGAACGCACATGGATGCGCAAAGATAGAAAAAAGAAGAAAGTTAATTAAGGAAGAAGAAGAGCGATAGAGCTTAATATAGAAATCAACTTAAATTGTCTGAGGATGGAAAAGATTCAATTTAAATTTATAGTCTATTGTAGAGATGTTTGTAATAACACAATTTTTAGATGGATCTAAAAATTATCAATATTTTTGGAAATTGTGGGTCAAAGTTGAGAAAGGTATCAGATTTACTTTATAATGTAGAGATGGTGTACTACCAAATCAGCAAGCAGTCGATGATCTCGAACAAGGAAGAACTTCATGGGAAAGTTGAGAGAAGGGCCTCGCTCGTCTATGCTAATTATCGTTGAATTTCTAAAGAACTAGTTGAATCAACCTAGTGACCTAGAAATCCAATTTAACTAGTTTCGGTACCTACATTTGGCAATTTAATTTTTTTACGAGGGACATGTTTTCCCCCATTGTTGCTCGGAAAAGATTTCCTCTTATCAGTTCACGGTTGGTGAATTACAAACTTGAATGTCACCGCACATAACTCTAATATAACAAAAAAATAAAATAAAGAAAAGGATCAGAGAAAGCCCAAATCAGCCCGCCCTCTCTTTCTTCCTTTCTTTCTTCTGGTTCAACCATGGCTGCTGCACCATCACCGCACTCCACCCAGCCGTCTCCGCCAGTCAGCCTCAGTGCATCCACTAGTGTCTCCACTGTGGGTCCATCCACCGCGAGCTAATCGTTGCCGACAACGGCAAAGGGGCAGAGAAAGTCGGGCTCGAAAGAACAAATATATCGAACTTTGACAATTTCTGTATTTTTGAAAGACTAAAGGAACAATTAATTACCTTACCAAAAAAAAAAGGAACAATTAATTAACTCATGTATTAGCATTATCATTAAAATGGACATATAAGATATTGCAATCGGGATAAAGAAACCAAAGGTGCTGAACTTTTACCAATTATCTTTCATCCGTGATTTTTTTTTTTCAATAAATTGGATTCCTAAATTAAATACATTTTTTTTATCAATTAGTTACTTGGGTCACAAGTGTAATTTCACATAACCCTTTCATATTTCAACGGACTTTTATTCAATACACTGGCCGCAGTGTAAAAACTTCTCTTTGTATAAGCAGGTTTTATAGAATGACGCATGTAATTTTTATTTTTAGCAAGTAGGTTTAATCCATAAATAGTTTTTTCCATTATGAGACTGCTTATGTATAAAGCAAATTTTATACCGATAGTGTATGTAATATGAATCCTATTTCAACGGACTTTTATTCTATAAAAGGCCGGTTCGCACAAGCAGGTTTGAGATGGAATGACACTAATTTGTCCTCCACATAAAAGAGATATATTGACATATTTAACTTTATCTCATATCCATAAAACGAGAACATTGTCATCATCAATTAATAATTTTTTTTCCATATACATTTAGCTAAACGTGGATATTCTCAAAAGCTCAATATCACAATTTTTCTAAGAAAAAAATTATTAACTGAATATTGTTATCTTTCATAAAGCAGGGAAAAAGGGGAGGGTACAAATTTAGATGGGAAAGTAAAGTAATGAAATTAGCTCATTACTTTTAAAAAAATAAAGATGAAACGTTTTTCACGTGCATTGTGAGACAAAGACATGTTTGAAAAAGCGCAACTATGTATGAAATTATTGAGCACTTTTGTCTTGTCCAATTGCACGCGTGTCACAGAAAGGACGTCTTTTGTGCAATCACCCTTTTGGCCCAACATCGGGCGGCTCAAAAGAAGTCATTGAATTAAAGGATGCTGCCAAAGTTCCTCACCCCAAGGAGGCCACATTTTTGCCATCTTGTCCGAAGTGCGTACGACGTCATCGCTTACATCCTCAAGAGGATAGTTGGGTCATGTCTTAATATGGATTTCGAAACTAGCTAGGGATGTGAATTCTAGAGATGTCAAAGTGAGTCATAAACTCATATCATGACTCACTTTTAGTTAAATGGGTCAAATATGGATCAATTATGGGTCAAGTGAAAATTAAATATGGATCAAATATGGGTCAAATGAAAGTTAAATATGGGTCAAATATGGGTTGAGTGAGTTATTAGGTAGACCCATTATCTTTTTTCTTCCATCCCCTTCCTTTATGCGTTCTCGACCTCCGTTGTCGATCCGGTCATCACGCCGCCGTCACCATCGTCGATCCCGAGCTTACCGTCGCCGGTTGGAGCTCAGCTTGGATCTGGGCAGGCAAGCTGCGAAAGAGTTTGGGCTGGCGAGCCCTAAGCTCGCTTGTCGGAGCTCGGCCTAGATCTGGACAAGCGAGTTGCGGCTCGTCCGAATCTAGGTAGGAGACCCTCGAACTCGCTAGCCGCAATAGAGCTCACAGCTCACCAGATCCGGGCAAGCTCGAGCTTGACCACTGCCAGCGACCTCGGTGGAGCCTAGATCGACTGAGCCTCGAGTTCGTCGACCTTGGTCGAGTTCGAGCTCACTGGCCTGTGTCTTGGCCAGTCGCCATCAGGCAGCACCAGCAAAGGAAAAGGGGGAAGAAGAAGGAAGAAGAAAGAAAAGAGAAAAGAAAGGGAAAAGAAAAAGAAAAAGAAAGAAAGAAAAAATAATAAAAATTTTGATTTTTTAAAATAATTAAAAAATCGATTTTTTTAAAAAAATTATTTTCCAAAAACTATTTCAATTTAGAGGTATCCACATTTTTTTATTTAATAATTTTTTATTATTTAATTTACTTTATAAATTTGATGTGAAATTTTTATTCAAATAATTTATATGTGAAAAGTTTAAAGTGGATTAAAGAAGTGGGAGTAGATTTTCTTCAATTAAGTTAAATATTAATATGTGTTGGTAATATGGGTCGAGTATGGGTCGGGTCGGGTATGGGTCATCAAATTTACATTGAATGAAAATGGATCAAAACGGGTTAAATAGGTCGATGTGAGTCGGACCATTTTCGACCCGACCCACCCATTTGACACCTCTAGTGAATACTAACCATTCTCTTCCTAAACGAGTTTTGGGTTTAGGGAAGAAGATGGTTATGTATAAATTGTTTGTATGAGTTCAAGTCCACGTCCCCACGAACATCTTGGATAATATAGGAAATAAAATAAGAGGCAACACAAATAGCCTTTCTGAAACTTATATGTCCGTTTAATTTTAGGGGGCCAAAAAACGTAAATAGTCACTCTAGAATCCAAAATTTCAACAAATCAGTTTGGGCCACGGATTCAAGCTGAAGGGCCGCACGAGCAGGTGGTTCAGCGTCAGGGGAATTCGTTGGATTCGCACCATGTGTTTCGAAGAATGCAAAAGGAGATGCGGCTTTTACTTCTCTGGAAAAGCCGAGCGTTATGTCAAACAACACTACTTATTTACCGAGTTCATATGATTTTACCGTAAAAAATTAATAAAATAAATAAAATAAAATAAAAGATTCTTAGATAAACCTTGAAATTAAATTGGAAAAACAAGGTAGGTTCCATAAACTGATTCTAGGCAAACAAAGTAGGTTTTAAGGTCCAAAAATTGAAAATCGATTATAACAAAATAGGTTCCAAATTCCAATTCTGAAACATACCCATCCTGAAAATCAATTATTCCTAGGCACGTAATTTCTACATTGTCAACTCTATTACGTAAAGTCTGACAAAAAATTATATTTCCATCTTCTTTTGTAAATATAATCCTTTCTCTGGTGCCGTGTGCATTCATATATTTTGATGAAATTATTCAAAGTAGTCATAGAATAATATAACCATTTACTTATATATATTTTATTTTATTGGGGGGCCGACATGTTAGCCGGCGCTCTCTGGTGGGGTTGTTGTTAGAGAGATTATAATGTGATAGTGGATGAAAGAGACCTACTTAGGCAAAATAGAAAGAGCCTTTCCAGATTAGATATGCGACCATCAGTACAAGTGTTTCTTGGTGACATGATCTTGCAAGGGAAAAATTGTCTAAAAATTCATAAATCTATTACATTTATCAATTCAGTCCTAAACTTTCAATCTTGCCAATTGAGTCTCAAACATTTTCACTTTCTGCCCATCAAGTCCATACAGCTAATTTGGATCGGAATTTGCTAACATGGACACCGATAGTCCTACGTGGCATGATAGGCCTTAACGTGGATAAAATTTATTATTATTTTCCAATTTTTAATATTTTCTCCCCTCTCTCTCTTCTACATCTGCCGATTGCCCAACCTCCAGTGACTGGCCAAAGGCTACAATCGGCAAGGGTTAGCCTTGCCAGCCTTTGGCGAGGGATGACTTTATGAGCCTTGGGTGAGGATTGCCCTCATCGGATCTAGCAAGGATTTCCCTCATCGGATCTGGCGAGGGCGAGCCTCGATCGTAGTCAATAAGGTCACTCCTTGCTTGCTTGGTGAGGGCAAGGATCGGCCTTGCTGGTCATGATCAAGGCTCGCAAGGTCGGCCTCCCCCGTGAGGTCGTCTCTCACTAGATCCCAGCGAATGCAACCTTGTAGGAGGTCCTCATTGGCCTCTGGCGAGGCTGTCGCGAGGTTGACCCTCGCTAGTTCCCAGCAAAGGCAACCTTGCTAATCACAACCTTTGGCCAATTGTTGAAGGCTGGGCGACTAGCAAAGGTAAAAGAGAGAGGAAAAAAAAGAGGTAGATTATAGAAAAAAAATTTAAAAATCAGAAAAAAATTTAAAAAATAATAAAATTTGTTTGTGTTAGTGCCGATTATGTCACGTAGGACACCCATTGTTCATGTTAGCAAATTCTAACCAAAATTGGTTAGATAGACTCAATTGAAATGAAAAAATTTAAGACTCAATTAGTAAATTAAAATATTTAAAATTGAATTGACAAAACTTCAATAAGTTTAGAACTTTTTGGACAATTTTCCTCCATATAAGTTAGACATTTCACATTGGATAGGCCCAATTAGATTTAATCTTGACTGTGCACTTGAGCTCTTGAAAGTGGTGATTAAGCAATTTTGGAATTTCTTTGACAAATATTAACATTTTGGACAAATATGTTCGTTGGAATTTTTGAAAATACGTTTGAAATTTGAGCCCAATAAAAAACTCCATTCAAGTAGGTTTCTAATATGAATATGGTTGGAGTTAGAGTTTTAGTTTGAGGTTTCCTATTTTGGATTCAATTTTTTTCTATACATAAGAAGTGGGTGATCTTCATGAAGAGCATTCAAGAGGAGCTTCTGCCATCGGTAATATGAGATCGTTCATCCATTGAGTCGTGCGACTTCTACTTCTCAAAAAAGGTTGAAGCGTTGATGCCGAGCAAACTACTTCTACTTGTATTTGCCAAGCTCATGGCAGGGATATGTGTAAGTCAAGGACAAAGTGCACATGATTAACTGCTCTAAATAACTCTCTCTCTTTTTTCAAATAAAATAAAATAAAAGAGATAAGAAAATTTTCAAATTTAGGAGAAAATGCACGTGATCATCGCAGCCAAAATTAGCACCTCGAGGAAATCATAAATAATTCACATCTTGACAAAACAATGTAAACATGCACGCGCTCCTTGATACCATTCTTAACAAAAGATGGTTGCTCAAAATCATGGCAAGCGGAGTTTCTGGCTAGACAAAAGTCAATAAATACATAACTACCACATGCCATGAGGAATGAGAAAAAGATAGTACGACGTAAAATTTGAACTTCACAAGAAACAACCCTCAGCAAATCGAGTCTCTAAGACTCCGTTTATCTCATTAAAAATAAATAATTTAAAAATATTTTTAAAAAGTGATCATTTATGTTATTTGAAATAATTAATCAAAGAGAATTTCTTTTATTGTCAACAACCATTTACGCATGAATATTTTTGTAGACGATAAAATAATTTTAATTGATTAATTATTTCAAATAAAATATAATAGATCATATTTACGAAAAACATTTTTCAAATTATTTATTTTTCACGAAACAAACGAATTCTAAAATAAAAAAATTTTGCTATCAAAGGGCTTTAAAAATGGAATTGGCAGCCAAGAGACAACACAACAAATTTATATGATTCAGCCGAATGCTTATGTGTATAAGCGCATAACAAGAGCAAAGATTTACGTCTCAGAGTACGACGGAAAAGAAAGAGCAAAGAGTTGTGTTCGCTCAATTTAGGGGGCCCAAAAATAAATTAATAGTCATTCTAGAAGTGGAATCTAGAATTTTCGAAAGGAGACCTGTCAACGAACCAGTTTGGTCTGCGCATACAAGCTGAGGGGCCGTTCCAGCAGGTGTTCGGCACCAGAGGAATTTGCTGGATTTGCACCTTTTTGGTTGCCATGGGTGATGGGAGATAGTTCACTAGTAGAGATAGCAAAATGCATCTACTAGCCCATTTTTCCATTCATATTTGCTAGGTTGGGTTTAAAGTGGATAAATTTAATTTCATGAATGGGTTAAATGAGTTGTAAGAAACGAAGATCGAATTAAAATGGGTCTAAATGGATTTGACTGAGACTCATCTTTAACATAATGGTGATGGAAATGAAATAGAACGAATAAGAGCACTGCCTGCATCAAATTAGGCATACAACTGGAAATTAGTTTGTGGAGTCATCCTAGGCTTTTTCATATAGTATGTGGATGACGCGAAACAAGTGCTTGCATAATGCTCCATTTTGTTGTAAGTCTTGATGCCAAATTTGATGATAATTAGGACAGCATTTAGAGGAAACTTGCTAAATGTTAAAAGATTAGGAAGCTATCTTGGATAGATAGTTTCAGATCATTTCTCTTCAAAATTGAGGTCCCGGTGGTTGATGTGTTGACTTTTTAAGCATGAAGACGGGTTTGGTCTCATGTTCTTTTGCCTCTGTAAATACATATTGACTTATCGGGAAAAAAAAATCGAAAGGAAATGAAAGCGTAAGACCAAAATTGTTCAATCTGGTCAAACCGCCATGACAAATATTACCTATAGTCAATTGTTCATATCAATTGGGCACAAAACTAGAGAGAGAACGATGGCAATGTGTTGAATTAATGAGGTATAGTAACAAGATTTTCACCGGATACATTGGTAGGGAGAGATTTATTATAAAACTATAAAGTTCTTCCAATGATAATATTACCTTCTCCTCTATTAGTATCAGAATCCAAATTTTATTAGGTAAAATCCTTTGTCATTGTGTTTTCTCAAGATATACATCATCCATTGTCCAAAACGATGTTATCCAATGCGATGATGATTCATTTGATATTCGAAATTTCTCATTTCACTTGAGAATGAAAATAGTTCACAAAATAAATATCACAATGATTTATTGTGAATATAGTGAAAAATGATTTCGAAATTAAAATTATGAGGAGATAACAATTTTCTCGCCGCTTTCAATATTTTCCATATTCAAGGGAAAAATTGCTAAGGATTGGAGTTTGAATATGGTTGCTTTAGGTACGTTCGATTTGGATTTGGTTGAGTATGGATTGCAAAAATTATATTATATAAAAATGAGTTAAATGAGTCGATTTAAGTCGAGACCATTTATGACCTACCCAAATCGGATTCGATTATTTGGTTTGATTGGGTCCATTCACTAGCAAAGTCTTGGAGAAAGGAAACAAATAAATAAATAAATAAAGAGTTATGTGACTTTTACTTCTCGAGAAAAGCACAAGTATTGATATCAAATGACACTACTTGTATATACCAAACTCATGGGCTGGGATATTCCATATATATCATGAGTAAGCAACATACATAGTGCAGATGGTTAGTCCCCCTAGATATTTTTTTTTTTTCAAAAAAATAACAAAATAACAGACAAAAGAAAATTTTGAAAAATGGTCAAGAAAAAGTTTTGGTGCTTTCAACAACTCCACGTTCGTCAATAGAAACACCATTAGTAAAATAACGGGAAACAACATTATTTCTATATATTAGTAAATAAACTAATGCAAAAACGACCAAAATATTCTGGAAATGGCCAACCCCTGGGCTTTGTTATAAGAGGCCCTGCAATTTAAGCAGATTTACATCACGGCCTCAACTTTCTAGGATAGTATAAAATCACTTCTGCGTGCTCTGTCTACTTTGTTGTTGAAAGACTGCAACCAGGACAGCGACCCAATGGCAGCGAATCCATATGTTCATGCGCCAGGTACATGTTCATATTCCAGCCTAGATAAAATATGGTACAGGCGACGTGGTGTTAAAATATGCTGGAACTTGCATTTTCTCGTGGTTCTTTTTCTTTGCTTTATCACTGAACAAACATAACCCAGACCTTGACTGGGAAAAAAAAAAAAAAAAAAAAAAAAAAAAACATAACCCAGACCTTGACTGGGAAAAAGAAAAGAAAAAATAGAATGAGAACGACTCTGTGCTCACTCTTTCTCCTACATATATTGAAGATGATCGTGGAAGCGATAACCAAATAGAAGCGTTATTTTATTATGAAATTAATATTTGGGGCGGAATTGATGAATTGTTCTTATCTGGGACACTTCTCTATGGCTGCAAGGAGAAAGTATTAACAAAATGGCCTGTAAAATTTGCATCCAAAGCAGGAAATATGGAAAAGATGGCGGATGGACCCCATTACCGACCATTGTTTGCAGCTGTATTCAAGGGTGACTGAGATGATGCTAGAAGGTTTTTTGACCAAGATCCTGCTTCATTGACGGCCAGAATAACGAGCAGATTCGAAACACTGCTTCACATAGCCACTTTGAGTGCACAAGACCAATTTGTTGAGAAACTGCTTGAACACTTGAACCCAGATGCTCTTTTAATGGTTGATTCTGATGGCTGCACGGCCCTCCACAATGCTGTCCATTGTGGAAGGATAAAGATGGTGAAGGCATTAGTTGGAAAAAATCGTAGGTTGACTCAACGTCCAGATTATAGAGGACGTGTTCCTTTGATAATATCTACTCTGAAAGCTTCTACGCATAAGGAGATTGCCTGGTTCTTGGCGAGAACAACAACAGACGAAGGGCCAAGTCATCCCTTCAGCGGTCCCTCTGCGATTGATCCCATTTTAGATCTCACCTACGCTGGTCATCATGGTGATAATATATCACTCTCTACCTCAATTCCCTCTGTTTTTTCCTTCATTCTAGACTAAGCTTATTTTCCTGATCAACTTTGCTGGTGAATTTGGATAGATGTCACCCTTTTTCTAGTTCATCGACACCCTCACTTACTTACCATGAAAAGAAGAAATTTATCAATACTGGGCGTGTTGGCAAGAATGCAGTCTCACTTTCTCAGCGTAACCGAGCTCAGTGTTTGGGGAAAATTGATATTCAAATGTCCGTACTTTCCTGATTCGCATCCCTTCATTATTGATATCCTTCAAGAAGATCATACCTGGTTCATCACCTGCTTTTTTGTATCTGAACTGAAGGTATTTCGGTGGACTTGGACTGTGGACAGGAAGAAGAAAATTTAAGAAATATGCAAAGGCCAAGAAATCCAGGTGGGTTTGCATTTTACATATGGGCATTATCTAGTTTATGACCTTCCATGATTTTGAACTGAAGTCAATATCTTAGCTTGATTCCCTCCCTGCTAGCAAATAAAACCGAAAATGATTGTTTCTTTGTATTCATTCGGGTTTCTTGACCTAATTTTTCTTGAATAATGACCTGAAATCTGTTATAATAAGCTATCCATATGCGATTTAATCACCGTATCTCTTCTTCGTTTGGCAGCTCTCCCATTATCTTTTTGTTCGCCACATTGTCCATGCAGCAAGTTATACAATGCTCTTCTTACTTTCCTCACTCGCATCCCTTCATTATTGATATCCTTCACGAAGATCATACATGGCTCATCACCTGCTCTTTCGTGTCTGAACTGAAGGTTTTCGGGTGGACTTGAACTATGGACCAGCAGATGAAAACTTAAGGAACATGCAAAGGCCAAGAAATCCAGGTGGTTGTGCATTTCATAGTTGGGCATTATCTAGTTTAGGACCTTCCATGGTTTTTAATATAATTCAATATTTTAGATTATTTCCCTCCCTACTAGCAAATAAAACCAAAAATGATTGTTTTTTTTTTGTTGTATATATTCAGGTCCTTTAACCTAGTTTTACTTGAATAATGGCCTGAAATCGAACTAAGTTATGGATCAGCTATCCCTTGGAAATCACATATGATTTAACCATTGTGTCTCTGCTTTGTTTTGCAGCTCCTCCCATACTAGTTTTTCGTTAAATTGTCCATTAAATAAGTTATACAATGCTCTTCTTGCTTCTTTTTTCTTCTTTTTTTGGGCTCCTTGGCTTGACTACTCTGCTTTCATAAAACAAGCGTGATTTAATCTTCACAGACCGCTTGACCACCCAGCAAGCTTCGGCTTGTAAAAAAGAATGGTATTTTGAGATGAATTTCATGGAAAATATGAAGTTAATAGAAAATAGGAGGAATAAAGTTATTAGAGCATTTCTCCTCTTACTTGTCCTGTTGCAAGAAGTTTGAGAGGACAAAACTTTGAATCATTTATCCTCATCCTTATCTCTGTAGCAAGTCACTTGCAATCCGAACTATTGATCCATGTGAATGTGAATGTTGTTTGTTTTGATATCTTGGACTATCAAACATTGAGATTGTCAGCACTCCACTGGCTATAATCTATGTAGTAAAGTATTTTCATTGCAGATACACACAATGATTTCATATACACTGACTCGATTCTCTCCTGATTGTAGTGCTTCACTGTCTTGGAAGGCCATTTTGCAATGCTGTCAATATTGTAGGTAAGAATCGATTTTATGAAGATACCGCCTCTGTCTTTGTCTCTGACTCTCTTATGAAAAGTCTACGGCTTGTTTGTTTTTTACTTCTTTTATAACTAGAAAAGCGTTCCTAGTTAATTTTTTTATTGTAATTCGGGAAAAAAAATTATCAAGTCCACAATATGTAAAGAAGGACAAACACATTTTTCATTGGATGAGTGACATGTGTCTTTGAAATTAGTTTTGTAACTAAGGGTGCGTTTGTATGGAGGGGAACTTCATATAAAGGAAAATACTTTCCAGGAAACCAATTTCCAAGAAAATGGCTAGTTTTCCTTTATTAGGTGATGCGTAACAAAAAAATGTTTTCTAGGGCTTAGATCTCATTCTAGAAAATGATTTCAAACTCTAACTTATCTCAAGCCCAAAAAATGAAAATTTAAATTATTTTTATTTACTTATTTGTATATTTATTTTTCCTTTTTCTTTTTATTTGTATATTTATTTTTCTCTTTTTCTTTTTCTTTCTTTTTCCTTCTCCATCCGCTTGTCATTTGGCTTTGGCAACACCCCCAAGTGAGCTTAAGCTCGCTAGGATTAAGCGAGCGAGCTTAAGCTCATCGGAGCCTCGGCCAAGCCTGAGCTCATCGGCCTCAGGGGAGCCCGAGCTTACCAAGATCAGTTGAGCTGCGAGCTTGTCTAGATTGACCAAGCCTTGAGCTTGTCGGTCGATATTGCCATTGTTGAGGCACGCAGTCAGAGGAGGAAGAAGGGGGAAGAAGGAGAAAGGAAAAGAAAGAAAAGAGAAAAGAAGAAAATAAAAAAAAATAAAATAAAAATAAAAAAATAATAAAAAAGTTCGAATTTTTTAAATTAAAAAACAAATTCGAATTTTAAAAATTATTTTTATGAGAATAAACATTTCATCAACCAAGGATCCTAAGACTAGGAAAACATTTTGAAAAACATTTTCTGGTTCTTTAAGATGAGAAATCATTTTCTAGAATTTAAACTTTGGCAAGAATACAATTTTCATTGATTCATTTTTCTAAGAGAACCAAATATTGGAAAATGAGGAAAATGTTTTCTCAAAAAATGTTTTCTGTGAAACAAATGGATCTTAAGTTTTTTTGCATGTCAACTATCCAACAGTAAACATGTACCAGCATTGGACTAATTAAAAATCCTCTAACAACTTATTCAAAGTCAAACAAAATTACATATGATTTTCTATGTCAAATTGTATATTTTGAAGATTTCAGTTATTCACCAAGTTCTAATTAAAAGAGTCGTCCAATTAAGAAAAAGGTAAACAAATAATCCTTCAAATTGCAAATAGTGGCAAGATTAAATGTTAACCTAAATCCATCTTACTTAGGGCTGATTGATTGGGAAAAGTGCCAGAAAAGTCCTAAACCTTTTGTATTTGTGCCAATTTACTCCCAAATCTTTTAACGTGGTCAATTTTAGTCATAAATATTTTATTGGTGTCAATTTAGTTGTAAAGCTTTTGATTTGATGCCAATTTAGTTCTAAAACTTTTGACTTAGTGTCAATTCAGTCATTCTGGTTAATTTTAGCCGGATATTACCGATGTGGACGCTTGTCAACTGACATGGAATAGGTGGCGTGGCACGATTAGTATTGACATGTACAACTTTTTAACAATAATTTAATATTTTTTGATTTATTTATTTATTTATTTATTTCTTTTCTTTCTTTTCTTTTTCCCCTCCTCCTCTTTCCTCTAGTCGGTCGCTAGTTGGGCAATTAAGGCTAACAAGGTTGTGCCCTCACTAGCAGCCGTAAGAGCAGCCTTGTGTTGGGTTGGCGAGGCTTGACCTCACCGAATCTAGCAAGGTCGATCCTCACCCATGGCCAGCGAGGCTAGACCCTTACCAAATTTGGCGAAGGTGAGCCTCGCTCACCTAGTACGAGGCCATTGGTGAGGGCTCGAGCCTCACCGGCCCTCACCTCTATCGCCTATTCGGCAATCGGCTAAAGGAAGGAGAAGGAGAGGGGGAAAAAAGGAAAGAAAAAAGAAAAGAACAGAAATAAATAAATAAATAATTTGAAAAAATATTAAAATATTATTAGAGTTGTCAACATCAGCGTCGGCCGTACCACGTCAGCCAACTGGTGTCCATGTCAACAATATCTAGCTAAAATTAGTTAGAATGACTGAATTGATACTAGGTTAAAAGTTTTATGACTAAATTGATAGAAAGTCAAAAAGTCTAGGACTAAATTAACATCAATAAAATGTTTATAATTAAATTGACATCAATATAAGAGGTTTAACACTTTTTTGACCTAGGCCTTTCCTTCAATCTTGATTGGTGAAATCATGTCTCATGTTAAGCCTAAATATTATTTACTTTGATGGCTACTTCATTTCCATACAAAATGACATATGTTGAGAGGGTGAAGGAATTTGGCATGGGACCGAGGGCAACCCCTAGCATCCTTGACAATTTTTGCCACATCATCTATAAAATAAGATTGGTTAAATTACATCGTAAGTGCCAAAATTTAGCACGAGTGGACACTTAAGTGCCAAAACTTCTAAAAGATACAATTAAGTACCAAATTCGGAGAAGAATGTGACACTTAAGTGCCAACAGTGAAAATTTCCTACCAAATTGCTGACATGGCATTTTTTCGGCTAGTTAAGTGCAAAACGATGTCGTTTTGCGCTCTGACATGGCTAGGTAAATGCAAAACGATGTCGTTTTTGGCGCTGATGTGGCTATATAAGTCCAAAAGACATCGTTTTGCCTTTGGATTCGAATTTTAATATAAATAATAATTAAATAAATTAAAAGAACTAAATTTAAGAAAAAAAAAAAAAGCAGCAGTAGCGTTTGGCATTAGCCCTTGCTGGCGATGATGGGGTGACGGTGACAAGGGCCCGTGTGCAGGCCCTCGCCAAACGCTGCACCTATTTTTTTTAAAAATAATTTTGGTTCTTTTAATTATTATAATTAATATATACATTAAAATTTGATTTTTGGGGCAAAACAATGTCGCTTTGCATCTTTGTCATCGAGTCAACTTTCCAGCACTATGTAGACTACTCATATTATTAAAAATATGCCATATTTGTCGGACTTGACACTTAAATGTCCCAATTTTCAAAACAAGTGATATTTAAGTATACATTTTGGAAGTTTTGGCACTTAAGTGTCCACTTATGCCAAGTTTTGGCACTTGCAATGTACTTTAGCCAAATAAGGTTGCACTTGCAATTGACTAAGGTGGGCTTCTATCCTTAAAATGCGTTGAATATAGTACCTCTTTTATTTGGGAACTTTAAAAAGCCGGGCAGAAAAGGAAGAGGGGGAAGAAAGCGGGTAGGAAAAATCAAAATAATTTGGTTGAAATGGCTTGGAATTGAGAAAAATTTCAGTGGGAGCAAGTTTCTTAAGCGCCAATACAACTGTGCATCCCCGAATTCCACTTCAAGTTATGTATCTATGCTAAGAAGCCATTGGCTATATGGCAAGAGAGCTGTTCATCCTCCTACGATCCTGCATTCAAGGTTTGTTGAAACACTCCGCAATTGAAATCCTGAATATATCAAACCAACATGGTGAAGGAGGTGGACCACCTGAGGTCGAATAACAGATGACCGCTAAAACAATTTTATAGTTACCAAAACCTATTAACACCTTTTGCCCGCAGTCGTACTCATTTTGTCATCTTCACCCAACCGTTTTATGCACCTGAAATGCCCATTAACCTTGTCCCTAATGATTCTTTTTTTGTCCAAGAACAAAACAGAAAAAGAAGTAAAGTGTCGTTGGGTGTTATCAAATAAAAAGTAATTTTAGAATAGTCTAGTTAACTGTACTCACTGTGTCATTTAGGTGTAACAGGTGAACTCAAAGCGACATACCATTATGTGACTTGGTGTGGAAGTTTTGATTTTATTAGAGACAGATAGAATGGAGGGAAAAAATTTGCTCTCGCGCTGAGCGTAAATAACAACGCTAAGGATTATTCTGTTAATGTGGATTTTGGTGAAATCCAATTTTTGCTTCTTCTTTTTTTTCATTTTCATTTTTCAATTTTCTTAATATTTTGCAGTTCCTGAAATCAAGAGGATTCGCGAATTAAAACTGAGATATGTGGCGGCAATTGAGTTGGCAAAAAAAGTTTGCCATGCGATCTCTGATATGAAAACTACCGAGATCACCGAATTTTTCCTTGAGAGGGACCTGTTGTTTCACGCTACAGTCAAGGGAAACAGCGAACTCGTGAAGATATGTATTCAGTTTTTCCCGGAACTTATTAGGATTTCGCCTAATGCTGACGGTTTGATGACACTAGCTGTGAAGAATCGCCAAGAAAGGATTCTCTCACTCTTTTTGAAGGAAAGCCCAAAAAATGAGTTGTCATTAGTGCCAGCACCAACACCCGAAGAAGCGGAAAAGATGATGCTCGCAGCAGCAAAGTACGACTCTAATTTGGAGGCTTTAGCTTATGTCTCCGGAGCAGCTTTTGAAATGCAAAGAGAGCTCCAATGGTTCAAAGTAAGTATCTTTTTTTTTTTTCAAATATATAATAACCGCCCTTAATGATAAGTGTTTGTTGAGTCTCTAAGTAGTCTAGTAACCCGATGCCCAGCCCGGATGCATTCTTTATTTTAACGTGTCGGTACTCACACGTCCTGCCTTCCTAATTGAGGTGATAATTTTTTCTTCCCTCAACCCCAAAGAATACCCCGGATTTTAAGTCATAAAATTCAGACAAAGTAGTTTGAGGACGTATTTAATGATAAGTATTATATATTCTTGACAAATTTCTTAATATGATGTCTACACCTTTATTTGGATAGTCTTAAGAATATATATTGAACTTCCTTCTATAGCAGTCAACCGATGGCTAGACCAACTTTCGTGCACCTTGGCTTATCCACCTTTCTAGGCTATCTTAAGAGTCCACAGCCACATCAGTTTGATGCACAAGATTTTACTCCTGATATATTTCCAAAAAGATTTTGAATTTAAGACCACAAGGAAAAGAATAAACTGTTATGATATCTAAATCAATACCTTCTTGGTACATGTAACTTTTAAATTTCACATATGAAAAATAGATTGAGACTCATCGGAACTAAATTGCGGATGAATTCTACTAATACAATTATGATCCACCACTCAAACCAAGTGACTCTCTCTTAAAACTGACCAACTCATTCCATAGGTTTCTGCCACAACGCAATTAGGGGATTATTATGCAAATCATTTCTTGTATAACCCACATATCTTAATTTGGAAACCCCCCCCAAAATAAAGATTAATTCAATTTTGCTTATATTTTAACAATGGCTTTGCTAGTTCCATTGTATCATATTTTGTAAAGATGATAGTGTAGTTCAGATATAATTAAATTATGTAGATAAATAATGATCTAATTAAAGCACTATGACATGAATCCTCTCCCTTTTAATCAAAAGGTTATCAAAGTTCATTTATGGCCACTGTTTCTATTTGAATAGCTATTAATTCAAGGACACTTCCCATTAGTTGATTTAGCGAGAGAAGTATCAGAAAAGTTCTAAACCTTTTGTTGGTGCCTACTTAGTGCTAAATTTTTTGACTCGGTGCCAATTTAGTCATAAACCTTTTATTGGTACCAATTTAGTCATAAAACTTTTGACTTTGTGCCAATTTAGTCATAAAACTTTTGACCTAGTGCCAATTCAATCCTTCCAACTAATTTGGCCGAATACTACTAATATGGACACCGATAAGCTAACGTGGCACAACCAACACTAACGTGCACAACTTTTAATAATATTTTAATATTTTTCAATTATTTATTTCCTTTCTTTTCTTCTTTTCCTTTTCTTTTTTTCCCCTCTCTCCTTAGCATTTTTCCAGTCGATCGCCGGCTAAGTGACCGGCTAGAGGCGAGGGCCAACAAGGTCGAGGTTGACCTAGCAAGTGGCCACAAGGGCGGCCTTGCACTGGGTTGGTGAGGGTGGAGCCTTGCCCAACCCTTGGCAAAGCTCGAGCCCTCGCCAGATCAACCCTCGCTAGATTTGGTAAGGGCGAGCCTCGCTCGCCCAATGTGAGGCCCCCTTCGCAGCCGCTGGCAAGATTGACCTCGACCTTGTCGGCCTTGTCAACCTCGCCAGCCTTTGACTCTAGTGGGTGACCGGCTGGAGGAAGGAGGAGGAGAGGAGGAAAAAGAAAAAGGAAAAAAAAATAAAATAAATAATTCAAAAAATATCAAAATATTATTAAAAGTCATCCATGTTAGTGTTGACCATGCCATGTTAGCTGGCCAACATTCAATGTCAGTAATATCCAATCAAAATTAGCTGAAATGAATGAATTTGCACTATATCAAAAGTTTTAAAACTAAATTAGCACCAAGTCAAAAGCTTTAAGACTATATTGGCACCAATAAAAATTTCATGACTGAATTAGCACTAAGTCAAAAGGTTTAAAACTAAATTGGTATAAATGCAAAAGTTTAGGACTTCTCTGACACTTTTTTCTTGATTTAGCTATTAATTAAGTTGTACTCACAGAAACTATTGTCTACAACAAAAAAAAAAGATTCATGAAGCTCTACCATATATTTACCTTTATTTCATTTCAACTCTCTATTCCCTTTGTCATGGAAAAAATATAGGGAAAAAATTTTCCTTTTTCCTTCTCCCGTGGCAAGCGCCAACTCATCTCTCCAAATGTTTAATGAGTATGATAGAAAGAACGATATGGTCTATTAACAATATGAATCAAGATTTGTGGGGAAAAGATTAGTGAAGAAAGTAAAACTCTATAGAGAAAAAGTGAAAGTTGGATGAAGAAGTGAGGAAGGCGACATAGAGAAATTTGGACCTTATATTAGATAATAAACTCAGAGAGAGAGAGAAGGGTGGGCTGAAAGGTTGCGCTATCCAAGTAAACTAAATGAAGATCATATAAAGTTTGAAACTCAAGAGTTAGGCCCTTTGAACGCGAATCTTCACAGGTCGAGATTCGAGAAGGGCAATTTAGGAATATAAAAACTGGAGTAACACCTCAACCTTTTTTAACTCTGGTGTAATGTTGCCTATAGGATGTCACAAAAATGCGACCAAGGAAATGCTAACCATTTAAGAAACCCACTTTCGACCCAAAAAAAACTCCTCACTTTAAAATTCACTTTAGAAGAACCCTCGAAAAAAATCAAAACCCCACGCCCGACTAACAACCCCTTCTCTTGGAAAAAAAAATTAAGAAAACCTACTTCCGTTAGATGATGCGGTTCAGGGGGCGTCACATGGGGCATTTGATAGATCGAAGATACCATTTAAAGAATTCACCTCGGGATATAGGTTACCATGAAATTTAGGCGCTTATTTTTTTTCTGAGACACCAAAGGAAAAATGAAAGTTTTGATAAAATTCGGGGGAATGGAACTCCTCACTTTATGAAATTCACTTTAGAAGAACCCTCGAAGAACCCTAGAGCCAATTTGGGGCTTCTTTAGTTTAGGTTAAATCAGAACATTTCGGACAAAATTGCCCCTTATGTTACCGTTGGAATAAGCACGCAAGTCGCACGTGCAAACCGGCGACAAAGATTTGGTTGGCTAGTAAATGCTTGCCCCTTATTTGAGATTAGGTTAGTCATTTTAGGTCTTTATTTGAGATAAGGTGTACTCTTAATAATGTTTTGATAAAACGGCTTCACTTAATTCTCTTATTTGAATTTTTCCCAATTTTCAATTGTCACTCATGTTTGTGATTTTAATGCACAGGCTGTGGAAAAGTGGCTTTTCCCTGACTTGAGAACATTCAAGCACGAGGGGAAATCATATTGGCAAATATTCACGGAGGAGCACCGAGAGTTGCTTCTGAAGGGAGGGGAGTGGGTGAGGAACACAGCTCAATCATGTATGGTCGTCTCAACTCTAATTGCCACAGTATTATTTGCTGCTTCTTACAATGTGCCTAAAAGCATTAGCAGCATTGCTGGAGATCCACCGTTGTTTGCAAGGAAGGCTCTCATGGTTTTTGAAATTTCAGATGGTTTAGGTTTGTTGTTCTCGGTATCAGCCATCTTGCTATTTCTAGCCATCTTAACTTCACGGTATGAGCCAAAAGATTTTCTTCGCTCGTTGCCTACTAAGATCATAATGGGCCTTTCTTGTCTCTTCCTCTCCTTGGCTTGCATGCTGGTGGCCTTCGTTGCAGCTTACATTATCGTGCAGCAAAAGAGAGCAGAGTGGGTTTACATTACCTTTGCGTGGCTGTCTTTGGGCCCCCTTCTTTTATTCTTAGTACTCCAGGTTCCCCTGCTATGGAAAATGGGTAAATCCACGTTTGGACGTGGCATCTTTCGTCCCAAGAGCATTTGGAAGTTAGGCATAATTATCGGACAAGATTATAGTTGGTTGTAGCGGGGCCAATGTGATACTGAATGTATTTCCTCAAAATATGTGAACAATTACCATGCATTATACCTTGTTATCATAGATCTATTTATGAAATGATTTGATCAATTTAAAATTTGAGCTTATAGATTCTCAAAATTGAATCTACACATACATAAACAATTTCTTTTAACATTTAGTACCAAAATACGCTCAATCTTGGAATATGACCTTTTAAAAATATTAGTTTTCTTATAATAATTTCGATGCAGGAATTTTTCCATCAAATATTCAGCCTCCGGGCATTTCAAAATAGAATATCTATGTCATGGGAACAATTATTTTAGACATCGATTATTAAACTATGCGCAATCAATAATGGAATCTAACTTTTTAAAAGTTTTAATTTTTTTTTCATAGCTTAGAGGCATGAATTTGTGCCATTAACTTGAAAGTTCAACCTTATTTTTTTAACACAAAAAATTAGCTTTACTTTGGAGGATATTTCAAAATTAATGCTATACGTACATAAACAATTGTTTTTTTTTTTTTTTTTTTTTTTTTTTGGTGACCCGGGGAACCCCGCACGGCCGGCAATGGGTGGTAAACCCCGGGGCCAATGGGAGCTAGCCACCACACTCCCACTAGAAACGCATTATTACCAAAGTAAACAATTGTGATATCATGAAATAAATTTTTAAACATTTAAATTTATTCATATACGTGCTCTGGAGTTGCGAATGCTCAAAATTTCAATGAAACGCGGATGCAAGGGAAGGGACGGTCGTTTCTCAAAGTCCCTTCCTTTTTCTATAAGCGTTTCTGCTTACTCTTTTGAAGCAACATAGTGTTTTTTATTTATTTTTGGGGCATTCTCAATTATAATTCCAGATATTATTCAGATTCTAAAAATCTGAAAAGATTATATTTGAATTTATATGTATAAATTTGTATGTGGTGTAATTTAAAATTTTAAAATTTTAAAAAGTCAAAATGCATGAAATACCAGATTTATGAAGAACGAAAATCAAAAGTTCAAAGCAACAAACTTGCATTCCGTCCATAACCATCATGGGAAGCTTTATCAGCTATCGTACCTTCCGAACTCATGTTTACGGGAACGTCTTTGTTACCAAAAAGAGAAACGAACATAAATAACAATAGAAAATTTAATTATACTTTATATGCTTTAGATCATCTATACATGACTCGTACGAGGCTTATTCACTGCATGCAATTCATTATATTAAACTCATTATATTAAACTTTGGAGGTAAACTTTTAAACAAAAACAAATTTAACATTAAGCTTGAAGGAAAAAATGGGTTTTTCTTTGAGAAAACTATTTTATCATGAATAGTTTTTTGCAACCTTCTAACTTCATATCTTAGACCAGTGTTTTCTAGTGACTTTTTATTTATCATTTCCTCAACATACCTTTTCTATGAGCGCATTTGTTTACTATTTGGAAATAAACGAGTATTTCTTTGGTCTTGCTCAATTATAATTCAATATATATTCAGTTTTTAAAAATTATGAAAAGATTATATTTGAACTTATATGTCAGTGTTTATATGTAGTAAAATTCAAAATGTTTAGCAATAAAAGTGACAAACTCTTAGCTGGTCTGCAACCTTCTTGGGAATCTTTGTTTGTAGACATGTCTTTTGAACTTGCATCTATGTGAACCTCTTTATTACCAAAAAGAAAAAAGCATATATATATACTTAAAATATTAATCACACTCTGTATGTTTTACATCATCTATACATGACTAAAGCAAGGCTTATTCGT
This sequence comes from Corymbia calophylla, assembly GCA_014182845.1. Classification (NCBI taxonomy): domain Eukaryota; kingdom Viridiplantae; phylum Streptophyta; class Magnoliopsida; order Myrtales; family Myrtaceae; genus Corymbia; species Corymbia calophylla. Next base: position 35,363,595 of record CM024695.1, read on the forward strand.
TGCAAGCAATTTATTATGTTAAAATTAGATGGTAAACTATTTAACAAAAACAATTTTAACATTACGCTTGAAGGAGACTGAGTTTTTATTTGAGATAATTATTGTATCATGAATTAGTTTTGTGCGGCGTTCTAACTTTCATATCTAGGACCATGAATTTTTTTGTGAGTTTTATTTCTCATTTACTCAACATACGTTTTTTTTTATGAGTGCATTCGTTTGCTGTTTGGAAATTAAAAAAGAAAAAAAGGTATTTCTTTCGTCTTTCTCAATTGTAATTCAACATATCATTCAGTTTTTAAAAATTATGAAAAGAGTTAATTTGAATTTATATTTCAGTGTTTGTATGCAGTAAAATTTTAAAAAATTTCGCAATAGAAGTGACAAATCTTGGGCTGATCTACAACCTTCTTAGGAAGCTTTATCAGTAGACGTGTCTTCTGAAGTTGCATCTATGTAAACCTCTTTATTACCAAAAGAAGTAAAGAAAAAATATATCCTTAAAAAATTAATTACATCGTGTATGTTTTAGATCATCTATACGTGACTAGCACAAAGCCCATTCATTTCATGGAATATTTTGTACTAATCCATATTGTAAGCATTTAAACAAATAAAAAAATGATGCTTACCTTTAGCTTTTAATTCCTTACAATTAGCAAGATAATTTTATATAAAGCATGTAAGTATTAAAGGAGTATCTGAGAATACACTTTTCTTTAACGTCCTAAAAGAATACATGACATGTTTAATCATGGTAATTATCCTAAGTAGAAAAAAAATATATTAATAAAAAAGGAGGAGTGATCCCTCCACTTTGAATTGTAATTAAGATTGCTGGCCGCTTTATCTTTTTAGTACAAATAGGGGTGGATTTAGTCATTTAGAGGATGAAAATAGCTGTTGACACCCGAATTTTTATTTATTTTGTTTTAAATGCCCATTTATTTTGCATATATAAATACATATTAATTCATAGAAAAGATAAAAAAATTCGAAAAAAAATAGGCTGGGCCGGCATAATACGGCCCACTCCTTTTTCACAAGTTTCGGCCCTAATACAATCTCTCCTTGGGCCTTTTCTCTTTATTTCTTTTCAGCCCGTTTCCTTTTATTTCTTCCCTGGGCCTGTTTAGCTCAGAATTTCGAAGCCCACATGAGCAGTTGAAGCCCAAGAAAGAAAAACAGAACAGCAACAGACATGGAGAAGCCCAGCCCCTCTCCGCACAGGAGACAGAGGCACAGAGAAAAAAGGCTGGACGACACGCACAGAAGGGGGGGCGCGCACACAGATCTGAGAAAAAGGGGACCGGCGGAAGAGAAGAAAACCGAAGGCCGTCCGGAGGCGACCCCCTCCTCCCACGGCGGTGACGATTTTCAGAAAAAAAAACGAGAGCGAGGCGGAGGAGGGGAGGATCTTCTTCCCATTTTTTCTGGGTTTCCGGGCAACGATTTTGGGGCGGAGACAGGATCGCCGAGGAAGCGGCTGGGGAACGAGGAGCAGATCCGAGGAGTCCAGATCTGAGAAAAGTGAGAGCAAGAAAGCCGAGAGAAACTAAAGGAGATGAGGAGGATAATTTGCCTTCTATGGACAGCTTAGAGATCGGCGAGAAAAATCCTATTCAGTCCATTCCTTCATATTTCGAGGGAGAGGAGGAAGAAGACATTCCAGACATGGCAGAGTACGAGGATCCCGACAACCTCATCGAGACTGATCCGCCCAAGAAAGAAAGCAAAGCCCAACCCCAGCTATCTTCACCGCACGCGATGGCCTCCTCTGCCGCTGATTCTCTGACCGTGACGCTACAAAGATGACCCAGAGAGAGGAGCAACAGGGGCGAGCAGGAAAGGAGCGTGGGGGAGGAGCAGGGATGGTTGAGCAGATTTTCGGACAGAAAAAGGAAGAAAAAAGAGAAACAGAAGAGAAAGAGGGGAAAAGAGAGAAAACCGAGGAAGGGAGGAGGCTGGCAGTCACGCCTGACTCGCCGCGGACGACCTGCCATCGTGTCTCAACTCCGGCACCGGAAACAGGTTAGCAAGAAAGGGAAATAGGGAAGAGAAGACCTGTTTTTCCGGTCCAAGCCATCCACGAGCCCATCCGGCGACGCTGAACCCAGTAATCGAGAGCGAGAGAAAGAAGAGTTCGGCCACGCACAAGCTTGTTCAACGGCATCCCGGCGTCTTCCTTAAGCGCAACAGGTTGGTTTTCCCCTTTCGTTTTCGCACGAGGTGGGCCGGAGCTCACGCCAACCAGTTCAAGTGAGCCCCAGCCCTTGCGGCCCTTCTATCTTGCCCCTGTTTCTTTTTCACATGATTTCCGAAAACCCCTAGCGAGTGCGGGGCTCGGTTGAGCCGGAGGTCCCCGAATCCAGTAGTGGTGTTCGACGAAATGCGTCAATGAGATCCGAAATTTGCATCCCTCGATAATTTGGTTTTATGAATGTTTGATCGTTTATTATCTATTTCTTGTGTTTCGCATAGTATTATAGCCATGTTCATGAGGTTTTCACGCATTTTTGAGTCGAAAAGAGAGATTTTTGGTTTTCCGGCGAGGGTGAGCTTCCGGGATCGCTGGAAATCACCGCTGGCAGCGCGCCGGCGGCGCTCGGCGTCGGTCGGACGGAATGACTCGATTAGGACGGGTAGACCTCGCGGCTATTAGGGAAATCGTTTTCATACTTGAGTAGAACAATAAAGTCAATATAAGCTTGAATCAATAGAGTAATCGCAACGGACTTTGAGGCGTGATATCACTTTCTTTAAGGATTTATTTCGCCCCACAAAGTTCTTCAATGGTCACCAAAGAAATATCCTCCAAGATACAACAAAGTCTCAAATGAGAATACTAGATAGCAATTTTAATATTTCTCCAAGGTCTATCTAGGAAACAATTGGAAACAATTGGAAACAATTGGAAACAATTGACTGTAGTTTGAAAGAAGACTCGAAAAATTGTGATCCGGTTTTTCAAAATTGACATATATATAGAAATATAGGCAACTTTTTGTGAAATGTTACAAAAAATTAACAAAAATATCCCTTCAAAAGAAATTATATCCAAACAGACACAACATTTCAAGTATTAAGAAGTTATATTTGAATAGATACGAACTCTAAGATAACCGTTGAAAAACCAAAAAATAAAATTCGAAATAAATAAATAATAAATAACCATAACTTTTTTATGAATAGTCGCACTGTTTCAATATAATATTATGGTATAAAAATCTGAATTTTTTCAATAAATAAAAATGAATGATCATTGGTTAGTGCCAAATCTTGTCAACGTGCGCATTCACATCTTTTCGATGTGGGACAAGACACCACTCAGTTTGTTTTACAAACAAACTACCAACAATCCTCCACTTTTGTTTGTAAAACAAAATAGAAATAAAACTTTAAAAAAATACAGCCAACATTTCCATGAGATTAATATACATACATAAAGGTCTCTTTCGAGTTAAACCTTTACTTAGTGTAAGTATTTCAAAACCCTATCAAAGTGACAAATAGCTCGGCTTTAAATTTGTACTTTTAAACGATAGAATTGGACATACCGCACATATACCAACCTCTTGTTTCAGCGAGAAGTTCTATATTACTCCGCACTATTATGGCCATGTGCTTGATCCTGTTTCATGAGCTCTCTAGAAAGTAACCCCTGACTTTCGTAAGAAGCGGCACCACTTCTAAGCTCGTATAGGTGAAGTATCTACCATGTGTTTCTGTTACTATTAACACATTACAAATTTGTACTATACTTCATTAAGAATTCAAGTCAACCTATAAAACGTAACAAACAATACTGACTTCTCATATCAGGGCTATGTCAATATCAGACAATCATATTCAGTAACTTGTTCTTACCCATTAAACCTTGTAACTAGTGATGTTCTAGAAAAAGGTCGGGTTACCATTACTGGTGATTTTATTTAAAGGGTTTCAGCCCTGTTTCTTGTGAGGTCATCTTTACCAAAAGCCTTCATAAAAGGATTGGTCAAATTCTTGATTGACCTCACGTACCATCCTTAATCAATTGTCTCACATACTTATGCCTTAGGCTAATCTGTCTAGACTTACCATTATAAGTGGTATTATAGGCTCTCGCCAAAGTAGCTTGACTATCACAATGAATAGAAATATGAGGCATAGGACTGGGCCCTAATTTTTTTTTTTCAACAACAAATTCCTAATCCATTCAGCCTCTTTCTCAATTGCTTTTAAAGCAATTATTCAAATTCCATAGTTGAGTGAGTTATACACATTTGTTTCTTGCTCATACAAGAAACAACACATTCACGTAATGTGAAAATCCATCCAACATTGGATTGTTTATCTCTCACAATTGTAATCCAATTAGTATCAATGTATTCTCCTAATACAACCAGATAATTATTATAGAACACTCTCAAAGCTTTGATTCACTAAAATAACCAAAATTCAGATAATAGCTTTCTAATGTTCTATAATTGGATTACAAATAAATGTACTCAATTTACTCACAGAATAAGTAATATCGGATCAATACAGTGCATCACATACATTTCCTATAGCACTCACGCTAAAGACCCTCTATCATGAATCAAATAGATTATTCATTTCTTTGAAACCTAAGATTTTGGAATTTATTCAATATCTTTTCCACATAACCTCCACTATCTTTTTAACTTTAATGTCCAGAAAGTATCTATTTTACCCAAATCTTTCATCTAGAAATGAAAATTAGATACTTCTAAGTCTCAATGAATGCAATATTATTAGTTCCAAAGTCCCCTTCAGATACCCCCACCTCAAGAATATTTCCAGAGGCATCAAAACAAAACTTTGCATCCTTAAGATGCTAGGCCAGTTGGGTCAATGGGGTCTGCACAAATGCCCCACATGTAGAAACCCATCTATCGAGAAAACAAAGCACTGTGGAGTTTGAGCACTTGCAGAACGCGTCCCTACGATCTCGCAAGCAGTGCCAAGTCTGAATCTTCCACTATCATGCGCCGAAAGTGAAGCGACTTCAAGCAATCAAAAGATTGCACAATCTTGGTCACCCGCGGAGTCACATACCCGCCCCAATTCTCGAGTATCAAATTAAACATGGCAACCCTCGGCTTCCCTTTCGATTGATGAACTATCATTTTCTCCTTGCACTTGATCTCGTGGATCGGAGTCTCGACATCCAAATTCGTTAACAACAAAAACAAAAGAATGTATCCAAATTTTGACCTCAAGACAAGCCAACACTTGAACAAAAACCAAAAAACGATTATAATTTCTTGAATGCACAACCAAAAAGGACGTGCTTCTAGCAATGAGAACCAATTCAGGGCAAAAATTAGTAAAGATAAAACAATTGAGCATGAAACTAACATCTCATTTTATCATGCCAATCCAGCAAGATGACTATCCCATATACCAAGTGGACCAAACGCATAGAGTCAATAAAGATATCCGGTTATGGCAATGGGACAGCAAAATGGATCAGAATAACATGAAAGGAAGTACTAACCATTTGCGGAAATTCACATTTCAAGTCAACGAACCTCGTGAAGAAGCTTATCTTCCCTGATTCATGGCAAACACGATGAACGACGGCCAACTGAAGACCACCGACTAAAAGTGGGTCTCAAAAATGAAGAACATCTTAGAGATTTCTCAAAATGTTGTAATGGGCGTTGGCAGGGCACTCGATTACTTCGTTTGCATCATCCTCGTTGTTGTCGTCGTAGATGAACCAGCATTGCACTCCAATTCATACGTGGTAAAAGAACCATTCCCTGCATATTCCTGCACTAATGCACAAAAGAATCAGGAGACACATTTCGATTAACCATTGTGGTGTCCCACTTTGCCAAGAATATTGATGCCGTCAAGTAATGTGGTATAGAGATCTCTGAAAGCGTGGTGACAATGAGAGGAGAAGGCAGCGAAAATGATCCACTGGTTCCTGGCGACTAATTCCCACATCCTGGTCAGCGCATTTCACATAGTGAATGTCTGCGCCTGCATCTTCACCTCTTTCATTTGCGCGGTCTAGTTTCACCATGATTCTTTTGCCTGGACGCAAAGCGAAGGAAATCCAACAGAGTCTGTGAATCGTCGTCATCTTCTCTTGGAGTCGGGACTCCCATCAACGGCACCAGAAGACTCCATAACATCCTTAATGCCATCCTCAGTTTGCATAGCATCCTTCATCCCTAGCAGTGATGCCACACCATTTTGTGCGTAAGAAATATCAATGGTGGGTGATGATAAATCACTAGCGTCCAGTGGCTGATTTTGACGGCAAAAGAAGAGCGTGCTTTTACGGACCGATTCGAGCAAAATTCATGGCAGCAAAGCAGAAGGAATGCCTTGGACAAAACTAGACTTTGATTGATTATGACCCCATTGTTGCACAAATAAATCCTTAAAATTGTTGGGGAAATCGTTTTCATACTTGGGTAGAACAATGAAGTCAATATAAGTTCGAATCAATAGAGTAATCGTAACGGACTTTGAGGCATGATATTACTTTATTTAAGGATTTATTTGCCCCACAAAGTTGCTAATGATCACCGGTAAATATCCTCCAAGATACAACAAAGTCTCAAATGAGAATACTATATAGCAATTTTAGTATTTCTCCAAGGTTTTCTCTAGGAAACAATTGAAACACCGATTAGCTTTTGAAAGAAGACTCAAAAAATTGTGATCCCATTCAAGGTTTTTCAAAATTGACATATATATAGAAACATGGGCAACTCTTTGTGAAATGTTGCAAAAAATTAATAAAAATATCCCTTCAAAAGAAGTTATATCCAAACAAACACAACCTTTCAAGGATTAAGAAGTTATATTTGAATAGATACGAACTCTAAGATAACCGTTGAAAAACCAAAAAATAAAATTCGAAATAAATAAATAATAAATAATAAATAACCATAACTTCTTCATGAACAGTCGCACTATTTCAATATGACATTATGGTTAATTTTTATAAAAATAAATCCGAATTTTTTCAATAAATAAAAATGAATGATCATTGGTTAGTCTTCAAATCTCGTCCACGCGTGCACTTACATCTTTTCGATGTGGGACAAGGCACCTCTCAGTTTGTTTTACAAACAAACTACCAACAGCGGCGGCACAGCGCGACGGAGTTGCAGGAGTCCCGGTGAAGAAGAAGAAGGCGTCGGGAGGTTGAAGACGCGTAGGGAGGAGAGAGAAAAATACATGCAGAAAAAGCCAAAAAAAAAAAAGAAAAGAAAGAGAAAAAAAAGAAAAAAAAAAAAAAAAGGAGAGGGCCGGGCCGTGCTTTTAGGATGGGCTCAAACTGGGATTGGGCCAATCGCTAGTGAGGATTGAAGGCAACTGGGCCATTTTTTTAAATGGAAATGGGCTTTTTAATTGTTTTTTTCGACTAATGGGCCATTTTAAAATTTTTGACCAGGCTGTTCGGCCAGCCCGGTCGTTGCTCCGACCCGACCCGATAGAGGCTGGGTCGGTTTAGTAGGGCCGGGTCACCTGACCCGATCCAAATCATTTTTTATTAAAAAATTAAAAATTCTAAAAAAAAAATCAAAAATTTAGAAAATTAAAAAATCTTAAAAATCTTAAAATATCTTAAAATTTTTCGAAAAATCATCAAAAATTAAAAAATGTTTTTTTAATTTCAGAAAGATTTTAAAAGTTTATTTTATCTTATTCTATTTTTCTTTCTTTTTTCGAATATTCAAAAACTCCTAAAAAATGAGAAAAAATTAGAAAATTCCAAAAACCTTAATAAATGTTTTTTTTTAAATTCAGAAAAAATTGCAACAATTCAGAAAACCCTAAAAAAAAAAAAAAAGACTAAAATTGAATAAGACTTTAGGGCTCTCCAATAGGTTTTTGTTTTATGTTATTTTCCTACACCTTATTTTGTTGTAATTGTTAGATATTATTTCCTTACTTTAAAACGGTTAGGGCAAGCCTTAGAATTCTCGAAGATATTGCCATGACCTCATTAATACACGATTAAGTTAGGCACCGAAAGGGCATTAGTCGCGTGACTAACATAATCAAGTCCCCGACCCTAGACCCTCTGGTTGCGTAAAAGGTGAGACACGCTCCCATGTCTCACTCAGTTCCTAGTCGACCTCAATAGGCTAGCGGCGACTCCTTGTTTGGAAATTTTTATGAATACCCAACGTCACGCGAGGTATGGGCTTAGGAGAGTCCGAGTTAATTAAGGGCCGTCGGCCCGAAATTACTAATACCCCTAAACCTATTATTTAGAAAAAAAAAAAAATTGTAGGTCGTGACAATATCTGAAATTATAAGTAAGTCTCTCAACTTCTGTGAGTAATGATAGGTATGATTTGAAAATTACAGATTGGTGTAGGCTTTGCAATTGGTTGGAAATGGAAGCTCATGACATGTTTTGGTGGAGATGGTGTATCTCGAGTTAGAAATAAAATGCTTGGACTTTGTCCAGGCGTAGATTTTCAATTCGGGAACAGGGCTGATTACGTTCTTCCAGAAATCACGGGGTAAGTTTCTTCCTTCTCAATTCCACTATTTGCTACTGGAAGTAACTAAACGAGCTATAACACCAAACAAGTTCTATTTCCATCACCCATTTGATGTCACGAATAAAATCTTCCCTTATACAAAGTATGATGATTTATGGTATACAGTGAACTTACGGTCTGGGTCATGCACTTCCGTGATATGTGTCACCCTCTTTTATTCAGTTTTTGTGCGGTTCATGTTGTGTGTTATGTCGAAACTTGACACGGATGAACATATAAATGTCAAAATTTCTAAAAAGTACACTTAAGTGCTACTTTTTTTGAAAATTAGATACTTAAATGCCAATTCTAGCAACACTTGTCGGAAATCCGACATAGTGTTATTTTAATAATAAAATCGGTCTACATGGCTACCACAAATCTGACGTGGCTTACCAGAAATCTGACGTGGCTCGCAGTTGACACTTAAATGTTCATTTCTTATCTAATTTTGGTACTTAAGTGTATTTTTTTTTAAGTTTTGGCACTTATGTGTCCTCTCATATCAAGTTTTGTCATTTGGGGTGTTCACAACTCGTTTCAGAGGACAAAGATATGGATACTGGTGAGCCCTTTTTTCAACATAAGCTGTGGAAGGTTGCAAGCATCGCTAGATAGACTGGAACCCATTTTAAGCTATTAAGATACTGTTTAGTGGATATCGGTGAAGAGATGGTATGTTCATTGGTTGGCTCCTTTGAACTGCATTGAAATGAGAACTACTAGCTTCTAATGTGCACAGGATGATGGTTTGACGTGAAAATTTTGAACATGGGGCTAAGCGAAGGATTGTTTAGCTTTTGAGTGTTCATGTTGGCCTCAGAAGTTGCTTACTTATTATTGTTTCTTAGCATATGTTCATATTAATTGCAGCATCAATTGTTTGCCTGAATTTCGTATTCAGATGGAGAAGCGGGAATATGGGAAGGGATGACGAGGCTCAATGGTGCAATGAAGAATGAGTATTGAAGCCTTCGAATATCATCAATTTTGTCGGACAATGTTGTTGAACGTAAGGGAAGTAGTGTAGCGGTAAAATATGGGCAATCTGTTTTCATCAGTTATTTTTACTCTTCTTTTTTCACATCCATTCCCTTTCTTTACATTTTCTAAATAGTCAGTCATCTATGAAATATTTTTGTAGAAACAAAAGTCCCGTATCATCAATGGGATTAATTTCATGTCAAGGCGGATTATTTGGAACGATGATAAGGCATTTCTCGTGACATCCTATTAAGCAATGTCCATGTGCATTTCATACACGACTTGATCATGTAATTGAGCAATCACAGCTCTGTTTTCAAAATTGCTGCACAATGGCATATGCTCTCTATGGAACTTTTCCCCTTTGGTTTTTGTTTATGTTTCTGGCATTTGCTAGAATAGGGAGATGCCCTAGCCATGCTAGCAAAAATCGCTAGGAATGTACTACCTTAGGCGAATCATGGAGTGTCTGCTGCTTTGGCCCTGTTTTATCAATCTACTTTACAATGCATTATTAGAAGTTAAAACTACATGTCCAAAAGAATTGGAAAATGGAGTTCAAAACGTTTTCTTGACTAGATGCATCTTTATGAAAGAAAATGTCTGCCGTAAAGTTGAGAAGTTCTTATTCATTCCCGAATCTCCTCCTCTCTTGCTTACACTTCATTCTTTTCATGCTCTCTGCAGCGCCTTTTGCCCCCATAATCCTCCTCAAGATACCCCCAACTTTGCTCGGCCTCGCTTTCCCCATAATATCGTCCATTTTATCCGTCTCCTCTTTCGTGGGCTTCTACTCCTAGCTCACCCGCTTTTGCTTCATGACCCACATTTTGATCCTCCTCGCTTTGCTGTCCAGCCAGGTGCTCAGCATCTGGGTGCTGTTCACCAAAGAAACGTCGAAGACTTTCGCTGCTGAGATCACGGACACTGGAAAGAGGCAAAAGTCCTGGTAAGGCTGGAGTGAGGGGTTTCGATGGCTATGTGCTGCTGGAGTTAGTGGTGTTGGTGCTGACGTGCATCGTGCACAATTGCTGGGTGAGGGAGTGCGAAGGGTCCGGCGCAAAATGGGACGCAGTGGAGAAGAAGCAGACCATGAGGATCGCGAAACTGCAGGAAGAATCGATCTCCAACACAGCTAAGATCGTGGAGATCAAAGCCAAAGAGATGGATGAGAGGATGAGGTGCAAGTATGGGCAGTGGTTAACACTGATCTTGCAGCCTGAGCTTCCATTGAACTGAAACTGTTGTTTGCTCGGCTTGCTACATCATAAGTTGCTTGTGTTAGGCCACTAGTTGGGTGGCCATATTTTTATTTTTTTAAGGGTGGCCATATTGAATAGTATGGAGAATTTGTATGGATCATTGCTTCTATTTGAATAGATGAACTATATTGAATATTGATGGCCATATTGCCAATTCTGTGAAAATTGGGTTCACCTTAATACGACGATGATCAAAGAGGTAATTGTTTACTGTTGGGGGGGAAATAATCAAATGACAAATTGCGACAAGGTGTGCACGTGACAACATACATTTGCCTATATTATAAGTGTGGCTGATGTTACACTTCAAGTCTTTAAACGCAAGTGAACACCATACTATTCGAATCATACACACAGTGACAAGTTCAAACAAATATCTCATCGCAGATGTTCTTGTCCAATGATAGCATAGATCATTTCCAAATCTTCATGGGCCGGTAGAGGGGAGGCCAGTAGGTGGATTTGACCATTTCAACATACAAGGGAAGCTGTAGGATTGCAAACACTATGACAGGGAAGGCAGTCAGCAAAGTAATTGGGATGTAAACCCACTTCAATCGTCCATGTAGGACGATTACAAGAGCAGAGCCGAATGCCACCAGCATAAAAGCCAAAGAGAGGAAGAGAAAAGTGAGGCCCAGTAACATTTTACTTGGTAGCGAGTGGAGGAAATCTTCAATTGCATATCGTGAGGTTAGGATAGCCAAAAACATCAAGGTGGCAGTGACGGAGGAGAAGAGAGCGAGAGCGTTTGCAACCGCAAACACAATGAATTTGCCTTTCTGCAAAAAGATCGGGATCCCCTTACCGCTGTCATTGCCTCCAGGTACCGTAAAAGCCGCAGTGAAAGCCACTGTAATGATGAGAGTCGCAACGAGGCTACAAGATGACGATGTATCTTTCATCCATTGCCCGGCCTCTTTGAGCAAATCTTGGCATTGTTCGACAAAAACTTCCCAATGTGTTTTCCCTCTCCTTTCTTTTGTTTCCTCCAATTTCAGACTCTTAAAAGAAGGATCGCTCCTATCTTCCTCTTTCAATACCTTCAGAAAAATAAAGGACGTTTGTCAATGTAAAAGCAAATTAAAGAGCACAAAAAGGGTGGCAAACAAATAAGTTGAACCGACCTTAAATTTCAGACTTTTAAGGAAAGGATCGCTCCCATCTTCCACTACCTTCATAAAAATAAAGGACTCCTGTTAATGAAGTTGTAAATCAAAGAACACAAAAGGGTGGTAGGCAAATAAGGTCAACAGACCTTAAACCACTGAAGTTCCCTTTGTGTTGAGAAAAGCTGCTCCAGAAACATCTGCCGATGCACATTCTGGTGACCATTCTACTACTGCCTTCATTAGGTCGCATCTCGTCCACTTATCATCAGTCAAATATGGAGTTGTGTTGTGTGCATTTACTAGTCTAAACAACTCGACATGACGTCCCTTCACAACTTCTATTATCAGTTTTTTTGTGAAATTCTTTTCCCACATCAACTCCGGAAAAATTTCAAGACATAACTTGACGAATTCAAAGATTCCACGTGATGCAGCTTCAAGAACAATGCCTGAAGTCAATAAAAAGTCACGTACTTTGGAAGTTTCCATGTTAGCTGACTTCTCGGTAAGAGCTTGATTTCCATATATAATCGACCATTCATGCCTGAACTTTGATTCTACAATCCTTTTGATGAAAGGTGCTGCATGTAACATCGGATAAGCAATTTTCCCAAACAGAGTTCTTTTAATTTAAGGAAATGGGAAGATTCAACGACGGATCGATAGATCTATTTTCGATTGAGTATTTTTACAAATTCACCTAAAAGATAAATTATCAATTAGACTTTGAATTCAATCTAATAGAATTGCATCATAATACACGAATTGAGAGCCGGTCCATATTAATACTTATGATCTCAAGGGATATACTGAAAATATCAATTTACACTTTAAAATTTGAGATCTTTACCCATGGATGAAATAAGGTCCTTTTTTTTTTTTTTTTTTTTTTTAATAGATACCACAGCGGTTTCCTATACCTATTTTTGTGGCCAGATACAAGAGTGATATCATGAAAATTACTACTACCACGAAGAGTAGAGAAGAATCGTGTCAACAAAATTAGGAATTGATGACAAACAAAAAAAATATATACATATCACACTCATGAAATCAAAATTGCACAGATAATGAAATTTGATGATGCTCGATTGTGTTAGAAAACAACTTGGATTCATCAACCTTTATGACGTGAAATCCAAATTTACAGTTTTCAATAATCTGACATGAATAAGAGTTCTTGACTTACTTCACAAATATCATATTTGATATTAATTTATAACTTCCCTGAGGGGTTAGATATTAAATTGTATGCATAGTTGTACTCCTTATGCCTCAAATTTTTGTCAGTAGGATCTCTGAATGATATGTTGTTTGTCGTGTTAGTCCATCAATTAGGCAAATTGCTAGAAATACCTCGAGCCATCTTCATGGCTTGGGAGTTGCCAACCGATGTACGGAACAAGCATTGAGGGATACCTAAAAATGGTAACATATAAGTGAATTCCATGGGATTGCTTAAATTGTACATAACTAATAAAAGAAGTGCAAGAAGTACCTACATTCGTAGATAGACTTTTCCCAAAAACCGAGTCTATCTCTACTATGGAAGTAAGACATCATGGACACCAAATATACCAACGATCTATCCGTATCTTCAGTTGTCTCTTGCCCTTGGTGCGAAGTTAAATGGTAGGCTATATCTTTTGGGACACGAAAAAAACAGTTAAGTCGAGTAAAGAGTGAGGGAAATGAGATAAAATGAGTGAGTACGAAGTCCAACCCAAATGGCCGGCCATAATTAGCCTGCTCATGGTATCAACATCTAGGGAGGGTTTGCACCTAGCCAGGTACCATATGACTTCCTTTTGCATTGGAGCCCACGAAATAGCCGTCGATAGGGCAAGGGCTATACTTTCACGTTCAGCATTAATTTTGTCTACTAATGCTTTTACCATCCTTATTCTTCCTCCTCGAGCAGCATTGCAGAGGGCCCTCCTAAAAATAAGAATGTTATTTTCTAGAGGCAAGAGCTTGACCAAGTTCTCGACCAGTTGATCTTGTGCGGCAATAACCGCAACATCGAGCACAGTAACAGATTCATGTTCTACGGTCATAACTTCAGCCGTCATTGCTTCGCGATTGTCATGTAAGATTTTCTCAACACATTTCCAATGACCTGCCAGTGTGGCATAAAACAATGCTCCATAGTTTTCCTTCATCACCACTGTTGGCACGACTGCAAAAATTGCACATTAAAAGTCCTTAAGCAATTGTTTACCTCAAGTGTAATCATTGCACCTGTTCAGAGTTCTAATGAAACCAAATGCAAGTCAAGGGCGATTGTTTACTCAACATACCTTTTTATAGGAGTGCATTTATTTGCTTTTTGAAAGTAAAAAAAAAAAAAAAAAAAATAATGGGCTTTCTCAATTATAATTCAAGATATTGTCCAGATTATAAAAAATTATCAAAAGATTATATTGGAAGTTATATGTCAGCGTTGTATGTTTAAAAATTTAAAATATTGCGGACTAAAAAATGTCAAAATGCATGAAATACAAGATCTACGATAAACGAAAATTAACGTTGAAAAGGACAAACCTTTATTTTCTAATTGATTCATTGAGCTCAGGTAGTGTTCATGAAGTGTTGGTCTATTACGGTCTTGGGAAGCTTTATCAGCTGCCATGCCTTTTAAACCCCCTTCTTCGTCAGCCACTTTGTCACCGAAAAGAGAAACGAACGTAAAAAACCTTAGATTAAACTTTGTATGCAAGATCACCGTAACAGGCTCATTCATTCCATGGAATTTTCTGATATAAACTTAAACTTTTAAACAAGAAACATTTTAACCCTGAACTTAATAGAGATTATGAGTTTTTTCTCAGATAGCCATTGTATCATGAACTAGTTTTGTGGTGCACTCTAACTTTCATATCTTGGTCAATATGCTTTTTAGTGAGTTTTATTTCTCGTTGCCAACGATTTTATCTGCAGAATCATTCATAAATTAACTCTATACAATTTTTTTTTATCTATCTCCATAATTTCACGTATTAAATATTAATCACAATAAATTTATACATAAAAATAAATAAACCAATTAACTTAATCACATCAATCTCATCAATTAATATGATACATTTATAAGTTATAATTGGGGAAAATCATACTACAAGTGCCATAACTTTTGTACAGCACTCACTTGAGTATTATAATTTTTTTTTCAATCAAACAAGTGTCATCACATGCTCTATCCTTTTTTCACAAGGATTTTATAAAAGAATGTCTGGACACTTATTAAGTAATAAAATAAAGAAATACTACAATTTGCAATACATTTTCTGTCCATGATATTGCTTATATTACTTTGAAATTAACACCCAGAAAGCGAAAATTTTCCGATTTTGCCATCGCCTTGTGGGATCAAATCACAACAACAAAGGAAAGAAAGGAACATGCCTGGCAGCGGTGGCAGTGGTGGCAATGTCGACCCACTGCTTTGATTATCCATGGAGGATTCTTTGCCGGGCCGTCCCTTGAGCTTGTAAAAATCTGAAGCAGAGAAGTGTATTTGTATGCGGTTGAAGTTATTTTGTGCTCTTGTGGATCTCCTTTTACAAAAGGATTCGTGGATGGAGACGAAGTTCCTGCTGCCGATGTCGTGTTTAACAAATAATGATGGAACGTTTTTCATGGGCATCGCGGGTCACGAGAACGAAACTTTCTCCTATTGACTACTTTCCCTTTTCGAATTGTTTATATATCACACTAGAAACGATAATCGTACCATTCTCTTTTACTGAATGACGATTTCACTTGTAAAATTTTGTGACATCAACAAATCAATGGAAATTCATTTTATTTTCAGAGGTGTAAATTTGGAAATTTTACTAAAAGAAGACACGAGTGTGCCATATTTTTTTTTCCTTTCTTCCACCATCCCCTGCTTTGCAAATAACACATTTCAATGGACTTTTATTCAATGCACTAGCGATGTAAAAATTTCTTTACATAAGTAGGTTATACAACTTTTTATTTGTAACATGTAGATTTTTACTCCAGGTTTTTGTTTTCATTCTAAAACTGCTTGCGTAAAAAAAGGCTTACGATAATGGTTTATGGAATATAAATCCTGTTTCGATGGGCCTTTGTTCTGTACAATGACGGTGTAACATTTTCTTCCGAAAGGCAGGTTTTAGAGCAGAGACAAGGCATCGGCATGGAAGAGACGAGAAAGAGAGGGGGTTCATCTTTGAGCTTTGCTGCATGGACCGACACTAGAGTGAAAACATTTCGACCCCCTAGCAATGGCGCCCCGGTAAAATTTATTAACTTCGAGGGTGGCTTTTTGGTGAGAAAGAGTCGTGTCATTTTCGGTCCACCGAATTCGGACCAGGTAGTCCTTTCCCTTTCATGTCTACCGTGATCCTCGGTTGCCAGCCAGCAAAAGCCAAAAGAAGAAAAGGGTGTTCTGTCTTTATTACCGACAAGGAAAAAGGAATAATTTAAGGAAGAAGACTGACGAAGCTCAGTATTGAAATTAATTTAAATTAGGATTAATACCACAAAAATCTCAAATTAATATGTCTATGAAAAATTTACCCCAAATTAACTTTTTGATCATCAAAAATTTCAAACTAATACATTTATGATAAATATACTTTTTGTTTAGATTAATACTATGAAAAAACACAAAACTAGTATGCCCATAACAAATTGAGTGTAAACTCCCAAACTAGTATATCTATTAACTGTTATATGTCATTCAACTCAGTAATTTGACTGTAAAATTTAATGAAAATCAATAGAGGATAAATTTGACATAGATGCGTTGTTTTGGAGTTTTTCTTGGTTAAGCTATCATAGGACGGAAAAGCTTCACAAATTTATAATTTATTGTAGTGATTTTTTTAAGAACATAATTTTGTAGATCTTCCTAAATTACCTTTTTAACCGCTGTTTAGAATACATGGTTATTATTAATTTATTATCAGTTATGGATATTTTTTGAAATTTCCGGCCCAAGTTGAGAATGGTATTAGGTTTACTTTATAATGTAGTGACGGTATACTGCTAAAATAATGAGGTGTTGATGACTTTGAATGAGGAGAAATTTCATGAGGGAAGTGAGAGAAGGCCTTACCCGTCTCTGGTAATTATGCTTGGACATCTAAATAACAACCTAGACCAACCTGTGCAACCTGGAAATCCAAGTTAACTAGTTTTCGTACCAACATTTTTTTTTTAGGTCGGTAGTTTTTGTACCTACATTTGGCAACTTAACTTTAACTATAGGACATGTTTTCATTCAATGTTGGTCGGAAAAAAAAATTTCTCCTATTAGTTCATGGGGGTTGCATGCTTGAATGTTGCCGATACATAACTCTAAAATATAACAAAATCAGCCCACCCCCTATTTCTTCCTTTCTTTCCACTTGTTCAACCAGGCTTCTGCACTATCACCACTCTCGACCTCATCGTCTCCGACTTTTGGCCTCGCTGGATCCACTAGCATCTCTACTGTGGTCCCGTCCACTGCAGCGAATTGTTGCCGACCGGGCGTCAGTGGAAACATTGCTAGCAAAGAAAGGCAGGCTCGGAAGAACAACTATAATGAATTCAGGTAATTTCTCTATTTTCAAAAGACTGAAGGAATTATCAATTATCTTGTATATATCATCACCATTTAAATGGAGATATAAGATATTGTAATCGGGTTAATCAAACCCAAGGTGCCGAATTTACCAATTATATATTGTCCGTAATCATTTTTCTAATCAAATGGGTTCCTATATTATGTACTTTTTTATTCATTAGATAAATCAGAGACTCTAAGTTTTTACTAACCATCTGACATCATCCTTAATCTCTTATTATTGATTGAATTTGTGAATTATATTTTTTTCCAGCTCATGTTGGTTTTATACTAATAGAATAAGTGAAAATGTTGAGTGAAAGTGCTGATGTGGCAATTGAGTTATCACTATATGTCGGCACCCTATGTCACGCCCCGACTCTCGAGCTCGCGACAACCCCTTCTCTTGGTCGATAGAAAGTGATGTCCCAGGACTCATCAACGACCATTTATTTTAATCTTTCGTTATGCACAAACGGAAGACGAACCATCCCCAGTCCAACGAACAATCAATCAATCAATCAGGGATAGAGGGATGAACAACAAGAACAACCATCACTACTCATTTATACAATTTACTAGATTAACCAACGGAGGATCATTTTCTGATTTACAAGCCCGACAACAGGGGCCGATCCATCCTCTAAGCCAAGCCAAAAAGAAACTAGGCCAATCCAGCTATACAAAATGAACCCTCGGGTTCAAGACACCACTGTCATTCGGACCCATCGGACTCGGCTCCGTCGGGTCGATCACTAGTGGAGTGGGGGCGGGATTCTCCACTTTGCGGATGCGCCATTCTAGGGGCCTAAAAATTGTTAACCACGACGGGTTGAGATAAAATCTCGGCGAGTTCTTCCCTAAGCCCGGTTAGTACACCAACTCAACCCGGGGTATCTCTCCGAACCACCCCTCACTCAACCCAACCACAAACAACCAGCAATCAACAATAAAACATCAAGCGGGGTCAACCAACAATCAAAAGTCGGTTCGCATGCAACCTTACCCGGTATGCCATACCCCGCACGTTATGAGTCGCACAATACACGCAATGCACATGGCCGTTAGATGATGCGGTTCATCAATCACATGCGAGTCGCGTCACAAGCGATCTCACCTAGCCATTGCCACACCCCCCGCACGTTATCAATTCATGCGTGCGTGCCATAAATGATGTGATCATCTCATGCATAATCGGAACCAATAATGCCATGTTTTCTCATGCACTCTCGCATCCACACGTGTTCCGATTATTACTGCCCCACAGAGCTACAACTAAGGCGCAACTGCGCTACGGCGCCCTTCCTCCGCAGAGACACAACCGTGCCCTTCCGTGCCCAAAAGATGTCAAGGGATACTCTCCCGAGACCGCATGCCCAACGAACGTCAAGGGACACTCTCCCGAGACCGCATGCCCAACAAACGTCAAGGGATACTCTCCCGAGACGGTGGTTTCAACTTAGTGATCACGCAAGCACACCATCACAACCCACTTATTATCTTTGAGCATTAGCCAATGCACACATGCTTGCATATGAAACCTCAAATCATTTCTCACAAAAGCGGTCCATTCCCAATGTCCCTCGGACAAACCATTTTTCCCACATTTCTCATAAAAGCGGTCCATTTCCAGTGTCCCATGGACAAATCACTTTCTTTCTCATAAAGGCGGTCCATTTCCGGTGTCCCTCGGACAAACCATTTTCTTTATTTTGTGAAAATCACACAATTCAAGCGGATGCTTATGCAATTCTACATCCAATTCACTTCATATGATCAAAGCACATGAAATTATGCACAATTTCACTTCCGGATGAATAGTGCGTGAACGATGTCGTGAACGATGCGCATGAGCACGATAAAATTCCCGAATTTAATAATTAAATCATTTAATTCAAAAATCACATAATTTAATCAATAAATGCAGAAATTAAATAAATCAATTAATTAAAACAATTAATCAATTTAATCAAGCAAAGCATGCTTAATTAGCACATAACACACAATTAAGCATAATTAAACAAGATTAAGATAATCTAATCTTAACCCTTAATCTAACCACCTATCTTAGGGCTAATGCACTTAATTAAACATCTTAATCAACCCTTAGCACTAATTAACCCAACCCTAAGCAAGTTTAGGCACTAAATAAGGTTTAGGAGCTAAACTCACCCGTTAAGCGGGCCGGCGACACGGGCGCGGCGACGGCGGCGAACCCGACACCCGGGGACTTCTCCCACAACACTCCAAGGTGGTCCCGGGCTGAACACAGCAGCAACAAGCTCAAACTCCCTCTGCAACTCTGAAAAACTGCACTGCTCAGGGGGAAAGTGGATGACCAGAGTTGAACGGGCTGCCCAGAGCTCCGACGAGCGGCGGGCCGGCAACCGGCAGCACCCGGGGGTCGAGGGGGAACCACTTGTGGCTGGTATGGGCGGTGGTTTGGCTGGAATGGGAGAAAAACAGGGGAAAAGGCGAAACAAAGCTGCTGCAGGCGGAACAGTGACGGTCCGGCAACAGCCGGCTTCCGGCCGCCGTACGGGTCGGCCGAAGACTCCTTCCGGCGATCGGCCGACGCTATATGAACGGAAATTCTCTTCTGAACACGATGGTGGGTGGCACGAGACGAGATTCCAACGGGAAGGCCATGAACAACTCGGATTTCAGTGGAAGGTCAGAAGCTGAAAATTGCATGAAAAAGGGAAACAAGGGAGAAGAGGGGCTGCGATTTTTGGAGCTGAAGAGGGGAGAGAGAGAGTGAAGTGAGGGCTTCTAGAAGACCCCTTCAATGCCATTAAATGCCTTCTACACTCCCCCAAGCAAGTGACATCATCCTCTCTCTCTTCCTTTGACTTTTCTTCAAAATATCCAAGGGTATTTTGGTTATTTCCACCTTACACATTTCCCAATGTGCCCTTGGGCTGAAAGTGAAAGGCGGGCCTAGGAAACGGGCCGGGAAATGAATAGGAACGGGCTCAGGAATTTATTGGGCTCAAATTGGCTCAAGTTTAGACACCGGGTTTGGAAGGGTAAATGGGTCGGTTGGGTCCAACGGGCTCGCTTGCTTGTCTCGGTCTTCCACGATGGCTGTCCCACCTTGAGCGTGAGGCCCACACTATTCTTGCCCGGCCTACATCCACGTAGGCTCGTTTCCTCGGTCCAAAAACCCTTTTTCCCAAAAACTCGGCTCAACCGACACTGTTGACTGTCAATGAAGCATCATCCAAAAGTCCGTCCCGGACGTTCCCGAAAATTCGAAGTCCAATCTTGGATTCTCATGCCTTGTCAATTTCGCCCAAATGCCATTTCGGTACTACTCAGACTGACAGGCGGCTTTAAGGACTCACGCGTAACCGACTCGTGCCAATTCACGTTCAAGACTTCTCGACACATGGACGTCCTTGACTACATGAAATTGCGAATGATCGATTCTTATTTCAAAGTATACGATTATCAAGGATCGGCATAGGGTCGTTCGTGAGTTCGATAACAGTAGACGGAATCACCCGTCGTCCCATTATTTCTGTCCGCGAATCGACTTCTAGTCGTCTCTGAAATCGGCCTGTATGACTACAGGATCGTCCTTACGCAAGTCTCACGGTCGAGTCGTTTTCCTAAGTCAAGTTCTTTAGTCGCACGAGTTCTGTCCTCATTAGCCTTTCCCCTCAAGGTCAGTATCTCGGGAGTAATCGGTTAAGTGAGATCAACCAACAATGCACTGGCGAAATTAACATTCATTCCTCCCTTAGAGGACTCGAATTTCAGGACGTCACACCCTATGTGGCTACTAAAAGCCCTCTAAAACTAAAAATATGAAATAAGTGAATATATAAAGAAAATAAAACAATAGGGTTTTGGCAATGGAAGAAAGTAGACTAGAAAGGCGGCGCCATAAACCAGTCATTGTTGGGGGTAGCCGGACTTCCGGCTAACTATATCATGCCCTCAAGAGAGCACGTGCATAGCCAATGACCTATGTGTACAGCCGAAAGAAGGTGCTTCGCAAGTTCTAAGGAGAGATCTATTTTTTTAGGGGAGTTAGGGTGTGAACGATTTAGTTTCTAGTATGGATTTCTACTCTTACGTCATGTAAAGAGGCAAAATAAGAGTTAGAGTATGACAGATAAAAAAAAATTTCAAAAAGAGATTATTTTGGACATACAATTTCCTAGAAAGAATGTATTTTTGAGGTTCATATTGGAAATAAAATCAGTAAAAATGAATTTATTGCTTGGGTTCATTTGTAATTTTTATTTTGAGAAATTAAAATTCTGAAATATCAGTTTTATTTTTCAGGTTTATTTGTATACATTTTAGTTCTAAAAGTAAACCTGAAGAAGATATCATCTATTATCAGTTTTAGACCGTGGGTGGCGATGGCTAATTAAAATTCCAAAAGCTATGTTTCTTATTTGGGTAAAAGCTACCAAAAACTCCAAACTTTGTCAATGGCATAAAAAATCCCAAACTATTACTCATATGACACATTTGCCCAAACTTTTTTTTTTGTGACAGAAAAACTTCAAACTTTTTTTATACCAAATTTTGAGATAAATGTATCATACGGGTACAAGTTTAAGATTTTTAATGTCACAAAAAGAAATTTGAGTTAAATGTGCTGTACTATATAAGTTTGGGGCAAATGTGTACAGAGGTACAAGTTTAGGATTTTTGTTATCACAAAAATAGTTTGAAATAAATGTGTCATGATGGGCAAAATTTGAAATTTTTTGTGGCTTTTTTCTCCTCTTATTTTATGACTGTCATTCATAAACAAACGAGTATGACTGTTCATATTCTCCTCTTTCATAATTGCTATTTATTTTTTTCAAGTGATATAGTCTAAATCACTTTTCTTCTGTCTCGAAAAATTTTGTCCTCTATCGCTTTCCGTGTTATAATCTCCGAATAAGCAAGACCGTCAAGATTGAGGATCAAGTGGCAATAGTTAGTGGATTGAGGCCGTTTCCCGTTTTGTGATTATACTCTGGAACAAGAACGATTCCGCGGACATAAATTTTTATTTTGTATGTACCTCTATTCCATTAACGACTTTATATTTTCGTTCTAAGACTATTTATTCTTTAACGGTCACAATGTAGGTAATATACCTATAATATTTTTTATTCATTGATGTTAGGTTTGTACTTTCTGAATAACATTGGGAAATTCATTCTTTTCACCTCATTTTTTCTTTACTTTATTTTTGATCGCCAACATAAAAAGTCTTCCAAACATAATTTAAGTCTACATTGCACTAATGTGTCCTTATAAAAGTGATACATCATCATATTTAACTTTACCTCATAAAATGAGAACACCGTTATCCTCAGTTAATTAAACATTTTTAAATACATTTAGCTTAATGTGGGTATTCTCGAAAGCTTATCAGAATTTTTTTCTAAGAAAAGAGTAATGAACGTAATATGCAATTCATTTCATCAATGGAAAAATAAGGAAAATGAAGAGGAAAAATTTAGATGTAAAATTAATTAATTGAATTAGTAAAACCAACAAGGAAACGTTTTTTAGCTGCACTGTGAGACATGAGCACATTTGAAATTGTGAAATCATGTATGAAATTATTGGTGACTCTTCTTGAATTGTATACATGTCACGCAAGAGGAAAGCAGTGACAAGAAATTTAGAAGTTGGCATGTGGCAATTGACTATTAGTCAACTCTCAATCTACTTTTGGCAGAAGTTAATCTCATATAGTGTAGATTGAGGATATTCCAAACTCTTACATGATCCAATCCTAGTGAGAATTTATAGAATGCTTTACAGGTGGATAAGATGCAACTAGTCAAAAGCAATGGCCCATAAAAGTAAAAAGAGCACAATAACACGAGCCAAATGGCCGACCGAAGATGTCATTGGAGTGAGATTGGAGTGGAGAATGCCGCCAAAGTTCCTCACCAGAAGGACGTGACCACTCTTGCCGCCTTTCAAATCTAAAGCAGAGAAGTACTTTCACGTGGATGAAGACTTGAAGTCGTAGTCAATTTGTGTTGTCATGGTTTTTCTCTGTTTATACATACATGCACACGGGGATGGAGCCAGAGTTCCAGCCGCAGATGATGTACATTCTTTTTACTAAACTATTCTATTTCAAAAATTAATTTCTGATTTTTTTTTATTTTTATTCTCTGAACAAATTTTTGAACAAAGATATGCATTTGATAACAATATAAAATTTCTGTTTTCAAAATAGAAATTTGTTTGATAACGATACAAAATTTCTCACTCCTAACCAACGGCTGGAGCTGAGCAACAATGGGCAACCAGCTAGTAGTGAAAGCGAATGATTAGAAAAGTTTTTATTTCTCACTTTTGTTTCAAAAATAAAAAAGCAGAAAATTTTTACTTTTCATTTTTATTACAAATTTATTTCTAGACCAAACATTTATTCCAGAAATTGAAAAACGCAATTGCACTACTAAATAGATTTATATTCCAAATCTGTTCTGGGAAACATTAAAATAGAAAAACAGATAAATAGAATGGCTATCATGCTTGTCCTGAATGACGACTTCTTTTCCAAAATTTATGATACTAGAAATTTATGGAAATTCCTTTTATTTACAAAAGTGTAAATTTGGAAAATTTACTAAAAGATGATACAAGAGTAATTTCCCGTTATCATTTTTTTTTTCTTCTTCCATCAGCCCCTGCTTTGCAAACAGCATATTTCAAGGGACTTTATTTAGTGCATTACCAGCGTAAGAATTTCTTTATATAAGCAGGTTCTATTGAAAGACACATACGATTTTCATTTTTAACAAGTAGATTTAATCCATAATTTTGAGACTGCTTTTGTAAAAGAATTTTACACTTACAACGTATGTAACTTGAATCCTATTTTCAACTGATTTTTATTATGTAAAAAGCTGGTTCACACAAGTAACTTTTAGATAATGACACATAATTGATATATATTTCTACATGTAGCTTTATTCAATTACTATATTTATGTTTCCATTCTAAGACTTTTTTGTGTAAAAAGGTTCTTATGATGACTATTTACGAAATCCATAATATTTTTGTTCCCCACCATCAAATTTGCACTTTCTGAATATCATGGGGAAGATCATTGTCTTCACCTCTGTTTTCTTTTTTTCTTTTTTTTTCGTTGGGAGACTTTTGGCCACTACCACACTACAAAATCATAGAATTGCCACCCTGATTTGCACTGAGAAAGGTATGGCATTGCATCACAAAAAGTTGGACTCCTATCCATAAGTTGTGTAAAAATTCTGTACATAATCAGGTTTGTAGAACGAGGCATATTCAATTTTTATTTTTAGCATGTAGATTTATTCCATACATAGGTTATCATTTTCGTTTTGAGTCTATTTGTGAAAAAAAAAAAAAAACACTCTTATACAGACAGTGTATGTAATCTAAATTCCAATTCAATGGGCATTTATTATGTACAACCGCGGTGTAAAATTTTCTTCTCATAGATAATGACATATAATCAATTTATATTTTTGCACATTACTTTATTAAATAAACAGGTTTATATCTCCACTCTGAAACTGTTTGTGTAAAGAAAAAAATATAATAATAATGATATATATTATTCACTGCTATTAGTTTCGTCCTTTCTGAACAACATGATAAAATCACTCTTTTCATCCCTTTTTTATTTACTTTAATTTTCATCGCCAACTTAAAAGATCTTCCAAGCATAATTTGAGACTTTATTGCGTTAGTGTGTCTTCTTCGTAAAAGAGAAAAATTGAGATATTTAACTTCACCTCATAAATTGAGAACATTGTTATCCTTGATTAATATATATTTTTTAATACATTTAACTTAATGTGGATATTCTCAAAAGCTTAATATCAGAAATTTTCCTTAAAAAATAATTAACTGAATATGGAATATACGTCATCTTTGAAAAGGAAAATGGGGAGGATAAAAATATAGTTGGAAAGTCAATCGATGATATTATCTCATATTTAAAAATTAAAATAAAGAGAGAACTTTCTTCTTGTATAGTATGGGACATGGGCGCGTCTGAAAGAATTGAATCACGAGTGAAATTATTGAGGACTCTTTACAATTGTGCACACATCGCACAGGAGGAAAGAGAGGAGATTTAGAAGACCATTGGAGAGTGTATACATCAATAGACTCTTAGTCAATTCTTTTTTTTTTTTTTGGCATAAATTAGTCTAATATACTGCAGGTTGAGGACATAACAAACTTTTAGATTACCCAATAATAGTGAGCATTTATATATTCATTACAGATGTAACAAGCTCAAAGTAGTGGCCAATGAAAGCAAAAGAGCACAATAATAGAAGCCAAATGGCCGACAAAAGATGTCAGTGATGTCAAGATTGCTGCTAAAGTTCCTCCCCCTAAAGACGGGACAATCTTGCCCCTTCTCATGAGTTTGTATGACGTCAATGCGCACATCCTCAGGAGGAAAGACAGGTCACGTCCCTCAAGCGACTAGGACACTTGCTCAACATGAAAAAGTTATGAGCATTGGCATGAAGATATATATATAGAGAGAGAGAGAGGAGCGCGGGGGTTTTCAATATATGAGCATTGCTCGATGGACCGACAAATAGTCTGACCAGGCAGCTTTTTCCTTTTACATCTAGATTGTTCCGTGGTCAGTAGTTTCAATATATGAGCATTGCTCAAGAAGATATATTTTTTTTGAAATCTTAAATTTACAACTTAAATTAAGACAACCCTATCCTTCAATGAAATAAGATTGCGATTTTGCATACTTGATTTTATGGAATCATTTTAGAGTGTTATCTTGAACCATTGATGTGCTTGTAGCACAACGATAGAGAGAAAAGTTATGTCTATGGATCTAAAGTACCAAAATTGCACAATGTAACTCAAATTTGTTGTTTAGAATTATATGGGAACTAAGTAGAAAGATACATGCATCTTGAGAACACTAGCCAAATAAGAGCAAACACATGCTTTAATTGACACTATAAGGATTTTCTAATGAAAAGTCATACCACTAGTCTAGGGTTAGCTAGAAACCAATTAAGGCACGAGAGTATCTCTCATTTCCTCCACAACCAGAGAATTTAGAGCAGGATATTTAATTACACTGATTGATCAACTAATGCCCTAATTTTATTCATTTCAATAAGGTGTTTATCAAGCAGTCTAGACTGATTTTTAAACCTATCCACTAATATGCAGGTGTGCAATCATTAATGTAACAATTAACAACTAAAAAAGCATTAAATAAATTGTGTGGAAAAGCAAGAATCTAATGCTAAGAAATAAATAAAAAAATGCCATTCTTAAATAGGTTAAAGGAGAATTACGATTGATATATTGAAAGCATGCAATCAATTGATAATTCATCTAAAAAAGAAATATTAAAATCCTATCGTAAAGCCCAAGAGTTTGTTCGTTTTGAACCCGATTTTTTCAACGATTTTCCGGTACTTCAAGAAAAAACTACTCAGAAACTAATTTTTAACTATTTTTTCCTGACTTTAGAAAAAATAATAATTATTGGAATTTTTTGAAATTTTTTAGATGTTTTTTTAAAACATTTTTCTATTTTTTTAATATAGGACCCAGTCTGGATCAGGCCCGACCTGGGTCAACCAGCCCGGGTCACAAAACTGTAAGCCCTTGGTCGGACAAGGCTTTACGCATGGGTCCAGTCCGGCCATGCCCAAACCCTTTTTTTTTTAAAAAACAGCCCAACTCATTCTAATTTTTCATTCCAGCCGAAGAGGCAAGATAGGCCCTAATCTATAATTAAAATAAACCAGCCCACTGAAATTAGAGACCCAGCCCGAAAATTATCCTGCCCGCGTGCAATAAACCCAGACTGGCCAGACCCGCGAGCCGGGCCTAACCCAGCCCTGGTCTGGCCAACCCGGTTCCTATTCTTCCTCCTCCATCTGTACCACGATGAAGATGAGCCAAAGGCGCACCTTGGTGGCGCCCTAGCCGCCCTAGGCGCAAGGCTTAGCCTCTGCCTGACCAGCTGCCGCCACCAGGCTAGACTTGGCTCGGCAGACGCGATTGGCAAAAGCCGCTCAATCTGAGGCTTCACCACGCCACCACTCCTGGCCTTGGCACCACTAACCGGGGCACCGTCACTCCGAAACAGACCATACCCCTGAAGTAAGAAAACACGGATCTCGTTATTTTGTCAAATGGGTAAGGTGCACTACAATGACAAGGGATTTCGGGCTTGACTTCAACCAGAACTTGTGAGGGTTCTTGGCAAACAAACTACGACACAGACAGCAGCTAGAGAGAGGATGGTCGGGGCCAGAGTTTGCGTGAGCCAGACAGCAGCAGGCTCCAGCCTGGCGTACCCAAATGAACTAAAAATATATATACATTAATTTTTAATACTAGTAATACAAATGCTCCTAACTATATGCCACGCAATTTAAGACTATTCTTTAGTTAGGAGTTGCAATTTAATTCCTAATTTTCTATGTGATTAAGCCCTAAATAAATAGGCAAAATTTATGTGCTAACACCATCCTAAGAGATATCCAGGCCGGTTTGTTTTTCCAATTCCTGTTCTCCATAGTTCTGTTGGTATGGGATTGCAAATATGGGATGGCCGGTGACCGGCAATGATGGACAATTTTGTGATGGACGATGACCAGTGACGGTGTTTGTTAGTAAGGGTGGTGCTAGGTGATGGCTAGGTGGTGGTGGACCGACTAAACTCATTGTGGAGTCTCGTTTGAGCTGTTCTTGGTACGCTTTAAGAAAGCTCTAGGGTGCTAGAAGAAGACAACACGAGCAGGAAGAAGTAACGAAAAAATAAAAGGACTATATGATGACCATGGTGTGATCCAATTGGTAAAGATTGCAATATGTCCTAATATGGTTTTTTCATAAACAACACCAACAAATCTAAAGATCAGCTGATGTCAATGTTTGTGTTGATGCTATAAATATCAAGTCATTAGAAATGATGCAACAACGTTCACTTGATAATGTCCGTTGGTTCAGTAAAATAGCTGTTGTGGAAATGGTTATGCATAGTGATAGAATCCAAATATTAACAGAGAACGAGATATTAGGCTGTCTGATATGTCTATCAGAAGCTACAATGATAGGACAGCAGCAAGATCTAATTTTAGGTAATCTATAAATGTTCAAGGAAAATGATTGCACAAGCAATTCTATCTTGGATAGCAGCATGAACAATAACTCTAATAGCTCTATACTTCTCCAAACCACCTTCAACGGAAAGATTTAAGATGGATATAAAAGAGAAGATCTCTAAAGCCAAATGTTAGATACGTGCAAATACATAGACCGCAAATTTATTATACACTGCGTTCCAGGCAAAACGTTCTCATTCAACCATTTCTCTAAGTGTTGTATTCTTGTTGTCATAGTAGTTGTACTAAAGATTAATTATACAAAAGTAAGAACCAGCTAAGCCTTGATAGTATATCTATCGTGTAATAGGATAAGTGCTTGGCAATTGTATCTTATTGAGCAAATTACTTGTGTAATCCAAACCAAATTGTGGTTGTTAGCTTGAGGAGTGGATGTAAGCTTGGGGATAAAATCGAACTGCTATACATTATTGTGTGCTACTGTTTTTCTCTCTCGTTACTTTCATAAGCCCACAATCTGCTAACATGCTTTGAAATATTATCTTGACCAAATCTTCACTAAGCGCTACCTAATTTCTACGAAAGATCATTAAAGATTTAAACAGCCTATTAACCTCCAACACACAGTGGTGGTGAGGCTAGAATGTAGGGTTTGATGGCTATATTGCTGATGGAATTGGTGGCGTTGGTGGTTGACGTGCACCGTACACGTTTGCTGGGTGAGAGAGTACGAAGGGTTGGGTGCAGAGTGGGACGCGATGGAGATGGAGCTGGAGCATGAGGATAGCAATAGTGGAAGAGGAACAATGGCCAGTGTGGCTAAGATGGCAGAGGTCAAAGCCAAAGAGGTGGCTGAGAGGTTGAGGTGCAAGTATGGGCAGTGGATGAAAATTGATTTTGAAGCCTGAGCTTCCATCAAACTGAAATAGTTGCTTGCTCGGCTTGCTACATCTGAAGTTCCTCGTGTTGGGCTGCTAGTTGGCTGGCCATCTTATGTAAGACGGAGAATTTGTGTGGATCATCACTTAATTTGAAGGGATGAATCTTACTGAATATTTGATGGCCATGTTGCCAATTCTTTGAAAGATTGGGTTCACCTCAACGTGACAATGAGTAATGAAGTAATTGCGCACTGTTTGGGGGGAAAATATAAAATAACACATTGAGACAAGGTATCCACTTGACAGCAGACATTAGTCTTTAGTACAATTATGGCTAATGTCACACTTCATAAGTCTCAAACACGAGTAAACACCATGATATTCACATTTCACTCACAGTAACAAAAGCGAACAATGATCACATAATGGATGTTCTTGTACAATAATAGCATAAATCATTTCCAAATCATCACGGGACGGTAAAGGGGAGGCCGAAAGGTGGATTCGACCATTTGAACATATAAGGGTAGGTGTAGGATTGTGAACAATAAAATAGGGAAGGCAGCCAATAAAGTAATTGGGATGTAAATCCACTTCCATCTTTCACTTAAGACAACCGTAAGAGCAGAGCTAAACGCCACCAGCATAAAGGCCAAAGAGAGGAAGAGAAAAGTGAGGCCCAATATCATTTTTCTTGGTAATGACTGGAGGAAATCTTCAATTGCATAGCGTGACGTTAAGATAGCCAAGAACATCAAAGTGGCAGTGACAGAGGAGAAGAGAGCGAGAGCGTCTGCAACTACAAATACCATGAATGAGCCCTTCTTTAGAAAGTTCGGGATCGCCGTACTGTCATTGTCACCTTCAGGTACTGTAAAAACCGCCGTGAAAGCTACAGTAATTATGAGAGTCACAACAAGGCTACAAGATTTTGATGTATCCTTCATCCAGTCCCTTGCCTCTTTGAGCAAATTATGACGTTTTTCTACAAAATTTTCATAGTATGTTTTTTTATCTTCTTGCCATTTCAGACTTTTTAAAGAAGGAATGCTGCTATCTTCCAGTACCTTCAGAAAAATAAAGGATGCTTATCAATGTATCTATATTAAAGATCGCAAAAGTATGCAAAATATTTAAGGTGAGCTTACCTTAAACCATTGAAGTTCCCTTTGCATAAGAAATGCTGCTCCTGAAACATCTGGGGATTCACATCTTGGTGACCATTTGGTCACAGCCTTCATCAGGCCAAATTTCATCCAATAATCGGGTGTTAATTGTGGAATGTAGTGTGCCCTCACCAGTCGAAACAATTCAACATGTCGTCCCTTCACAACTTCTTTCATCAGTTTTCTTGTAAATCTTTCA
The DNA here is from genome assembly GCA_014182845.1 of Corymbia calophylla. Classification (NCBI taxonomy): domain Eukaryota; kingdom Viridiplantae; phylum Streptophyta; class Magnoliopsida; order Myrtales; family Myrtaceae; genus Corymbia; species Corymbia calophylla. The sequence continues at coordinate 35,394,410 of CM024695.1, forward strand.
TCCCACATCAACTCCGGAAAATGCACAAGACATAAATTGACAATTTCAGAGATTCCGCGGGATGCAGCATCAAGGACAATGCCTAAAGTCAATAGATACTCGAGATTTGCAGGAGTAGTCATGTGAAACTTATTCTCGGTGAGAGCTAAATTTGCTAGTTTAAGCGAGTATCTGTGCCTTAACTTCAATTCTCCAATCCTTTTGATGAAAGGTGCTGCGTGTAACATTAAGTAAGCAATCTTCCCAATGATAAAGAATCAAAAGGTTAAAGAGTCTTTCTCATTAGCATCATGTTCTTATGTATTATATAATTGCTGAGAAGAAAATGATGGATTTGAAATATTAATCGATAAATCAAATATCATATGACTTGAGAATCAAAATGCCCGCATTGGAGAAATGATTTGATCAATTGATGAACACACATAATGTCATAAGATAAAAAAGAGCTCCTTTTTTTTTTTTGAAAAATTAGTAGACTCAACAACGAATTGATAGATCTATTTTGGATTGAATAATTTTACAGGTTCACTAATGGATGCATGTAGCTTAGCCACTGAGTTAAATCGAATTGAATCAAATCATATAGAAAGATGCGAATCAAGAGCCGATCAATGAGGTCCTTTCTTTGTATAGAACAAGACAATTTCATGTACCTGATTTTGTGGCAAGATTCCAGAGTGACTTCTTGAATTGTTGAAGTGTTGGTGCTACCGCCAAAAGAGGAGGGAAGAATTAGGTCAGCAAATTAGGAACTGATGACGAACAAAAGATGCATATTACACACATGAAATGAAAACAATTTGGATTAAATAACCTGTATGACCGGAAATCCAAATCCAGAATTCTCAATAATTCCACTTCGCAATTTGAACAATGCATAATACATTTGTTATATTAGATGTTAATTTGTGACATACATCCTGATTTAGGTATTAATTTGTATGCATAAATGCAGTTCTCATCCCTTAAATCTTTTGTCAATTTCGGTCCCTGAATGATATGTTTTATATAATTTTAGTCCATCCATTAAGCAGATTAACAGAACTACCTTGAGCCATCTTTGTGTCTTTTGAGTTGTCATATGATGTGTTGACCAAGCACAAAGGAACACCTAAAATGTGAACAAATAAAGTAAACAACATGTGGATAGAGCAGCTCGAATTGTACATAACTAGCAAAAGATGTGCAAGAAGTACCTACATTTGTAAATAAAATTTTCCCAAAAGTTGAGTCTAGCTCCGCTGCGAAAGTGAAACTTCATAACTGCCAAGTCTTCAAATGGGCACTCATTTGCACTGTCTTTGATTGTCGCTAAACCGGGGTATCGGCGAGCAAAATAAAAGGCTATGTCTTTTGGGACACAAGAACAAAAAAATTAATTGAAATAATGAGCGAAAGAATTGAGACGAGTGAGTGTGGAATACTACCTAAATGGCCGGCCACAATAAGCCAGCCCATGGTATCACAATCTGGGGTGGATGTAGTACACCTGGCAAGATGCCAGATTAGCTCCCTTTCCATAGGAGAACTAGTGACAGCAACCCCCAGGGCATGAGTAACACTATTAGGTTCAGCATCTACTTTGTCCAGCAATGCCTTCACCATCCTTATTCTTCCTCTCCTGGCAGCAGTGAAGAGGGCATTCTCGAACATGTGAACCTCATACTCGGGAGTTGGGTGCTTGATCAGGTTCTCAACCAATTGATCTTGTGCGGCCAAAACCGCAACATCAAGCACAGTAAAGTGATGATGTCCTACAGTTATAACTATGGCCTTAATTGCTTCGTAATCTTCACCGAGGATTTTCTCAATAGCTTTCCAATCACCTTTTACTGCAGCTTCAAACAACGGTCGATAGTCTTCACTGACCTTGGTTGTCGGCATCACTGCAAAAGTTGCACCATTAAAAGTGCTTTGGCTTAGCGGTTCATCTTTTTTAATTTGAGTATAACCGTTGCACCAACTCAAAACTCCTTTTGAGACTCAAATATTAGTGAAGGAGAGGTTTTAACTAAACCTACCTTTTTTTACGAGCACATTCGCTTACTCTTTGGAATTGAAAAAAAAGTATTTTTTTTTGGCTTTCTGATTTTAAGAATTATGAAAAGATTATATATTTAAATTTATATGTTAGCAATTCTATGTTGTGAAATTTAAAATGTTTCGAATTAAAAAAAGTGAAAATGGATGACATTCAAGATCAATGAAAAACCAAAGTTCAAAGTGACGAACCTGTCTTTTCTTTCCGATCTAATAACTTCTGGTGGTCTTCCCAGAAACTGAGTTCGGAACTATGTTCGGAATGTTCATCGTTTGTTGCACTTTCTGAAATTAGGTCTTCATAAGTCTCTGTCACTAAAAAGTGAAATGAACATATATAATTTTAGAAAAATTAGTTACACTTTGTATGGCTTAGATTATCTAAACATGATTAATATCAAGCTAATTCATTGCATGGAATTTTTGTATTAGACTTAGATAGTAAACTTTTTAAACAAAAATGAATTTTATCTTTAAAGTTAACGGAGATCATGAGTTCTTCCTGAAATAGATATTATTACATGAATTAGTTATGTGGGACCTTCTAGCTTTAATATGTTGGGCATTGTGTTTTCTAGTGAGTTTTTTTCTTCTCATTACTATTGATCGTCTCTAGGGTTTCATTTATAAATTTGAATGCAAAATCTTTTCTATCTCTACAGTTCCAGGAGATATCTATGAAGAGTTTGTACTTGAATTTATATGTCAACATTTGTATGCTACGAAATTTAAAATGTTTTGGATTAAAAATAAAGTCAAAATGTATGAAACACAAGTTTTATGAAAATAAAAATTAAAAGTTCAAAGTGACTAATCTTCAATTGATTCGCGACTATTTGGGAAGTTGTATTAGTTGTGCCTTCCGAATTCACCTGTATGTGAAACTCTTTGCTAGTGACAGAAGAAATAGACATAAATAACCTTTTTTGAATGTGTCAGATTGAATAAAGTCAAAATGCTTTGAACATAATGATTCATGCGAAAATTTAAAGTTCAAGATTACGGACCTTTAGTTTTGGATTAATTCAGGATCCTCAGGTACTCTTCAGGCAAAGTTGGTTTATGACGGTCTTGGAAAGCTTTATCAATTGATGTGCCTTCTAAACCCACATCTATGTGAACCTCTTTGTTACCAAAAAGAGACAAGAACATAAGTGACCTTTTAAAATTGTTTCGGGATTGAAAAAAGTCGAAATATGCATTGACCACAATCATTTATGAAAAACAAGAATTAAAAGTTCCAAATGACCAACCTTTATTTTTTGATTGATTTGTTATCCTCCGGTAGTCTTCAAACAATGTTGGAATGCAACTGTCTTGGGAAGCTTCATCAATTTCTGTGCCTTGTGAACTCACTTCTATGTGACCATCTTAAAAGAGAAACCAACGTAAATAGCCTTAGAAAAATTAATTGCACTTTATATTCTTTAGATAATCTGTACACGACTAGATCAAACTTGTTCACTGCATGGAATTTGTCTATATTAAATCTAGATGATAAGCTTTTTAAAAAAATATACATTGTAACACGAAGTTTAGGGAGATGATAAGTTTTTTTCAAGATAGGTATTGCATCATGAATTAGTTTGTGAGACTTTGTAACTTTCATATCTTGGACAATGTGTTTTTTAGTGAGTTTTATTTCCTGTTACCATTTATCTTATCCATGATATCATTCGTGAATTAAGTCTATGCAAATTTTCGTCTATAAACAATTTCATGTAAAAAATTATAACAGAACAATATAAATAAAATAAATGAACTAATTTAATCATATTGATTTTGTCAACTTTAATAATTTAATTTATAAGTTACAATTGATATAGGGCACAAGTTTACGGCATTATTACTACTATCATACCGATGCATTGCGTGGATTTTTTTCTTAGATAAATCTATTGGGAAAAATAGTTGGTCTAATTTTTCTTACAAAATCCATATTGACGTTTCTTCTTTTTGTGGATAGAACTTCCCACCATCAATATATCTTGGACAACGTGTTCGTTAGTGGCTTTTCTTCTTTACTGTCATCTTTAGACTTCGTCAAGTGGCGACATACATTTCTATTGACAAGTTATTTTTGGCTCAAAACAACATTACATAATTTCATTTTGGGGATGACTATAGTGAATTGACTAGTTAAAGCATCATGTCTTCAAAGGATTAGTCTCATGTAGTCTCTTAATGATAAGTAATTAACTATTTAGAACTTTTTTTTTTGCCCGCTGCTCTCGATGGAATGCTTTGTAGGACAATTAGCTGCAAATTCAATTTGAATATTTAGTGAACATAGAAAATAATTAGTCCTCACCAGGTAATTGAGTTCAATGAACTAGTCATTGAGGGCTTGTAAATGAAACTAGGATTGACAAAAAGCGGTTGTATCGTCATCAACAACTATAAGGGAACTTGTGGAGCCAAGTCATACCAAATTAGGAGATCTGACTTTTGCGTACATTGGGCGTGTTTACTGTTTACTTGAGAGGAATAGTCATGCCCATGGCCCGAGAAAATGAATCAATTAGCTGTATTTGGGGGCCACACATTGCTTTTACATTTTCATTTCAGGGAAATAAAATTTCTTCGGTCCCTGCAGGTTGGAAATCTCACTTTTTTTCCCCATGCTTTGTTTGGTTATAATTCCAGTCCTTATACTATTTTCTGATGATAATTAAAGTCACCTTGTCGAAACTACCGGGACAAAAAGGTGTTATTCCCCGAATAATTTCAAAGTAAGTTTTTTCAAAAGGAATAACTTTAAATCTGATGATTTATTTGGACTTTCCAAATTATTTATAAGTACTTTCCGTTGGTGTATTTTTTTTAAGCAATCCTTATATTAAATAATGTCGATTTTGATCATTTTAATTTTAAGTTTCAAATTTTGAAGACACGACGACCAAATTATGTACCAACCGCGTTATCATTCAGAATTATTGGAAAGCAAAAGTGGAATTTCAAAATTTCCTCGTACCAAACGTGTGCTCAGGTTATGTGCATATTATTCTTCCATCACCCTCTCTCCTTTTTCTTTTTATGTAAGGGTTTTGTAAGAAATGTGCAATTTCTGATGCCTTATTTATCCATGGGGTTGCGTATATTACTTCCATATTAACACACAGAAACCGAAACTTTTCCCATTTTTCCATTGCCTTATGGGATCAAATCAGAACAACAAAGGAAAAAACAGAAGATGCCTGCCAATGGTTCCAAAATCAAACTGTCTTGGCTATCCATGGAGGATTCTTTGCTGTGCCGTCTCGCGAGCATGTAAAAATCTGTAGCAAAGAAGTATTTTCTGTTCTCCATGGTTGAAGTGGAAGTTATGTTCTGTTCTCACGGGTCTTCTCTTTTTATGCATCGACTTGTGGATGGAGCCAAATGTCCAGCTGTAGATGATGTATACCATTCGTCATTAAAACAGTTCCTGGTATGGTTGTGGGAACTGAACTGAATAATTGAACCAAATCGAAATTTCATATTGTTTCGCCCGAATTTAGTCGACAAAGACATATTTATTCCGAAAGTCATTATTCGGCTTTTGATAAAAGGAGATGGGCTATATGCCGATTCCGGACAAGAAATATCCAAGCGAATGAAATAACAGCAAACCTTTATCTTGAACTTCAAACTAAACTGTACGTACAAACTATGTTGGAATTTAATCAATGACAAAGATTGAAAATATACCCACTTTCACAATAATACATGTACACGAATTGTGTCGAAATTCAATCGACAACAAAGCTTGAATATATGCAAAGGGGTAACGCCAGAATTTAATCTACAATGTGGCACCCATGTTAGAGATGCACGCTAAAATTTAATCAACTACGAAGCATCGAGATAAAGATACACGTTGGAATTTAATTGATGACTCAAATCGGAAAGCTATAATTAAGGAAAAATAAAGTGCAGGAAAGTAAAAATAATAAAAAATTACATTTTAATTGTTAATAGGATTTTTTCCGGTGGATAAGAACTTGATATTTATAAACATTCTATCATAACAGTTTGAAAGCAGTTTCTTCATGATTGTAATTGTAATTCCACACTTCCAAAAATAATGGTCCCATTTCCCATGTCAATTCTCTTCTTCAAAAAGTTGTCCTTCGAAATAACACCTCAATCTCTAGTCTCCATGATCTCTCTGTGGCCCACTGTAGTAGATCCGTGAATCGTGCCGTTGACTAGCTAGCTAAGAAACAGCAGAGCAAGAGCCTAGGCCGTGACTAGCTGACCAATCCCCCTAAACCACTTTGGAATTTACTTTGCTCCGAATCTTCTATTTTGTTGTTGCAAACTCTTAATTAGTAATAAAGGTTCCTATTTTTCGAACAAAAAAAAATTATCTCCCTCCAAACATGTCCGAACAGTATATTTTCTACTCTTTGCCCTTTTCATTGCTATTCTTTGACATTGCTATTCTTTGACAGTTGCATATGAAGTTATCAAGTCTACATTCGTCAATTTCTTCACATTGTCAATCACATATTGATAACAAAAGCCCAGCCCCTCCATAGGCCTCTTTCTCTTTTCTTTTCTTTTTTTAATAATAATAATAATAATAACCTGAAAATAGGGTAAAATAAAGATGGAAAATAAATTTAATAGATGCAAATAATATTAGTACCTAAGTAATGCGAAAATCATTTTTATTAGGGCCAAATTTATCCTTAATTTTCTAGGCAATTTAAGTTTAAATTTTCAATTAAAATTTATGTGTCAACATCTATCCTGAGAGGATAGTCATTAGAGTTGGTTGCATCGTGTTTTATATTTTAAGATGCGGAATTATCCTGAAGGATGATGTTTCCACGTCTCAAACAGTAGATCTCATTTTCATATTCTCCAACTATTTTTTACTACATTAGTAACTAACCAACACCATTAAGAATTTACTAACTTCCAAATAAATTGTTGTATTATCAAATCTTCTGAAAAAATTTGCAAGCATTAAGTAGATAATCATCACCATAGTAAATATGTCAATATTTTAGTAACCTATTAATTTATTCACTTCTTCGAAGCGCTACCTTCACATCGCTACAGACTTTGGAATGTTCAATGATAATGGTGTCCCACTTCAAATGGACCGAAAAATTCATCATTAGCATGACCATGACCATGAGGCATGTGAGAGCCTTCCTTTGATACCAGGTAAAAGTTGAAGCAGGGTATAAATAAAGGAAATGGCGTAAACTAATTTTTTCAATATATATCCAGTTTAATTTTTGACAAAACAAAAAATCTTCTCGAGATGATGCCAAATCCACATACAGCTAGTCAAAAGGTTTTCAGTCACTTTCTTATCCCTTCCGTGCAGATGCTCTATCTCCATCTCTTCCATCTTTTCATACTGCAACACCTAGCAAGCGTCATAGTCCATGTCAGGATGCAGACCCAGACTTTCCTACTGAGTACGTAAGCAATGAGGTCATACGAACTTTGGCGTAGACGCAAGAATGTCGCGTCATTGTAGGGGGGAGGAACTTTGGCAGCATCATTTCACTTCAATGATGCCCGGCCCTCTTCCTTTCTCCTTCTTACTTCTTCCTCCTTGCTGCGCTTCACGCGCATGACAGAGAGAAGGGAGCAGAGATCGGCAACGCGCGTGGAGGCCGACGACGCGCGAGGGGACAGCCTACCGACGTAGACCAGGGTAGCTAGCGACGGAGAGGACTGCTGTGACAGGCGCATTCAATGCGTTGTGAGTCCAAAGTGACTCTGGGGCCTGGCTCGGCCCCCCTCTTCTTCCCTTCTTCCTCGGGCTGTCGAGGATGTGAAGGGATGGAGAAGCAGAGCAGAGTGGTTGCAGAGCAGGCATAAAGCAGGAGCAGAACAGCCCAAGGGGACCACCGATTGAGTCGGGAGAGGCCGGTCAGTGTGCCGAAGACTGGCGGCTAAAACCCTCCATCTACCGGATCCTCCCAGCCTATAAATAACATCCATTTGGTGAACAACAAATTTATAAATAGAAATTAAGGTAATTAAAACATGAATAAATGAAATGTTAGTTACTAGAGCGAAAGTGTCAAAATAATCAACATTTTATTTTTGAGTAAAACCTTTAGCAATCAATTTTGCTTTACATTTCTCAATGAAAATAATTGGGATTAACTTTTCTTTTAAAAATCCATTTACAACCAATCCATTTTGCATTTGATAGTAAATCAACAATTCCTAAGTTTAAATTTGTAAAATAGAATCAATCTCAATTTTTATGGCTTCTTTTCAAAAACGATTTTCTTTAGCAAATATTGCTTGAGAGTAAGTTGAAAAAATCGTTGTCAACAAGATGAGTATTAAAATCATTTTCAAAAGAAGTTTCTTTCCTTGGTCTTTTGCTCCTTCTCAATTCGTCAATTGATTTTTCAATATCATTTTGTATTTAGAGGTGCATGAAAAATAATATCAGTTCTTAACAAAAAAAAAAATGCTAAAAAATTGTGCATTCTTTATCTCAACATTGTATTGCTATCAAGTACATCGCTTTTTAGTATAAAAAATGCATTATTATGTTCAACATAACCAATAAACATGCAATCAAACGTCTTAAAGTCTATTTTCCTTTTGTTAGTACCAAGAAGCATAACCTTAGCAAGGCACGCCACACTTTCAAAAATCTTAATAGGAAAAGCGCACTATAAATCCTAAAATTCATCACGGAAGTGTAAGTGAGTTTTAAAATTTTAATAAATACAATCAAATCATAAAACTTATTAAATCGGTACAATTAAATCTCTTGGTTAACTCCATCCAACTTGGCTATCGAAAAATATTGCCAAGGCTAAAACATAAAGGATCAGGTTAAAATGATATTATTTGGGTTCAAATCTAATTTTTTTAATCTAAATATTATTTATATTAAATTAAAAAACAATCTAAACTTATATAAAAAGGGGGAAAGGCGGAAAAATCAATCAAAGGCCTATAGGGCGCTCGCCATCAATACCACACCATTGTTGGAATGGGCTAGTGATGGTGGGGCAAGCGTTGGCCAAGGTCACCGTGCCCTAGCTAGAGGCTAGCGAATCTAGCTAACCATAAGGTCGACCACTTCTGATGCATTGCATTCAATTGAGTTAAACCGGCATATATCTTTCCTTTATTTTCAAAACCTTTGGACATATGTGGGATATTGTTGCATATTTCATTAGTTTTGAAATATTTTAAAACCATTGTTTTGGGACAGCTCTAATAAAAGTTATCACCACCATCAATTGGTCATAGTTTTGATTGCTATCAATTTGTAAGGGACTAGTAATGATACAAGTATAATAGGAATGTCATAACTTCCGTATAGGACTTACTTGAATGCCATAACTTTATTTTCATTTAAGTGTCACGAATTTGAAAAATCAATATTAAATGTTATAAATTTTAAAAATTAATCACATCGACAATTTGTTTCACCAGAAAATCCACCACTAGCCTCGCTTGGATCTGAAGAGGGCCCCCTCGTGCCCTCTCCCTCTGCTAGAGAGGTTGCCATGGTCCTAGGTGAGGCTATCCTGGCCTCGCTTGCAGCAAGAGAGGCGGCCTCACCGTGAAGGTCCTCGCCCACAATTGTCAATGGCCTCACCTAGACTTCACGGCCTTGCTGGCCAAGGGCAAGGCTTTTGCAGCAAACACACAAGGAAAAAAGAAAGAAAGAAAAGGAAAATTAAAAAATTAAAATTAAGAAAATCATTTTTTTTTTTTGAAAATGCAAAAAATCCATAGAGGACAATTTGACGGAGGTGGCACTCAATTAATTGATTTCACTTCAATGTGTCATTTAAGTAAGCCAAAAAAAGTTATGGCACTTACGTATGTATTATACAAAAATTATGGCACTCTTATTATACTTGTCCTGATTTATAATAGTTTCCAATTTAATGCAAGAATTGATGATGGAAAAACGGCTTCCTCTTTCATTCATTGTAACTCCAAACAAAATTCAAAAAGGACATACAAAGCAAGAACATCTTTACTCTTCTTCTTATTTTTCATTTTTTTTGTTGGGTTTACCATACAAATTTGTTGTTAATGTTCTTCTATTATTTAGTGCTAAGTAAAGAGGACTGTCTATTCTATCTTGAGAGGATAGTCGCTAGAGTTGCTTGCATTGAGTTTAATATTCTGAGATACGGAATTATCTTTAAGGACGATATTTCCACATCTCAAACAATAGATCTCATTTTTATATTCTCCAACCATTTTTTACTACAATAGTAACTTATCAGCACTATTAAGAATTTACTAACTTCCAAATAAATTGCTGTATTATCAAATCTTCTGAAAAATTTTGCAAGCATTGTAAATCATCATTATAGTAAATATGTCAACATTTTAGTAATCTATTAATTTATCCACTTCTTTGAAGCACTACCTTCACATCGCTAAGGCTTTAGAATGTTCAATGATAATGGTGTTCCACTTCAAATGGACCGAAAAATTCATCATTAGCATGACCATGAGGCATGTGAGAGCTTGATACCAGGTAAAAATTGAAGCAGGGTATAAATAAAGGGAAGGGCGTAAACTAATTTTTTCAATATATATCCAGTTTAATTTTTAACAAAACAAAAAATCTTCTCGAGATGATGCCAAGACCACATACCGCTAGTCGAAAGGTTTTCAGTCGCTTTCTCATCCCTTCCGTGCAGATGCTCTGTCTCCACCTCTTCCATCTTTTCATACTGCAACACCTAGCAAGCGTTATAGTCCATGTCAGGATGCAGACCCAGACTTTCCTACTGAGTACGTAAGCAATGAGGTCATACGAACTTTGGAGTAGACGCAAGAATGTCGCGTCATTGTAGTGGGGAGGAACTTTGGCAGATCATTTCACTTCAATGATGCCCGGCCCTCTTCCTTTCTCCTTCTTTCTTCTTCCTCCTTGCTGCGCTTCACACGCATGACAGAGAGAAGGGAGCAGAGATCGGCAACGCGCGTGGAGGCCGACGACGTGCGAGGGGACAGCCTATCGACGTAGACCAGGGTAGCTACTTATAATCATAACAACCAGCCAATTGAAGGGGTCTCTTTCCTTCTTTTTTCTAATGAAAAAGCAAACACGTGGGCGGTGCTGAAAAATTGAAAAACGTACAGATGGTCGGCCACTTTAGGTATATCCCTTTTTCATTAAAAAAATTATAAAGCAAAAAGAGAGAAGGAAATTTACAACACTAGCATGTAAATGCGCTTGACCAATGGAGCCCGAGTCACGTATGGCTGGAAACATCAAATTTTTTTATTAAAAAATAATAAGCATGTGCATACTCTCCAATACCATTCTTAAATAAAAGATGATTACTTCTCTCATGCTAAACACACATCCTCCCGAGACCATTCTTAAATGAAAGATGGGATGATTGAGGCTTGCATGTAATTCTTCTATTCTCGAAAATAATTTTTACTCAGAAATAATTATTTTTTATTCTGTTCTCGAAAATAATTTATGAAGCGATTTGAGTGCGAATGATAACATTTCTATTCCGTAAATCATTTTGGAAGAGAAATAGATTTTTCTATTTCTATTTCTGGATGAGTTTCGAAAAAACGCGTTTAATAACGACAAAAAATTTCTCCTCTTGAAATAGAAATTCATTTGATAATAAAAAAAATGTTACTTTTCTAAGTGGCGGCGATAATGGGAGGAGCGGCGACGGCGGCGGAGGAGGACGGCGGCGGACGGCGGCCGTCGACCGGTGCGCGGAGGACGGCGACCGCGGCGTGGCGCGCGGCGCGCCGGCGCCCGGCGGTGGCGGCGGCGGCGGCCAGTGGCGGCGATGAGCGGGGTGGTGGTGTGGTGGTGGTGAGCGGCGAACGAAAAAAAAAACTTCTTCGGATGAGAAATAAGAAAGAGATAAACAATTTCGATTTCTATTCCTAAATAGAAAAGTAAAAAAATTTTGTTTCGATTTACTTCCAAACCTATTTCGGAATAGAAATTTGTTGCAAAAAATAGAAATGAAATTTTTTTTACCAAACGGTTTATTCCAAATAGTGCCTCGGAATAGAAATTTATTCCGTAAAAAAATGGATTCTGTCATACGCATACCTGAAAGTGTTTGGTAACTCGTCCAAAATTTTTACTTTGGGAACATAAATGCGTTTGGTAAAAATTTTTAATCTTTTGATTTTTTAAATTTTTAGTATTTTTTGTTATAATTTTCTTTTTTCTTTTTTGGTAAAAAAATTATATCATCATTATACAAAATAAAAGCCCTTTGAAGAGGATATATATTAAATACGGGGTCAATGTAAGTTTTTTTTACACAAACAATCTCAAACTGGAAACATAACCTGTTTATGAAATATATCCACATGCTAAAAATAAAAATTTAATGTGTCATTCTATAAAAACCAGCTTTTGTAAAGAAACTGTGACGATGTTAGTGCACTGATTAAAAATTTTATTAAAATATGTTATTTGGAAAGAAGGGGATGGGGGGAAGAATAATTGAAGCAGGGAATGATCAAAGGAGGGCAACGCCGTGATTTTGGCACTTTTGAGTGGCCAATTCCCCAAGATTTCCACCGACGGTGGACAACCCCTAAGCTTAGTTATAAAAGGCCCTGAAAATCAAGCCGATGGACATTTAACTTTATAGGAAAGTAGAAAGTGTCCTTTGAGCGCTCTCCGTTTACTTTGTTGTCGACAAGACTGTAACCAGGAGAGAAACGCAATGGCGACGCAACCAAGCGAACAACGTGGGAACTCGAGTGATGCAGAACCACCAGCAGATGTTCAAGGTCCAACCAATCAAGAACACGGTATAAGCGATTTGATTTTGAAATATGCTGGATTTTGTATATTCTTGCGGTTCTTTTCCGTTGCTTTCATCATCCAAAAAACATAGCCGTGAACTTGGTGAGGAAATAGAGAGAAAAAAAGAAATTATTGTGAGGACTTTGTGCTCACTCTTTCTTCTGCATGCTCTTTCTTCTACATATGTCAAAGAGGTTCATGTAGACATCGGATCAGCCCCTTCTCCATCCAGAGGTGCCCCAGGTGCGGGATCCTTCAAAAGAGTTATTTCATTGTGAAATTAGTTATTTCTCTATATTAGTAAATTAATCCATATAAAAACAATTCAAGACATTATTCTGGAAGTGGCCAACCCCTAAGCTTAGTTAAAAAAGGCCCTGAAAATCAAGCCGATGGACATTTAACTTTCTAGGAAAGTAGAAAGTGTCCTTTGAGCGCTCTCCGTTTACTTTGTTGTGGACAGACTGTAACCAGGAGAGAAACGCAATGGCGACACAACCAAGCGAACAACGTGGGAACTCGAGTGATGCAGAACCATCAGCAGATGTTCAAGGTCCAATCAATCAAGAACACGGTATAAGCAATTTGGTTGTGAAATATGCTGGATTTTGTATATGCTCACGGTTCTTTTCCGTTGCTTTCATCATCCAAAAAACATAGCTGTGAACTTGGCGAGGAAATAGAGAGAAAAAATTAGCCTTGAACTTGGTGAGGAAATAGAGAGAAAAAAAGAAATTATTGTGAGAACTTTGTGCTCACTCTTTCTTCTGCATGCTCTTTCTTCTACATATGCCAAAGAGATTCATGAAACCGTCGGATCAGCCCCTTCATCATCCAGAGGTGCCCCAGGTGCGGGATCCTTCAAAGAGTTATTTCATTGTGAAATTAGTATTTGGGGCGGATCTTGATGAAATTGTTCTTTTCTGGGACACTTCTCAAGTCTGCAAGGTAAAAGTATTTTTAACAAAATGGCCTGAAAAGTTCGCATCTATTGCAGAAATGGTTGAAAACAAAGTGGATGGACACGACTGCCGACGGTTGTGGCTAGCTGCATTCAAGGGTGATTGGGAATCTGCTAAAGGAATTTTGGAACATAATTCTGCTTCAAAGACGGCCAAAATAACAGAGAGATCTGAAACTCTGCTTCACTTAGCCGTTATGGGTGCACAAGACCAATTTTTGGAGAACCTGGTTGAGTTCTTGTCTCCAAAGCAGTCTCCAAATCCAGAAGCGCTTGAAATGGTTGATTGTGATAGCCGCACAGCCCTCCACATTGCTGTCCTGTGTGGAAGGCTAAGGATGGTCAGGACATTAGTTGAAAGTAACCATAAGTTGACGCAACTTTTGGATAAAGAAAATCTTGCTCCTTTGCAAGTATCTGCTATGAAAGCTCCCATGCATAGAGAGATTGCCTGGTACCTGGCAAAAAGTACAACAGAATATGAGAGAAGTCTTCCTTTGATCAGCACCATTGTAACTTTCACAATGGCTGGTCATAATGGTAAGATCAGCATCACTCTTTTATCTCAATTCCATCCGTTTTTCTTCAATCTAGATTTAGCTAATTTTCCTGATCAACTTTGCTGGAGAATTTGGACAGATATCGCCCTTTATCTAGTTGAGAAACAGGCTTCCTCAATTACCATGAAACATTCAAGCTTGTCTATACTGGACATGTTGGCGGCAACCCCGTCGCAGTTTCTCAGTGGAAATAGGCTCAATATTTTGGAAGAATTGATATACAAATGTCTGTACTTTCTGCACTTGCATCCCTTCATTACTGATTCCCTCCAAGATGATCATACATGGCTCATCACTTGCTCTTTTGTTTTTTAAACGAAGGTATTCCGGTGGAGTTGAACTACAAACCGATAGAAAAAAATTCTGATCCAGGTGGTCTATCATTTTCGCTGTCGGGCATTATCTTAGGACCTTTCATGATTTTGAACTTTAAGTCAATTTTCCTAGATTGATTCCTCATTGTACTGGAAAAAAAAGAAATTGGAAATTGAGATGCAGATCCCTAAGGCGTCAAAACTTGGCACGAGAAGACACTTAAGTGTCAAAAGTTAAAAGTACATTTAAAGTGCTAAAATCGGAGTAAAATGAATTAGTTAAATGCAAATGGTAAGAAAATTCGATTAAAATGTGCATGTGACATTTTCTGGCTACTTTTGTTTGCTGACATAGTAATTTATTTTTAAAAAAATTGTTCACAAAAATAAGCCATATTAGCAAAAAAAAAAATCCCAAATATCTATTTTTGTTATTTATATTTAAAAAAAAAAAATAGAGGAAGGTGAGGGTTAGGCAAGGGTTGTGTAACCTTCGCCGCCGCCGCCCTTGCCCCATCGTCGCTGGTCCACCATCGCCGGGAAGGACCAGCGACGATGGGGCGAGGTCGGCCGAGGTCGCGTGGGCCCTAGCCAATGACCGGTGGCCCTTGGCCCAATTAGGTGAGGGCCTGTGGGCCCTTCCCATGGTGGGGTGATGGTAGTGACGAGGGCTACACAATCTTGCCCCACCTTCACCTTCACCTTCACCTTCCTATTTTTTATAATAATAATAATAATAATAATAATTTAACTTAAGTTTTTTATATTATTTAATTAATATTTATATTAAATGTCACGTCAATACCAAAACGATATTGTTTTGGCTAAATTATTGCCGACTCATCTTTTTAGTGAGCCACGTAGATAAGTTATATTATTAAAATAAGTCATGTCGGATGTCTTGTGGCTTTTATTGGAGTTAGCGACTTAAGTGATTCAATTTTCAAAAAAAGTGGCACATAACTGTATATTTCATAACTTTTAATACTTAAATATTTCCATGTCAAGTTTTGGTACTTGGACTGTTCTTTGGCCATCAGAAATGATTGTCTCTTTGTAGGATATATTCTGGCTCCTTGACCTAGTTTTCCTTGAGTAAGCTTCTTAATTCGAACTATTTTATGGATCGGCTAACCCTTGGAAACCAGATATGATTCAACCAAATGCACGAGTATTGTATAACCTAATTAATTGGACAATTTAACAAAACAAATTATGAGGCCTTACAATGATTTCATATCCAGTGATTGGGTTTTCCTTATAACTTTATTGTAGTGCTACAATGTCTTACAAGGTCACTTTGGAATGCCGCCGAAATCGTAGGTACGCTTCCAAGATATCATCTCTATCTCTGTCTCCCTCTCTCCACTAAAATTCTATGGTTTGTTTGCTTTTGACTTCTTTTATAAGTAGAAGAAAGCTCCTACTTAGTTCTTTGCCATAATTTGGAAAAGAATTTGTGTTAGGCTCACTGCCCGTGTGAAAAAACCGTTTATACATTCACCGTCGGATAAGTCATGCGTGTTTGAAGTTAGTTTTGTAATTTAATTTTTCCACCAATCAACTAGCCAACAATGAATGTGTAACTTATTCTTTACACCATCGATGGATCTAATAAAAATCCTTCAAAAAATAATTCAATCTCAAACAGACTTTATATGATTTTCTGTGTTAATATATTTATATTTTGAAAGATGTCGGATATTTACCAAGTTCTAATTGCAAGAATAGTGAAATTTAAAAAAAATGAAAAAGAATACTTGAAACTCCAAATTGTGGTCAGGCTTGTTGGTTAACCTAGGAATTTCTTGCTTACGGCTAAAAGATCTAAGCAAAAGATATGGAATCAGGGTTACGTAATTTGCATCAGCAATTACTAAAACTCACTGTTTGCATTTGAGGACTGAATTCCAAAGGAGGGAAAAAGGAAAAAAAAATAGCCTTCTGAAAAGATTAAAAAAAGAAGAGAGTGAAACCGTTTTTAAATCACCCGCGAACCCATTACCCAAGCTCTAAATGAGGGAAATTATGACAGATGGGTAAAGTGTTGTTAGATGCAATTTGGTGTCTAAAAAAAAAAAAATTGGGACCCAGAGCCGGAGATCTTTTTTCTTAATCCAATTGCTGCCCCTTCTTTTCATATTCTTTTTCCTTTTCTTTGACATTTTGTAGTTCCTATAATCAAGAGAGTTCACGAGGTGAAACGAAGACACATTGCAGCAGTCAAGTTGGCCAAAAGAGTTTGCATTGCAATCTCTTCTGCAAATACTCCCGAAATCACCGATTTTTTCGGAGAGGGGAAGTTTCTATATCGAGCTATATCAAGTGGAATTAGTGAACTCGTGAAGCTAGGTATTCAGTTTTTCCCAGAACTTATTTGGAGTTCACCTTATGGAAAGAATTTGGCGACACATGCCGTGGCGCATCGCCAAGAGAAGACTCTCAGACTCTTTTTGAAAGGAAGCTCGACCGATGACTCGTCATTAGTTCCAGCGCCTACAAGAGTTGAATCGACGGACTTGATGCTCGCAGTAGCAAACTACGAGCCTAAGTTTAATGCTATAACTAAGGTCTCCGGAGTGGCTTTGCAGTTGCAAAGAGAACTCAAGTGGTTTACGGTAAGAAACCGTTTTTAAATCACCCGCGAACCCATTACCCAAGCTCTAAATGAGGGAAATTATGACAGATGGGTAAAGTGTTGTTAGATGCAATTTGGTGTCTAAAAAAAAAATTGGGACCCAGAGCCGGAGATCTTTTTTTCTTAATCCAATTGCTGCCCCTTCTTTTTCATATTCTTTTTCCTTTTCTTTGACATTTTGTAGTTCCTATAATCAAGAGAGTTCACGAGGTGAAACGAAGACACATTGCAGCAGTCAAGTTGGCCAAAAGAGTTTGCATTGCAATCTCTTCTGCAAATACTCCCGAAATCACCGATTTTTCGGAGAGGGGAAGTTTCTATATCGAGCTATATCAAGTGGAATTAGTGAACTCGTGAAGCTAGGTATTCAGTTTTTCCCAGAACTTATTTGGAGTTCACCTTATGGAAAGAATTTGGCGACACATGCCGTGGCGCATCGCCAAGAGAAGACTCTCAGACTCTTTTTGAAAGGAAGCTCGACCGATGACTCGTCATTAGTTCCAGCGCCTACAAGAGTTGAATCGACGGACTTGATGCTCGCAGTAGCAAACTACGAGCCTAAGTTTAATGCTATAACTAAGGTCTCCGGAGTGGCTTTGCAGTTGCAAAGAGAACTCAAGTGGTTTACGGTAAGTAACTTTATTTCCTTATATTTAATAACTGTGCTTAATGATAGATATCATATATTCTCGACAATTTTCTTAAAATATGACAGCCAGAATACTATTTAGATAGTCTTGAGAATATACAACGAACATTTTTTTTTTTTTATAGTGATTGGGTGATATCTGACAAGCTTTTGCGCACCAAGATCTACCTCTCTTGGTGATTTTAAGGGCGCAATGCCCACATTGTTTTGGTTCATTCAGGATTTACTCCTCAAATGTTTTCGATGAGACTTGAATTCAAAAACACAATGAGAAGAAGAGACTCCATTGTCATCTAAGCCAACACTTTGTCTGCACATAGAACTTTTAAGTTGCACATGCTTCCCATAAGTTACTAAGGTAAGTTGAGAAACAACACTATTGTAAGAGTTTATGAAACATGTATAGGCAAAATAAACGTAAACGCAGCGGAAGTAAAAATGAAATTTTACTATATATATATATACCTTTATTTCATTTCAATTCTTTATTCTTCTTCATCATTTAAAAATAAATAAATTGGACAATACATAAAGTCCCAAAGCTATGAGTTCGTGCTTAATAAGTCCTAAAGCTCGACACTATCCTTCACGTTAGTTCTTTTATTAGCTCTGTCAATTTTTTATGGAAAGAACATCAATGTGGCATTTTTTAATGATTTTCTTTTATATTTTGCACAAGAGGCACTGATAGAGCACAAAATAGGTGCCAAATATATAAAACTAAATATAAAAAGGACTAGAGTTTTTTTTTTTAAAAAAGTCAAAAAATAGAGAGAGAGATCGTCGAAGAGGAACAAGAAGGGGCCACCCCCTTTTTCAATGGCAAGGTTTGGGGACCCTTGTTGGGGTAGCTTCAAGTGCAATGACCCTCGCTAGATTGAAAGCAAGGGTCGGCCGCCATCGCTCAAATGTCTCGAGAAACAAAATACAACGCATAGGACCCGACAAAGCATATAGAAGTACTGGAAGACTCATTCTTGGATTTCTTGACTAGCTCTTAATATTTTTTTCCATAAATTCCTCTAGAAGACTCCAAATTGGATGAAACTTGATTCCTTTGGAAGTAGAAAAATAGAGTTTTCCATACAAATATTATTTGACTATATTGAAGGACGAAATCATCATCGAAGCTTAGAATTAGAAGAAGGTGACCCTTGGATTTTTTCTAGTAAAGATGGACGTAACCTGTAAGCAATTTTGCATTAAGTGTTGAATAAGTCTTAATTTCCTTGAGATGTTCCTTTTTTTTTTTTTTTTTGAAAATTTTCAATAATTAATCCACTTATTGTAACTCATGTTTGTGACTCTTGTGCATAGGCCGTAGAAAAGTGGATTATCCCTTCCCCACTCATGTTGTATGACGGCAGAACAACTTGGGAATCATTTGTGCTCAAACACGAAGAGTTGCTTGAGAAAGCAGAGAAGTGGGTGAAGGACACAACCAATTCATGTATGCTCGTCTCAACTTTAATTGCCACAGTATTGGTTGCTGCTGCTTTCACTGTGCCTGGAAGCAATGACAACAATACTGGAGTCCCATTGTTGTTAGGACAAGATTCTCTCCTGATTTTCACAATTTCAAATGCTTTAGGTTTGTTCTCCTCCGTGATGGCAATCTTATTATTCCTAGCCATCTTAACTTCACAGTATGAGGTGCGAGATTTTCTCTACTCGTTGCCTAAGAAGATCGTAATGGGCCTTTGTTTTCTCTTCCTCTCCTTGGCTTTCATGCTGGTGGCCTTTGCTGCGACCCTCACAATTGTGCTGTATAAGAGAGCGGAGTGGGTTCTCATTCCCATTACTTTCCTGGCCTCTATCCCCATGGTTTTGTTCATATTACTACAGCTTCCCATGCTATACCAAATGTTTAAATCCACTTATGGACCTAGCATTTTTCGTCCTGAGGGCATTTGGGATGGAGTTGATTATACTAAACAAGATCATTGATAGATGAATTTGATTTGAGGGTGTATGTCTTCGTTATAGCTGGTTATCGCGAGGCCAATATGATACTGAATGTATTTCCTTATAGTATTTGAACAATTACTATGTATTATGTTTTTTTTTTTTGGTAAAGTACTATGCATTATGTTTCTCTGGTTTGTTACCAAAGATCTATTTATAGAATGATATAATCAATTTAAATTTTTAACCTATAGATACTTCAAAATTGAATATCTACATACATAAACAACGGAATAATTACGAAAATATGCTAATGCTATTGCCAATTCAATCTTTCTTTATTTTTTTTATCAATTCAATCCTAAACCTTTTGCATTTGTGTCAATTTAATTTATTTGGTTAATTTTAGCCAGTCAATTTTAACATAGACGCAAATTATCTCACGTGGCATAGCCCATAGCCCGTGTTGACATTGATAATTTTTAATTATATTTTAATATTTTATTGAATTTTATTGAATTTTTATAATTTTTTTGTTTTCTTCTTTTTTCCCCCTCCATCTTCATCATCTGTGGTCGCCATAATCCTCAATGGCTGGACCGACCACAAATGAGGGCCGGCAAGGGTTAGCCCATCGGATTTGGCGAGGGTCAATCTCGTCGTCCTCTGGCGAGGGCCAAGCGAGCGTCGCCCTTGTAGGGGTGAGGTTGCCGATGCTGGCAAGGTACTCGCCGGCCTCAAGCGAGGCTTGACCTAGCCCAGTCGCCATAGGTTGGCAGGCGTTGACAGCGTGGCAATGAATGAACTAGTAGGAGCGAGTAGAACGAAGCAATAGCAAGGAACGATGAACAACCTCTCACCCTTCCCCCTTGTGGAATCTTTCTTTTGATTTCCACCGAATCTTCAATTTCCCTTTCTTGACCACCAGACTTCCCTTATTTTGTTTTCATCAAATCTTTCCTGCCAACTCATCGCACTATCTCTGCATTGGCTTCTTTTCCTTTTTATTTTTCTTTCTTTCCATCACCTCTCCCATTTGGCTGAGATCTCCGCGAGCGATCTTGCCCTCGCCCTCGACACTGTTAAGGATCGCCAAAAGCGAGGGCGAGCCTCCCATTTGCTGGCCACGGGTGAAGGCCTCGCCCAGATCTGTGTGAGACCGGGCGAGGGCTGCAACCCTCGCCGCCGGCCAGTGATGGCTTTGCAGCCGTCACTGGCCGCTGTGGGAAAAAAAAAAAAAGGAAAACAAGGAAGAAGAGAAAAAAGGGAAGAAAAAGAAAAGGAAAAATTAATAAAAATAAGGGATAATGACACAAATAGTATCTCCACTTTGGCCCAATGTGCAATTTGGTCCATGAACTTTTAGTTTATTTAATGTTGTCCTTGAGTTTTAGGTCAATATATAATATTATCTTTGAATTTTTAATTTATTTAATGTAATCCCTGAACTTTTGGTACATATTCAATACAGTCCCTGAACAATATAAAAATGTTCAATGTAATCTCTTTTAGAGAAAACTTTTAATTTCATGAAAATGGACTACATCGATAATAATAGATTGAGACCATGTCCCTTTTCATACCTGTTACATGTCAAATTTGGAAAAGTGTGAGTTTCTTCACACTTACGTCACTTCCAGTTAATCAAGTGCGCACATGATATTAAACTGAATCAATAATTACTCACATATTCATTGATTTAAAAGGCATTTATTTAGGAAAACCGACACGAATTAAAACAAACAACAAAGGGATCCACAGAGACTAGTAGAACAGATTTGTCGTGGCATTAAAACATGACAAATGGCGGCCGATCTCCGAATCAACCGGCGACGCGCACAAATTATTTAGGAAGTTTTCTTGTGACATGCCCTCGTCCAGCAATTTGTTGATCGTTTCCAAATCTTTCTGGGCCGGAAGATGCTCGCTCCAGAGGTAGATTTAACCATTTGAAAGAGCAACGGAAACTGCAGCATCGCAAACAACGCCACAGGAAGACAACTGAGTACAGTGACTGGAATCCAAGCCCACTTGAGTCTCATCCAACACAATGGTAAGAGCGGCAGCGAAGGCCGCGAGCATGGAAGCCAGGGAGAAAAATCATCTTCGTAGGCAATGAGTAGAGAAAATCTTCCAGGTCGTACGATGAAGTCAGGATGGCCGAGAATGAGAAGATGGCTGGTACGGAGAACAAGAAGCCCAGTGCGTGCGAAATTGCAAAAACCAGGAGAGTCCTTTCCTAACAATATAGGGACCCGGGTATTGTTTTTGTTGCCACCCGGTACAATCAAAGCAGCAACGAACAGAGCCACAGCGATTAGAGTTGAGATGAGCAAGAATGAACTTGATGTACTCTTCATCCATTTTTCTCCTTTCTTAAGCAACTCCTTGTGCTCTTCTAGGAATATTTGCCAATACGTCTAATA
The DNA here is from genome assembly GCA_014182845.1 of Corymbia calophylla. Lineage (NCBI taxonomy): Eukaryota > Viridiplantae > Streptophyta > Magnoliopsida > Myrtales > Myrtaceae > Corymbia > Corymbia calophylla. The sequence continues at coordinate 35,416,665 of CM024695.1, forward strand.
TTTTTTCGTTTCTCCTTCTTGAAGAGTTCTCGCAAACGATTTATAATAAGGATGGACCCACCCTTCCACAGCCTACACTGGAACAAAGTCACGCAAGTAAAATAATAAGAATAAAATCACTAGCGCTTGGCAAATAGTGTGTTATGATTGGGACTCGGGAGGACCAAAATGCAAAAGATTTTACTTGAGATAAAATTGTAACTTAATTTTCTTTTTCTTATAATTTAGGGGCACGGGCATGGAGACTGCGGTTTAGGTTTATGAAGGTAGACCTTCGGTACCCACAAAGCAAGTTGCATGCAGTTTGTGGGATTCAAATCAGTGACTTCAGCTCTTGAATTGAAAATCCCCGGACGCTCCAACCAAATGCACCAGCATGGGGCTAAAATTCTGCTTCTTAGTTATTTCTCTCAGTCGAGTCTTTGAATTTTTTATGTATCTAAATCAATTAGTTGAACCTCCATCCTTCACTTATGTATGATTTTTGCATCTGATCAAGGTTGACAACGAGATAGAACTTAGTGATATGACAATACAGTACCTTGAACCATTGAAGTTCTCTCTGCATCTGAAGAGCTGCGCCGGGGACATTGCTCCAATAGCCAAAATTAGGTGAATTCTGTGCTGCCGCGTTCATCATGGCCAGTGACTCGGCATGTTCGGGTGCGGTGGGGATGATGGACAGATTACCGCTCGAGTTCGCCGCCAAAAAGAGTCCACAAACCTCCGCTTGGCGATACTCCACAGCAAGCGTCAACCAACTTTTACCCTTATAAGTAGTCCAAATTAACTCCGGGAAAGACTTCAGGCACACCTCCAGTATTTCAACGATTCCCAGGGCTGTGGCCCAATAGATGATGAGGTCGTCTTCGAAAAATATGAGGAGCTCGGCTGTTTCCATTGAAGAAATCTCGGCGCGAACTTGTTTTACAAACTCAGCAGCCCCTTCGTGTCTCAGCTTTGCGTCCCGGATCCTTTGGACCGGCGGAGCTGCACATAAAACACGCACCGGCTGGATGTTGTGCTATTTTATTTTTACAAAGATAGAAAGGCAAATGCATTTCTTCCTCTAAATTAAAATAAGTAAATAACGCTATCATCCACGATCCAAAAATGCCAGCTATTACACTATGAGGCTGACACTATAAGCTGAATCGTTTATAGCGTATTTCTTACTGAAACATGTATTTCTATCTAGATTTCTCGTTCTCCATGCAAAACTTCCACTCTGGATTCAAGAGTAGAGTATATTCACAGCGGACTAAAATTAGCTGCTACTCACCTCTGTCCCTTATTGATTGATTTCAAGAAATAATCTATACCGCATCTCATATGATTATTACTCTTATTCTAAAGAAAAGCCCTCTCTCTCCTCACAAACACTCAGCAGACCTCCGCACCAAGGACCCTCCGTTCCAACAACGACATTGCCGCGGCAGCAGCCCCACCATTGATGCCCTTGCCACCCTCTGTTGTCCCTGCTTGTGGCAGGCTCAATCGCGGCAGCGTGAGCACACGAGTTTGAGGCCAAGCTCATGGTCCTGCAAGCAGTGCGAGATGGACCTCGTGCTCACATGGGCCGCAGAAGGAAAAATAATCCTTACCTGGGATGACTGTCCGGGGATTGCATAGGACCGCGATCAAATTAGTTCTATTTGTTCAATTTTGGTTCTGTTATTTCTAAAGCGAGATCGGGGAACATGGCAGCATGCCTTGAACTGGTCGACCTGATTTCCAATTCCACATTCGGAAATGAGGTTCGGCTTTGCAGAATCCCAAGTACAGGACGTTTGGAACTAGACCACCTGGCATTGGACACTCAAAATGTACCTTTTTTTTTTTTGTTTTGGATTTTTTGGTGCACAGAAACAAGATATACAAAATCCTGCATGTTAAGATGTCCGACATCTAATAAAGTAGAAATTGACAAATGACTCGTTCCTATAGGAGGAGGACCATAGATGATAGAAGACCCCTTTGATTGACTCCATTCTTTGCTACATAGTCCACACAAAGATGTTTTCCTTCTTATTTATTTAATTATCCAACAATTGTAATTTTCACATATGACACTCCTCGACAAGACACAGCACGACACTAGCAATGCACTATATGGGCATACAATCTCAAAGTAAAAGTTTGATTTCACCTTAATTGATATTTTGTAAAATATATGCAAATAAAAACACACACATATTTGTGCCCTCAAATAAACTTTTATACAGTATATGTGTGTTTTGTAACTTCCAGCATGACCAAACTAAAGATAAAATAGTTGGTCTTGAAATGAATTATTATTTTGTCGATAACTGTATTTGTATTAAAATCGCATCTTTTCACATTATAGCTATTTCATATTAGCGTTTGATGGAACTTGATTGAATGACCTATATAAATAAATACTATAAAATTTTATTTATAGATCACTACATGATTTATAGGTATACATTCATAATGTGCCACCTAAATCTGTTCGCATTCGAGTTTAAAGCATGTAGGGTAAAATTTGTTAGTGTAACCTGCTTAACTTAAAGAATTACGAGATTCTAAGTTACATAATTTTATATCACAGTATGGGAATGGTTTAAACTAATCCTATGTTGATGCCATATCTTCCTAGACATTCACGTATTTCAAAACTAATCACAGGAGAAGGAATACAAAATTTTCTCTTTGAAAGTAATTTATTAGCTATATTTGAATTGTGAACTGTTAATTTAAGGATGCGATATTGTTGTCTGAGAAATTTTCAATATATAAATATCTTGCGTAGTAAAATTTTCTTATTCAAAAGATCGTAAATGAAAAAAATATAATATGATTGATTCATATCCACTCATCTCACTGATAAAGAAATGAAGTACATCACAGAGATATGTAGTAAAATCTTTGGTTGACAAATACTATGTGAAGATTGATCTTCATCTTTTTCATATTTCTTTATATGTGTAAATTAAAAAGATCGTCAAGCTTTTAACTCTAGTAAACAATTGGTCAGGATAATAAAATCTTTACTATTTTTCATCACATCCAAGGAACATGTATATCACTATAATATTCTAAGAAATTGAAACAGAAAATTGAAAGAGAGAATGGGCCAGGTTAATGACTTTGTAAGAGGTAAAATCATACCCACAAATTTGGCAGCAGTCCACAGAAACTTCTTAAAAGCTTTAGCTGCTTGAACCATGAGTAACTCTATAAAAATCTGAAGTGCTGCAATCGGGAAGAAGAATGAATTATGTCCGTTTTTTCCAATTTTCATTGGTGCAAGAGTGCCAAGACCATTATATAGCATTTACGCCCACACTCATTATATCAGCTATAATATCGGGTCAAAATCCAGCCTACATGATTTGCACACTTTTTTACACGATATTAAAGAAAAAGATTCTGAGTTTAAATTTTTTCAGATGTTGTATTTGCCTTCTTTATTATATTTTTACATGCTTTAGTATTAGGCCAAAATCTAGCCTACATGTTTGTGGAGTGTTAAAATATATAACTATTAAATCATCTATTCATCTGTTAGTGTATTCAAATAGTTGGTAGTGGCTCTACACAATTTTATGGAGGTATAAAAAAAGGTCATTGCAAATACAAATAAATAACGATATACATGTCCGCATAGTGATCACTCTATTAAAAAATGAATAAATTAACCCTCAAATCATGATAAAATACCATATAGAGAAATGATGCATCGATTTATACTAGATGGCAAGAGATATTATTTCCATTTTATTATACATCTTTGTACTATAATTACAAGTCTTTTGTACAATGAATGAATATACAAAAATACAAAAAAATTCATTTTCTTCCATTCCTATTCAGTCTTGGCTTGTCTTCTTTGCTTTCTTTCACACTGCAACCTCACCCAGGACCTGATATGATCGCCATGGTCTCTCCTTGTGTTTGAGATCTTCGTCCTTCTTCGCCAAGGGCAACCAGGCCCGTAACCGTTGCCTCCAAGCTCTCCGTCTCTTGGCTATTGAAGTTCCCATTGACGATTGAGAGCATGCACAAGAAAGGGGCCGGCAGAAACCATTAGATATTTGGTAAATCGATAGAAATTGATTGTCAAGGTATCTGTAACAATTAGATTTGCGTAATTAGATATTTGCTAAGATTAGACAATTGCTAGCATTGAAGGTTTGCTAAGCTGCCATCGAAAGCAAATCATTACATAAAGCATAAACATGAGCGTACCATGTGAGTCAATATTATACAAGTTTTACCTATTGACAAATAGATAAATGCTAATCTCCCGTTGAAAGTTCTATGTTAGCATGATTTCTTTGTATCAGCTCATCTCACCTCAAGTCAAGCAGGTGTTAGCAATGACAGTGATTGCCTGAAGTCAAGTAGGCATTAACAACGATGGCGACGTTGTTCTGGCGACTCAGTTGGGGTTATAGTGAGGGAGCTTGGATCAGGTGAGAGAGAAGAATGATGAGAGCTCCCTAATGCTGGTGGAAAGATCAAGAGTGTTGGGAAGAATCGAGTAACAATTCACTGAGAACTAAACTCAATTCAGGATTAATTTCTTCTTCAAAATTAAACTGACCAAAATGGACTTAACCATGACAACAACTAGCCAATACATATTGGTACGTGTAGCAGAAGTCCAATACCTACCCCATGGAGTGATCGTCAAGAGAGAGCCCAAGTCCGAGCCATCAACATATCTAATTGGACTCACATTCATTTAAAAGTTTAAGCCAATAAGTTATGAACTAATTATGATATATTAACTGCTCTACACCACATAAATTCTCCGATATGAGACTTTTAACACAAGTTACTCACGTGCATCCATCTTAACAATACAACCTTTCAATAACTAAATATAATACAACACCTCTAAGGTTTTATGTTGAAATCCAATGCAAGAAAAATCACGGATCACTTAAAAACTTTCATTAATCATTAATAATAATAGGGTACACAAAATATTCTTATATAATCACATACTAGAGGTTCAACATTAATAATATAACTGTATTTTTTCACCACAAAGGTCGATTAACATAAATCGAGTAAGAAAACCTTAATCGCCATTGGAGAATTTGTGGAGGTTGTCAATAAACGAAACCGATCAACTCGTAGCTCTTAAGTCTAATCAATAATATACTTACATTTGAGCCAATTTTGTTAATATTTGGCTTTCGAATTGGAAATGCAAATGAGTAGTCCTTTGTTCCCTTCTTCTCCATGCTCTCTCGGTGCACTCTCCGTTTTTCCCTCTTCTCTACTCTCGGGCTCTCTCACGCACGAAGCAACTCTTTTCTTTAGTTTCCTTGTACTTTTTCATTTTTGACTTTTGTCTCTTTTCTTTTATTAATGTTAGCTGGTCCACAAAAGGCGGAACAGCTAGAAGAGAGGAGAAAATATTAATATTTCACGTAAAATCATGCAACAAATCATTCAACAATGGACACGTGTCCATTGGACCTCACAAGAAAGGCAATTCAAATTTGCTGCATCAGCAGACCCTCTCTCTCCTCCTTGAAATCGCTCCGGTCCTCTCTCATGGTTGAGTCCGCCTCTTGTGGGCCCAGCTAACCTAATATTTTTTCAGCAGAGAAATTTAAAAAAAAAAAAAAAGCCGAATAAAGGACCCTTCGGTCCTGTTGGCATGTGCAGAGGAATCCAGGCGTGAGGAAGGTGTGCGTGCCTCATCTCTGTAGGTGCCTGGGAGGAGCAGTCGCGAGAGGGAGCTTCACAGAGAAGATTTTCGGCGAAAATAAGTTGAAACGACGGCATTAGAATTTTACGAATATTTATAATTAAATTGATAAAATAAACATTCGTATGATAGATTCAAGACATGCTACACAATTTTTGCCAAAATATTTTAGTTCACAAAACTGTTCTAATGAAATCTGTTTTTTTGTTTGCATCTTCCATTATCTTGATAATATGTTTGGCAAGTAAAAAAAACGAGTGTTCTAATGAGAAATAAAAACTCTTTTGTTGTACTGCACAAAATAAGATCAATTTTGGTCGTTTTCAATTTCAAAGTTCAAAATTTAGAAAACTAAGCAACCAAAAATTCTACCAAACGTATGTCATTGAGAATTTCTGAGATGAAAACTAGAAAATGGGAAATTTCCATTGCATAACTAATTTTGGCTGAAAGCTGTATCTTTAGAAAGATTCTACCTATAAACAAATTAAAGTTCTTTACTTTTCTTTGGCACATAACCAAAGTGAGATGCCCATTTTGCTGATAGCTGTATATGACTAAAGGGTTTCAAATTAAATTTTCTTGCATAGCTTTTCGGAGCTCAAGAAAAGAAGATACTTAACTTGGTAGCGACTCAACTTGATCATGGGGTCAAGGGATGCAATGAACCCTATCGTAAGAAAGAGTGATAGGGTCACCTTAAAGTAGTGGCTTCATCAATAGGAACTAAACCTGATGATTTGCGGCATGAAAGTGTGAGGCTTCTTACCCATCAATAGGACCAGTCTAGATTCCCAAAGATAAATCATTTTACACTCAAGTAATCCAACCGCTATAAAGGGGAAAAAGAAAAAAAGAAGTGCTTGCTTGTTGTGTTTGTATAGGCTCACCTTTACTTTAAGGGAGGTAGTTGTATAAAAGGAAGGAATGAACATCCTAGGGAGAGTAAAGCTCTTTGATAACTGAATATCTTACCCATTTTTGCATTCTTCCTTTACTTTGTTGTTGAAAGACTCTAACCAGGAGAGCAACCCAGTGATGGTGCAAACCAACTGAAAAACAAGGAAATTCGAATCACGCAAAACCACCAACAGGTATAGCCGAGGTGGTCTTAAAATATGCTGGAACTTGTATTTCTCATGGTTCTATTTCTTTGCTTTATTATCGAACAAACATAACCCTAACCTTGGCTAGTTAAAAAAAGAGAAAAATAATCAGTATTGGAAGGATTTTGTGCTCACTCTGTCTCCTACATTTATTGAAGTTGTCCGGGTAAGGCGTTGGATCAGTTCCTTCTGAATCCAGAGGCGCTCCAGGTGCGTTATCTTTTAAAAGAGTTATTGCATCGATTAATATCTGGGGCGGATCTTCATCAAATTGTTATTTTCTGGAACACTTCTCAATGTCTGCAGGGAAGCTTAATAACAAAATGGCCGAAAAAGTTCGCATCTATTGCAGAAAAATCGAGAATGGTCTGGGCATGGGCTGCAACGCTCTCACGGTGGCCAGCAAGGGCATCAAGGAAGGGCCGCCAAGCCCTCACCAGCCACAACAAGGGGCACAAGCCTTTGCCAGCTCTCAATCCAAAAAAAAAAAAGAGTAAAGAAAAGGAAAAATAAAAATATATGTATATTCAAAAAATTATAAAAATATAATTAAAAAATGTCCATGTTAGCTTCGATTATGCTAGGTAATATAGCCAATGTCCACGTTAGCAAATTCTAACTAAAATTAGTTGGATGGACTCAATTGACAAAACGTGAAAATATTTAAAACTTAATTGGCACAATTAAAATGTTTAGAATTGAATAGACACAAATGTAATAGATTTAGGACTATTTTGATAATTTTCTCATAAAAGTCTATGCTTGTCTATTTTTGACTTCTTTTATAAGTAGAAAAAAGCTCCTATTTAATTCTTTGCCATAATTTAGAAAAGAATTTGTGTTAGGCCTACTACCTATATTTATCATTGGATAAGTAACATGTGTTAAAGTTAGTTTAGTAATTGAATTTTTTCACATGTCAACCAACAATGAATGTGTAACTTATTCTTTATATCGTCAACAAACCTAATAAAAATCCTTCAAAAAATTTATTCAAACTCAAACGAAGCTGTATATGATTTTATGTGCTAATATTCTTAAATTTTAAAAGATTTTTTATATTCACGAAATTCTAACTACAAGAGTCATGAAATTGTAAATTGAGACGAGATTTGATTATAACCTAAATATTATTTTCTTTGACTGCTATTTAATCTCAATACAGCACAATAGAATACGTTGGGCAGGTGCAGAAATTGGGCATGGGACAGAGGGCAAGCCTCTAGCATCATTGACTCTGAAATAAGGTTGCAATAGATGATCGCATGGGTTTATCATTTAATCGCATTGAACATAGTAAATTTACACTTTTATTTGGCAATAATTTGTTTGGGAGGGCTTGGAATAGAAGTATATTTCAATGAGAGCGAATTTCATGGGTCCCAACAAAATTGTTCATCCCATAATTCCACCCCAATTTATATATCCTATGCCAATAAGCTATTGGTTAGATAATAAAGGAGTTTTCTCCTCTTCTTATAATCCTGTAATCCAGTTTTGTTGGAAGCACATAAGAAAATAAGATTCTAAATCCATTAGGCCGATATGGGAGTGCACAAAATTAGCCCAAACACCACCTAACCACTAAAAAAGTCCTTTAGCTCCCAAAACATTTCACAACTTTTGCCCATAGTTGCATTTGTCATCTTCACCCAACCTTTGTATGCACCCGAAATACCCTTCATCCTTGCCCCCTAATTCTTCTATTTTTGTCAAAGAACAAAGGAGAGCAGAAGTATAGTGTGTTGCGTATTTCTATCAGATTAAAAGTTATTTTAGGCATTTAACTCTACTCGCTTTGTCATCTTGGTGTAACAAGTAAACTCGAAAGTCACTTACAATTATGTGACCTCATGAGGAAGTTTTGATTTTGTTAGAGACAATAAAATGGAGAAAGAAAAGGTTTTTGCTTGTGCTGAGCATAAATAATAATACAATGCATTGCACGAATAATATAATACTCCATGAAGGAATGGTCTTCCTAATCAGGTCAAATTAGGACTTCGATAGCCCAGATATTGCAATATTACATGTTGCACGGAATTGAGCTAGAGTCTAATAACAAAATGGTTTCTTCGAGACGACTATATCTAATGGGTGAAGGGTTGGTTGTCATAGCTTTACGTACATTATGACTGTTTGGACATTGGGGAAAAAAGGGGGCAAATAATTGGAGTGGAAAATTTGGAGAATTTTCTTTTTGTTGAGTTGAAAGAGGAGGAAAAATTAAAATTGTGAGAATTTTTTTTTTTTTTGCATTTTCCATTCGCTCATGTTAATGAAATCAAGAGCAGGACATTTGCCATGTGGTTGAGTCGTTAATGCAGATAAAGTGATAAACACAAAATTTGTTTATCCACGATTATCTTTTGTTTGTTATTACAGATTAACATGCCGGAATATAGGCAGAAGAGATTGGATATGGAACCTAACAAACCTACCACCAACAAGGAAGGACCTGCACTCTATGGAGTTTCGGAGGATTTTTCGGCAATGTGGTTTTGGATGACAAAAAATCAATTTTTTGTAGGGTTTTCCCGAAGCATTTCAGTGACCCCAAAAGGTAATCGTTCTTCTTCTAATCCACAAGGATATTTGAATTGTGACTGTTACATAGAAATATGATTCATCGGTATTTTTTTCGCTCCAAACTCAAATGCTCATGCTCCATTCGTTTTGTGAAAATTATATTTCAGAAAAATATTTTTCTCATTTTCTAGCATTTGATTCGCTTAAGAAAATGAGTTAATAGAAAATATTTTCTTAGTCAACAGAAAACTTATAATTCAAGTCAGGAAAATGATTTCCCTCTTTGAAAAACTGAAAAACATTTTTGAAAATATGATTAAGTATTGGCGATTGGACTTAAACCTCTATTCTTGGGCATGAAAACTCTAATGTTGATTCTCAGGTCTCGGCATTGAAGACTAGGTCTCCGATGGCCAGGCTTGAGTCCTTGGCACCCACGATCAAATCCATTGAGGCTAGGCCCAAACCCCTAGTGCCCAAGCCCAATTCCTCGGCGCCTAAGCCTAAGTCCATAAAGAGCGTGCTTAAAAGGGCTCAACGTTTGTGAATGATTTTCATTATTGTACATTTGTAGATTGCACATGTTTATTAAGAGAAGAAAAAATACAATTTTTGGCACAGCAAAAATCAAGAAATGCCAACTCATCTATAGTTGATACGTTAATTTGAAATTCAAAAAGATATAAAAAAAGATTTCATATCTTAACGGTGATGCTTGAGCTCTAATCCACAACGGCCATGTGCAGGTTCATCTTTAGGTTTTAGGTAAATATTGAAAAATATTGTAATTTTCACGAAAGAAACGGAGTACTGTATTGTTTTCTAGATATTAACTTTTGCTAGAATTCAAGCTACTTGTTTTTTAGGTAGTTTCATGAACGAGTCTGTCGCTTGATAATGCTATTTGCCTCAAGGGGGATAGAACATTAAGTGATCATTGATCCTACTATTTCGTGCTTTCTACGGGGATGAAAATTATAAAAACATCATTGGTGTTTGATACAAAATAAGGTCAATTTTGGACGTTTCAGTTTTAATGTTCAAAGTTTAGAAAACATAACCACCAAAATTTCTACCAAACGTATTTTTTTAAGAATAACGGAGATGAAAAAAAGAAATTGGAGAATTTACTGGGTATAACTATTTTTTGCATGAAAGCTATCCTTAGAAAGATTCTACCTTGTATTAAATTGTAGATCTCCGCTTTTGCTTTGGGCTTTGCCAAAAGTGAGGTGCTCATTTTGCTCATAGCTTTATATAACTAAAGGCTGACAAATTAAGTTGCCCGTATGGTTTTCCCAAGTCAGGAATCAACTTAACTTGGGAAAGACTCAACTTGATTGTGACATAAAAGGAAGGGAATGATCTATATAATAAGAAAGAGGGATTAGAAACATCTTAAAATAATGGTTCCATCACTAAGGACCGAACCCTAATGATTCGTGGCACTAGAGCCTAAGGCTACTTGGCCACTAGTATAGGTCTAGTTTATATTCCCAAGGATAAATAATTTTTCACTCAACTAATCCAAGTGCTGCAAGAAAAAAAAAAGATATCCTTGCTTGTCGTAATTGAAGAGGCTTACCTTTACTTCTAAGGGAATTAGTTGTATATAAGAAAGGAATGAACTCCCCCTAGGGAGGCTAGAACTCTTAATCTTACCCATTTTGTATTCTTCGTTTATTTCATTGTTGAAAGACTCTAACCAGGAGAGTAACCCAATGGCAACGCAACCAAGTGCAAAACAAGGAAATTCGAATCAAGCAGAACAGCCTGCAGGTACATGTTCATTTTCCAACCGAAAAAAAAAAGGATATGAGCGATCTTAAAATACGCTGGAACTTGTATTTTCTCATAGTTCTTTTTCTTAGCTTTATCATCGAACAAACATAATCCTGACCTTGGCTAGGGAAAAGAGAAAAGAAAAAAAAAATCAGTACGGAAAGGATTTTGTGCTCACTCTCTCTTTACATATATGGAAGATGTTCGTGAAAGCGTTGGATCAGCTTCTTCTCAATCCAAAGGTGCTCGAGGTGCGTTAATCCCTCAAAAGAGTTATTTCATTGTGAAATTAATATCTGGGGCAGATCTTAATGAAATGGTACTTCTCTGGGACACTTATCAATGTCGGAAAGGAAAACGTACAAATAAATTGGCCTGAAAAGCTTGCATCCATTGCAGAAATACCGCAAAACAGAAGGGTTAGACACTACTACCGACCATTGTTGGAGGCTGCATTTAAAGGAGATTGGGAAGCTGCTAAAATTTTTTTCGCAAACGATTCTGATTCAAAGATGGCCAATATAACAGGGAGATCAGAAACAGTGTTTCACATAGCCGCTTTGAGTGCACAAGACCAATTTTTGGAGAAACTGGTTGAAGACTTGTCTCCATATCCGGAAGTTCTTGAAAGGGTTGATCGTGATGGCCGCACAGCCCTCCATATTGCTGTCTTGTGTGGAAGTATAAGGATGGTCAAGGCATTAGTTAGAAGACATCCTAGGTTGACGCAACTTGCAGATAACGAAGGATGTGTTCCTTTGGGAATATCTGCTCTGGAAGTTGGTATGCATAAGGAGATTGCCTGGTTCCTAGCGAAGAATACATCAGACGATGAGCCAAGTCGTCCCTTCAGCAGTGACTCTGCGATTGACACCATTATAGGTCTCACCTACGCTGGTCATCACGGTAAGATCACCATTGCTCTTTATCTCAATTCCATCTTTTTTTTCCTTCTAGAATTAGCTTATTTTTCTGATCAGCTTTGCTGGTGAATTCGGATAGAAATCACCCTGGATCTAGTCAAGGAGTACCCTCACTTAATGACCAGGAAAACCAGAGAGCCTGAAGGCAGTTCTATACTGTACACGTTGGCAGGGATGCCGTCTCACTTTCTCAGCAGAACTAGGCTCAGTGTTTTGGAAACATTGATATACAAACGTCCGTACTTTCTCCACTCGCATCCCTTCATTGTTGATTCCCTTCAAGATGAACACACCTGGCTCATAACCTGCCCTTTTGTTTCTGAACTGAAGGTATTCCGGTGGACTTGATCTGCAAACCAACAGATAAAAATTCGGATCAGGGTGGGTATGCATTTTTGCTGTTGGGCGTTATCTTAGATATTTCATGATTTTGAACTTCAAGTTAGGTTGACCTAGTTTTTCTTGAATAATGGCCTGAAATTGAATTACTTTATGAATCAGCTATCCCCTCGAAACCATACTAACTCAATTAAGTACATAAGTATCGTATAATTTCATTAATTCGACAATGTAACTAACGAATTGTGAGGTCCTACAATGATTTCATATCCAGTGACTGGGTTCTCTTTGCAATATGATTGTAGTGCCTCAATGTATTACAAGCTCACTTTGGAATGCCGCCAAAATTATAGGTACCCTCCATTTTACCAAGGTACCATTTTTATCTCTGTCCCTCTCTCTTTAACTACAAGTCTGTCTATGACGTGTTTATTTTTGACTTCTCTTATGACTTGAAAAAAGCTCCCACTTAATTCTTTGCCATAGCTTTGGAACAGAATTTGTGTTAGGCCCACTGTTGTGTAACAGAACCGTCACACATTCACCGTTGGACAAGTGAGAAGTTAGTTTTTTAATTAAATCTTTCCATAAGTCTATTTTCCAATAGTGAATGCGTAACTTGTTCTTTACAATGTCGATGGACCTAATAAAAATCATTCAAAAAATTATTCAAACTAAAACAAAGTTGTACATGATATTCTGTGTTAATATTTCAATATTGTGAAAGATTGGAGTTATTCATCAAATTCTAATTGCAAAAGCAGCGAGATTGTTAAAAAAAGAAAGAAAGTGAAAAACAATACTTGAAACTTTAAAGTGAGGCAAGATTTGATGTTAACCTAGGAATTTTTTGTTTATGACTAAATGATCTAAGCAGATAATATGGAATAAGAGTTATGTAAACCTAGGACTTATCCTTCAATCTTGATTGGTGAAATCATGTTCGCTTTATCATCTCTATCAAGCATGTAAATCTTTCTGGAAAAATAAGAACAATGAACCCATATGTATATGTTTCCTCCATTACGGGTGAAGTGCTTAAAGCCTAAATATAATTTTCTTTGACTGCTACTTCATCTCAATGCAACACGAAAGAATATGTCGAGAGGGTGCAGGAATCGGGCATGGTACATGGGGCAAGCTCCTAGTGTCACTGACTATGAAATAAGGTTGAAATAGATGAAGGCATGGGTTTACCATTTAATCACATTTAACATGGTAAATTTACACTTTTATTTGGCAACTTTAAAAAGGCTTGAAGAATAGGAATAGAAGGAGGTAGGAAAAATCAAAATAATTTGTTTGGGAGGGCTTGGAATAGAAGAATATTTCAGTGCAGCAAATTTCGTGGGTCCCAACAAAATCGTGTATCCCAGAATTCCATCCCAAGTTATATATCCTTTGCCAACAAGTTGTTGGTCAGTTATTAAAGGTGTTTTATCCTCTTCTTATAATCCAGCATTTAAGAAAAAGGTTACGCTCTTGTGCCGAGAATAAATAACAATACAATGGATTGCACGATTGATATGATTTTTTTATTACTAGTTGCTATGCATATTTGAACAATACTATCCAAAATAATCTCATATATGCAAAGATTACTGTGATTTACTCTAGCTAGACATATGTTCTCAGCGTGGTTATTTTCCAGAGCTGTTCTATTGGCCTAAGTCTTATAATTATATTCTTTTAATAATGATTAACATTATATAAAGCCTCGTTTGAACTTCAGGGAAAATCAGCACCCTCTAATTACTTCTACTTTCTTCAGATCCATTTTTTTTCAACCAGACATGATATAAAACTTTTCTTGGAAAATGCCAGAAATGATTTTATCCCCTTTGTACTTTGCATCAGCAATTGCTAAAACTCACTGCTTGCATTTGAGGACTGAATCCCCAAGGAGGAAAAAACAATCAAAATAGCTTTCCTTAACATTTTTTTTCTAAAAAAAAGAATGAGATAGTTCTCCTGGTCACCCGCCAACCCAAGCTCTAAATGAGGGAGATTATGACAATTAGTAAGATGTTTGTTAGATGCAATTTGGTGTCTAAAAAAAAAATTGGAACCCAGAGTTGGAGAAATTTTTTCTTAATCGAATTGCCGCCTCTTCCTTTTACATTTTCTTTTTTCCTTTATTTTGACATTTTGTAGTTCCTATAATCAAGAGAGTTCATGAGATGAAGCTGAGACACATGGCAGCAGTTCAATTGGCAAAACAAGTTTGCATTGCAATATCTAATATGAAAACTACCGAGATGAACCAGTTTCTTCAAAAGGACTTGTTGAATCGAGCTGCAGAAAATGGAATTATTGAAGTCGTGAAGCTATGTATTCAGTTTTTTCCGGATCTTAATCAGATTTCACGTCACAGTAAGAAGTTGACAACACTAGCTGTGAAGTGTCGCCAAGAAAGGACTCTCAGCCTCTTTTTGAAGGTAAACTCAGCCAATGAGTTGTCATTAGTTCGAGCGCCTACATGGAATGAGTCAAAGGATATGATGCTCGCAGCAGCAGAGTATCCAGCAAAAGAGTACTACCCAAATTTAAATGCGCCAACTTATGTCGTGGGAGCAGCTTTTCAAATGCAAAGAGAACTCCAGTGGTTTAAGGTATGTATCTTTCATTTCATATGTTTAACAATTGCACTTAATGATAAATATTATATCTTCTTGACAAGTTTCTTTGCTAGAACTTCATTTATATAGTCTTGAGAATATACATAGAATCTTTTTTTTTTTTATAGCGGTTGGGCGATATCTAGTCAAGCTTTTGCACACCACGAGGTCTGCCTTCTTGGGTGATTTTAAGGGTGGATTGCGCCATATTGGTCTAGTGCATTCAGGACTTTACTCCCGAAAATGCTTTCAATAGGACTTGAATCCTAGACTACAATGACAAGAAGTAAATCTTTATCACCTAGGACAACACTTTGCTGGTACATACAACTTTTAAATTCCACATGCTAAACATAAATTAATAAGGTAAGTTGAGAAGCAACCCTACATCCTTAAAACAATTTATGGAAAATAAGGGAGACTAATTAGAGAAACCGGGGCATTGAAAACTGATTGAGACTAATCATAATTAAATTGCATTTCAGTTTTACTAATATAACTGTGATCCACCACTTAATCTAATCCAAGTGACTCTTTCTGGAATTCGACCGACTCTTCATATAGGTGCCTGCCAAGATGCAATATGGGGATTATTATGCTAATAATTTCACGTATGACACATATATATTAACGTGGAGCCCCAAAAAACATACAAATCAATTTTGCATATACTTTCACGATGGCTTTGCTCTTCTGTCATATCACATTTTGTATTTAAGATTATAGTGTACTTTCAGATATAAATAAAATTATGTGGATTGATAATGATTTAATTAAAGTAATATGACTTGAATCTTCTCTTTTTCAATCAAAAGGTTAGCAAAGTTCATCTACGGCCACTATTTTCATTTGAATAGCTATTAATTCAAGAACATTTCTCATTAATTAATTAGGCTAATACCATAAAAACCCCAAATAGGTCACATATGATAAATTTACCTTAAGCTAATTATTTAATAACCAAAAACTCCAAACCGATACATCTATAACAAATTTACCCTTCATTAGTTTCCATTAAATTTTATCATCAAATTATTGAATTTGATGACATATAGTAGTTGACGAGCATACCATTTTGGGGTTTTACCCTTTATTTGTCACAAGTATACCAATTTAAAAATTTTCATGGTATTAATTCAATTTAACAAAAATTAACATAAAGTAAATTTATTACAAATATAACAACTTGGGATTTCTTGTGGTCAAAAAATTAGTTTAGATAAATTTGTCACAGGTATACTTATTTGGGGTTTTTTATGGTAAAAAAATTAATTTGAAGTAAATTTGTCACATGTATATTAGTTTAGGATTTTTCATGGTATTATCCCTAGTTAATTTAGCCATTAACTAAAATTTACTCATGCAAGCCATTGTCTCCAACAAAGAATGATATCATGAAGCTTTTACTATACATTTACCTTTATTTCATTTCAACTCACTATTCCTTTTTGTCATTGAAAAAAGAACTTTGGACAGTTACGTAAAGTTCTAAAGCTTGACACTATCCTTCAGCTTGTCCTTTTGTTAGCTCTATCAATTATTATTGGACGGAACCTCTATGTCGCATAATTCATTGATTTTCTTTTATGTTTTGCACAAGTGGCGCTAAAATAGCGCAAAATAGGCGTTAAATCTCAAAAAAAAAAAAAAAAACTATTATAGTTATAAAAAAAAAAAAGGGGTCAAAGAATGGAGGGAGAAAGATCGTCGAAGAGGAATAAGAAGGGGCCATCCTTTATCACTAGCAAGGTTTGGGGACCCTTGTCGGGGTTGCTTTGAGTGCAACAACCATTGCTAGACCGCCGATGAGGGTTGGCTACCCTTGCTCAAATGACTCTAGAAACAAAATACTACACATAGGACTCAACAAAGCACATAAAAGTACTAAAAGACTCATTCTTGGATTTCTTGACTAGCTCTTAATAATTTTTCCATAAATTCCTCTAGAAGACTCCAAATGGGATGAAATTGATTCATTTGAAAGTAGAAACATAGTGCTTTCCACACATATATTATTTGACTATATTGAAGCACGAAATCATCACCGACGCTTAGCAGAAGGTGACCCTTGAAATTTTTCCAGCAAAGATGGACTTAACCTTTAACAATTTGGCATTAAGTGTTGAATAAGTCTTAATTTCCTTGAGATGTTCGTTTGTAATTTTTTTTCCTGAAAATTTTCAATAATTAATCCACTTATTGTAACTCATGTTTTTGACTCTTATGCATAGGCTGTGGAAAAGTGGATTATCCTGCAGTAAGATATTGCAAAATGGATGGCAAAACATATTGGGAAATATTTGTGGACAAGCATAAAGGGCTGCTTGAGAATGGAGAGAAGTGGGTGAAAAGGACACAGCAAATTCATGTATGCTTGTCTCAACTTTAATTGCCACGGTGTTGTTCGCTGCTGCTTTCACTGTACCTGGAGGCAATGACAACAATACTGCAATCCCCTTGTTGTTAGGACAGGACTCTTTCCTGGTTTTCGCAATTTCGGATGCTTTAGGTTTGTTCTCCTCTATGACGGCCATCTTGCTATTCCTAGCCATGTTAACTACGCGGTATGAGCCTCAAGATTTTCTGGACTCATTGCCTAAGAAGATCATAATGGGACTTTTCTTTTCTCTTTCTTTCCTTGACTTTCATGGTGGTGGCCTTTGCTGCAACTCTCACAATTGTGCTGGATAAGAGACTAGAGTGGGTTCTCCTTCCCATTACTTTGCTTACCTCTATCCCTGTGTTTTTATTCTTAGTACTAGAGCTTCCCTTGCTATTTCAAATGTTTAAATCTACCTATGGACCCGGCATCTTTCACCCCGAAGGCATTTGGGAGTGAGGCATATAACCTGAAACATTTTAGTGTAAATCTATTTGTTCGTGTAACTATGAAATATTTTCTATGTTATCGTATATCGCAGTGGATATGGGATGATGCATTCATGTTACCCTTATCCTATGTTGATTCAATGTCTTCCAAGACATTTGTGTAATTTTAAACTAACCACAGGAAAGATATGAAAAAAAAAAAAAACTTGTAGAAAGTATGTTATTAGCTACATTTGATATGCGAACTATTAATTTAAGGAAGCAATATCATTGTTGAAAAATTTTCAATAAATAAATGTCTTGTGTGGTAAAAATTTTTGTTCAAAGATTGAAAAATAAAAATATTATATGATTTATTCATATTTACTCATCTCACCAATAAAGACATGAAGTACGTTACAGAGATATACATGTGCTATGTAGTAAACATCTTTCGTTAAAAAATACTATGTAAAGAAAGAATTATGTCAAGTTTTTTCACTTTTCAATGATAATAATGACCTTCGACCAAAAAAATTGATAATAATGCCAAAGAAAGGTGCCAAGACTCACTAGACCATTGGCTAATGGGAAAATTACCAAAAAAGTCTTAAACCTATTATAATTATGTTAATTCAATCTTAAACATTTTTACAAACGTGATAATTTAGTCCATTCTATCAATTTTGGCTTATCGGCATTGACATGAACACTAGCCACGTGGTCAATACTAACGTTGTGATTTTTCATTTTTAATTTTTTATTATTTTTTATTTTTTTTATTTTTTTTCCTTTTATTTATTCTCTTCCTCCTCCTTTGGCTTCTTTTCCCCGTAGTGGCCGATGAGGCTTGCCGGCCATTGGGCGAGGGTCGCAGTCCTTGCCCATATCTAGGCAAAGGTAGCCATGGCCTTGCCAGTTGTGGGTGAGGCCACCTTTGCCTGTGGCAAGGCCATTGCGAGGCTGGCCTCACCCATATCTCGCTCACGGGCCCCTAGCCTCGCCCAATTTAGGCAAGGGCTTCACGGCCCTCACTAGAGCCTCATGTAAACACTTTAGGAAAAGCCAAGGCGGAAGAATAAAAAAAATAAAAAAATATTATTAAAAATTGTCATGCTAGCATTGGTCAACATCCACCTTGGCACTAGCGTGGACACTACTAGCCAAAATTGGCTAGATAGAGTGAATTAGCATAATTATAAAATGTTTATGACTGAATTGGCAAAATAAAAATTAGGACTGAATTAGCGTAATTCTAATAGGTTTATGACTTTTTTGGTAATTTTCCTACTAATGTTTATAACAACTCATTATATTAACCACACGGCTTGTGCTTTAAAAGACGAGTATTAAGAAGTATCTTAATTGCATTTATTTTCTGTAATGTTAAAAACATATTTGAAACTTTTTTTTTTGATAAACTTTCCTATAGATGTTTAAGGAAACTCCATAAATGAAGAAATCAGAAACAACCTATAATTTTGTGACATCAATTACAAGCATATGAGCATATTTCTACTTTAATTTTCTTGTGCATTGGAAAAGGTTCATTTTGAAAGCTAAGCTAGTAAGGTAATTATGCATCTACTTATTTAAGGGTGAAATTGTTGATTATGAAAACTTAACATTGATTGGGATAATACAATTAAATTACACATAAATCAAACTTATAAAAGAGTAATACATACATATATACATACATACATGCATACATAAAGCAAAATACCAAATAGTCGTTTTATATGTGTCACAAAAATCTTCTTCGTATAGTCTATTTATTTAAACATCAATTTGCTTTCTCTAAAGAGATCATATAGCAGATTATAGACCTTGTCAATAATATATTGAGCTGTTTTGTAACATAATAAAAGAAGAAGAGGATGTATATCAAAACCATGAACTCCAACTCAAAGATCTCTATCATGAAAAATCACAAATTGGGGTGAGCACGATTCCCGTTCTCTCGAGTCTTGCGGTTGTTTTCGCTTGTCTCACCGCTGATCGTCTCCTCCGGCTTGCTCAATACTCAGGTATACTCCCACTCTCGCACAGACTTTGGTGGTTGGTGTCGCCGCTCTTTCTTTTTCTTTCTTTTCCTGGGCTTTCAAAGTTCTTGGATGGTGAGTTGTTTTTGGGTTTCGATCAACCTCTTTCAAGCTAAAACCAGTCAAGAATCTGGCTTTTTCTTTTGCTTGCTTTTGGTCTTTGTTTGTTTTTCTTGTTGCTCTCCCCTCTTTCAAGCTAAAAGTAGTCAACTGCGAAATCCACAGCAGCGGTACTTAGCTGGAAAGAGAGGTGTGCTACCCCAACCAACAGTAAGCCTAAACAATATTTTATGAACATAAAAAGAAGAACCTGTAGCAGCTTCTTCCTATCAATTTGACACCAATTCATAAGCTAAGAAGGACAACTCCTATCTTCACTGAGAAGACGGGAAGTTCAAAAATAGGCGTCCCTTCTTATGAGCCAAGTAAAGAATGCCGTACTCCCCTGAAGACTCCTACGATGGTGTGGATTTATTTTTGCCCATTTGTCTTGGGAACAAAAGTAGTTTTTTATAATGGATACGTGAAGTTTTATTTCCGTTCACAGGTACGTGCAAATAGGACACCGAAGCATTACATGGTCACCCCTCAGTCCGCTAACAGAAAATATCTGACAATCCGATCCAATTAGCAGAGAAACCGATTTGGGTTTTAGTGGATTTGCTATAACTAAACTATTCTCCTTACTTAGAGTGTCTTGCAAAACACCATGTGATGGCTTTGCTGTTGAAAGCTTGAATACTGGCCCAAGAGGCGTTCTCTTCTCTTGCCAAAGAGTATGACATCTTATCTCACAGATCATAAAGAGCATAGTCCTAAATAAGCTAAATTACAGTAATCCTCTTATTAGTGCTGTGAAAAAGAAATGTCATTTGCAAAAGCAGTTGAGCTCTGGTGCTTAATGAATGAAGATATTTTGTCAACCTTATTTTGTCAACCTTATCTTATCTAGTTTATGCAGTGACATACTACTATATTAGTTGGCTAATGAATGATCATAACATATGATCTAGATAAATATCCCTTTGCAACCTTTTGTAATTTGATAAAATGCTCTCTATTTATTATTAATTCCCGAGGAGATTAAGTGTCTTCTAATATTTTGCATTCCCAAATCTTATGATTCTTAACCCATGGTTTTTCCAAATTACATCTGGTACCTTAACAATCATTGTCCAGCAAGTCGCATTCAGATCAGGAAAAAGTCACTTAAAAGAGAATTATGAGTTATACTGATTTTTTCTTCTCATGGCAATTGTTCAAAGTTTGTGAGTGCCTGCAAGAACAAATTACAGTCACCCAGCTTATCTACACCCTTTAGATCGGGGACCGAGGAAAGGTCCACGAAGAGAAAAGAGGTAAGATAGCGTTACTCTGTTGTATACATGTTTTGTATCCTGTGTCTAGGGTCCTTCCTAGACATGAAGGGTTTGGAAACTTTTATGAATGGCAATATCAGTGTCATTGAAAAGATTTCTTCATGCCAATACAACTTTTGTCATATTCTAAATTAGGAAATGTCTTGTGATCATGCTATGATGGTTTGATAAGTCTTGTTTGTTATTGTCACATTCATTTTCATTTTGTATAACTAAAAATGAAACCAAAAAAAAAAAAAGAATCTGTTGGACCTTGGAATCTGTGATAGGGTAGGTTCTAGGTTCCAAGTTCCAATAGGTAGGTTTCAAGCTCTAAAAAATAAAGAACCTGTACCCAAGAGTAGGTTCCAGATTCCAAGCGGAACCTGGAATCACTCAACCCTAGGTACACTTGTGACAAATTTACTTTATGTTAATTTTCATTAAATTTTACCATCAAATTGCTAAGTTGGATGACACATGATAGTTAACGAAATGTATCAGTTTTGAATTTTATCATTTGTTTGTCACAAGTGTACTAATTTATGATTTGCCATAGTATTAATTCAATTTAATGAAAACTAATAGAGGATAAATTTATTACAAGTGTACCGATTTGAGGATTTTGGTAGTTAAATAATTATTTTGGGATAAAATTATCATAAGTATATCAATCTAAAGTTTTTGATTATCAAAAAAATTAGTTTAGACTAAATATATTACTGATGTACAAGTTTATAATTTTTCATGATATTAAACCTTAAATATGTCATCTATCAATGTAAGTTTTTAAAATAAGTAACACTAATCCCATAAAATTTTACACAATAACAAAACACAAGATCTTGAGATTTTTCTAGAATCTCCCCTATCATATACATCCATGCTTTAATCTTTGGCCAAAGTCTAACTTATACTTGAGGGGAATATTGGAATGTTTAAATTTTAAACAACAACTTCTTCTACTTGTATAAGCTTTTATATTTGAATAGTTGGTAGTGGTTTAACAGAATATACAGAGGTGTAAGTTCATTGCAAATACAAACAAATAAAATGTAAATATAGATAAATATATCACTTTATTAACAAAATTTCTATATTAATTTTGAAATCATGATTAAATGCTATAAATGGAACTAGTGTATTGAATCACATAAAGCATGGCAAATTACTTACCAAATATCCATGCTACTAGGGGTGAGCATTGGTCCAACCCTAATTTGAGATTCAGTTTGCCGTATAAATTGGAAAGTAAAAAAGAAATCCAACCCTAATTTGACAAAAAAAAGAAAAGAAAATAATTTAAGAAACCCACTTAAACACACCTCCTCTTTTGTTATCTTTGGAATTCACTTTGCCATATAAATTAGAAAGTAAAAGAGAAATCCAGCCCTAATTTGACAAAAAAGAAAAGAAAAGAAACCACTTCACACTCCTCGACCTCGCTCCCTCACTCGTCTAACTGCTCAACTCGCTTTGCTTTCCTCGTTTGCATATGTTCTCTCACCTCACATGTTTATTTTTATGGTTTCTTGCTATAGCAAGTGTTCATAATTTAGTTGCTAAATGTCGCATTGCTTATGGATATATAATTTAAAGTAGTGTGCTTGTCCTTTTAAGGAATACAAAAAATGAAACAAAAAAATAATCGTTTGGTCTTGAGTTGACTCTGGAACCAAACCGAACTCATAGAGTTGGTCCAATCCTCAGTTCCAAAAACTGGGGACCAACACTGTATGAGTTGGTCCCTGGGTTAGGTGCTGGACCAGCCTAACCCAAACCATGCTCATCTTTATACACTACCTCGCCCTAAATGAAGTGGATAAAGAGTTTTGAGTGGGAATGGAACAAAATTTCCTATCCCACATGGGGTGCGGGAGAAGGACATGGATATGCTCGGCTCCACCCCCACGAACCTCCTATATCTAAAACGTGGAGATTTCTAGTCTTAGCCTTGTTCCTTTACATAAATTGTATTATTTTAGTAATATAATATAACGTTTCTCATTTTCAACATATTTCAATATAACTTATATACTTCAAATCCTTTTTTCTCATCAATTAATCATGGAAATATTCTAAACTGAACTTTTATGGTAATGGATCTAAGGATTCCTAATTCAGATTTTTTTTTTTTTTTTTTTGCCCATAAATGATTTATTCAACTTTACAAATTTTTTGGAGAGATAATATATATATATATATATATAATTATGCAATTTTAATTAATTTTCTTATCTTGAAATTATTATGTAGTGGGGCAAGTGGAACAAGGAAATTTGTGTACTTTTTATATAGAGATAATATCTACATATATAATTATGCTTGTTGAATAATTTAATTAATTTTCTTATCTTGAAATTATTATGTAGTGGGGCAAGCGGAACAAGGAAATTTGTGTACTTGCTACCGTTGGAAATGGAGTACATATGTATCCCCGCTCAGAACATCTCTAGTAAACGTGGAGCCAGTATGCCACCCCCCTGACCCACCTTGCAGTCCGTGCGCCTGACCTGTCCCATTGCCACCCCAATTCACGTGTAGTAATATTTTCCATTCCAACTAATAATTCATAAATAAAAATATTAATAGAGTAATTATGAGATACACCGATGGAGTACAAGAAATTTTCCACATGCGGCCTTATACAACCATTGATTTTGATGGCCAGTGAAGAGAGTGAGTAGTTCTGAGATTTGGTCTAGTAATCACCTTTTCCTACCTCAATCTAAATTTGAATTCATATGAAAGGAGGGTTGTGATCTCCACCTGATTTTGATGGCCAGTGAATCTTTGGTCAGTAATCACCCTTCCTACCTACATATGAAGGGAGAGGTGGAGGGTTCAAATCTCCATGTTCTTGGAAGGTTAGTATGGAAACGATTTAACTTCAAGTATGGATTTTAACTCTCACGCTTTGTAAAAAAGCTAAATAATAGTTTAAAAGTAAGTTAGAATAGAAATAGAATGGGCCAATCAAAAAATAAAAAGCGAGTGATTAAAACTCTTAAATCATGTATATGACCATTTCCCTCACAATATATTCGCTCATATTCTATATAAATTATATAATTACTTATCAAAAGAAGACAGAAAAAACCTAAGAGCACCTTATTGGCAAGTAGAATAAGCATAGGCAACTTAGGCGATAAACTGGGAAAAGGGTGACCCTAAGGGGGTCAAAATTAGATATTATCTTATGAATCGCTCGAATCAAATGCATTCGAGAAGAAAATCGATAGAAAGGCTGAAATTTGCACAGCAATCTTTCCCAGAGGTTGAGCCTAGCTGCGCCGAGAAAGTAAGAGGGCATGAAAGACACTGCTCTCAATACTGATCTAGGTTCGGACGATACGAATACTGCGGGGATTCGTAAACACCTAGCGATAACGAATTTTCGTGGCTTCCACTCTCCCTGCTTTCTTTGTGCGTTTTCTTTTTTCTTGTGTCTTCTGTTTCTCTCCAGATTTGGTTTAGCTGTTGCTGTCCATCCCAGCAAATGTTCAGTTTTGGGCAATCAGCGAAGGTGGCAAGCTGCGCGTTCTATACTCGCAACAACAGGGTGAATCGCGGCAGTGACACAGAAACAGAGCAGAACAAAGCAGAGTAATACCGTGGCTATTCAAGGCCAATCCAACAATCACGATAGGTGCCACCGTATGTGTGAGTAACGTCGGGGATAAAGGCATGACAACGAAGTACCGCTATGAAGTGAGTAGCCGGCGGAAGGCTCGAATCAAGGAAAAACGCCAAGACAAGGAGTCCATCTCTGCCAGGGCAGTTTTAGGCGAAACCAGTGCTTCCATGGCTCTCACTGAGGCGTGGGACGAGCGTCTGGAGCTTCAGGAATGGATGAACAAAGGTCTGAACGAGGAGCAAACTCTTGAACGGCGAAATAGAGGACCCCGAAACAGAGCTTCTCGGCCAAACTCGTTGGAGCCGACACCGGTGATCACCTGAGGTAGAGTAGGTGTCGGCAACCGTTGGACATTGTTCTGGAAGCTCAGCTGGTGTTACGGTGAGGGAGCTCGGCGGAATTGTAATTGTAGAGGCTCGCCTGTATTTTTTAAGGAAGGAATGAACTTCCCCAACAACGGAGGCTAAAACTCTTCGGTAACTGACTATCTTACCCACTTATTGCATTCTCTGCTTACTTTGTTTTCGAAAGACTGTAACCAGGAAAGCAAGCCAAATGGCGACGCAACCAAGTGAAGAACAAGGAAATTCGACTCTTGCAGAACCACCAGCAGGTACATGTTCATGTTCCAACCGAGAATATATATATTGTCGCGGCTTCTCTCTTGCGTCCCGGAGGCTAATGGCTTGGCTAAAGCCTATTATTAAGGCTTAGCCTAGGCTCTCTAAAGCCCAATTCGCAACTTAAGATCCGAATTTTTTAACTTGTAATTTAATTTCATTTAAATAGGTGTCACTACTAATCAATTTGAGATGAATCGATTAAAAACCCAAACTCTCAATATTTTACTTATGCGCAACCAGAAAAATTAAGATCGAATATTTGATTATACTAATTAATCACTAATGCATAATATCCTTTCGGTACCTAATCTTATTTAAATCCTCAAAGTTAATACTTTTAAATTTTTCAAGGATTTTTCCTGCATTTGCAAAGAAGGATCAAACACTAATTTTAGAATTTTTCTGATTTTTTGGAAATCATGAAACGTTTTTGGACTTTTCTGATTTCTTGGAAAATATAAATTTTATTATTTATTTTTTGGAATAATTTTTTTTTGGATTTTATATTAAAATAATAATATATTATTATATTATATAAAGACAGACGGGTCCGGGTCGGGTTCCCGCGTTTGACCCAGACGAGGCTAGCTTGGGCGTGCGGCCCAAGTCTCCGACTGAGCTGGGCTTCAGCGAATAAGCCCAGTACGGTCACCTGCAAAAAATGCTATTAATAAAATTACAACCAGCTCGCAATTTTTATAATCAAAGCCAGCCCACTAATCCCACTGAGCTCAGATCAACGCCCAAGCCCACTTCTCTCTCGAGAACCGATCCTTTCTATGCCCTTTTCGCCACCCCCTGCACATGCCAGACCAAGAAAGCAGCTTTTTTTCAATATCTCATTGACCGCCTAGTAGGGGTGATCATGGTCCGGATTAGCTGCGCCACCCCTAACCCTAATATCAATTCGCGCAAATGTTGGTCCCTCAAATTTTAGGACCGAGGACCGACCCTATTGAGCTTGGGACCAAGGATCGGACCGATCCAATGGGTTCGGTTCGGGTCGATTCGGTTCCATGGTCAACCCGAGACTAACTAATAATTTTTTTTGTTTCAACCTGCGACTGAAGAGCAATCCTCCGACAACAACAAAAGATCCTCTCAAGCCCCACTCTCACTCTCAGATCCGTTCTCCGTTTTCTATCCGTTTTCCTCTCTGTTGGGCAGTTGTAGTCGTAGGAGCAGAGGCACGACAATGAAGCAGGAATCGTCACATGACAGGGATGGTGCGGGGGCAGTAGGCCACAACTAGCCGGAACTCGTGGGAGGAGCTTGACTTGGATCAACCAGCAGCAACTTGTCACATACAAGACTCGGCTCGGGTCGCGACGAAGCGAGAACAACGGCTAGTGTTGAAGGTTTGGACGACAGCAAGTCATCGAAGTAGCAGCTAGTTCTATCCTGGTCGAGGCAGCAGCGAGCAACGGCAAGGAACAAGAGTAGCTCGTTTTTTGGGAGGCCTGGATACGGCGTCAAGGACGACGAGCAGCAAGGATAGTGTCGAGGGCGACGGATCTTGTCGGGAGCGGGGCAATGGCTCGTTGTAGCAGCAGCTCATCAAGATAGCATCGAACGCAATGTGGCTAGAGTTGCAGGTGCGGAAGGGGTGCTCGAAGAAGACCAACACCCTCTTCTTCTCTTTTTTTTTTTTTCCCTGTGTCAAGCCAAAGGAGGTCTCGCTTTAGCTCGTTTTCGGGAGGCCTGGATACGGCGTTAAGGACGGTGAGCAACAAGGATAGTGTCGAGGGCGACGAATCTTATCGAGAGCGGGCGGCGGCTCGTCATAGCGGCTCATCGAGATAGCATCGAACGCGGTATGGCTAGAGCTGCAGGTGCAGAAGGGGTGCTCGAAGAAGACCAACATCCTCTTATTCTCTTATTCTTTTTTTCCCTGTGTCAAGCCAAAGGAGGTCTCACTTTTCCTTTCTGTGTTTTTCCGAGAAAATCCCCGCAAAACTCTCCCCCTCGAGCTCCTCTTTCTCTTCTGTTTTTCTTTCCCTTTTGTTCCCCCTCTCCTCTACTTTGCCAACCTAACCCCCCGATTTTCTACCGCCTCGATCCCTCTGCCTCTGACCTGCACCTCAATTTTTTAGTCTTCTTCTACAGGTGATGTTCTGCGCGGGCAAAAAGAAGGGAGGAAGAAGAAAATGGAGCGGGCCAAGCCAAGAAGAAAGAAAAAAGGAAAAATGGGCTAGGCCCGTGCAGAAAAGATATTTTAGATATAATATATATATTCAGGGTTTGTCCGGGTTGGACCGACCCTAAACTTCTAAGACCGAGGACTAACCCGCATAATTCTGGTCCCGGAATTTCAGGACCAATGACCAACCCAGTCTCCCTGAAAATCGGACCGGTACCAGCAAGGTTGGGCCGGTCCAAGGTCGATCCAGGGTTGACCCTGGACCGATGCTCACCCCTGCCGCCTAGACCAACTTTTGTCTGCTTTCACC
The DNA here is from genome assembly GCA_014182845.1 of Corymbia calophylla. NCBI lineage: Eukaryota > Viridiplantae > Streptophyta > Magnoliopsida > Myrtales > Myrtaceae > Corymbia > Corymbia calophylla. The sequence goes on from CM024695.1 coordinate 35,444,575, forward strand.
CTTTTATGTATTCTTTGTTCTTTTTTTATTTTATTTTATTTTATTTCCTTTTACTCCTCTCACCCTGCGTCCCACAGTTCTCTACTTCCTTAGCCCGCTTGCGTCCTCACCTAAGCCATGGTGAAGACCCCACTCCTCGATACCTCGTTGGAACGAGCTATCATCCGACCAACGATGCCCACAGTCAATACTACGGGCAAACACCGCTACCGAACCTATACCAACATCGTCGAGATGGACGAAGAAGCAACCCAAAAGAAACGCGGATTTGGCTGGGGCATTTTATCGATCACCTAGTGAGCTTCGTTTGACGGAGGCCCCGACAAGAAAACTTGGATTGAAATCAGCAAATAACAGACCGGCGTGACTCGATTTCAGATGGGAACGACTCATTTACGCTCATTATAAACAAAAGAACAGCAAGTCTCAGGCATAACGAAAGTCATGAACGCGCGTCTAGCTCAAGCATTTTGTCGATCATTTAACATACACAAACTGAGGGGCAAAACACGGGGATGACCGGACTCGGATCCGAGCCGGGTTTTTAAGCAAATGATACATAGAACTCAGAGACTCTAGCATACCTACAAATGAGGTCGGGACTCGCACGAACCGGACAACGGCGGCCCGGTCCGGTGAGCTCGAAACGGGAGCGCAGATAAAGCAGAACAATGGCGGTCGGCAAAGGGTCCCCTACACGGCTCGCGGCGTCGGACGGCAGACGAGTTCGAAGATCGAGCTGCGTCCATCCGCCTCGCACACCTCCGAGCCGAGATCCTCGGGAGCCGATCTCTACTTCAACCCTCTCTCTCTCAGATCTCACTTTCTCAAGGACTCTTCTCGTTTCTCTTTCTTAATTTGCCATCTCCTCCCTCACAGATCTGTCTCCGTCGCGGCTCTCTCTCTCAGATCTATTTTTTTTTTCAGAACCTCCAGTCTCACACTCCCTCAGATCTCTCTTTCGGATCTCACTTCCCTCTCTCTTTTCGCCGCCTGCCTGCCCCCGATTTCTCTCTCTCTCAGATCTCTCTCGGATCGCGGTTGCTCGGAATTCCGGCCTCCTGGATGTCTCTCCAAGGAAGCCTTCTGAGCTCCTGCTTCCCCCTCCCCCCCTAACTGAGGTCATGGTCGCCCTTTTTATAGGCGAGTAGTCCGGTCGACGGAAGTGCTCCGACCAGCGGTCCTCGGCGCGCCGACGGGGCTCTCACTCGGCCGAACCGGCGTCCTCTCGTCGTCCACTTGTAGCAGGTCTAGCCCTACCTCGGCTATGCCTGCTCTGTTCCATTCGGCGGCATTGAACACGCGTCCCATCCGTCCGGGCTCCCGCCGGTCTTCACGCTGCACTGCGGCCGGCTACCCTAGTCTCCCTCGGTAGGGCGTCCTGTGTGCGTGAGATGCAGAGGGAAGGAGGAAGGAGAAGAAGGAGGGAGGGGGCCGGGCTGCAAAGGTGAAGGGGGCCAAATGGGCCGGGCCCATAGCGAAGAAAAGGAAAAAAAAAAGGAACTGGGCGCGAAAGCCCAGCCCGCCCGGGCCCCTCTCTTTTTTGCGAATTTTTATTTATTTATTATTCGAAAATAGGGTAAAATAAGAGAAAATAAATAGGAAAATAAAAATTAGTAAATGTAAATAATATTAGTACTTAGGTGATGCAAAAATCCTTTTGTTAGGGCCAAATTAATTCCTAATTTTCTAGGCTATTTAAATATAAATACTTAATCAAAATTTCGGTGTCAACATATATATAAATGATACAGTCTTAGAATATGCTCTTCTTTACTATATGATTGAATAAAGACAACTCTTTCGGTCAGAAAAGGAGAGAATAAATTTAGTGCGAGAAGGATTTTGTGCTCGCTCTTTCTCTCGTGTAAGCAATGGATCATCTCCTTCTTAATCCGGCGGTTCTCCAGGTGCGTTATCCCTCAAAAGAGTTATTTTCAGTGTGAAATTAATATCTGGGCCGGATCTTCATGAAAATCGTTCTTTTCTAGGACATTTCTCAACGTCAGCAAGGAAAAGAGCATTGATTGAATGATCTAAATAGTTCACATCTTTCGCAGAAATATTCGAAGAAGAAGTGGCTGGACCCTATTACATTCACCGACCGTTGTCACAATCTGTATTTAGGGCGATTGGGAATCTACTACAAGATTTTTCGAACGAGGTTTCAAAGACGGCCGAAATAACAAGCAGATCAGAAACAGCTTTTTCACAAAGCCGCTTTGGGTGCACAAGACCAATTTTTGGAGAACCTGGTTGAGCTCATCTCCATATCCCAGAGTGCTTGAAAGGGTCGATTGTGACGGCTGCACAGCCCTCCACAATGCTGTCCTGTGTGGAAGGATAAGGATGGTTAAAGCTTTACTTCGAAAGTAAGAAGCACCGATATTATTCGGAAGCTTTCGTATCGATACTCCGATACTCTCCGACATTCGATTAATATATGACGAAAAATTCGGCATTTAGTCAACTTTTCCCGACACTTGAGTCTGGAATTCTGAGACATGATTCCAATACGTATGGTCAATTTTAAAAATTTGTAATAAATGATGGGTCAAAATATAAATATGTAAATAAATAAAATGATAAATGGGGAAAGGAAAAATAAATCTAGTTATATCTTCTCTTATGACTCTTAATTCCTGTTGTACACGTTCATCCCACCCCACTTTGTTTATTTTCATCTTTTCTTCCAAAACGCTTTGACACGAGATTTTAGAATGTGGATTGCTTCTTCTTCTTTTTTATTCCAAGTTTTATAGATTATTGGAATGGAGTTGAATTTGTTAAATTGAAACAGTGAATAATATTAATAAATGGTGAATTAATATTTTTAGTGAATTTACTTTTTTATTATTTATTTATTTATTAATTGAATCAAATTAATTTGATTGAAATAATCTTAAAAGATAATTTATCATGTATATATAAAAATATACATTCAATATACAATATATCTCAACCTATCGGAATTTTTTATTTTTTTTAAAATAACATATTGACGTATCGTGTTGTGTCATATATTACGTGTCTGTGCCGGTACTACTCAGGATAGAAGTAATCCAAAGTTGACACAACTTGAAGCTGACGGAGGACGTGTTCCTTTGGAAGTATCTGCTGGGAAGCTTTTATGCATAAGGAGATTGCTTAGCTCCTGGCGAAAAAACCGACAGACGATGGGCCAAGTCATCCCTTCAGCAGTTCCGATGCGAATGAGATCATCATGGATCTCACCTTGGCTGGTCATCTTGGTAACATCACCACCACTTTTTTATCTCCACTCCATCTGATTTTTCCTTCATTCTAGACTTGGCTTATTTTCCCGATCAACTTCGCTGGTGAATTCGGACAGATATCATTCTTTATATAGTTCAGCAATACCCTTACTTAATGACCATGGAAAGCACAAGGCATGAAGGAAAATCTATACTGTTCGCGTTGGCAATAAAGTCTCACTGGCCCAGCGGAACCAGGCTCAGTTTCTTGGAAGCATTGATACACAAAGGTCCGTACTTTCTGCACTCACATCCCTTCATTACTAATTCCCTTTAAGCTGATCATACATGGCTCATCACCTGCTCTTTTGTTTCGGACTGAAGGTATTCCAGTGGACTTGAACTTCAAACGAACAGATAAAATTTCGGATCCAGGTGGAGATGCATCGTCGCTATTGGGCATTATCTTAGGTCCTTTCATGATTTTGATCTTTAAGTCAATTTTCTTAGATTGATTCCCTCCGTACTAGCAAAAGAAACTGGAAATGGTTGTTTCTTTGTGGGATATTTTCTAGATCCTTGACCTAGCTTAACTTGAATAATGACTTGCAATCTAATTATTTCATGGATCAATTATCCCTCTAGGAACCATATATGATTCAACCAAGTGCAAAAATATCATATAACTTAATTGATTGGACGATGTAATGAACAAATTACAAGGTCTTACAATAAGTGCATTCTAGTGACTGGGTTCTCTTTGCAACCTGATTGTAGTGCTTCAATGTCTTACAAGGTCACTTTGGAATGTTGCCAAAAATGCAGGTATGCTTCCGTTTTATCAAGATACCATCTCTATTTTTGTCCCTCTCTCTCCAACTAAAAGTCTACGCCTTGTTTGTTTTTGTCTTCTTTTATAAGTTCATAAAAGCTTGATGAGCTCACTTTCTACGCAATTAGAGATTTCGGGATAGGGATTTGATAACATTAGTTATATAACTAATGCTTTTTCGGTACCTAAACTTAATTATTTGTCAGCTAAAGTGTCCACATAGTCTTTTTATTGAATTATGAATCTTAAGGTTGCTGTCCACTAAATGTCCATATAATCGTTTTGATGTTTATTATGGTCCTAAAGTGTAACCTAACCATTTAAGTAGAACAAGCAAATCACATCTCACAAAGTAATGTAGAAGAATCACAACTAATTCATCAGAGATAGTAATGAAAGAACGAGTAATAAGCAAAGTGCAGTAAGGTAACCTAATGCGAGTCAAGTAAAGAATATAATATAACTTCATTATTAAGTTCTAGGACAACAACCCTTATGAGCTTAACTTTAGAGGCTATCCTTTTCTAAAATTAGTAATTAGGGTAATCGAAAATTTCAAAGAAATGAGAAACCCTGGTTAGCATTTTGTCTTCGTAAGTCGGGGTCCCAATTTATCCTTAGGATGTTAAATGCACATTTAGTCCCTTTCAAATTCTTCCAAGGTTATGACACTTCCATACAATTATTCGAGGTAAATTCTAAGTTCAACTGAGCCATTTACTATGATTTTTTTTAACTTTTTGAAGTGATGATCTTAGTCTACACCATCGCCCGCAGTGGCAGCGTTGGCTTCGGGCTCTCTCCCCCTCATGAAGGGGAGGAGTTCGAATCCCCGCGCTGTTGTTAGGGATTCTTAAGTGTGACGACGGGGGTGGTGGGTCCTCTCCGCTTACGTGTCACCCTGCAGGTTTTCCTTTCCGGCCGCCACGGCGGGGTTCCTTGGCCACTAAAAAAAAAAAAAAAAATCTTAGTCTACTATTTTTAATTTTTTCGATTATATTTCTAAAACTAAATTTATTTTGATTCAACAGGAGTAATCAGATAAACTAATCCTAAATGATTCGAATCTAAACTAAGAATGCATAAACTAATCTAAAATGAACACACAAATCATCAATCAAGCAAATGACGGCACGACTTACACTAAAAATCAAGGAATAAAACTTTTCTAACCATATGAATTCCAATGAAATGAAACTAAGCTAAATACAATCCAAGCAGATTTTTCTAATCCAATTTTCTTTTTTCGGAATTTTTTTTTTTTTTATCTTTTTATTTTTCATTTTTCATTTTTTCATTTCATTATTTGGTCCTTCTCCAGAACACTTGAATTCACCTCTCTGGACCTCTCTCTTTCATGTTTTACTCTTTGATGTTTTCATCTTCTCTTAAACATTCTAATCTTGACTCAATTTAAACTAACCATTGAAGTGAACCCATTAAGCTTCTTCCCCATCTTTACTCGCGGCCACATTTCTCAGAGCCACATACCCCAGTGAAGACTTCTGCTGACTCAGATTTTTTCATATTCTTTACCAGAAACTCACATACAATGGCTTCACACGGGGAACCGTACATGTCCTAATCCACCGACGACCAACTCCGACAATTACTCTGACCACCTCAGAATCTTTGCCACCAATCACCAGCCACCACACATGCACAACTATTCATTAATTCGTGAGAGCGAAGCTCATTCAAGAGCACTGGGCATATTACTTAAGTGCGCCCCAGTTTACACGGCAGGATCATATCATGCAAATATTTCTACAATTCATGCGTTCTCACAAGTTCATACAAAGAATGTAAATGGCCAAACTGTCATGGTCTCACTCTTCTGAAGCCTCGTCTCTAGAATCACCTATCCATATCTAAAAGAAAAATTAAGACACAAACCCAAACAAACTTCTTCAATTGACTTCCTGAAGATATAAAGTTCAAAATTGTGTTGATAAAGAAAACAATGAGCATGTGAAGCAACTACGAATTCAATTCCAGCGTACTAGAAGTTCAATCAACATGCAATACCGACCAAAAAAAAAGTATCACTGTGCAATTATCGGGAATTATCAATCATGGACCATAGACTAGTAATGAAAATAAAAAAAACAGCGCATCACTTACAAGATTACAAGACTGCAACTGTCAAGACATACGAACAGCAAGCATGCCCAGAATAGACATAATCTGTAACTCAACTCATTGGTATAATCTCAATACAGAGAGCACATCAGCAATTGAAGGCATTGGAATTGGACATACACCGAGATAAACACCATCAACCAACTAAGACCAAGCTAGTTATGAGCGAATCGTCAACAAATGACTAGATTCGTACATGATGGAACTGAAACATAGGAAATTTGACATCAACGCAATCAATCAATGGACAAGCTTCTAGCACAGATGAATCTTGATTTAGCATCCAACAGGTGATCATACATCAAGGTACACTTATCCTGATCAAGTAAACATGGCACGTGGGGATTTTGGCTGTGGGTTGTAGGGTCAAAATTCCAAGTTATAATGAGAAAATCGAACACATAAATCTTAGTTTGAGCACATAACAATCAACCAGACATCAATATGTATGAACATTTCTAAGATTGGTATACTGGTTTCACTCAGGCATATGACCACACACATGGCAGGCGTCCTGGTGAGGATCTGTGGCAAAAAAGAGAATACAAGAAGGAGAAGAAACCCAAGGAAGAAAATAGTTTCTCAAACTCAAAAAAAAAAAAAAAAATCTCAAATTCCCCTCCCCTCTGCTTTGTTCGTCGCGTTTGTGCTTCCTATGATGATAACATGCGTCTGTGGTTTTTTTTATTTTTTATTTATTTTTATCATAGAGGGAAAACTGGCGGTGGTTAGTGGCTACCGATGGAGTTTGCGAGAGCAAAACTGAGATTGCAACGAAGGAGGCAAAATCGTCAGGATTCCAGGTTCCGTTGGATAAATCTCAGGGGATTATTGATTATGAAGCTCAATTGGGTTGGGCATAACATATCAATGTCATAATCCCTAATTAGTGAATTATTTTTTACCAACAAAATTCAAATGTCAAGAACTCAATTAATAAAATCGGAAAGTTTAAGCAGACTTGATAACTACCCCTAAATAATTTATTTCAACAGCTATTTCTTCTAAATCGGTAATAATTTATTATCAAAATTATCATAAGAATTAGATATGCAAAATTTAGAAATTTGCTAGAATTAGACATCTGCTAATATTATAGGTTTGCTAACCGACATCAAAAGCTAATCAGTGCATAAAGCCTTTGCAAGAGTGCCGAGAGAGTGATCATCGTGCAAGTTTTACCCACTTTCATATTCATTGACAGATAAATTGATATTGAAATGGTAGCATCTTTTCCTTGAATTACCTCATCTCGCCCCAAAACTTCGTGAGCACCTAAGTTTATTGTAGGCTTTCCAAAAAGATATCATTCGCCCGACACCCTTGTTGATCCCAAATCAAATAGCCACCTTTTCGGGGAAAACACATGATCAAATAAAACCCAAGGATATAAATTAAACAATACTTACACCCAACAATAGTGAGTCAAGCTTTCTGGGGCATTAGAGTTGCAAGAATCCAAAAATGGATTTAAAAGGTACTTGTTTCGAAATTTTACGAACTTATGGTCAAACAACTAATAAAAGGCCATACCTCAACACTTTTAAGGCACAATGAGTCTTATAGAAGAAAAAATAAATTAGATGCACCTGGTGCATGTGAGCCCATATCACATGTACCATTAGATGAAGTGGGCCCATGTGGAACCTACTACGGTAGATGTGAGCTAGGTTCACGTGATTTGAGCGGATCCATTACTAGTTCATTGTACAAGTGATCATGACAAGATTCTAGTGTATCTAGAAAAACCAAACAAGTCCAAAGCCAGGCTCTAAAATAGAATCTGCGTAGCTCACACGACAATCCTCCATAATTTAGTCATGTGTAGAGAGTTCGCATCAATGAATTGGTCCAATTGGCCTCGTACAATATTAAATCAACGTATTGAATCCGTTGGCATGATGCGCCATGACTGAATAATGCTTTGATTGGGTCAAACACACGGCATGATGTGAGTCGTCATTATATGAATGCATCACTGAATGTTGAGGATCCAAATCCTACAGTAACCACATCCATGATGAGTGGATGATATTTCCACATCACTTGACTTATCGAGTACACTTTTTCCGGAACGAACATTAGCTCTCAAGGATTTGACGAAGCAACATACTTTTAGGGCGTGCATGTACTCATTCTATTTTTTGTTGCGGAATTATTTTTCTATTCCAGACTTATTTTTGAAACAGAAATCTGTTTGGTAAAACAATTTTTTTTTTTATTTCTAGAACAAATTTTTACACTAAGAATATGTTTGGAACATAATAAAAAAGTAAAAATATTCTAGATTTTTATTTATAAAAAAAATGAGAAATAAAAACTCTTCTCTCCGTATGTTCTCTCTACTAGCTGGCCACCCCCCATCAATGCCACTTGTCGTCCACTACCAGGCGGTTGCCGTCCCCCCCCCTTTGCCCGTGCACCCTTTGCTGTCCCTTAATGCCTAGGAGGGAGATTTTTGTGTTATTATTAAATGGATTTCTATTTTGGGAATAAAAATTTTGCGTCGTTTTCAAACTTGTATTTTTTGCTCAGAAACTTATCTAAGATTAGAAATAGAAAAACCTATATCTATTCCAGAAACCAATTTCTTATCACAATGGTTATCATTCACACTCTTATTCATCTTACTCAAAATTCGACAAAGAGAGGGAGGCGTTTTGCTCCATAGTCCAAACAGAACAACAAGTCAGAAAGCACTAATAATCAACTCTTCACTCCAACGACTCACTTCAACACACAAACAAACCAAATACAACCTTACAAGAAAAATTCATGGAAAGCCATTGACGACGAGCATATAAGCCGAATCATTATTTCGTTTCATTTTTTTTGAAGAGGCTTGAAAAGGTGGTGACTGTTAACGGATGGACTCAATGAAAATGAAATTAGCCACTTAGCCAGTGCCTCCAAGAACCCCCTTTAGCTTCTTAACCTGGGCATCATCAAGGAAAGTGGTGGCCTCCACCAACTCAGAAGGAAAATTATTAGCGAACAGAGCAAAGTCCAAGATTTGAAGCCCAGGGCTCGGACTGCTGAAGCTGACTATGGCAAGTCCTGGACCTTTACCAGCATTCAATTGGAAGTGCAGTAACCCCTGAGGGAAAATCATGCTGTCCCCTTTGTTGAGGGTCTTCAAGTAGACGGTATTCGCTGATGACGAGATGAACCCGGCACAGATCGAGCCTTGGAGGACGAGGAGGACCTCCGAGCCGCCCGGGTGCGTGTGCAACGGGATGACCCCACCGGGGGCTAAGTCCAGGCGGGCCAAGGAGATGCCGAGCCCATTAAGGCCAGGGAACTGGGCTACAAACGCCGGGGTCACTGCGGCCTTGATGAGGTTTGAGGTGTTCCCAGCCACGCCGAGGCCTGAGAAGACGAAGTCGTTCACAGTGACTGCCGAGACCTTCTTGCAGGAGTAGCCTGCGGGGCCCTCGGGGGCCGAGAGGTCTCCAACGCAGAAGTCCTGGACCGCCGCGTGGGAGGCGGAGAGGAGGAAGGAGAACAGAATTAGGGTTTGGAGAATTGACATCTGTACGCCAACTCTTAAATTTCTTGGGAGAAAGATTTCCTTTTGAATGTGTCTTCGAGGGATTGATGGGGAGGTATATATAGAGTGGCACATCGTGGATGCCCTTGGGCATCGGTGGTTGGCTGAGAGGATAAGAGACCCTCCGCAGGGTTTCACGTGCATGGCAATGCAAGAAAGTGGGCACGTTGGAAGCAGACAAATTGCAATTCGTGATACTTGTCGGAGGGTAATCTTTTCACAGAAAAGAACAAGAAGGTTCTTTTTGTTTGGAAATAGAGGACTATGGGAAAATATCTTTAGATATTTTTGGCTTCGTAAAAGAATATTCGTCTCTTTAAAGAATATGAACTCCGAATACATTTCCAATTGGAAAAACTCAATAAAAAGTTCAAAACTTGCAATTTGCACTAGCAATACCGTAATATCTTAAAAGTGGCAAATAATGTTCAATCTATACTAGAATGTTTGTAAGTGTATCTTAGCTTAATATTTTTTTTTTTTGGGTTAGTTTAGAAGTTTCCTTAACTAAAATAGAGAACTACACCACCAATAAACAAATTAGTACCAGAATACGTTACTCATCACTCACAATTAAAACTTGGATTACGTGCTTCTCTAGCTCAAATTGAAGGAATCTTTCCTCCTCTCAATATGTATTTTAGTGCGTTTTTCTCAAACATTTACCCCAAACATTCATACATTTTATAAGAACACAAATGGAACACCTCTCTCTCTCTCTCTCTCTCTCTCTCTCTCTCAGATTTTTGTGCTTGTTTAACATACAAGTAGGTTATACGGGTTGGAGGAAGTTCCCAGCAAATAGAGATGGAAGAAAACATAACTCATAAAACTCTTGGAATAACCCATTGTGCATTTGATCTAACTATAGAAACTATAGAATTATTAGGACAAATAAACCACACTGCTCATTTAAAAGAGTCCCTCCCCAGATTTTGTGCTTGTTTAACATACAAGCAGGTTATACGGGTTGGAGGAAGTTCCCAGCAATTAGAGATGGAAGACATAACTCATAAAACTCTTGGAATAACCCATTGTGCATTTGATCTAACTATAGAAACTATAGAATTATTAGGACAAATAAACCACACTGCTCATCTAAAAGAGGCGAATTTCACTCTACACTATTGCAGTGCTTCTATGTTTATTTTACCAAAGTTTATTTAATTGGAAAGAAAGGATGAATTTGAATTATATGAAGTGATGGAAGGAGTGTCCGATTATAGCAGCCTCAAGAGAATCAAAAAGGTGGTCCATGAGCACATGGGAGGAGAGAAATGATGGCATAAGAGGACACACATGACAGCTAAAAGTGTAGTTCCTGCAGACTGTAAAGTCTTGGTTTCCGTTGTCCGAACGTTGGCCATGAATTTGAGTGGACATTGCGAATTCCCCTTCTTCTAGGGTTTCCCGGATGTCAGGGAGCAACGTAAAAGAAAAGGTTTTCCCTAATCTCACTCATGACATTTGTCAAGATGTCTCAATTGACTGTTTTAGGGGATTTAATGCTTCGATGTTTGTCATTTGATATCTTCCTCATAGATAAATTGACCTATTCAATCATAATTGTATTATAAAATCATAATTCCATGGAGAGACGTGGCAATAATTCTCACATTAATGTAATGTACATGAGGTGTATAAAACTTTAATTGGGACTACTTGTCTATCTAATTTAACAATATATTACAAAAAATTTCCCTATTATATATACTATAAAAATGCGCGCATACTTGGTGTGCCAAAACTTGACACAATGAAACATTTAAATGTCAAAATTCATAAAATTACACTTAAGTATAAAAATTGGAGCAAACTATATCAATTAAGTACAAACAGCGAGAAAATCCAGCTAAAATGCATACATAATATTTTTCGACAACTTTGTTTTTCTAACGTGGCATTTTTTTTATAAAAAATTGCCGTATTAGAAAAAAAGCCCCACAAATCGAGTTATTAAAAAAAAAAAGCTGAATCATGAGGGTTGAAGAGGGCTATGCAGCCGTCACTGCTGCCCCACTATCGCCAGGAAGGGCCAACGATGGTGGGGCGAAGGTCGGCCAGGGTTGTCAAGCCCTGGCCACTGGCCAATGACCTTGGCAAATTGGCAGCAAGGGATGCACAACCCTTGCCCAATCCTCACCTTTTTTATTTTTTTAATTTGATTTTTTATTATTTAATTAAAACTTATATTAAAATCCACGCCAAAGCCAAAATGACATCATTTTAGTTGAGTTTTTGCTGACTCAACTTTTTAGCAATCCACGTCAACGATTTATATTATTAAAAAATGACACATAGGATTTCTGAAAGCATTCACTGGAGTTGACATTGAAATAATCCAATTTTTTAAAAAAGTAGCACTTAAATATATATTTCGTATTTTTTAGCACTTAAGTGTCCTCCATGCCAAGTCTTGGCATTTGGGCTGTTCTTTTACCTACTATAAAAATATAATTAATGGAAAATACAGTAATCATCAGTCAATACTACGATTTACATCAATGACTTGCTTAAGTCAGCCCCAATGTCACGCCTACAATGGCCGAACGCCTGCGATCGTGCTACATTGGACTCAATTAGGGATTGTGCCCAGCTTGGCCAAGTGATTGTTTGACTTAAGATTGGGCTTAGCTATCTCAATCCGCAGCCTAATGCAAGTCGTCTTGAGTACGCCGAATGAGTCATCCCTGGAGTAAGCAATACGCTCTCCTTTCTAAATTGCCCTCGCAAAATTATGATTCCTTTGCGCGCTAAGCTCAACCCGAGTGGATCGAATCGACCATCACTTGAACAAAAAGTTAGAAGATGCAGCCAAAATACATTAAATGGTCCACTCCCTCTGCCAGTCCAGCGGTAAACAGACTAAAGAACACCGAAAGAGAAACTTCATATGCCCTACTTCTTGTCTATTGGCCACGTCCATTTGTTGTATAGTGAGGACTAAAGTGTGAACTGATAACGGCATTGTTAACCTTTTCTTTCTAGAGCCCATTCCAATTCCTGTCCCTCCACTCTTTCAAAGGTCAGTTGTAGATATTTTCCGGCAATCACGCGGAGAATTGTAACGTAGAATTTGAGACATGAAGTTGATCAGAATTCTAAAACTAAAAGATATATAACGGGAGAAAAGGAGTTCTCTTTTAAATTTAATATATAATTCAACTATTTTCTTAGAAAGTCTAACCCATAAGATACCGGATTATAAGCAGCGTGTCACTAACGAGAGGTGGACGCACATTCGCGAAAGAGATAAAAATGGCATTGATACCATTTTAGAAAGTCCAATCCAATAACTTAAGCTAATAGGAGGAGGGCAGCCGCATGAATATAAAGATGGTGTTAAGCAAGATGGGACAATGCTTCAACAGACTTTGTGTTTGAATTTCACTTTGTTAAACATTCATTTTAGTGATTTTACTCTCTCTCTCTCTCATTGGTCATTGAATTACCAAGTAACATATCAAGAATTAGCCGACACATTTACAGTTTACACATTATCATTTTTTTTTATCTTCTGCCAACTTTTATTTTGCACTTTTACGGCTGCGTTAAATTTGCCAATAATTATATAAATTTACCAATCTTTATTCAAGCAAATTATCAATTCTTTTTTTTTTTATCAAATTATCAACTATTTTTGAGTTACAACTCTTGTTTGAGTTATTTGTCAGCATTTATATAATTTTTATTTATCAATTTTTTTATTGTCTATAAGCTTTCTTTTATCTTTCTTTTTTTCTTTTGATGACCCACGGAGCATAGACCCCTAGCTACCAAAGGGCCCGTAAAACATAATGTAATAAGCCTCATGGACAAGTTAAGCGCAAGGCTCTGGCCAGCGCAAGTAGCTCAAACCTAGAACAATTTGTATGCCGCTGATAGGATTCAAACATGTTCAATTCTTGAGATGAATTTTAAATGCCTTAAATTTATCAAATCTTATATGAATTTACCAATATTTATTTGTATGACTTATCAACTTTTCTTCTACTAGGTTATCAACTGTTTTTTTTTACAAACCCTTATTTTTTTTCGGTTGTTTACTAACCTTTATTTAAATTGCTCAATTATTCTAATATAATAAGTTTTCTATTGAGTTAACAACCCATTAAATTGACCAACGTTTTTTTTTTGAAATCACCGATTTTAATTTGAATGGATACCAACTTATTTCTGATTAAATTATTAATTTCTGCGATACAAAAACTTACTTGAGTTAGGCACTTTTGTTTGTTTAGCTTTTTTCTTAATTACCAACTTCTCTTGTATCTGATAAAAGAAAAACTTATCTTATTTTTAACAATTACTATTTACCTTCTTACCAACGATTTAAATTTATCAATCATCATATAAAAGTGTTGACTTTTATTTAAGTGACTCACCAACTTTTCTCCAGTTAAGTTACCATCATTTGCTTTACCAACAATGGTTTATCCTAGCCTCAAATTTACCTTTAAATTTTTTCTCACTTTATTCTCTCTGCCTCTGCACCCACCCCAGTAAAATAGAATTTTATAAACTGCAAAATGTTCATACGTGACCGCCCCAAAGTTTGATTTCCACTTAATGGACATGATCATCGAATCACATCAGTCGACTGCAATAGTCAAATTTTCCTTATTGAAGGCAATAAATCGAGAAAGTATTTGGACCCACCAGCTCGAACGAAGTCCATAGCAGCCCGTCGAAATTGCTCGACAACCTGCGATGTTTCGAATGTGTCCGTAGCTCTAGCTTTTGACAAGATGTCATTTGTCCCGTCAGGCATGAGATTTTTTCCACTTCTCCAGTAAGGACTAGTTGGTGGATGAGAATGATGTACTACGACCCGGTTGATGGACCAGACCAACAAAAAAAAAAAAGTATCAATCATTGACACCTTTAGACTATAATCATCAAACAAAATATCTAGCCGGTAGGATTCAACCGAACAAGCGATTTTATTGAACCAGACAAAGCAACAAATAAATAAAGTCAAAAGCAGATATCATCTAATGTATATGACAAGTAAGCCTCTCTAGACCATGCAAATGCACGATGAGCTCATGCGAAAGATTTGTTTAGAATATGGAAGATTCCTCCTCGGATTCCATTTTCATCAGAGTTGAATTAAAAAATTATATTCCAATTTTAGATCTCCCATCCTCTTACCTTGCAAATCTGATTTAAAAGTTCCTAAATAATCGGCAGATTTTTCTTATTTGATCGGCAGTATACCTGATACGCACGCAATGCAATATGGTATAGGGCAATCGATGATAGCTTGACAGTATAATCATCGACAGATATCAAGATACATTTATAGGAATCATAAGCAAAGCATGAGAACGATTATACTTTGAGCAATTGTTAAGCTATATCTCACGTGCTTTTTCAAATGTCAAAAAAAGAAAAGAAAAAAGAAAAAAGAAAAAAGAAAAAGAGAGACTGATTTTACATGTTTAGTTTCTCCCTGTATGTCAATTTATTGCCCTTCAATCATTTTCGTTATTATGAAAGCATAAACCACATATAGCTTGTTTATAAGCGCGGTTAGACTCAATCAAATCAAAGTCAAATAGAGGGGAAAATGAGATCTTACATTTTGTTTCTAAATAGGAAATTTGTTACTAGTGTTCAATTTAGGTCATACATTTACATGCTTGACACTTAGGGTATATTTGATAACATATCAAATAGTGCTTGATCATATTCTTTTGTTTACCAAAACAAATAAAAAAATCCATTTGATAATTTTTTTTGTTTTCGGAAATATACTTGGAATAAAATCAAAAAGTAAAAAAAAGTTGCTTATTTACTTTCAGGAACAACTCTAGAATCAAGCTCATTTTCTCTTCTTCGCCAAATCCGGGTGAGGTCGGCCTCGCCCAGCCTCGTGTAGCCATGGTGAGACTCAATCTCACCGAGCCACCGGCCTCGCCCAACCTCGCGCAGCCATGGGGAGGCTCAATCTCACCGAGCCACCGTGAGGTTGGTGTCACCTAGCCAAAGCAAGGCCAACCTCGTGGTGGCCCGACAAGGCTCCGACGAGGCCATCGGTTGTCGTCTGGCCAGTCATTAGCCATTCTGAATGGTCAACAATTGGCTAAAGGTTGAAGAAGAAGAAAAGGAAAAAAGAAAAGAGAAAAAAGAGAAAAATATAATAAAAGTGTTAAAAAAATTAAGAGTCATATCAAACGCATTTCTATTCCAAAAGTAGAAATTTTGATAGTTACCAAAATGCCTTCCGATACTCAAAAACTCATTCAACGAATAGAATAAAAAGAATCATCTTTAAGGAGAAATTGTTCTTGGAAATAGAATAATTATCAAACAGAATATGGTTTTAAAATTCATATATACATGCCACTCGTCAAACTATGAATATATGACTATCTTTCTACATTAGCGATGGATCTAATAATAATTAAAAAAAAAGATTATCATCTAATTCCTAGCGGTCCTTTGTGGTCCATTTTGAGTAACTTTTATATAGATAGGGGCTAGGCAAGGTTTTTGGGCCCAACATGTTGGTGAAAATATCATCGCTCACTTTTGATTCTTTTGAAAATTTCAGGAGGCAATTTTACCTTAAAGTATATATTTTCTTCTTTTTTACCTTTAATTTCTTAAAATTTGTAGCTCATAAAATATCTTCCTTACTTTTGACAGAAGATGGAGCCACCCTCGATTTGAACTGCATCCGCCACTTTCTTCCTTGCCTCCGCTTGTTCCTCGTTATAAATCCCAGGCCCATGCGGAAAAGATGCATCATAAGTTTAAGAAAAAAAAATTCGGAAGAGCGAAAAAAAGAAAAAAAATGGAAAAGAAAAAGAAAAAGAAAAAGAAAAAGCATGCTGTTAAGTCTACAAGGTTAAACTGAGTCCAAGACAGCGGGCTTATATTCTTACCAAAGATTCATCATGAATGAATACATGAAATCCAAAGCCACAAGACGTTTCCCGTAGGTCTAAGATTGGTACATTAAGCAACTCTCTCCCGCAAATGAAACTCGATCAAATTATCAACATGTCTACAAAATTGCAGGGTCTTCAGTGATGAGAAGGCAGAGTCGTCCTCTGCCCATAATACTCCGCCGAAGCTGGTTGCGGCATCCCATTTAAGGCTCCGCATCTTGTCACCGGCGCAAGCACTACCCTGCACCACCGCAGCAAAAGAGCAGCCACTCAGGTGACGATGTCGGTATAGCATGACCTTGTGGCTCATCCCAACGATGTTTATTACATCACAGATTTATGACAAGTTTGCATTATTTCCTTCTCTTTTTTTTTCTTTTTCTTTTTTTTGCAGTTTTGGATATCATGTCTATAAAGTCAAATGTACGAAAAAAAAGTAACAACGCGAGGGCTTCTCTTCGTGTCACCAAGCAAGCCAAATCGAACCTCGAGAAGGAAATTTGCACACAATTAGGATAAATTAATTCAATGTTCCAAAGCATTTTGTTACATGCATGTGTAAAGGTTGGCTTATAAAAAGTCGATTTACAAAATGGCACGATATAGTCTTGTTGGATAATTGAATATGACCTGCTTGCTTAACATTCATTTATTTGGGTTCAAAATTTCGAAGCATAACCCAAGTCAAAATCTCGACCTCGATACCATTATCATCATGCGTCATGACATTGATGCATGAGGCTGTTAGGATTCGGTGCACAATGATAAAAAAATTGAGAATAAAAGTAAGAAAAAGAACTAAAGATATAAGATTTTATCATGATTCATCCTTAAACTAGACCTCCGTCGAGCTAAGGATTTCACTATAATTAACATACCGCACATCTCTATTACATCATTTAATTATAAAATAAATATATAATATATATCAAATAGCTATTCATGGGCTCAAACCAAACTATCATTAAAATACAAGCTCAAACTATCAATAGCTAAGTCGAGTCCTCATGACTCTGACATGGCCAAAGAGCCGACCCGTGTTGTATGGTTGCAAACGGAGGTGATAACTCTTGACACTGAGAAATAAATTTCGGATTGAGATGGACAACTCATACTTGTAATTATAGTCGAATTGGTATTCATCCTAACACCATTCTAAATAATCTTGTGCGGCCCATGTTTGATGGCAAGTTGTGTTTGCTAAAGTGTAGTAGAAATACAACATCATGCATAACAGTTTATATCAAATAAAAATTCAATATTTGAAAAACAAACCATTCATTCCTACATCTCCCTACGAGACAAAGGTTAGCAAAAAATTTCTCTTATACCAAGAACATTTAACACGTTAATGTTAGGGATGTACTTAGAGTCCTCACTACCTAACAAGATTTTTTTTTTTTTAAAAGAAAACTTGCCTAAATCTACTAAGAATTTAATTGTCTCCAGCTTAGTTGCCAGGCTGTCCCAACTTTACCTTGGATGCACCACCTAAGGTTCAACTAATGGTACTAAGCCTAAACTTAGCTTGGGCTCTCTCAAGCTTCCATACCAATTTGCGACTTAAAGTTCAAGTTATTTAACATGCAAATCATTTTCGTTAAAGAGTCACCACTAATCTATTCTTCGTGATTCAATTAGAAACTCATGTAAAGTATTGAGAAATATACTTTGCTCCTATGAACTAAAGATTATGGATATGGGGACTTAATTACACTGGATTATTCTAATGCCCTTCAAGTACCTTTTTTTTAAAAATTTATGCAGTCAACTTGCAATGATTTTAATTTAAATCCTAACATGCGAGGTGATCATATAGGTGCATGAATCATTAATGAAACACCCAATAAGGCAAAACGATAAATAAATTGCAGAAACAAGGAGGAAATTCTTTCCTTGAAGCAACGAATACATATGCAATGTTAGTTAGAAAATCACATCAACAACCTCTATATATCAAAATATGCACAAACTCCCCATGCCTTCCTATCACTAGGAAGTATGAACCACACCCTAACATACTCAACAGCGAAATACCTTTGACTGAAAATCGTTCTTCGATTTTTCATAAAAGGAGATGGGTCATGCAGTGACTGTAGATAGGAAATAAAATATAAACAAAAGGGAATCGATAAACGTGCTTTAACAGAATTTAATCAACATCAAAGGACACAAAATTTTGCTAAAATTCAATCAATGGCAAAGTACATTTGAATAGAGGTTGTTTGAATTTATAAATGATGATCTGAGAGTTACGACTACAACTACAATTAAGATATTTGTCGGAATTTAATTGACAATGAGATATCTTAAAACTACAGCTACGATACATGAATTGAAAGGAAATTAAAAGATAAAAAAATTTGTTTGTTGGTGCAGGGTCTTACAAAGAGTTCAATGTGGCTATTCAAAGCCTACAATCAACATTTACAAATGGAGGTTATATATTGTCAGTGAAAAAGAAATAATGTCCTAATGGTGGTTACAAGCAGCTACATTATGCAGAGATCATATTAGAGCTCATCAAGAAGTAATTGGTACTACAATTATTGGGGGAACCGAAAAAAAATTAGGATATGTAGATACAATAAAATAAAGAAATTCAATTGCACAACGCAATCAAAATAGCGAACTAGCATTCATGGTATTCAAGAAGAATAAGTTGTTCCAGCTCAATAACGTCAAGGATTCCTAATAACTCCTATTATTTAGAACACTTATCTATAAGAAGTTACAACAATCCTTAGTGGCAATAGAAATAACCACCCTACAATTATCCTCATGTCAATTGCTTGTTGCTGAATTTGATGACTTCATTGATTAACTTAAAGGGTCTTGTGGATAACTTTCACATTGTGTTGTCAATGACTTCATTAGTGTGTTGCCGATTCTCTTCAAGTTATTGATAATTTTGTTTATAAATGGTTAAACTCTGCTCTCATAAACTAAGTTTATCATTTGTCAATAATAATAAAAAGTTGGTCATATTTTTTAAATGTACTTTCCATGTTTGTACGTGGTCCTAAACAAATGAATCGTAGGATACAAAAATCACTACATCAAACGATAAAGTGGAGTCAACAATACATCTACAGAAAGAGATAGATAACGACCAGAGTTGCACCAAATACTTTTACTCCTCATTTAGTCAATACAAATCTAGTTCTCTCGAGAACATACTTTTGTCATGGGATAGTCCTTGTCATTGCTTTCTTGGTCAAGAAAAGGATAGTCCGTGTATCCAACAACAGGATCATGAGTGTAAAACGTCTCTCGGATGTACTCATTTAATGGTGCATTGATCTTGAACCTGTATACTAAGTCAGGATTAGAAATGAAAAGTCTACCGTATGATATCAAATCCGCATCACCGTCAGCCACAGCTATCATCCCTAGCTCTCGAGTGAACCCGCCGGCTGACATAAATGTACCTTGATAAGCTCTTCTCAAAGTCCGCATTAACTTGACTTCTTCATTTTCAGTACCAATTTGTTCAGGAGATGGCATAAATCGGGGTCGAGTTACATGGAGATAAGTGAGTTTCGTTCCCATATCAGCTTGTAATGCATTAAGTTGTTTGATCACTGCGAGTCCTAGGTTGAGTGGATCAGAATCCATGGCATCGACAAAATTGATCACCGGTGAGATTCTAACGGCAACTCGATCACTTCCAATAGCTGAAACTACCACCTGGACGATTTCCATCAAGAATCTGCACCTATTTTCAATTGAACCACCATATTCATCTGTTCTATCATTGATTCCATCCTTCAGAAATTGATCAATGAGATAGCCATGTGCCGCATGGAGCTCGACCCCATCAAAACCTAACATATGTCAAATATTGATGTCAAATGAACCCCTTGTTATCAATTTATAAAATGTGAGAACATTATGATTCCCACAGATCCATATAGGTCTAGACCACACAAAATACATCTATAATGCATTTGTCAATGCCTAATAGGTACTCATTAAACATGCGAATTGAGTCGGGTTTGAATCGGGTCAAAAATTGTTCAATTCAAATTGACCTATTTAATTTGTTTTGACTCATTTCTATATGATACAAATTGAGTGAATCATACTTGATCCAATAGGTACACAAGCCATACTCGACTTGATCCATGTTGCTAGAACACTTTTATATTTAACTCAATTAAGAAAAACTCATACCTAAACTAAGATCGAGTAAGGAGAGAACGAGCGCAAGATTGAGTGAGAGTGAGAGAAAGTAAAGAAAGAGTTGTAGAAGTGGATTGGGTGTAAGTAAGTTACGAACTCATTTAATATCTATATTATTTTAGGTTTTATCATTCTAAACTCATTTATGACCCATCCATTAAATATAGCTAACTCATATGACAACTTAGCTATTAAATACGGATTAAGAAATGAATTTATGACCTATTTTGACATGTCTACTTATTGGCACATGGTCACTATTAGATTAGTGGGGAGCTATGTGGATCTATCGATGTGATCGTGACAATGTGTCGAGCACACTTCTAGTTTAGGGTACCTAACATTAATAGGCTCCATTTGTTTGAATAAAATAAATGGTTTGGAAAATATTTTTCTAAGAAAAATTGCTAGTATTACTTACAAAAATTAATAAATGAAAAAATTTTCATTGTCCACAAAAATATTTAGACATAGGTTGTTGTTGAAAATGAAAATATTTTTATTAATTAATTACTTCAAGCAATACGAACAATCATGTTGAGGAATACTTTTCACAATCATTCATTTTTTACCAAACAAATAGAGTCTATGTGTAATCTCAAATCACTTGACTACATGGTTATAATATGCCTTATATTCATATAGTCCTCTTCATCCAAATATTTAAACTTTTGGGTTGGACATTTCTCTCAATAGAATCCCAAGAATGCACAAGTTTATTGAATGATATATTCAACTTTTAACTACGAGAAGAATTTTTTCTTCTTCTTCTTCTTGTGCACCAAGTCACTTTTGTATACGGAATTTTCACTTCGACTTATAAGTCAACTCTCTTGCGACCATTTGATTCTGCTCAGTGTAATTTCTACATGAATCCTTGTTCGATCCACTTAAACGAGAAAGATTACATAAGTTGAAACTTCTGAATATCATGAGTCATCAAAATTTAAATGAGTGAATCCAGACAAGAAATCTCGTAGCCTGACCTGCTCGGATGGAGTTGACTGCTGCCTGACGAAATTGCTCGACAACCTTCGGAATTTCGCCTGTTTCCAAGGCTCGAGGTTTGGAGAAATTGTCTTGGGTTCCATCAGGCATGAGTATCTTCCAGTTCTCCGATATGGACCGGC
The DNA here is from genome assembly GCA_014182845.1 of Corymbia calophylla. Lineage (NCBI taxonomy): Eukaryota > Viridiplantae > Streptophyta > Magnoliopsida > Myrtales > Myrtaceae > Corymbia > Corymbia calophylla. The sequence continues at coordinate 35,466,528 of CM024695.1, forward strand.
TAGTTGACGAAATTGGTGCACCCTCACCAGGCTGATATACTAATAAACTAGAGATAGATTAGAATTAAGCAATAGTAACTCTAATTCATAAGATACCAACGAAGGAAAAAAATCAATCAAGAGAGAATATTTAATAAATAGTAAGAAATCAAAGAAATTACTTTTATGGGATGCCCGACCGGCGTGCCACAATTGACAGAAAATTAGACCACCCTTGTCATGAACAGCATCCACCACTTTCTTCCAAGCTTCAATTTGTTCTTCGGTGTAAATTCCAGGAACATGTGGAAACCTAAATCCAACGTATTCTTTAGACTAAACCAAAACTATAAACTGAGTCTAAGGAGTAATATGCAGTTAACCTATATTTTTCACTTCAAGAAAATATAGTTTGCTCATGTAATTTATTATTGGATAGTTAATTAGATCTTAAACTGAAACAGGGTTTGAACCAAACCCTGTACATCTTTAAGATCCACTTGAATGTCAAGCCATATAGAGAAGGAGAAAATCATGAGCGACCGTCACATGTCATGTCATCAGTGTATATATATATATACGACCGGTAAAATAACCAGACTACAATCTGAAGATTAATTGAGAAAAAAGAGTATAAACATGAAAGTACCCAATTCCCTCTTGAGCGATGGGTGTGGCTTCACTGATGAGGAGACCTCCCTCCGTCGACCGCTGTCTGTAGTACTCAACGAGCGCTGGCTGCGGCACTCCGTTCAAGGCTCGGGATCTTGTCAGAGGTGCGAGCACCACCCTGCACCGCCATGCCAAATTTGACTCGGTTTCATCTCTTGCGACCCGTTAAGAATTGAAAATGGAGAGCAAGAGCAACAGGTATCAGATCTAGAGTACCAATACAAACCTGTGTGAGAGGTTGAATTTGCCCATCCTGTATGGACTGAAGAGGCCTGTCATTGCTCTTTCTGGTCCGAAAAACAAGATGAAGAGAACCAAAAAGTCAGAGAGAATCAGTTTTATGAAAGTCAGAAGATGCGTTGATAATGCAATTAAATAAGTTTCTTAAATAACAAATGATGGGGAAATTTCAAAAGAATCCCTGAAGCGAGAGTACTTTTTTAAAATACCCTTCAAACTAGGTGGGATTTCTCTTCAAATACCTTCAAATTGATGATTTCGTTTCAATTGACACCCTATCTCATCGGTGGAACAAATTTTCATTATGCAGCACTCACATGCATGCCACGTGTCATATTTCGCACCATAGACAAGGACCATATGAACCGGCACCACTTGCAATGACAAAATGTTGTAATCACAACACAATTCCCATGTATTGATTCACACAAAAAGAGAGAATGTCAAGATGAATTCTCTCAAACAAGCTAAGCAACACCCAAAAGGATACCTTTTCTCGTACCATCACTGCCATCAACCTCACACTCCTCGACTTGCGCGACCGCCTTGTCGACATGCATCTTTAACAAGTTTTAATCGCCTTCGTTCTGGACGAAGGAATTATTGGAATTGAATTTAGTTCGTTTGGGAAATTTGAGGATCAGGGTTTTGCTTAATCGGGAAATTTGGGGAATTTTCGTCGACTTTGAACGCAAGCGAAGTGCATGCACTCAAACCGGACATTTTTGAGATAAAATGCCCCCGTCTATGGCGCAAGAGATGGCACGTGTCGCGCAGGTAGTCATCATCCAGCACAGAACTTGTGGCGCTCGTGAGATGGAGGGTCAATTGAGATGAAGCCACCAACTTCACGGGTTACTTTGAAATAAACCTTATTTTCGGAGTATTCTACGAAAAATGTCCTACTTCAGGTTTTTTTTTTTTTTTTTTGGAATTTTTCACAAATGAGTGCGTTGTTTAAAGTAAACAAAAAATGGGATTGGTGTTCATGAAAGACTTTCTTCGATGTCCGTCTCGTACTCATCCGATAAAGACTCCAGACCCTTTAGTCTTTCTTTATCATTGTCAATCTGTCAATGCCGCCGACGCTTCGATGTCCCTGCATAGTTCATAAAGTCGAATTATTTATATCTGACTTTTTTTTTAAAAGCTGCTTAATCAATCTAACCTTTTTAAACGCATAAGATTCTTGTTCGGCCGTCCACAGCCCTCTTAATCGAAATCTCGTCTCCGCCTCGTGCGTTAGCTAAATAAAAACGATGTTTGCCTTCATATTCAGTTCTCACCTAACATTAACCACTTAAATTATTGCTTAAAATAAAACTCAGCGAAAGATTCAAAATTGGGGCCATCTTCAGCCGGCTCGAGAGGCATTGCCATATGTTCTACTTGTATAGAACAAAAAAAGAAAATTATGGGTTCCCCCTTGGATCTTCTTGTTATTGCGTCGTTAATCAATTTTGCTCCGCGATTTTTCGAGCTTCGTTTTTTTATACAAAACCTGGTTTCCGAGTCATGTAATGAAAGATGGCATGAGAAGTTCGATTGGCATTGCAGCTGCTATGATGGATCTTCGGATCGTTTCATACGGCAAGGGGAAATTCCCCAGATTGTTTAATAGAATTGTACTCCCCTTGAGCAAAATTACGGACTAATGATGATTTTCATTTTCACTGAAAGCCCGTGCCATTACGAGTATTGGCTTTTGAGACAGGTGGGCGCTTGTTGTTCAGCATAGTAGAAAATTATTTGTTAACAAAATATTAAAGGTGCATATGGTAACATTTTTGTTCGTGAATTTTTTTTATTTAAAAATGATATTTTCTATTTTTATTCTTTAGACAAGTTTCTAAACAGAAGAACACATTCAGTAACTACAAAAAAAAATTATATCTGAAATAAGAAAAGAATAGAAATGTATTTGATACGATCATAAAAATTTCTATTCCCAATTGTTTTCATTTAATTATAAAAATGTCAGTGGATATTTAACAATTCATGCTCGGATAAAATTGGACATTTGTGAGGATTTAATTGATCAAGATATTCTATGATAGCTTTAGAAAATCCAACGTCATATTTAGTCAAAGATAGATAGCTAGAAATGATAGCAAAGAGCTCTATTGGTTTATAACTCACAATATAAGGAGATTGACAGTAAATATTTAGATATTACAATAAATAGGTGCATAGACTTTTCGAGCTATTTTAATTGTAAGAAAAGGAGTAAACATTGCCTGGTAAAATGGGCAAGGATGACAATTGAGGATGGAGGCAATCCTAAAGCTAGTGTGCTTATTTGCACAAACTCATCAAACCATTAGGCAAATGACATCGAAAATCCTTGAAGCAGGGGCTTATTTGACTACTATGAACACAAGACAAATCATAATGCAAAGGATTCATTCAGAACCATCTAATTTTCTATTAAAACATAATTACAGATGATCTTAAAGGATGTCTTCAAGAATGTTAAGGAAGAAGACATCTTTAGAATCGCCAAGTTGTCGCGATTTAGCATTGTCTCTAAAAGAAAACAGCATTAAAAAATCTATATGGTAAAGCCCTAAGAGCTTATTCAATTTTGAATCCTATTTTCATCAAAAGACTTTCACATTTTTTATGCTAAACTAATTCTAAACTAGAATTAACACTAAATTATAGTTATACGACTTAAAATATAATTTTTAAATTTTTTCCTAAATTTCTGAATTTTTATATTCCAAAAAATGATGACCCGAATCAAGTTAAAAGACCCAGTCTAAATGTGGGTCTCACTCAAACCTTGTGTTGATTGTGTAAAAATGAGTATTAGGTTATGCTTGAGCTTGATCCTCTAAAATGACTTTATTTCTCTTTTTATTGCCAACAACCAAAATTTAGATTTGTTTTGCTTTATCCTCTAAAATGGCTTTATAAATAATATTTAAATTCTAATATAAGAAATTCAAAATAAAATTTTAATTTTACAATTTAATCTTATTTTATTTTATATATTCAAATTTAACTCTATCTAAAATATAAATTCAATACATAAATATATATTTATTGCATATTTTAGGTATTTAAGTATTTTAGGTATATTGTTAAACTTTTCTATTTAATAAAATTCTAATAGAGAATGATGAAAGGGAAGAAATTAGTTAAAAAAGAAAAGAAAAGAAAATAGAAAAGCAAATAAAAATAAAGTAGATAATAGCATCACGAGAAATTTTTACCATCTTCGTTTGTAAAATTTATTATTCATTTATATTAATATATCGTTTATACAAAATGATATATATGATATGATGTAAATATATCTAATTTTATTACTATAATCATCAAACAATTGATAATATATAGCAAAATCCCTTAGATTTCATATTCTATCTTATTCAGTTCTATTTTGATTAGAAATTCGAATGCCTGAGTTCTTCTCAAAAAGTAGAGAAATGGAGAATCAAAAAGATCACATCCTTATGCTCGCGTATCCTAGTCAAGGCCACATCAACCCGCCACTAGGATGTCGACAAAGTCGTCCTCCTTGATCACCTCTGGCTACTGATCTGAGTCGCTTCTCTCAACCTCAGCATAATTCACACTCTTTGCAAGGAAAATTAGCACATTGGTTGGTGGATTTTTTTTGTTTTGTTTTTTCACAGCTAGATGGGGAGAAGGCGAGGAAATTGATTGTCCCGCTCTAAGAGGTAATGAAATGCCAAGAGAATTTGCTTGTGAGCAACGCTTTGCGAATCCCATTGGTTCCTTGTGTAGAGAAGGGTTTTTCGAATCTCAAGACCGCCGCCCTCAGCCTCCCGATCACCCTTCCTAGCTCCTCCTCCTCCTCATTGGCGTGGACTACTCCTTCACGGAGCTCATCAAATGCAGAGTGCACAACCTCCTCATGCCCCGCCAGTATGCGCCACTCTCCGCAAACACGAGGTGCTATCGTGGGTCATGAGGACCAACTCAGTTGCATCCGTCTACACAAGCGTGGAAGTCTCCATTTCTCTTCCTCTCTTGTGCTCTGAGCGGTTACATGAGAGAGAACAGAGAGCAGGAAGAATTTAAGGAAAGTGAACGTGGGACCCACAAGAAAAGAATAGAAAATTAAAAAAAAGGAAAAGTTATACGACTAGAAAAAATGGAAAAATACTTTCTTAAAACAATGGGAGAAGAGAAATGTTACAAAGTGGGACCCACAAAGGGCAACATAATCAAATAATTGTGTTGAGAAGTGTTTTAGCTAAAGAGGGAGTGAAAAAGGGGCGACCTTAAGTTAAATTCATTATGTGAAACCAGAAAATTACAAGTAAGGATGTACCTACGCTTAAACCAACTACAGCACCAGAACGACTTGTTAATGAACATCTCACGGTTTCTATCAAGCGAAAGCCCATTAATTGATGGAAGCCACAATGCACGTTGCTCGGGGCAATGGAATGAGCACAAATCATACGCAAAAATAACGAGCAGAAAAATGGAACATGAGAAATTCAAAATGAGCAAGACGAATGGAGCTCAATCTGAGATAACACTAAGCATTGAACAGTTAAAAAGCTACAGTTGAATCAACGTTGGAAGCGCAAGCACCAGTGCAGATGCAAAGAGCAATACTTGCGAGCAGGAGAGAGGCTTGGAGGTAGTCTCCGTCGCCTTCTCAGTCGCCGATGCCGCTTGATCTGCTACAGGGGCTCCTGCTGGACAAGTCTTCTCATGAACTCACAACTGACAAAGAAGAGAACTCCAACTAGCGATAGGCGTCAAAGTACAACCGCATCGGCTTGATTTGGGGATTGGGGTTCAGTGGGGAGACGAGTGTTATTTTGTTTCAAAGGGAGAGATGAGGTTCACTTCGTGGAAGAGGATTGATACAATGCTGTTTTTGACAAGTTAATGGTCCAAAACGGCGTCATTTTATACACATAGACCTCTTCACTTGAGTTATTTGCCATGTCACATTTCCCCTTAGTCAAATTGAACGTAACTAACAAAGGGACTTAATTGTGCCAACTTACTAAATTTTAGGACTCAATTGCACTTTTTGTAAGTTTTAAAATTCAATTACACTTTAGTGATAAGTTTTAAAATTATCACTGTACTTATCCCAAAACAAAATGAGTACCATGATTGGAGGCTTAACTAACGTGCAAAAAGGATGAAAAATGATGTCACTTTTGGAATGAACAGCATATTGAGTTGGGCGGTACAAATATAATTCACAAAATCTGAATTTACTATTACAACATTTTTTTACACATACAACACTCGGAGCAAACTAGCTCCTACAATACTCAGAGTACACTGACTCCTACAAACACTCTTTATATCTACAAGACTTTCTCAATCTTGAGGCTTTCTTTAGCCTCTTTACTTTCCTTTCTACACACCACACACCTCCTACAACTCTCTTCCTCTCTCTACCTCTACTTAAGACCCCTATCACTCTATATCCCTTACACGCCACTATCTTCTATTTATAGGCTGTTGAAGTCGGTTTATTAACCGACCTTGCCATCTTTCTACACATTTATTTTATTATTTTATATAGCAACTTGCTGTATAGCAGCAACTTGCCGGCTTGTATAAAAATCTGGTCAAAGATTGCGGCTAAGAAGTGAGGAGAGAATTCGAGAGAGAGAGAGAGAGAGGCGGTGTCCTTCTTCAACACATCATCCACCACCTTCTTTAATGCTTCAACTTGCTCTTCAGTGTAAATCCCAGGAGTACCTGGGAACCTGGTTTAACAACAGTATTTCTTGAAGTTAATAATCCTCCCATGGTCCAAAACAGGGTATACATTACTTGCCGCAATGCAGGGTATATATAGTACCCGGCGGCTGTGTTGGAGATGAGGGTGCCTTCAGTGATGAGAAAACCACCCTTGGTCGATCTTTGCATGTGCAACTCCGCATTCACCAGCAATGGAATCTCACTGATCGCTCTGCATCTTGTCATTGGCACTAGCGTTACCCTGTGACTCTGAGAGAGATCGAACTTGCCCATTTGGCATGGAGTGAAGAAGTTCACGGCCATTTCCGTGCGTAGCTTTATGTTCTGTTGAGAATGGACAACGAAGGTTGACATCAATTTGAGGTTGAACTCCATTGCTCATTGGTATTTATAGTTCGTTGTTGCCATTTAAACCTTTGCAGCAAAAGCGGCGTAATCCATTTTAAGCATGCCGAGGTTTGATTTTCATTTGAATTTTAGCTGAAAGTCGTCGCACGTTGGGGAAATCGAATTGCGATTTGGCCTTCTTTGGCCTTCTTTTTCTTCAAGAAAAAGTGTGTCAAGGATGTTGGATGATGGTACACGGTGACAGAAAATAGGCGTAATTCATTCCGAGGTTGTTTTCCCCCCAAATGTACTTTTTACATTGACTGTTCAATTTATAATAATAATGATGATGATGATGATGACATTTTTCTCCTTGCTTCTCGTTGAGAATAACTCTGATTGACTACTCTTACAGCGTGTGATTCTAATTTATCTGCAAAATGATTGTTTAATTACATACTAGAACAAAAACTGTTGGGCGATATTTAGAGTTGGATTTGGACAGCGCCGTCGACAGCTCATGAAGGGAATGTCATGGGGGGATAAAATTCCTCGTGTTGATGCCCGACCGCATCTTCACTCGAGTCCGGGTCTTGGAACCCTGTGAGCAACGAGAGTGGCGAGGAGAGGTCAGGAGAGAGCCCCGGAAAACCGGCCTCCGGGGAAGAAGAGACAAGGGGAGTGGGCGTGAATAGGAAGCCCGGGCTCACGTGCCTCCGGGAGCCAACGGGGGAGGTGAGTCGACAAATGTTGAGGCTAAATGTTGTTTCATCCTTCATTAAATGTCCACGGGTTGGGTTCGGGTTCCAATATTGCAGTCTCCCAAACCTCTCAGTAAAGGCTTATTCATGGTAGGTTTATCTTGACCTAGGTTAATTATGGCTTTTCTTTTTAAGGTTTCGTAATATTTTCCTAAAGATGATCACCCATATCTCTTAAAATTATTAGCCAATGAGAAAAGCTTTTATTAACAACAATAATATCTAAACATTTTCATGAATGGTAAAAATATTTTCCGTTGATTATTTTTGTAAGCGATGCAAGCGATGATTTTTAGGAAAATATTTTCTAAATTATTTATTTTCTGCGAAACAAACAAAGTCCCAATGTGGAACCCAATTAATTGCACCTGCATTACATAATTATTGCAAATGGGGTAACTAATTTGTAGAAAGTTATATATCATGATTAAGCACATTTTGATACTGCATGTTTAAAAAAATTGTTAGTTATGTATATGTGGATTCTGTTTTGAAATATCTATAGGCTGAAAATCTAAATTGATCAAATCCTTCTATAAATAGATCTTTGGTAACAAGGTAAAGAAAAATAAGTTTGCATAGAAATAGTTCATACACTTTGAGGAAATACATTAACTATGCATTGGCCTCACTACAACCAACCATATAATGGAGACCTATACCCTAAAATCAAATTCGCCATTCACGTGGTCTCCTCCAATAATTATGCCCTCACTTCCAAATGCTTTTGGCACGAAAAATGCTCGGTCCATAAGTGGATTTAACCATTTGGAGTAGCAGGGGAAGCTGTAGTACTACGAACAAAGCCACGGGGATACAAGCCAGCAAAGTAATGGGAATGAGAACCCACTCCACTCTCTTATCTAGCACAATTGTGAGAGTTGCAGTGAAGGCCACCAGCATGAAGGCCAAGGAGAGGAATAGAAAACAAAGGCCCATTATGATCTTCTTGGGCAACGTGTCAAGAAAATCTTGCGGCTCATACCGTGAAGTTAAGATGGCTAAGAATAGTAAGATGGCCGTCACCGAGGAGAACAGACCTAAACCATCTGAAATTGCAAAGACCAAGAGAGAGTCCTCTCCTAACAACAAGGGGACTCCATTAGAGCTGTCATTGCCTCCAGGCACAGTGAAAGCAGTAGTGAATAATACCGTGGCAATTAGAGTTGATACGAGCATACATGAATTTGCTGTATCCTTCACCCACTTCTCTCCATTCTCAAACAACTCCTCGTGATTCTCCACGAATAATTTCCAAAATGGTGTCCCATCATATTTGGCAGTTCTCTCATTAGGGACAATCCACCCTTCCACGGCCTATGCATAAAAGTCACAAACATAAGTCATAAGAAGTGGATAAATTATCGAAAATTTTCATAAAAACTGACGAAGAAACATCACAAGGCGAGACTTGTCCAACACGTGACGCTAAATTGCTTAGAGTTTGAGTCCATCCTTGCTGGCAGAATCTCAAGGGTCACTTTCTTGTGAGCTTCTACAATGATTTCTACTTCAATAAGCCAGATAATAAATGTATGGAAAACACTATGTTTGTACTTTCAAATAGATCAAGTTCCATCCATTTTGGACACTTCTAGAGGAATATATGGAAAAAAAATTAAGACCTAGTCAGGAACTCTAAGAACGAGGTTTTCAGTTTTTCTATGTGCTTTGTTGAGCCCCTATGCACTGTATTTTGTTTTTAGAGTCAAAGAGTTAATATTAGTAATTACAATTAATCTAGGGGGTGTTGATCTTTTCTTGGGAAATAAGAGGGGATAGTGTCTTGAGATTTGCCTCCACTTGAAAGGTGTTGTTCCAGCTTGCGAGTCTCTCTATAAAGCCCTCTAAGGCTTCATTGAGGGTAAGTCTTTTTGCGAATTCTTGGAACTAAACTTTTGGATTAGAGTTTCTCGACTTCGTTTCTCTTCGGTGGATTTCATTGAGCAGTGAGTTACATGCTTTATTAAGTGCTGCTATTAAATAGATGAAAAGAAAGAGGCTTACCTTATACCATTGGAGTTCTCTTTGCATCTGAAAAGCAGCCCCGGAGACATTAGATAGAGCATCGCAGTTAGGGTAGTACTGTGCTGCTGCATACATCAAGTCCCTCGATTCTTGCCGTGTAGGTGCTGGAACTAATGACAGCTCATTGGTTGAGCTCACCTTTAAAAAGAGTCTGAGAGTCCTTTCTTGGCGAAACAACACAGCATGTTTCGTCAACCTCTCACCAAAAGGAGAGATCCAATAACTTCCGGGTAAAACTGAATAAACAGTTTCACGAGTTCACTGATTCCTTTGGTTGTAGCTTGAAACATCAGGTTACCGTTAATAAACTGGGCGATCTCGGTAGTTTTCATATGAGAGATCGCAATGCAAACTTGCTTCGCCAGCTCAGTGGCTGCAACATGTCTCAGCTTCGCCTCGTGAGTCCTTTGGATTATAGGAACTACAAAATGTTCACTGAAAATGAAAAAAATGAAAGTGAAAAACGAAGAGGCACATCTGAAAACAGTTTTACTAATTTCATATTTTCCCACAAAACCCGTCCCACTTGTAGCTTGGATTGTTAATTCCACGTGTTGATCTAGCGTAAATCAGAGAAATCTTTGCATATTGTAAAATTATTTTAAATAATATAATTCAAATGTGCATAAAGGCTCGTAATATAAAAAATTACATTAACCATACAGCCCTTTGTGATGTTATTGATGCTCGGTACAAAAGCAAATATTGTTTTTTGAGCTAACATTACCGAAAATCCCAAACCGGTAAACCCATAATATATTTATCCCAAATTAATTTCTATTTCACAAAACTCCCAAAATAGTACACTCATACCACATTTAGGACAAACTAATTTTTGTGTCATAAAAAATCCCAAATTGATTGTGCAACATTTTGGGTAATTATGGCACATGTGCACTAATTTAGGGGTAACTATGGCATAGGTGTACCATTTCAAAAGTTTTTGTGACACAAAGACTTCGTTTATTTTGCAGAAAATGAATAATTGGAAAAGTTATTTTTCAAAAAATGATTGCTTATATTGTTTGAAATAAGTGTTAATATCACGAAAAACCCCAAAATGATATACATGTTATAAATTTACCTTAAATTAACTTTTTGACCACGAAAAAACCCTAAATGGGTACACTTATGAAAAATTTACCATAAATTAATTTTTTAATCACCAAAAATCTCAAATTGGCATATATGAATTGGATTAATACCATAAAAGCAACAAAACTAGTTTAACTATAACAAATGAAGAGTAAAATCTCAAACTGGTACATTAATCAATTGTCGTGTGTTATGAAACTTAGTAATTTAATAGTAAAATTTAACGAAAATTAACAGATGATAAATTTGCCACAAGTGTATCAGTTTTGGATAAATTTGTCAAAAGTGTACCAATTTGAGGTTTTTTATGGTAAAAAAATTAGTTTTGGATGAATTTGTCGCAGATGTACCAGTTTGGAGTTATTGGTCATATTAACTCTTAAAATAATTAGTTAATTTTTTTCATTAGTAATAAAAATTTATGTAGGATGAAAATATTTTCTTTCTTTCATTTTTGTAAGCAATAAGAGAGATTATTTTTAGGAAAATGTTTTCCAAATCATTTATTTTCTATGAAACAAATACATCCAAAAATTAGTTTGAAGTATATATAACACAGCTGTACCAATTTAGAATTTTTTTTATGGTATTAACTCTCGTATTTTTATTTCTAAAATAGCTTATTTGAGTCAATATCATCACTAGGGGCATGCCCCTGGTCGCAAGCCCAATTCCTGCACCATCTCAACATATTGTGTAGTATTGAATTGAGATGAAATAGCAGTCAAAGAAAACGATATTTAAGCTTAAGCACTTCGCCCATGTGGGAGGAAACAAATACATATGGGTTCGTCGTTCTTATTTTTTAGAAACATTTACTTGCTCTATGAAGGTGATAAATCGAACTTCATGTCGCGAATCAAGATCGAAGGAAAGTCCTAGGTCAACGCAACTCTTATTCAATATCTTCTGCTTAGACTAATAGCCATAAGCAAGATGAATTCCTAGGTTAACATCATATCTCGGTTCAATTTGCAATTTCAAGAACTTTTTTTTTCAATTTCACAGCTGTTGAAATTAGAATTAAGTGAATATATGAGATCTTTCAAAATAAACGAATATTGATATGTTTTTTGAGTTTGCATAATTTTTCTAATGAATTTTAAATATGTCTACTATTGGTGTAGAGAATAAGTTATACATTTTTGTTTAGATGGATGATGGGTGGAAAAATTTAGCTACAAAATTAACTTTAATAGAATAGGCTTAGAACTTTTTTGGTACTAAGCCTATAATAGATATAAAAAATCCTTTTTCAAATTATGGCAAAAAAGTTAATTCAAAACTTTTTCCTACTTATATAAGAAGTCAAAAACAAACAGGCTATAGACTTTAGTTGGGGAGAGAGAGGCATCTTCAACATATGGAAGCATACCTACAATCTTGACGGCATTCCAAAGTGACTTTGTAAGGTATTGAAATGCTACAATCAAATTGCAAAGAGATCCAAGTCAGTTAGCATGAAATATAACCCCGTAATTCGTTTGTTACATTGTCCATTATATAAGTTATAAAATGTTTGTGCACTTGGTTGAATCATATATGGTTCCTAGGCTATAGCCTAAATATCCTACAAAATAATTATTTATTTATTTTCCTTTGCTAGTAGGGAAGTGATCACTCTAAGAAAATTTAGTTAAGTTGAAAATCATGGAAGGTTCTAAATTAGATAATGCCCAACTGTAAAAATGCATACCCACCCGTATTTGGGTTTCCATCTGTTGATTTGAAGTTCAGGTCCACGGGAATACCTTCAGTTCATATACAAAAAGAGCATGTGATGAGCTAGGTGTGATCTTACAGAAGGGAATCAGTAATGAATGACGCGAGTGCAGAAAGTACGGACATTTGTATATCAGTGCTTCCAAAAGATTGAGCCTGGTTCCACTGAAAAAGTGAGACTCCATCGATGCCAACACATCCAGTATAGACTCGTCCTTAAATAGTGCGCTTTTCATGGTAATTAAATGACGGTATCGCTCAACTAGATAAAGGGTGATATCTATCCGAGTTCACGATTGAAGTTGATCAGCAAGATAAGCTAAGACTGGAATGAAGGAAAAAAACAGATGGAATTGAGATAGAAAGCGATAATGATCTTACCATGATGACCAGCGAACGTGAGATCTATAATGGCTTCAATCGCAGGGGGACTGCTGAAGGGATGACCTGGCTCATTGTCTGTGGTATTTTTTGCCAGGAACCAGACAATCTCCTTATGCATGGAAGCTTCCAGAGCAGATAAATGGAAAGGGACACGTCCTTTATTATCTGCAAGTTGCGTCAAATTAGGATTTCTTCGAACTAATGCCTCAACGATCGTTATCCTTGCACTCAGGACAGCATTGTGGAGGGCAGTGCGGCCATCACAATCAACCATTTCAAGCGCTTCTGGATATGGAGACAAGAGCTCAACGAGGTTCTCAACAAATTGGTCTTGCGAATTCACTGCGGCTATGTGAAGCACTGTTTCAGATCTGCTTGTTATAATGGCCGTCTTTGAAGCAGTGTCTTGTTCAAAAAATCTTTTCGCAGATTCCCAATCACCCTTGACTGCAGCTAGCAGCAAAGGTCGGTAATAGTGTCCATCCACTACCCTTTCCGGTATTCCTGCAATAGCTGCGAACTTTTCAGGCCATTCTGTTAGAACTCTTCCCTTGCAGACTTTGAGAAGGGTCCCAGAAAAGAACAATTTCAACAATATCTGCCCTATATATTGATTTCACAATGAAATAACTCTTTTGCAGGATAACGCACCTGGAGCACCTCCCAATTGAGAAGGCTCTGATCCAAAGCTTACCTGAAAATCTTCAATATATGTAGAAAAAAGAGTGAGCACAAATTCCTTCTCATAGTGGTAAATTCTTCTTTTATTTTGTCTCTTTTTCCTAGCCAAGGTCAGGGTTATGTTTGTTCTTTGATGAAGCAAAGAAAAAGAACCATGAGAAAATACAAGTTTCGGGATATTTTAAGACCACATCGCTCGGTGGGAACTTGAGCATGTACCTGGTGGTGGTTCCATGGGAATCGTATTTCCTTGGATTTGCTGTCGTTGCGGTGTTATTAGGTGGCACTCCTGGTGAATGCAAAAATGGTTAAGATATACAATTGTAAAAGAGGTTTAGTCTCCCTAGCTGGGGCTCATTCCTTCCTTTTATAGAAGTCCATGCCTTAAAAGTAAAGATAATACCTTGAGCTCCAAGCAAGCAAGCATATCTATCTTCTTCTTCCTTTTCACTTTATAGCAATTGGATTACTAGAGTGTAATAAGGTTCATGCCTTGGAATATATACTAGACCTATACATAGGCTTAGGCTTGAGGGCCACATATCATTAGATATAGTTTCTGGCAATCAAATATTTTACTTCAAGATGATAAAGTTCATTCTGTCTCTTCACACCATTAACAAGTTGGAGTCTTTACTAAGGTAAGAAGCTTCCTTTCTCAGGCTCTTGAAAGTATTCGGGCTTAATTCAAAAGCCTTTAACCGAATAAAGCTATTGGCAAAACAGGCACCTCGCCTTTTTCTAGCCCCAAAGTAAAAGCAAGGATTTAAGGTGGAATCTATTCACAGAAAATATAGGTATAAAAATTGATCCTCCTACTCACTAAACCCCCTCTTAATCAACTACTTTATAATCCCAATATTGCATAGAGGTCAATAGAGAAGAGAACCTAAAAGATAAGCATACCGATAAACCTCAAGGAAATCGCGTGTAAAGACACTCCCGAAGGATGTAAACCTATTCAAGTCTAGGATGTCTGCTCTAACTGCTTTACCGGTAAGGAATTATCGGTATTGTGGAACAAAAAGGTGTCACTGTCAAAGAAGAAGAATTTGAGTACAACCCAAGGGCATGTTTTGATACTTACAAATTTTCCAATTTTCCTGTTTCATTTCCATAATTCTCAATGAAAATAAGTTTGGTAGAAATTTTGGTTGCCGTGTTGTCAAAATGTGAACCTTAAAAACTGAATACGACCACAATTCACATTATTTTGTACAACGGTTGCTTAAAAATAAACGACAGAGAACAAGTTTTCATATTTTTCATCCTCGTTGAAAACTCTTATTTTTCACTCACCGAACATGTATTCAAGTAAATGGAAGACGAAAACGGGAAACAATCATCAGCACATAAAACAGTTTCCATTAGAACATTTTGACACGAGAGAGAAACCAACCCCCACCCCCCACCCTAAAAAACCCCCACCAAAATAAGAGTACTCACGAAACAGAATTGATTGGCTAAGAGGGGAGAAATGGAATAGCATTTCTGAAGGAAGGAATATATTTAATTTAGAACAATGAAACTATGTGATCCGCGAATGAGCTCAATGATAGGATTGGACTGAACAGTTAACTTCCAATTGACATATTCGTTTAAAAAGGAAAACATTCATTAAAAGGAAATTTCGAAATTGTTTAATTGCAACTTTCAAGTGTCCAACCAAGATTTAACATAATTTGGCCTATCTAATGCTGAACTTTCACTTTAACTCTTTTTATATGAACTTTTTTTTCCCATTTTGACATTACAAACTCTCTAACAACCCTGATGGGTGCCAGCTTCTTACGGGCAAAATATATATATATATATATGAACGGTGAATAAATATGAACAAATCCATAGCATTTTCATTTGCTAGTGTGTCTCTTCCCCATTTTTCTGGTCAAGAAATGGGTAATCTATATAACCAACAACCGGATCATGAGTATAAAATGTCTCTCTATTGTAAACATTCAATGGTGCATCAACCTTGAATTGGCAGACCAAATCGGGGTTAGAGATAAAGAGTCAACTGTTGCGACTTCCCTATCGCGTCCCAGAGGCTAATGGCGCGGCTAAGGCTTATCATTAGGGCTTAGTCCAAGCTTTCCCAAGCCCACCAATTCGCAACTTAAGATCTAACTTTTTAACCTGCAAGTTAATTTCATTTAAAGAGGAGCTGCCACTAATCGATTTGGGATGAGTTGATTAGAAACCCAAGTAAAATACTGGGGGAAATATTTTATTCCTGCGCAACTAGAAAAACTAGGATCATGGACTTTATTACACTAGTTAATCAACTAATACATTTCCGGTACCTAATCTTGTTTAAACCTTGATGTTTGATTTTTTTTTTCAAGGATTTTCCATGCATTTGTGGAGAATATATATTAAAAGCTATTTTTTCAAATCTCTCTCTCAGATCTCACCCTTGCGGCTCTCTCTCTCTCTCTGGCCTCTTCCGCTCTCATCTCAGATCTGCCTTCCTTTCCCCCTCTCTCTCAGATTTCACTTCCCTCTCTCTATTTTGCCACCTACTTGCCCCAGAATTTCTCTCTTTCAGATCTCTCTCGAATTGGTGGTTGCTCGAAAATTCGGCCTCCTGGATGTCTCTCCAGGGAAGCCTTTTGAGCTGCTGCTTCTCCCCCCTTTAGCCTTGTGGATGGCCCTATTTATAGGGGAGGAGTCCGATCGACGGAGGACTTCGGCCGGCGATCTTTGGTGCGCCAACCAGGCTCCTTTCGGCCGAACTAGCATCTCTTTGGCCATTCAATTCGAGGCAGCTCTGGCTAGGCCTACTCTGTAGCTCGGCAGCATTGAAGATGCATTCCATGGTCTTGCCACGTTTTGGCGCTTCATTTTGGTTGGCCCTCTTTGCCCATGGCCCTAGCTGAATGAAAGATGGTTGTCCATCCATCTTCAATGCCTTCCTTCTATGGAATTATTCCTCTCTCGTTGTTGGACATTAGCAACGTTGTGTAAGGTCATGTACCTCGGGCTTCTATGGAATTTGAGATGGACAATCAAAACGTCGGGTTTTCTATCAATAATTGTTTCTTCGCAAAGCATGCATCTAGAACAGGGGGTTAGAGTTTGCCTCAACTGTCTGGATTTTCTCCCTATTAACAGTGGCCAATTCAAAGGGGAAGTGAAGGAGTTCATTTTCCGTGCTTTCCAATTTTCCGAAGTTGAACGTCCCGCCTATAAAATTGCAATGCTCGACCTCGAAAATAACTCGAGAGATGGGAGAAGTCATGAGCATCATGAAGGAAAGGTCTCAGAAATCTTTTCTTAAACTACTACGATCCGCATGTTTCGAGTTTGATCGTGTGTATATGCCTATTATGCCTTGTCTTTTATTCCCTGCAAATGAAAAGGGAGAGAGGGTCGTTCCCAAAATTGTGCTAGGGATCAAGACATACCCTTTTTTTTTAGAAATGAGGTGATCTTTTCCGTTTGCCCCTATTTTCTTGGAAGAAATATTCCTGAATCTGATGAGTCCACATCCTTGGGACTTGATGTGCCAGTTTCAGATGCCCCTTGGTTATGCTAAATCACGAAGTAAGTAAATCGGAATAACAAACTGGGTTAAATTCGACACATGTTTTGGAAAAGGTTTTTGACAATAAAATGCTTTTGTTTTCACAAGTATGTTTTTGGAAGAAGCATGAGAAAGCCCAGCCCTCAAGATTCTCCTTGGATGATATTTTCTTTTTATGGTTAGATAGCATCATCAGGCCAATTTGATGTACTTCTTCATACCCTCAAAATTTTTATTGATCAAGCATTTGATGGATTTACATATTTTGGGAGGGAGATTTCCAAAACTCAATTCCTCAATGGGAATGACGTTCAAAAAACAAAAAGAACAAGAGAAACAAACAAGTAAAGGAAAACAAGAAAGGTTCCCACGTAGGGGTTTATGCAAGAAGAATCAAAAGAGGTTCTATTTAAGTGGGCGTGCATCGATCCCTTCTGTTGGTCCTTCATTGATAGCGCCTACAAAGAAGTCTTTAAACCAATCACCTATCACGTCTCCTAATGCTCCCTGCTTTGCGAACGTCAAATCCTTCATGCCCTTCCACCCATTAGAGACGATATCCTAATGATTGGCATATATAATTATCCCAGGCTTGACCATTTCTGACACCCTTTCTTTCATCATTGCTAAAGACAGTATTTCATTGTCTGAATAATACCCAACCTTTATCAGCCCCCGATAGACATCAACCGTGTGAGCTTTGACACTTTCGATCCGACTGGCGTCAAAATTGAACACGGCATTCACTTTATCCGCATGATTAGGGAGTGGGTTGCTCTGGACATTTGGCTTGGCAATTTGGAATAAAAAGGTTTTAGTGTCCAACAGGTTCTGGATTCGATTCTTAAGGGTGAAACATTCATCAATCGAGTGCTCTGCTTCACCCATGTGGTAATTGCATTTCTTGGACGGGTTGTAGTTAAAAAAAATTTTGGCATTGGGTCGTTGAGGTTCGGCCGAAAGTAGGCTCTTTTTTCGAAGGATTGCCAATACTAGCAATGCGGACTCAGGAAGCGAGGTGAATTGTCTCTTATTGTTATAGCGTTGGAAAGGCTTATGACCGGTAGCCTGCTGCTATCCTACGCCTGTGTATCGTCAAGGGATGACTGGTGATTGTAGTGTAAGCTGCGTTGACGTCCACGGAGGGGTCTTTATCCATCTTCGTGCAGAACCTTTTATTCGTGACAGAAGTGGGCTCCGTGAACCACCCTTCCCTTAGCCCGATTTCGACCCATTCTCCCACCAGGATGAGTTGGCTGAATGTGTCAACGGTCGAGCCAGCCATTTATGCTCGAAATTCACGAGGGGAAGTCTTGAAGAAGAGTTTCATCAACTCATTATTAGTGGGCTCTGGTGTGATTTGTCCCGCTAAGTTCCTCCACCTTGCTGCATATTTTTTGAATGACTCCATTTTCTTCTTCTCGATTCATTTAAGATCTTCACAAGAGAGGGCGATGTCAAGGTTGAACTTGTACTGCTTGTTGAAGGCATCAGCCACTTCACTCCAAGTCTCGATGAGGTTCACACTCTTTTTGATGTACTAGTTTAGGGCGAGCCCGGTTAGGCTCGCTTGGAATGATTGGATCATGAGAGTTCATTGCTAACGTATTGCATCATCCGCACATGGTACATGTGCAGGTGAGTTTTTGGGTAGGAGGTGCCGTCACATTTTTCGAATTCAGGCATTTTGAACTTTTTTGGCACATTAACTTTTGCGTAAACGGATAAATCCAATGGAGGAGAATGTTGCGGCACTTGCAGCAACCGAAGTTTTTCCTCCAGCTTTGCGAAACGCTCATCGTTCTCTATTGTTGGTACATTTGTTGGCTTGGTCTTTTCTATCATGACTGGAGGCGGGTTGTTCTTTAACGGAGGCATATCATCCTCAATTCCCCCATCTTGGCCATTCATAGTGGATGGCCGAGGTAGCAATTCTTCAATTGTAAGCGGAGCAGGAGTAAGTTTTCTTTGAAGGAAATCCATCTGCTTTGAGAGTTGTTGGAGCACATTAAAGACTTGCTTCATCTCGCTTTCCATGTTCGCAATGCGATTTGGCATACTTTCTTCAGCCATCCTCGCTCTCGTTATTGAGCGAGTTTGGATCGGTGACTGTGGATGTTCCGTAATCTGTGTTTATAAGATGAAGTGTGGTAAGTATAAAATTTCAAAAAGGATCAATCTATGACTTAATCTAATTTTGTCCTTTTAGCTTTGATTCTCTTCTTTTATGCCATTCAATTTCCTTTTTGAAAATGATGAGAATTTTCTCAGAAAATAATGAAAATAACGGTATGCTTGAGTGATTAAAGGCATGAATCAAAAGTAAATTCTTTGTAAAAGCTTTCCTCTTCTTCTTTTTTACAATTATTTCCAAATGACCATGGTATTAAATCCTAGACTAATCATGGACCAATTGAGACATACGGGAAAGTAAATGGATTGTAAAGTACAAGGATAAAAATTTTTACTTAAGCAGAGAAAATCGATGATAATCACTTTATCACGGTGAAATTAAGAGGAAATTGCAAAAGCACATGCACATGATACGTGCGGTTTGATTTCTAACTAAAAAGGTATCAACCTCTACATCACAGTCTCACGTTCAAGACTGTATATTTCTTAACACCATCCTAAAATATCATGTGGTGACCCAAGTCCGACGGCAAGGTTGTGTGCGCTAAAACATTTAAAGCAAGCACAATAATTTATACAAAAAAATTTATTTCAACAAAATTAATATTCCTACAAAAGAAAAATACCCAAGTTAGGGAAATATTTAAACAAGACAAAAAGAAGTAAGTCCACAAAAAATGTCCCCTGTGGAGTCGTCAAGCTATCGTGACCTTCCTCTCGCGTCCCAGAGGCTAATGGCGCGGCTAAGGCTTAGTCCAGGCTTTCCCAAGCCCACTAATTCACAACTTAAGATTTGAGTTTTTAACCCGCAAGTTAATTTCATTTAAAGAGAAGCTATCACTAATCAATTTCGGGTGGGTTGATTAGAAACCCAAATAAAATACTGGAAGAAATATTTTACTCCTGCACAACCAAATAAAGTAGAATCGGGAACTTGATTACACTAATTAATCAACTAATGCCCTTTCGGTACCTAATCCTATTTAAACCCTAATGTTTGATTTTTTTTTTTTTTTTTTTTTGATTTTCAAGGATTTTCCATGCATTTGTGGAGAAAATATATTAAAAGCTAATTTTTGACTTTTTCTGATTTTTTTGGAAAATATGAACTATTTTTGGATTTTCTTATTTTTCTGGAAAATATAAAAATCATTTTTTTCGGTTTTTTAATTTTTGGAATAAAAATATTTTTTTATTTTTTTGATTGTTTAATATTAAAATTATATTATATTATATTATATTATATTATATAACCGACCGGAGCCCAATATTAGCCTCCAAGCCCAACACGTAAGGGAAAACCTTAAACCAACCGGGTCTCGCAAAAACCCGGCTGACCCGACTCACGCCCCCCATGCCCGCCCGCGGCTGTTCTTGCCGCGACGGAGACGGCCCCGGCAAAGGGCCAACACTCACTCATCGTCTGGTCGGGGACATCTCCTCAGTCTGGGCTTTTGTCCTTGGTCGGCCGCGACACCGCCGACCGACGGTCTCCTCCCCTACAAATGAAAGAGAAACAAAAGGGAAAAGAACAACGATAGCAACGATGGCGGGGACCCGGCTAAACGACCCGAACAACCGACGCCCGGAACACCGAACACAACGGCATCATCTCAACAACGCGAATCAACTCAAGGACTTTCGGTTTTGGCCAGAAGCGAGGGCACGGAACCTAGATCTTGTTGAGGCATTTCGTCGAGCAAGTGATGTGCAATATCGAAATGAATGGTTTTTGGTTCCACCGGGACTTAAACCAGAGCGGAAACTCTCGCCGGATAAACGATGGCCCACACAACAGCCAAACGGAGGACGAACGGGGCCGACGCTCGCGTAAGCCGGACGGCCTAAAGCTCCGGCCCGGTATGCCCAAAAACAGGACGAAAGCGGGATCGAAGCTTACCGGAGCTTCGACGCGGGAAAGGAGACTCGGCAGCGGGTCGTCGGCTGTGGTTCAAAGGTGGTGGCCGACGGAACCTCACCCTCAACTCTCAGTACCCTCTTCTTCTTTTTTCAAATCTCTCTCTCTCAGATCTCACCCTTGCGGCTCTCTCTCTCTCTCTCTCTCTCTCTCTCTCTCTCTCTCTCTCTCTCTCTCTCTCTCTCTCTCCGGCCTCTTCCGCTCTCATCTCAGATCTGCCTTCCTTTCCCCCTCTCTCTCAAATTTCACTTCCCTCTCTCTGTTTCACCGCCTGCTTGCCCCCGATTTCTCTCTCTCTCGGATCTCTCTCGGATCGGCGGTTGCTCGGAATTCCGACCTCCTAGATGTCTCTCCAAGGAAGTCTTTTGAGCTCCTACTTCTCCCCACTCTAGCCTTGCGGACGGCCCTATTTATAGGGGAGGAAGTCCGGTCGACGGAGGACTTCGGCCGGCGATGTTTGGCGCGCCGACCGGGCTCCCTTCAGCCGAACCGGCGTCCCTTCGGCCATTCAATCTGAGGCGGCTCTGGCTAGGCCTACTCTGTAGCTCGACAGCATTGAAGACGCGTCCCATCCGTCTGAGTTTTTCGCCGGCCTTTGCGCTGCTCCATGTGCTCGCAGCCATCGTCGTCATCTATCCCCTTCTCTCTGTCGCGCGTAAACTGCAGCAAGGAGGAAGAAGGAAGAAGAAAGGAGGAGAAGAGGGCCAGGCCGGGCCGGGCCGCAGAAGAAAGAGTGGGGGAAGACGGGCCTGGGCCTGCGTGGACAAGAAGAAAGAAAGAAGAAGAGGGCTGGGCGAGAAAGCCCAGCCTCTCCATGGGCCTCTCTCTCTGTTTTTTTTTAATAATAATAATGATAATAACAATAATAATCATAATAATAACCTGAAAATAGGATAAAAATATGGTAAAACAAAGATAGAAAATAAACTTAATAGATGCAAATGATATTAGTACCTAGGTGATGCGAAAATCAATTTTTTAGGGCCAAATTGATCCCTAATTTTTTAGGCAATTTAAATGTAAATATTTAATCAAAATTTTGGTGTCAACATTGACCATACAATATGAAGTCTGCATATCCATTCGGCTAGAGCCTTCATCTGGAGCTCTCGCATGAAACCGCTGCTTGACATGAAACTACCTTGATAAGCTCTCCTCCAAGTTGTCATCAATCGAGCTTCTTTGTCCTCCTCTTCTTTGCCGTAATTTTTCATGCCATTGGCCGTGTATTGAGGTTGGGTCACATGGAGATAGGCAAATTTGGAGCCTACCTCGATTTGAAACTTGTTCAATCTCTCAATGACCGCTAGGCCTAAATTGAGTGGATTCGAGTCCGTGGCATCTATGTGGTCAATTGTTGGCAAGATTCTAACTCCCATTCAATCAGTGCCAATTTCTCTCGCCACGGCTTTGACAATCTCCATCAAGAGTTAGCATTTATTCTTGGTTGATCCTCTAGATTCGTCTGTTCCATCATTTGTCAAGTCCTTTAAGAATTGATTGCCGAGGTAGCCATGTGCTCCATTGACCTCAACCCAATCAAAACCTGAAGTCAAAATTGATTTCGTTATTAGTACTTATGTGCAACAAGCCAAGTAAATATAACTAATTTTAGCATCCATCATTGTATGATCATAGTTCACAAACTAACCTCCTCGAATGGCATTTTCAGCTTCTCAGCGATATTGTTCGATGACCTGCCATACTTCATGTATTTGGAGGGGTCTTGGTTTGTGAAAAACATCGAGAGTCCTATCAGGCATGATGATTTTCCATTTATCAGAAATAGATTGATTTGTCAATGAAATCGAAGCGTGTCCATCAGGTTGATAAACTAATTCAATCACCATAATACCAATTGTTGTCAGAAACTAAGTATAGAAGGTGAAATTTAATGAGTTAACATTGCCAAATTAGGAAAACAGTATAACAGCAAAAATGAACTGTCAAATCCAAATAGCGCAGGTCGTGATTATGTGATTTATGGGGGAGCTACACAGATGTTTTGTGGCATTGGTTTGAGAAAATGAATCTAGTACCATGTTTGGAGGCACGACCAACGTGCCAAAGTTGACAGAAGATGATGCCGCCCTTGGAATGAACAGCATCCACCACCTTTTTCCAAGCTTCGACTTGCTCCAGTGTAAATCCCAGGAGTACCTGGAAGCCTGGTTTAACAACATTATATATCTCAAAGTTAAAGAAGCGAAGTTCATTAATCTTGCTGTCAAGCAATGAATAGGGTATAGACAGTTGCTGTGCTCAGATGTACAACGGTATGTACACAATTTCAAATCCTTCCTACGCGATACACAGGAGACAGCTTGAACTTGCCCATCTGGCACGGAGAGGAGGTTCACGGCCATTTCGGGCGTAGCTTTGTACTCTGTCAAGAAGGAACAACAAAGTTTGAGGATGGTGTGACTTGAGGTTGTGCTATATAGCTCGTCGGTCTTTTTAGTTTTTTGCTGCCATCTGAACGTTGCAGCAAAACCTGGTAAGATTCTGCGGAATTCAGTTTCAGCATACCAAGGTTTTGTCGGAAAGTCGTCGCACGTTGGGAAGGTCGAATCGCTACCAGCGTTTCCTTATTTTCTTTCTTTTTGCCCAACGGGGTTCTTGCATTGACAGGTCAACATTTCATCACCTGCTCCGAAATTCTAATATTAATAAATAATAATATGTTGCGTTATATCATTTATAAAATATGGCTTGTTCTAGTTGGCCCGGGCTCCAGAGCCTTAGGGTCTTCGACTGGGCTGAGTTCGGCTAATGGGCCAAATTCTCTTGACCCGCGGGAAGTACCTGAAACAAAAGGAAATAAATAGTCAGGCCCATCTAGTAAAATAAAACAAGCCCAGAACTTCCACTCTCACTCTCCCTTAGATCTCTCTTTCGGATTTCCCTTCCTTCTCTCTTTTTCGCCGCCCCCCTCAATCGAGCTCGCAGCCTTCTATTTATAGGTGGGGAGGGTTCGGTCGCCGGCTCTTTTGTTAGGATCAAATTGAACCTTGATTTTCTATGCAATTTAAATCTTAATATTCAGTCAAAATTTAGATATCAACAGGGCATTTGCACTACGTTCCATTTGTTTAGATGCTAACATTGCCCTCCTTGTAAAAGTATATGAGAAACAAAAATCGAACAAACGTCTACATACTCAGTACCGTCTCCAACCTCCCTGTCCCTCTCCATTGAATCATCATCATTGACACCTTCTTTTATTAAATCTCATTTAGATAAGTCATCTAGATCAGTAATGATAACCTAATCTTTGTCCCTCCCCCCTATTAGCTGAACTTTCATACTTCTTTTCTTCACATCCCTCGTCCAATGCCATATGGAAGCGACGATTACACAAATATGTTTTCACAACATACACAACAAGACATAACATCTGAAAAACAAACCAAAATAGCAAAATATTCCAACAATAAAGGGGCCACAACGACACCACTTGTAATTACAAAATACAATTCACCTATATCAATCAAAGAGATCCTCCCCAATAAGCCAAAACAAAAGTAAAGAATTACTTTTTCTTGTGCCATCATTGTTAGTGGTTTAACATTCGACAACATGCAACCGCCTTGTTGACACGTTTATTCAATAAATAGCAATCGCCTTCTCTCTAGACAAAGGAAGTATTGGAATTGAGTTTGGTTTAATTGGAAAATTTGAGGAATGTGGTTTAGTTTAATCGGAAATTTTGGAGATGTTTTTCAACTTTGAACGCATGAGAAGTTCACACAGTCAAATCAGACATATTTGGGACAAAAATGCTCCCATCCATGATGCGAAATACGGCACGTGACAAGCACGTGGTCATCATCTGGCAAAAATTTGTGGCGCTGATGAGATGGAGGTTCAATTGAGATGAAACCATAAATTTATTTTTATTTTTTTGTGGTCGGAACGAAACCATCAACTTGAGAGGTTACTTTTGATATGAAAATCATTTTGGGGAAATTTTAAGAAAAGTTGCCCCACTTTAAGGGGCTTTTTGAATGCATTCAATAAGGCGAATGAAAATGTGATTGGCGTTCATGGAAAAATTCCTTTTCTTTTATCATTGTTAATCAGTCATGTCGCTATCGGGATTTTTCTGTGCTTAATTTTTCTCAAGAAAGTGCTTAATCATCTCGCCCTCTTAATCTAAATCACTCGTCCGCCATCTGCGTTAACCAACTAAAATTGATGTTTGATTTAATTCTCACCTAACATTAACTCCACTTAAATTAATGATTAAAGTAAAATTCGGTGAAAGATTCCGAATCAGGGACACATGTAGCGGCTAGATAGGCATCGTCATAGGTTCTACGTGGATAGATCATGCATTGCCGTACCAGTAAAGGGACAACAAGGGGAAAATTATTAATTCCGCTATATGAACTGTTGTAAACTTAATTTTAAACTTTTTAATTTTATTTTATGTGTAATTTCAATATAATTATTCCGATCACTTGTCGCAAAAAATCGCAGGCATCACGATTCATAAGCTGTCCATATCAACATACCATGCACAACGGTTGAGGATGATTGAACGCTACATCATCAATTTCACGTAATTACACAAGAAAAATTGAAAAGTCCATAACTGAATTAACATTTATGCAATAGGATTTAGGACTGATGGGATAATTATCCCAATAAAAGAAGTAAAAATCAAACAAGAAAACCCAAGCTAGAATTGGTCGCTAAGTACGCTTGTTAGTGGAGTGAAAGAAAGAAATTTCATATGAGATGTAAATAATAGGAAACCAAAGAAAGTCTTTAGTCTATTTTACTGGTATTAATTTAATCCTAAATATTTTGATTTGATCTATTTGGTCCTAAACCTTTTTTACGAATTATCAATTGAGTCTATCCAACCAATTTATGTCGGGAATTATTAACACCAGTCGTCTTATGCAGCACAGACGAGGCTAATGTAAACATTTTATTAATAAATTTTTTGAATTTTTTTCTTTTTTCCTTTCATTTTCTTTCCATTCTCTTTTTGCCGATGGCTAGCATAGCAATTGCCTAGCAAGGGTCGCCCTCACTTGAGTGAAGGCCGCCCTCACTTGAGTGAAGGCCGCCCTCACCGCCACATGCGAGGGTTGCCCTCACCTAGGTGCGGCCTGATGAGGCTAACCTTTGCTTGTGGCGGGTGAGGCCAACCCTTGTCGGCCATGGCCTATGTTGCCAACCACTAGTACAAAGAAAAGAGGAAAAAAAAAAAGAAAAAAATTATAAAAAATTATAAAAGAAAGTCCACATTAGCGGCAAATGTGTCACATTGGATGGCTAGCATCCATGTCAGTAATTTCTTGCCAAGTTGGTTGGATGACCTTAATTGGGAAAATATGAAAAAATTTAGAACTAAGTTGATCCAATTTAATTGTTTAGAACTAAATTAGTACCGATGCAATAAATTTAAGACTTTTTTCATATTTTTCTTGAAAAAATAAGCACAACAAAATTGAGCCATAGCTCAATGCTCAAAATTTTGAATGAAATTCGACAAAAGAGTTTCTGAATGAGAGCTTCCTCTGAATGTCACACCTCGACCTAGAACTATGTCGGTCGGATTCCGGGGATGTTCGACCAAGGAGGACACGGTTTTCGTTGGTGGATATTCAGAGTTTAGACTTGTGTAGATTTTGAGACAGTCAGGTGATATGGATCCAACATCACGTGTTAAAAAGCTTGTTTCTTGACCTATGACGGGTGCGTTTGGTATGGCGTTTAAGCGCTTCTAAAATTTGGGGTGTTTGCAACCCATCCCCAACGCTTTCAAAAGTGAATTAACATTTTGAATCTTTGAAAGCTCAAAGCAAGGGGGGACTTGCTTTGAGCTTTCAGCATTTTCGGAATGCTGAAAGCACCAAGTAATGAAAAGTTATTGTTTGCCTATTTTGCCCTTAAAATATTTTTGAAAACCCATTTTTACCCTTCTTAAAAATGTGAAACCCTATTTCCTTTGCAACTCCACGTTTTCTCCCTCTCCCTCACGACATCAAATTCTGCTCCTCTTCCGTGCTCTCTCCTACGTGACGACTGCCGTTGCTCTTCCGACGCTACGCTCTACTACTCCTCGCTTGATTGCGCCAGCAACAACCTCGGCTCCTCTTCCAACGCACGTCGCGAGGGCTCCTCTTCCGACGCTAAGCTTTGCTGCTTCTCGCTCAACTGTGCCGGCAACAACCGCGGCAAGCTCTGAGGTAAAAATCGATTTTGAGTGTTTTGGTAAGGAGTTCCGATTCTGGGTTTTGCTTGTAAAGGGAGAAATTCCTCGATTCTGGATTTTGCTTGCTCCAATTCTGGGTTTTGCGATTCTGGATTTTGCTGGATTTTGCTTGGGTTTTGCGATTCTAGTGAAGGTGAGGGCAAGGAATGTGAAAGGAGAGACTGGTGCAGAGTTTCTGGGTTTTGTTTGGGTCAATATGCACATTGGATTTGGTAAATGTCTGCATTTTTGGCAAATATCGAGAAGCATCAAGAGATTGATTCTTGTGACGAGAAGATCATTTCCACAATAAAAGAGATCCATAGGCATCGACAGAGACGCTCTTTCTTTCTTGGGTTCAGTCAGTCGCCAGCAGTATTCGTCAATGTGTTGATTGCTTCTCAAAGCAGAGACTTGAAGCTTGCGGCGGGAGATGCAAGCCATATTGTGGACAAAGAACATCATCCTGACTTCTATAACCAATCTTGGTGAGTTTGTTTACTTTTCTTGTCCATTATTTATGTATGCATCTCGTAGAGGCAATATGGAATATAGTGAAATACAGACGGATAGAAGTACTTTAAAGTGCATTTTGAACGAGAAGCTAATTTTTTCTCTAGAAAACAAAGCTGGATATTCCGTGGTATTTTGCATGAATGCCCTGTTCGATCACATGGTCTAAGTCATGGTCGAAGTCATCCATCAAGAATCGTAAAAATTGCAAACTTGGCTGTGAAATCTGGTCAATGGACCAACTTGTCTGATGGTTTATCTCGGATTTTTGTCAGATCTTTTCTCCTCTAGATGGTGATTGTTCTGAACATTTATAATGCCCAATGAGCTTTGTAATCATGTTGAGTTGATGAGAAAAATGTCGGGCAAATCCAATCAATATTAGGGATATTCCTCATATGTCAATGATGGATTATTGTAGTTCATTATCACACTCTTGACTTCTTTGAGACACTGTCAATGTTGATTGTTCACCATATTTTTCATCATGTAAGGAGTTCAATTTGATTAATAGTCAGATAAATAGAAGGGGAATGCCTCTTATTTTTTTTGAATGCTGTGAATCAGGTTCTGGTTTAATGTGTTTGCTGAATGTTTCATATCGTTCTTTTTAGCTAGTCATTCCTGTCTTAATCTTTTCTTCTGTGATGTGATTCTAACTAGTCATGTATTAGACAATGTATTGCCAAAGAGACTTTCTTGTTTCGTTTTGCCTTACATCACTTTTCGGTTGAAATTACAGGGTGGAGGATGCTGTTATTCGTTATTTGAACCACAAGTCTGCTGTAACTGACACTCCTGGAGGCAGCTGAACCAAATAGGATTTTCTTGTCTTGATATATCAATGAAGTAGCTGCAGACATGTCGAGAGAGAGGGAGGGAGGGAGATTATGTGGACTGCAACGTGCCAGATCGGGATGATTCTATATATTGGAGAAGGCAGGCATTACCTTGTGTTTTTCCTTTGCTGTTGCACCGTGATTTATGGATCTCCTGAATTAGGATTTAGACAAAAATTGATTTTGTCCTGAGCATCCTGTAATGAAATCTTTGTTCTTAGAAGAAAGGAGAGTTCATTTGCCTGCAGTGCAAATAGCACTTTTAAACAGAATTGCAGACTTGCAGTGCATGAATAAATTGAATTATGAGTTGGTCCTGCCAATCTCTCTCCCTCCCCGCCCCCCTCCAAAAATGTTTCTGCTTATAAAGCAAGCACATTCCTTGACATTGACCCTGGTCGAACTTATCATACGCAAATGTCTACATGTTTCCAAGCTGTTGTTTGGGGAAGTTCAGACCAAAGTTTAACATTGCTTTGCCTGTAATGAGGCTCTTAAGTCCTAATTTTGGCGTATTGAAGAAGAAGTGGAAAATTCTAAAGAGTATGCTAAGTTATCCATATTCAAAGCAAGTGAAAATTGTGATAGCGGCAATGACTTTGCACAATTTTACATGAAGAAATGCCGTCAATGATGCACATTTTGATAGGGTGGATTTGCCAATGATGTAAATGAGGAGAGTAATTCTTCAAATGATGATGTAGCGTCTGATATGTAGCTATGGATTTAATAAATAGTTAGGGATGTTTGTAATTCTTAAGGATAATGAGTTTCTTTCCTCGAAGTATGTGTTACTATATTTATTATAATGAAAGTATTCTTCTTGTAATTAAAAAAAAGGGTACATGAATTTTTTCATTTGATATTTTTAGCAAAAAAAATTATTTTTAATAAAATTGTTTATATGACATCTTTAACATTGTTGTCAAATATAAATTAAAAAAGTTGTAAACATTTTTTTTTAATTTTAAACATATAAAAATTTAAAAGCTTAGATTAATCGCCAAATGGGCTTTTCAAATGTGTTTTATACCAAACAGTATTCTTCTCAAAGTTGCATTTGAAAGCAGAATTTACCAAACAGTCTTTTACATTTCCTCAAAGCCCTTTAGGCTAAATTGCTTTGCATTTCCCCAAGGAGCTTTCTAAATGCCATACCAAACGCACCCGACGCCCCCCACAAAAGAAATTTCTAGGATCTTTTAACGAAAAATCCGAAATTTTATCCTATATTTCAGGTTATTTCCCAATTTTTTTGGCCCCGTAGTAATTTCTATAAGCTTGATTTGGACCCAACTTACGCCTTTCATATCTTAATTTCGGTGTCATTATTTGTGTTCGGTGCAAGTTAATTGAGATTTTCTAAAGTTTCAGCTACACCTCAATATGTATAATATTCTTTTCTTAAGACAATTTAACCTCAAGTTCGATGTAATTCATGAAGCAAAAGCAATGCAGTACCTCAGGAACAAATCCGAGGAATTTTCAAGCCGTATAATATTTTCATGGAATTTCGCATACAATAGACAACTAATTAAAGCATTGTAGGTACCAATATCTGCCATTATCTTGGCTAAGAAAAGAGTAAAATGTCTCCTAAAAGGATAAGGATACATGTGTGGGTTATATTAGAGAAATCACATATCGGATAATTGGTGTAGTGTAGAATAATTAATATATTCTAGTTGACTTATAATTTATTGATTTAAGTTTTTGAGTGAAGATGGTCCAACTAAATATGTTGATGGGCTCAAACTTGGACTCTCCCTTGATGAGTCAATGGTAGATTGGTGGGCCTCCAATCTACTCTGGTATTTGGTAAATATCTAAAGAAAAAATCTAGTGACCAACCCAGTTTTCGACGGGAGGAGTACTCTAAACACTAAGCTCACACATGAGAAAGGGATTATTAAGACTCAGTATGAGTGGAATTAGAGAATTCCCACATCGGAGAACTGATAAGGTAGAACAATTAATATATATCATAATTGGCTCATAACCGATTAGCTTAAGTTTTTAAATGAATGTAGGTTCAACTGAAAATATTGACGAGCTTAGACTTTGTGATCTCTCTAAATAAAGATATAGGGTTTCTGGTATATGCTCTTACCAAACAAGATCATCACTGTACAAAGTCTCTCTATGATATTGATTCTATGGCCACATTAACCTTGAACCAATGCACTAAATCAGGAGTCAAAGTGAAAATTCGACCATAGGTTCGAGACATCTCTTTAATCGAGTTGAATGTAGAGTGCTGCTTCTTCTATTTCTTTTTTCAAATTTGATTACAGTTCTTTTTCCTTTTTACCATGTCGAATAATCAAGTCAATCAGAAGAATGTGATGAGCTTACCCAGCAAACTAAAGGGGAGTGCAGGAAGATACTATCAAAAAGTATCGAGAGATATGACAATCAATTTACACTCTCACTATCTTATAATACCTTTAGCTTACACGCTTGTTGCCGAAGAGATCTGGCGACAGTTTGTGTACGCGTGGCCGTACTCGTTACATTACGTATGGCTATTTACCCGCCTATATAGAGACGGCTGAGATTATTGTCCCCAGAGGGATACAATAGGGGCTAGGGCAGCTGTATTTAAAAGGTATTTATTGTAATATGATAAGCAAGGATTCCTAATATTTTCAAGCCTGAATAGCAAACTTCAAAAGGAAATTCATGGAAATCATTCACCTTGCAGTCAAGCTAAAATTTGTATAAGAAATCAGACTTTTAGAATCATGTATGAAGGTGAAACAACATCACAATGACATCTTGCATTCACATTAACCCCAGCAAGTTCAAATTAGCTAGATAAACTAAATCGGTACAATTGCAAAAGATTTAAAACTGAATTGGCTAAAAAAAAAAAAAAGTTAAGGACTGAATTGATATAACTATAATAGATTTAAGATTTTTTTAGTAATTTTCTCAATCCTATCCGCAACCCTCTTTACATCTCTCGGGCAATTGGCTAAAGTGAGGTCAGGAAAATTGATAAGCAAAGCTTTACCGTCATTGATAGCAGCAATTTCTTCCAACCTAACTGATCTGCACCCAACGCTGTACTTTACTACTTGCCATTCTTAGGCAAGAGTTCGCCCATGGAAGAATAGAAGAGAGGGATTCCTTGAGAACTAGGGTTTCGATGAATTGTGCTGATCGCGCTCGAGCCTTCCGAGCAAATCCGTCAATTAATGTTCCTGATGAGTTGTGGATTACACAGGAGATGGCTCAATAGACTAAAATTAAAAGTCCATGTATTCTAAATAGGATCATCTCAACAGCATTCAAATTCATGAGCGTTGACCATTTTCCTCGTCGAGAAATAGGTTTTTTATGTAACCCTTTTGATCTTAAATTATAGATGTCTCTCGATCAATGGCGAATCAATCTTGAATAGACGGACGAAGTCAGGATTAAGTAGTCAAATTTATGGTGTTCATCACTTAAAACACATGCTATCATCTATAACGAAGGAAATAACAAATGAAAACGTATTAAGACTTGTCATCCTTTCACATTATTTTTTTGAGCTATTATTTGGGTCGACTACTAATGTTCTCATTGGGTATCATTTTTTATTCCTCATCTAACATTAACCTTATAAAAATAGGAGCTTATCCATAACACTGGAGACTGGAGATGGAAACCCCCCAACCCAAAGAAGTGGTAACGAAAACAGAATTGATCGGCTAAGAGAAATGTTCATTTTCTTAAGGCGATAATGCCCCTAGGATACCGGTTAGCCTCTTAAACTCCCTGGATATGAACAGACGAGAATTGGAATAGCATTTCTGAAGGAAGGAACATATTTAAAGTTGAACAATGAAACAATGCGTCTCGTGAACGAACTCAACCATTAAATCGGGCTGAATAATTGACCTTCCAACTGACGTATTTGTCAACAAAGATAACTTTTATTAAAAGGAAATTTCGAAGTTGTTTAATCGCAACTTTTCAAGTGTCTGACCAAGATGAAACATGATCAAGCCTATCCAATGTCAAATGTTCACTTGAGAGCTCATTCCATTCCTCCAAGCAACACTTACATGGCGCTCTCATATTTCAACTAAATAGTTCCCTTCTATTTTTCCTATGGACTCTTTTTTCCACATCCACGCTACAGACTCTCTAACAACCCAGATGGGTGTCACCTTCTTACCGGCAAAAAGAAAAGCACATGAACATCGGTTTCCACCATAATTGATTATATTATTCTACGAATTTTTAATAATATATGAAAATGTACGAACTTGTACAATACAAGACTCTACGTAATCGACTCGATAATGAACAAATCATGTTCCCTATAATCACGGACATAAGGTATATGCAGTGAACTAGTAGTCATATTTCTTCAATCCTCCTTAGTGCTTAACTTGTACAATGTAATCCAAAGTTCCCAAGAGTACAAACGCACCAATTGCATATCCATTTACTAGTATGTCACTTCCCATTTTCCTGGTCAAGAAATGGGTAATCTATGTAACCAACAACCGGATCTTGAGTATAAAATGTCTCTCTATTGTAACTATTCAATGGTGCATCAACCTTGAATCGGTGGACCAAATCGGGATTCGAGATGAAGAGCCGACCATATGATATCAAGTCCGCATCTCCATTGGCCAAAGCCTTCATCCCGAGCTCTCGCGTGAAACTGCCACTCGACATGAAAGCACCTTGATAAGCTCTCCTCCAAGTTCTCGTCAATCGAGCTTCTTCATCCTCCTCTTCTTTGCCATAATTTTTTATACCATTGGATGTGAATCGAGGCCGAGTCACATGCAAATACGCAAGTTTGGAGCCTATCTCGTTCTGAAACTTGTTCAACCTCTCAATGACCGCTAGGCCTAGGTTGAGCGGATCAGTGTCCGTGGCATCCATGTGGTCAATTGCCGGTGAGATTCTAACTCCCACTCGATCAACACCCACTTCTCCTACAACCACTTTGACGATCTCCATCAAGAATCTGCATCTATTCTCAATTGATCCCCCAAATTCGTCTGTTCTATCATTGATCGAGTCCTTTAAAAATTGATCGATGAGATAGCCATGTGCTCCATGGACCTCAACACCATCGAAACCTGAATTGAAATTCGTTTGATTATTAATACTTATGCGCAACAAAGAAAGTAAATAAAACTAATTTTAGCAGCCATCACAATATGATTAAAGTTCATGGACCAACCTGCTCGAATAGCATTTTTAGCTGCTTGATGATATTGCTCAATAACTTGCCATACTTCATGTGTTTGGAGAGCTCTTGGTTTGTGAGGAACATCGAGAGTGTTGTCGGGCATGACGATTTTCCATTTATCAGAGATAGATTGATTTGTCGATGAAATCGGCGCATGTCCACCAGGTTGATAAACTAATACAATCACCATAATACCAATTGTTGTTAGAAACAAGTATGGAAGGTGAAACTTAATAAGTTAACGTTGCCAAATTAGGAAAACAGTATAACAGCAAAACGAATTGTCAAATCCAAATAGTGCAGGTCGTGATGATGTGATTTATTGGGGAGCCACAGAGATAATTTGTGGCGTCAATTTGAGAAAATGAATTTAGCACCTTGGTTGGAGGCACGACCAACGTGCCAAAGTTGACAGAAGATGATGCCGCCCTTGGAATGAACAGCATCCACCACCTTCTTCCAAGCTTCGACTTGCTCTTCAGTGTAAATCCCAGGAGTACTTGGAAACCTAGTTTAACAACATTATATTTCTCAAAGTTAAACATCCTCCTATGATCCAAAGCGAAGTTCATATCACTTGCTGTCAAGCAATGAATAGGGTATAAATAGCTTGCAGTGCGCAGACGTACAACGTTATGTAAACAATTTCAATTCCTTTCTGCGGGATATATACAAGACATCTTAATCTTAGGACAACAGGACATACCCCGCGGCCGTCTCGGAGATGAGGGTGCCTTCAGTGATGAGAAAACCACCCTTGGTAGTTCTTTGCGCGTAGTACTCCACATGCGCTGGCAACGGAATCCCATTGATCGCTCGGCATCTCGTCAGAGGCGCTAGCACTATCC
This sequence comes from Corymbia calophylla, assembly GCA_014182845.1. Classification (NCBI taxonomy): domain Eukaryota; kingdom Viridiplantae; phylum Streptophyta; class Magnoliopsida; order Myrtales; family Myrtaceae; genus Corymbia; species Corymbia calophylla. The sequence continues at coordinate 35,501,323 of CM024695.1, forward strand.
TGTGAGAGAGATCGAACTTGCCCATCTGGAATGGAGTGAAGAGGTTCACGGCCATCTCGTGCGTAGCTTTCTATTCTGTCAAGAACGAACAACAAAGGTTGATACTAAGAATCAGATGGTGAAGATTTGAAGATGGTGAGATTTGAGGTTGATCGATATTGCTCATCGGTTTTTATAGTTTGTCGTTGCCGTTTGAACATTGCAGCAAAAAGTGGGAAGATTCAGTTTAGCATGTCAGGTTTGAGTTGGTAATGACATTTTGCACCTAGTCGTCGCACGTTGGGAAGGTCGAATTGCAATTTGCCTTGGACTCCTTTTTCTTCAAGAAAAAGGTGCTTTAAAGACGCTAACGAATAGAATTTGTGGTCCTAACGTTTCTTTATTTTCTTCCTTTTTGCCCAACGAGGCTCTTACATTGACCGTTCAACATTTCATCACCTGCTCCGAAGTCGGTGGGCGATTCGTTCCTGTTCACATCTACCAATCAGTCTTTGTTCCGTAGCCAGAGAATCTAATATTAATAAATAATAATAAGTTGCGTTATGTCATTTATAATAATGATAATGACATTTTTCTCTTGGCTTTCTTGGGTGACAAGGGCACTCGTTGACTTCGACTTCGTGTGATTAGAATTTCCCTGCCATGTGATTTATCATGCGCGAGAAGAACAACTTTGGACGGCATGTAGAGTTCAATTTGAACTAGGCCAATGACATCTCATGTAGAAAATTTCGAGGGGATAATATTCATAGTGTCGACATGCGACTTTGTCTTCCCTCAAATTGGGCCCCTTGGAGCCATGAGAACCGCAAAAGTGACGAGGAGAGATTTGGAGAGAGCCGAATAAACTCATGCCTTCATCTATTGCAACCTTTTATTATGTATAATATGGCAAGGATAGTGAATGATGTTAGGGGCTCACCCACGGTCCCATGCCCAATTCTCGCACCCATTCAACATATTATGTTGTGTTGCATTGAAATGAAGGAGCACTCAAAGGAAATAATATTTAGGCTGAGGTACGAACCCCAAGAGTGTCAAAACTTGGTACGGAGGGATACTTAAGTACCAAAAATTACTAACGGTACACTTAAGTGCCAAAATCGGAGCAAAATGGATCACTTAAGTGCCAACGGAGAAAAAATCCGGCCAAACTGTCACGTGTCCATTTTCCGACAACTTCATTTGCTGACGGAGCATTTTTTTCAAAATAAAAAATCCACGTGGCAATTTTAATAAAAAAAATTGTCACATCAGATTTTAAAAAAATTAAAATCGATTTTCTTAAATTAAAAAAAAAATAGAGAGAAGAAGGGGATCGACAAGGGCTGTGCAACCCTCGCCGCCGCTGCCGTCGCTGCCCCACCCTCACCGGGAAGAGCCGGCGACGGTGGACGAGGGTCAGCCAGGGTCGCCAGGCCCCCATAAGGGAGGAAACTATTTAGGCTTAAACACTTCACTACACCCATAAGGGAGGAAACTAACACATGTTGGCTCCCTATTCTTTTTTTTATTTCCTTTTTCCCACAAAGATTTGCATGCTTGATAGCGCTGGTGAAACGAAGATGGTTTCGTCAGTAAAGACCGGATGAGAGGTCACATCGGCATAATTCCTTCAGAACAAGCCAATATGCTATCGTCATCTAGTATTTTTCTTACAAGCCATCCATGTGTAGTATGATATAATTGGGGGAAAGTACAGCGAGAGTGCCAAAAGTTGGCACAGAGGGACACTTAAGTACCAAAAATTACAAACGGTACACTTAAGTGCCACTTTTTTAAAAAAAAAAAAAATGAATTAACTAAGGCTGCGCATGGTAACCATTCTATTTCTGTTTCTGGAATAGAAATCCGTTTGGTAAAAAAATTTTCATTTATATTTATGGAACAAAATTCTATTCCAGAAATAGATTTGGAACAGAAATCAGAAACAAAAAATTTTTACTTTTCTATTTCTGGAACATAAATCAGAAATTGTTTCTCTCTTTTTTATTTCTCACCGGAAGAAATTTTTTTTTGTCCGTCACTCACCATCACCACCACCACCCTCCACCCACCGCCGGCCACCGCCGCCACTACGGCCGCCGCGGCGGGCGGCGGCGGGAGGACGGCCGGCGCCGCGCCGCGGCGGACCGGCGGCGGGCCCGGCGACCGGCGGCGGAGGACGGCGGGGCGGGGACGGCGGCGGGGACGGCGGCGGCGAGGGACCGGGCGGCGATCGGCGACGGGAGACGGCGGGTGGAGGACGGCGGCGGATGGCGGCCGCGGGCGGGCGACCGGCGGACGGCGACGGCGATCGGCGACCGGCGGCCGTGGATCGGCGACCGGCGATCGACCGTCGACCGTCGATCCCGGCATCCGGCGACCGACGACCGCCGCGTCCACCGTTCGCCGTCCTCCGCCGGTCGCCGCTCCTCCCATTATCGCCGCCACTTAGAAAAGTAACATTTTTTTGATTATCAAACGAATTTCTATTTCAAGAGTAGAAATTTTTTTGTCGTTATCAAACGCGTTTTTGGCTTAGAAACTTATCTAGAAATAGAAATAGAAAAATCTATTTACATTTCAGGAAATGATTTCTAGAATAGAAATGTTATCATTCGCGTCCTAAGTGTCAAGTCGCGGAACCTTGCCGGAAATCCTTTTTTTTATTAATTTTTTACCTACTTGGCTCGCCGGAAATTGAAACAACGAAAAATCAGCGCAAAACGACATCATTTTTGCGCCGACGTGTATTTTAAAAATTATTAATTAAATAATATTAAATAATTTTAAAAAAAAAAAAGGGGGGAGGGAAATCGGCAAGGGTTGTGTAGCCCTCGCCGCCGCCACCGTCGGGAAGGGGCGGGCGACGGTGGGCGAGAGTCGGCCGGGGTCGTTGGGCCTCGGCCGGTGGCGGCGACCCCCGGCCGGCCTACGGCGAGGGCTGCGGGCCCTCGCCCGGGATCCTGGGGCGAGGTCGCGACCCTCCCCCGGGATCCGGCGAGGTCGTCGACCCTCGCCTCGCCGGGCCAAGGGTCGTCGGCCGCCCGGATCCGGTGCGGTCTAGCGGCCGCCGCCGGCCGGGCGGGGGCGGGACGCGGGGAGGGTCGCGACCCTCGCCCGGATCTGGGAGGGTCGCGACCCTCACCCCGGATCCGGGTGAGGGTCTGCGGGCCCTCGCCGTAGGCCGGCCGGGTTCGCCAGCCACTAGCTGGGGCCCGACGACCCCAACCGACCCTCGCCCACCGTCGCCGGCCCTTCCCGGCGATGGTGGGGCAGCGACGGTGGCAGTAGTGAGGGCTGCACAGCCCTCGCCGATTTCCCCTCCCTTTTTTTTTAAATAAAATCGATTTTAATTTTTTTAAAATTTGATATGGACAATTTTTTTTATTAAAATTGCCATGTTGAATTTTTTTTTTTTGAAAAAAATGCTCCGTCAGCAAATGAAGTCGCCGGAAAATGGACACGTGGCAATTTGGTCGGATTTTCTCGCCGTTAGCACTTAAGTGATCCATTTTGCTCCGATTTTGGCACTTAAGTGTACCGTTTGTAACTTTTGGCACTTAAGTGTCCCTACATGCCAACTTTTGGCACTCCTGGGGTCCGTACCTCGATATAGTTGATTCAAGTAATGATGGATTGAGAATTTTTTCACCAAATCTATCTAGGTGGAAGCAAAGGGATTGGCCGAACATGCAAGGGGTGGGAGGGGATCTCGGCAAAGCCACAATTAGGACATATTTGATAACATGCTAAATAGTGTCTGATTTTATTATTTTGTTCTCTGAAGCAAACAAAAATAATAAGTCTTCCATTTGATATCTTTTTTATTCCCAAAAATAAATTTGGAATAAAATCAAAACGTAAAAAAAAAAATTACTTCTTTATTTCTAGAAATAATTCCAAAATCAAGCTCAACATAGCTAGGCAACCGTTAGGGGGCCTCGCCATGGCCGGGCGATGCCGACCTCGCGGTGGCTTGGCGATGCTTTGATAAGGTCGCCAGCCCTTGTATAGCCGATCACTGGTCATGGCTGAGGCCGGGAATTGGCTAAAAGAAGAAGAAAAAGAAGAAATTGAGATTCGTATGCATTTCTATTTTGAAATAAAAAATTTATAAAATTACAAAATGCCTTCAAATACTCGAAAACTTGTTTAGGAAATCAAATCAGAAAAAAATATTTATCAACGGAAATTGTTCCCTAAAGTAAAATGATTACCAAATGCACTCTTAACATGGTACAAGGGAAAAACAATTTGGAAATATCAATCAAAATCACAAGTTGAATTTTGGAAAGTAAATTAAGGTACTGAGAGTTATTGTAACACAAGGCTCTTTTCATTCATCATTGTGATTTTTACGACTAATATTCTCATTGGGTTTTATTACAGATTTCTCAAGAAAGCCCCGAAAAAATAAGTATAGAAAAGAGAATGTTTCTGCTAAGAAACTTATGAAATCACTTTTTGAAAGTTCTAATGCCCCCAAGATATAATTTAACCTCTCAAACTCTCTCAACATAAACATACGAAAAATGGAATAGCTTTAAAAAAGAAGAAGCAGTATGCTTGTATAAGAATAACGAAATAATATGTCTCGTGAATTAACACAATTACTAGATTAGACAGAACAATTAATCTTCCTACATAAATATTTGTCCAAAAAATGTATATTAAGTAAAATAAAATTCTAAATTTCTTAATCACAACTTTTCAAGTGCCCAATTAAGAAAATATAATTAGGAGTATTCATTGTGACATGTCAGTTTGAGTGCTCATGTCTTAAAAAATTAAAAACATGGTTGCTTTAATTTTCAAACAAAATAGTTACTTCTTTTTTCCTTACGTAGGACTTTTTTTTAAAGAAATAATTAGGTGACGGTTTTTAATCTATTATGAGAATAACAGTCTATTTTTAATCACAAAAAATCAAATAACAAATAATTATAATTTGTTATATGATTTACTCCTTCAAGAATTTGTGACTCGCAATAAACCATTATTCTCACAGTAATCCAAAAACCATTATGCTATCCTTTTTTAATTTCCATGTTTACATTACAAACTCTCCAACAATACCGCACAGATGCCAGCTTCTCTAGCCGCCAATAAGAAATAGATAAACATCAGTTTCTATTGTAGATGATTATATTATTGTACGACTACTTGTAATAATTTCCATCAAAATACACCAATGTACAAAATCAGAGAAAGGATTATGATTTATTGGAGAACAAGTTGTCTTATCTCTTCAAGGTTAATAATTTATTGAGCCGACAACTTACCAATCATGTGCCCTATTTTCACGGACATAAAATATATGCAATAAACAAGTTGTCTTATGTCTTCAATCCTCCATGGTGCTTAACTTGTGGATTATAATCCAATAGAAGAAAACTTCACACAAAGTTCCTAGGAGTACAAACAAGCCGATAGCATTTTCATTTACTAGCATGTCACTTCCCCATTTGCCTAGTTAAGAAATGGGTAGTCTAGGTAACCAACAATTGGATCTTGAGTATAGAATGTCTCTCTGTTGTAACCATTTAATGGTGCGTCCACCATGAATCGGCAGACCAAATCGGGGTTAGAGATGAAGAGCCGACCATAGGATATCAAGTCTGCGTCTCCATCAGCCAAAGCCTTCATCCCAAGCTCTCGTGTGTAACCACCACTCGACATGAAAGTACCTTGATAAGCTCTCCTCCAAGTTCTCATCAATCGAGCTTCTTCATCCTCCTTTTCTTTGTCGTAACCTTTCATGCCATGGGCCGTGAACCGAGGTTGAGTCACGTGGAGATAGGCGAGTTTGGAGCCTATCTTGTTTTGGAACTTGTTCAGTCTCTCGATGACCGCTTGGCCTAGATTGACTGGATCAGAGTCCGTGGCATCCATGTGGTCGATTGCCGGTGAGATTCTAACTCCCATTCTATCAGCGCCAACTTCTCTTGCCACCACTTTGACAATCTCCATCAAGAATCTGCATCTATTCTCAATTGATCCTCCAAATTCATCAATTCTATCATTGATTGAATCTTTTAAGAATTGATCAATGAGGTAGCCATGTGCTCCATGGATCTCAACGCCATCAAAACCTAAAGTTGAAATTGATTTGATTATTAATACTTATGCACAACGAACAAAGTACGTAAAACTCATTTGAGTATCCATCATACTATGATTATAGTCCATGGACTAACCTGCTCGAATGGCATTTTCAGCTGCTCGGCGATATTGCTCAATAACTTGCCACACTTCATGTGTTTGGAGGGCTCTTGGTTTGTGAGGAACATCGAGAGTCCTGTTAGGCATGATGATTCTCCATTTATCGGAGATAGATTGATTTGTCGAAGAAATCGGTGCGCCTCCACCAGGTTGATAAACTAATACAATCACCATAATAGTTCAATATTGTCAAAGACAAGTATAGAAGGTGAAAATCAATAAGCTAACATTGCCCAATAAGGAAAACAGTATAACTGCAAAGAAATTGTCAAATCTAGTTTGTTCAATTTGAAAAGAAAAATAAAATTAGTACCATGATTGGAGGCACGACCAACGTGCCAAAGTTGACAGAAAATGATGCCGCCTTTGGAATGAACAGCATCCACCACATTCTTCCATGCTTCGACTTGCTCGTCAGTGTAAATCCCAGGAGTACCTGGAAACCTGGTTCAGCAACATTACATTTCTCAAAGTTAGTGATCCTCCTATGATCCAAAATAAAGTTAACATTACTTGCTGTCAAGCAATGGACAGGGTTTATATAGTTTGCTATGCTCAGATGAACAACGGTATATACACAATTTTAATTCGTTTTTGCGCCATACACAGAAGACAGCTTGATCTTGGGACAAGAGGCCATACCCTGCAGCCGTGTCGGAGATGAGGGTGCCTTCAGTGATAAGAAAACCACCCTTGGTCGATCTTTGCGCATAGTACTCCGCATGCGCCGGCAATGGGATCTCGTTGATTGCTCTGCATCTTGTCATGGGCGCTAGCACTACCCTGTGAGAGAGATCGAACTTGCCCATTTGGAATGGAGTAAAGAGGTTCGCGGCCATTTCGTGCGTATCTCTGTATTCTTGTTGGGACCGAACAACAAAGGTCGATGCTTAAAAGTACAACGGGAGAAGATTTGAAGACGGTGTGATCTGAGGTTGATCTATACTGCTGGTTGGTATTTATAGTTTGTTGTTGCCAGTAGAACGTTGCACCAAAAACTGGGAAGTTTCGACGTAATACAGTTTGAGAAGACCAAGGTCGTCGCACGTTGCAATTTGGCCTTCTTTTCTTCAAGAAAAACGTTAAAGATGTTGGACGGAGGTGAACAGTGACTTAGAATAATAGAACGTGGGGGATCTAAAGTTTCTTTATTTTCTTTCTTTTTTGCCCGACGCGGTTCTTGCGTTGACCGTTCAACATTTCATCGCCCGCTATAAAGTCCGTGGGCGGGGTCGTTCCTGTTCACACAGAGCAATCAGTCGGTGCTTCCTGGCCGGAAAATTCTGGTAATAATAAATAATAATATGTCACGTTGTACCATTTATAATGATAAAGACAATATCCTCTTTGCTTTCTTGGTTGGGAAATAATTAAAAGCTCCGCTTCGTAATTAAAATAAAAGAATCATATCTTGTGTTCGGTTCCCACCCAAGACAGTATAAAATCAAATAAAAAAGAAATATAACTTGAATAAAAATATCTCATAAGAGAGGTGAGATAATGGTGAATATGATTTTTTAGGTTCATGCAATAAAAACTATTTTTCTTAAATAACAAACTTCTTAAATTAATAAACTTAAAATCATAAATATTATTTTTAAGTTCTAAAATAAAAATAAAAATAAAATAAAATGCAAATTGTTTTATTTATTCCTATTTTTGTTTATATATTCTATATATATTTCGTATTCATATCAAGTACTTTATAGTTTATAAAATAATAATTATTTTCTTAAGAAAGGATGGAAGGGAATAAACAAGAAATTACAAACTGCGTAAGCGACATATGAAGTTGTTATCCATAGAAAACTAGAGAGAGTTTTCTCGTCGCCCGGCACGAAATGAATCTACAAAAAAGCTTCGGGGATGACTGAGTGAAGGTAATGGCCGATAAAGGTGCCTTCATGAAGCTTGAAAAACTGGAACCGGACATAGGGGCCTCGGCCGAGACTGCCGGAGATAATTCCGACAACTGCCCGCTGTGGAAGAGGGGTTGTCGAAGGTTGTGGCGCAGTGTCGAAGGTCTGGGTGGAGATGGGTGAGCGCCAGTGAACTGTGGCCCAGTGAGTTCGTGTGACGAAGATGATGAACAGTGTCGCTTACACAGTTTGTCGATGGCGGCGGTAAAAGGAAGAAGAAGAAAAAAAAAGATGTCAACTAAGCTGATATGAATCCTAAATATATAACGCACTATAATACACTGTGTTGCGTCTTGCAGAGGATTGCCGACATGCGAAAATTGTTCCATAGATAACTAGAAAGGAGAGAGAGAGAGAGGGGGAGAAGGAGAGAGAGAACACCTGATGGTACCCGTGAGAGAGATCGAACTAGCCCGATTGACATAGAGTGATGAGGTCCAAAGCCATTGAGCGTCGCTTATGTTCTCATAAGAATGAACAAACCAAGAAGATGCTGTAATTATAACGTCGACAACTCATGGGTATTTTATACGTTTTCTGTTGCCATGTGATCGTGGCAGGCGAAGTTTGTAAAAGTGAGGTCATATCTGCATGATTGTCTTAGGCTCCATCTTAATTTGTAATTTGATAAAGATTGATTCAGTAACGGCTTCGTTGAGAAATTTTCATGAAATCTATCTGTGGTGGAAGCAAAGGGCCAAGCCGAATCTACGAGGGGTGGGAGGGGATCCTGGTAACGACACAATTAATGTGACATAATATGAGAAAAATCTAAAGATATCGATAAAAATCAAAAACAAATTCATATAGATGCTAAAATTAAGCAATCGATAGCTCTTATAACATAAAGATATTTTCATTCATCATTGTCATTTTGACTAATAATATTCTCGTTAGGTTTCATTTTAGATTTCTCACGTAACATTAATCGTATAAAACAAAAGCTTAACTAAAATATTGGAGACTGAAGAGAAAAACCCCAAAAAAAATTACACAAAACAAAATTGTTTGGCTAAGAAAGTATGAAATCACTTTCCCAAAGAAAGGATTACAAACTCTCCAACAACACCACACGGCTACTTTTAATAATCTACTTAGAATACATGAACTCGCACAATACCAGAAAAAGGATTATAATACTGAAGAAGACGGAAATTTCATTATTTATTAGACTTTACGTAATTGAGTCGACAGTTTTACAAATCGTGCACCCAAATTCATGGAGATAAAGATACATAATGACCAAGTTGTCTTTTCTCTTCTATCCTCGAGAGTCTTATTTTATACAATATAATCCAATAAAACAAAAATCTACATAAAGTTCCTCGGAGTACGAACACAATTATGGAATTTTCATTTACTAGTGTGTCACTTCCTTATTTTCTTGGTCAAGAAAAGGATAATCTATATAACCAACAACTGGATCTTGAGTATAGAAAGTCTCTCTGTTGTAACCATTCAAAGGCGCATCAACCTTGAATCGGTGGACCAAATCGGGGTTAGAGATGAAAAGCCGACCATATGATATCAAGTCCGTGTCTCCATCGACCAAAGCCTTTATCCCGAGCTCTCGCGTGAAACCGCCGCTTGACATGAAAGTGCCTTGATAAGCTCTCCTCCATGCTCTCATCAATCGACCTTCTTCGTCCTCACCTTCTTCGCCATAAGTTTTGGTGCCATTAATAGTGAACCGAGGTCGAGTCACACGGAGATAGGCCAATTTGGAGCCTAACTCAGCCTGAAACTTGTTCAATCTCTCGATCACTGCTAGGCCTAGACCGAGCGGATTAGAGTCCATCGCATCCATGGGGTCGATTGCCGGCGAGATTCTAAGTCCCATTCTGCTGGCGCCAACTTCTCTAGCCACCGTTTTGAGAATCTCCATCAACAATCTACATCTATTCTCAATCGATCCGCCAAATTCGTCCGTTCTATCATTGATTGAGTCCTTTAAAATTGATCAATGAGGTAGCCATGTGCTCCATGGACCTCAACACCATCGAAACCTAAAGTCAAAATTGATTTCATTATTAATACTTATGCAAAAAAGGGAAGTAAATAAAACTAATTTTAGCATCCATCGTGATATGATTGTAGTTCATGATCTGACCTGCTCGAATGGCATTTTCAGCTACTCGGCGATATTGCTCGATAACCTGCCATACTTCATGCGTTTGGAGGGCTCTTGGTTTGTGAAAAACATTGAGAGTCCTATCAGGCATGATGATTCTCCATTTATCAGAGATAGATCGATTCATCGATGAAATTGGTGCGCATCCTCCATGCTGATAAACTAATACAATCGCCATGATACCAATTGTTATTAGAAAAAGTATAGAAGGTGAAATTAACATTGCCCAATTAGAAACACAGTATAACAGAAAAAACGAATTGTCAAATCCAAATGGTGCGAGTCATGATTATGTGATTACGGGGGAGCTACAGAGATATTTTGTGGCTTCAATTTGAGAAAATGAATTTAGTACCATGGTTGGAGGCACAACCAACGTGCCAAAGTTGACAGAAGATGATGCCACCCTTGGAATGAACAGCATCCACCACCTTCTTCCATGCTTCGACTTGCTCTTCAGTGTAAATCCCAGGAGTACCTGGAAACCTGGTTGAACAACATTACATTTCTCAAAATTAATCATCTTCCCACAGGAACGAAGAGGGACGAACAGCTTGGTATCGGGAGAATTGCCAAAACAGTCCTAAACCTATTGGAGTTGTGCCAATTCAGTCCTAAACCTTTTTTTTTGACCGATTCAGTCCTAAACCTTTTGTGATTGTGCCAATTGAGTCCATCCGGCTAAATTTGGCCGGCCGGAGCTGACGTGGACCCCGGCCGGCGCCGGCGACAATTTTTTATTATTTTCCGAATTTTTTATTGTTTTTTTTAATTTTTCTGTTTTTTTCTTCTTCTTCTTTTCTCCCCCCCCCTCCCCCACCACCGGCGCGGTGGTCGGCCAGCTCCGACGAGGCCGCTGCCGCCACCGCACGAGGGCCGCGAAGCCCTCGCCGGCGGCGCGAGGATCGCGGCCCCGTCGACCGGCCACCCTCGCCGGCGGCCTCGCCCGGACCGGGCGAGGCGGCCTCGCCATGGCCTGGCCGCGGGCGAAGCGGCCTCGCCGCGGCCGGCGAGGCCATGGCGACCTTCGCCCCGAGCCCGCCATGGCCTCGCCGGCCGCGGCGAGGCGAGCCTCGCCGCCCGCGCCATGGCGACCTTCGCCCGCCCGCCATGGCTCGGGCCGCGGCGAGGCCGCCTCGCCGCGGCCGCGCCTCGCCAGATCCGGGCGGCGGCCTCGGCCGCGACCGGCTCGCCGGCCTCCCCGGATCCGGGCGGCCGGGCCGCGACCCTCGGTCGCCCCAGGCGGGCGAGGTCGCCGGCGAGGGCCCGCGGCCCTCGCGCAGGTGGGCCGGCAACCTCGTTGGCGCTGGCCGGCCACTACTGCCGGCGGGGGGAGGGGAGGGGAGAAAAAAAGAAAAGAAAAGAAAAGAAACAGAAAAATTAAAAAAACAATAAAAACTTCTGAAAATAATAAAAAATCAAAAAAATTATTAAAAAAATCAAAAAAATAATAATAAATAATTAAAAAATTGTCGCCGGCGCCGCCGCCGCGTCCACGTCGGTTCGGCCGGCCAAATTTGGCCGGATGGACTCAATTGGCACAATCGCAAAAGGTTTAGGACTGAATCAGCAAAAAAAAAAGGTTTATGACTGAATTGGCACAACCTCAATAGGTTTAGGACTTTTTTGGCAATTCTCCCGCTTGGTATCTATGGGCGAGTTGCCTTAATTAAACCATGCGGCTATATTTATCCTTCGCTAAATATAGAGGACAGCTTGATCTTGGGGATAAGAGGCCGTACCCGGCAGCAGTGTCAGAGATGAGGGTGCCTTCAGTGATGAGAAGACCACCCCTGGTCGATCTTTGTGCATAATACTCCGCATGCGCCGGCAATGGAGTCTCATTGATCGCTCTGCATCTCGTCATAGGCGCTAGCACTACCCTGTGAGAGAGATCGAACTTGCCCATCCAGCATGGGGTGAAGAGGTTCACGGCCATTTCATGCGTAGCTTTGTGTTCTGTCGAGAACAGTATGAACAACAAAGGTTGATCCTAAGAGTATGATGGGGCAAATCGAAGGATGGTGTGATACGAGGTTGATCTATATGGCTCATTGGTATTTATAGTTTGTCGATTCACGGCCATTTCATGCGTAGCTTTGTGTTCTGTCGAGAACAGTATGAACAACAAAGGTTGATCCTAAGAGTATGATGGGGCAAATCGAAGGATGGTGTGATACGAGGTTGATCTATATGGCTCATTGGTATTTATAGTTTGTCGTTGCCATCTGAACATTGAAGCAAAAGCTGGGAAGATTCGGTGCGATTCAGTTTGAGAAAACCAAGGTCTGAATTTTCGTTTGACTTTTAGCCCAAAGTCGTCGCACGTTGGGAAGGTCGAATTGCAATTTGGCCTTCCTTAGCCTTCTTTTTTCTTCAAGAAAAATGTTTTAACATGTTGGACCGGAGTGCACGATGACGAAAAGAATATTACATGTGGCTCTAAAACTTCCACGAGCAATCAGTCTACGCTTCCTGGCCGGAAATTCTAGTAATAATAATTAGTAATATGTTGCCTAATATCATAATTAAAAATGATAATGACGATTTCCTCTTTACTTTCTTGGTTGAGAAAAACTCTTATTGGCTTCTACTTTGCGTGATTAGAATTTGTCTGTCGTACGATTGTTTGATTATATAGGACAAAAGAAAACTGGGGACGATACGTAAGAATTCAATTGGGACTGTGCCATTGACATATTATGCAGGACACCGCAAACTCGAGTTGGTCTCTTGGAGCCATGCGAACCCCAAAAGATCTTTTCATTCATTTATCATCCTGATTTTGACTACTAATTTTCTCATTGGGTTTCAATTTAGATTTCTCGGCTAACATCAACCATCTAAAATAGAAACTAAACTATAATATTAAAGACCGGAGAGAGAAGCCCCCGTCAAAAAAAAAAGAATTATATAAAACAGAATTGTTCGGCTAAGAAACGTACAAAATCTCCTTCCTAAAGTGATGATGCACCCAAACTACACTTGATCTCTCAAACTCTATCAAAATAATCACTCACAAAAATCGAATAGTTTTTATGAACGAAGGAATATGTTACATAAGAATAACGTAACATGGGACTTGTAAATAGATGGGACGGAACAGTTAATCTCCCGACATACATGTTTGTCCATAAAGTTAATATTTATTAAAAGAAAATTCAAATTTGCTTAACCACAACTTTTCAAGTGTCCAAGTGCCCAGTCAAGATTAATTATAACCAGGCGCATCAGATGCGAAATGTTTGCTTGAGTGCCCATGGCTTAAAAAATAAATGCATTGGTGCTCTCATATTTAAGCAAAATCGTTTCCTTCCACTTTCAATGTGGGACTCTATTTCGTTTCCGACATTCAGATTACAAAAGTGGAAATTGTTGAATTCAGTACTAAAATTATTGTATGAATGCCAATTTATTTCTAAAGTTTTCAATTTTGTCAAAGTAGTCCCAAACCTTTACATGAAATTTCAATATTATCATTTCGGTCAATTTTCATCAAAATTGCTAATGTGATGTTATATCACTTATGGCGGCCGACGATGACTAAACTACAATGTCAGCAATTTCTAGCACATAATTCCAATGTTAGGCGAAAATTCACCGAAAGGATTATATTGGAATCTTGTGCAATGGTTTAGAACCAAATTGATAAATTTGAAAATTTTATGATTGAATTTTCATCCGCACAATAATTTATGATTGATTTGATAATTTCCCTCATTACAAACTCTCAAAAATGCCGGATGGATGCCAACTTCTTTGGCAAACAATAAAAAAAAACAGAGAGAAAACTGTTGGAAAAATCCAAAATCTATTATATTTGTGCTAATTTAGTCATAAACATTTTAATTTAGTACAATTCAGTCTTTTCAATTGATTTTGGCTGAATTTTGTTGATGTGAACACTGGCTAGCCTACATGGCACAGCTGGCATTGACGTGATCGACGACTAGCTAGAGGCAAGGGCCGACAAGTGTCGCTGACCATTGGCGAGGCATAACCTCGCTGGCAAGTCCCAACCTCAACAAATCCAACAAAGTTGTGCCTCGCGCAAACTTTGGCAAGAGTCGAGCCTCATCCATGACCAGCAAGGCTCGACCCTTGCTAGCCCAGCATGAGGTCGCCCTCGCAACCTCTAGCGAGCTCACTAGAGGCTAGTGGGATCCCTTGCCTAGAAGGAAGGGAAGGAAAATAAAAAGAGAGAAAGAAAAGAAAAATAAATAAATAAATAATTTCGAAAAAAATATTAAAAGTTGTCTACATTCACATGACAAGGCCAACGTCCATGGTAGCAATATCTGGTCAAAATTAGGCAGAATGACCGAACTTGCACTAGATCAAAAGATTTAAAATTGAATTGACACTAAGTTAAAAGGTTTTAAAATTAAATTGACGCCATTAAAAAATTTATAACTAAATTAACACAAATCCAATAGACTTAAGACTTTTCTGAAAGTTTTCCAAAAAAATACATGGACATCAATTTCTATGATAGATGATTATATAATTCTACGACTACTTTTAATAATCTCATCAAAATGCACCAACCCATGCCATACCAGAGTAAGGATTATAATTTATTGAAGAAGATGGAAATTTGATTATTCATCGGACTCCATGTAATTGAGTCGATAATTTACAAATCACGTGCCCGATTTACACGAACATAAAGTATATACAATGAATAAGTTGTCTTATTTCTTCCATCCTTTAAAGTGCTTACTTTATACAATATAATCCAGTTAAAGGAAAATCCACACAAAGTTTCAAGGAACCCGTAGCATTTTCATTTACTAGTGTGTCACTTCCCCATTTTCCTGATCAAGAAAAGGGTAATCTATGTAACCAACGACCGGATCTTGAGTATAAAATGTCTCTCTGTTGTAACCATTCAATGGTGCATCAACCTTGAATCGGTGGATCAAATCGGGGTTAGAGATGAAGAGCCGACCGTATGATATCAAGTCTGCATCTCCATTAGCCAGAACCTTCATCCCGAGCTCTCGTGTAAAACCACCACTCGGCATGAAAGTACCTTGATAAGCTCTCCTCCAAGCTCTCATCAATCGAGCTTCTTCATCCTCGTCTTCTTCTTCTGGGGAAGCGGCCATGAATCGAGGCCGAGTCACATGGAGATAGGCGAGTTTGGAGCCTAACTTGTCCTGAAACTTGTTCAATCTCTCAATGACCACTAGGCCTAGATCGAGCGGATTAGAGTCCGTGGCATCAATGTAGTCAATTGCCGGTGAGATTCTAACTCATGTTCGATCAACGCCAATTTCTCCAACCACCACTTTGATAATTTCCATCAAGAATCTACATCTGTCCTCAATCGATCCGCCAAATTCATCCGTTCTATCATTGATCGAGTCCTTTAAGAATTGATCAATGAGGAACCCATGTGCTGCATGGACCTCAACACCATCAAAACCTGTAATTGAAATTTATATGATTGCATAGTTATGCGTGACAAACAAAGCAAATAAATCTAATTTTTTCATCCATCATGGTATGCCCACAATTCAAGGACTAACCTGCTCGAATGGCATTTTTAGCTGCTAGGCGATATTGCTCGATAACTTGCCATACTTCATGTGTTTGGAGGGCTCTCGGTTTATGATAAACATTAAGAGTGTTGTCAGGCATGAGGATTTTCCATTTATTGGAGATAGACTGATTTGTCGATGAAACCGGTGCGGCTCCACCAGGTTGATAAACTAATACAATCACCATAATATGTCAATATCATCAGAATCAAATCTAGATTGTTGAAGGCGTCATTAGGTAACTTATAAGGGAGCTATATGGATATTTTGTGGCGTTAATTTGAGGGGGAAATTAATTGTACCATGATTGGAGGCACGACCAGCGTGATACACTTGACAGAAAATGATGCCACCTTTGGAATGAACAGCATCAACCACCTTCT
The DNA here is from genome assembly GCA_014182845.1 of Corymbia calophylla. Lineage (NCBI taxonomy): Eukaryota > Viridiplantae > Streptophyta > Magnoliopsida > Myrtales > Myrtaceae > Corymbia > Corymbia calophylla. The sequence continues at coordinate 35,517,509 of CM024695.1, forward strand.
TCCACGCTTCGACTTGCTCTTCAGTGTAAATCCCAGGAGTACCTGGAAACCTGGTTTGAAAACATAAGTTAGTGATCCTCCTATGATCCAAAACAAAGTCTGTGTTACTTGCTGTCAAGCAATGAGTAAGGGATGAGTTTATATAGAAAACGACTCGATCTTGGGACAAGAGGACATACCCAGCGGCCGTGTCGGAGATGATGGTGGCTTCAGCGATGAGAAGACCGCCCTCAGTCGCTCTTTGCGCATAATACTCCGCATGAGCCGGCAATGGAATCTCATCAATCGCTCTGCATCTTGCCATAGGCGCCATTACGACCCTGTCACAACCACCCACCAAGTTGAAATCCAGATGCGCAGTTATTCTGTACAGATCTGTGCGGGCTATATACGATACCTGTGAGAGAGATTGAACTTGCTCGTCTTGCATGGTGTGAAGAGTTCCGGCGCCATTTCGATTGCCGTTGAAAACCTGATAATAATGGTGAAATCAGAAGATGGTGTGGAATTGAATTGAGGTTGATCTGCATTGCTCGTTTGGTATTTATAGTTTGCTGTTGCCATGCTGAGAGGTTCGATTGCCATTTGAGTTTTAGGTCAAAGCCGTCGCAGGTTGGGAAAGTCGAATTGCATTTTGCCTTTCTTTGTCCTTCTTTCTCTTCGAGAAAAATCGTGTTTAAGAATGTCTGATCGACGGGGCACGGGGACGAAAAATCGGCGAAATTCATACCAAGGTCTTTTCCCCAGCGTGGTTCTTACATTGACCGTTCCACATTTCATCACCTGCTAAAATATAATAATCATCATTATCATGACAATAAAAAAAATAAGTTCCTTTATTCCTTTATAATAATAAAATTTATTCTCTTTGCTTCTCGATTGAGAAAACTCTAATTGACTTCTACTGTGCTTAATTATATTTTATATGCGAAATAGATGATTGTCTAATTATGTACGAGAACAAAAACTTTGAACTGTACTTAAGAGTTCGATTTGGACCATGCCGTTAATATCTTATGCAGGCAATTATCAAGGGGGATAATATTAATAATGTCGACGTGCAACTTTGTCTAAACTTGAGTTTGGGTCCTAGGGCCCTACGAACAACAAGAGCGGTGAGAAGGGTTCTAGTGAGAGGCCTATGTAACCCACCAACGCCCAAATTAGAACGAGTCAAGAAAAGGAATGCAACAAGTTCTGTTGGGATTAAAACTCCACCGTCTCACCCTAGGCCCAGGAGGCTACTGTATCTGCCTACCTAGTCGTAGTTAGAACCGTACTGACATGGTGTTGACCTTTAACACCGATGGCCCCCTTAATTCTTAGTCAATCTTTTTCTTCTCAACTGAGAGAGAATACGGGAGTGAGATTACATGTTCTCCCACACCAAAGCGAATCTCTCACATGTTTCTTTCTCTTAAGCCTTTTAAGAACCTACTCAAGTCCATCACATGCCTTTAGGGAGTCACGTGGGGGATGTGAGTTGACAACTGAGATGGCTGCATTAAAAAAAAATCAAACCTTGATATGCATAATCAATGTATTGAAAAATGAAGATCTTTATTCATTAGGTATAGTTAACCCATTGTCCCGAGGATCCTTATAAGATAAGAAACACAAGAATAAATAATTACTCAGTATGTACATATCGAATTTTTTCTGATTCAAGCATGTAATGAACGTAGAGGTAATAATCATATGTTCATTAGAGAAAATAAAAACACATATTTATATAAATGCCAGAACGAATAATCATCAACATTGCGACATTATTCTACTCCTATCTCTATGGTTTTGAAAAATATTTCAAGTGAATTTTTTTCTATTGCTTACTTTTTGAATCGGTTCTTGCACATGCACTTATATACGTATTGCAAGAGTGTTTCTCGTAACGATTCATGTTATTTCCATTCCCATTTCATCATATACAGGCTTATATTAAAAATATGCCTAGTATGAACAAATTTTTTTATACAAAGGAGTCTTAAATGGAAATATATCAAAATGTTTGTAAAATTAAATTATTTGACAAAACTAAAAATTGCGCATCGTGCCTAATGTAGTGGGCTTTCTTCTTCAAACGCCAATAAGCGGATCTCCAAAGCCCAAGCCCAAGCCCATGTAGAAAAAGCCCAGCTTCGTCCTCTGCGATTGCGTCTTCTTCCTCATCGCAGCCGGCTGAAACCCTAACCGCCATTGCAATTCTGAGAAGAAACCAGGGACGAAAAGACAAATTTTGAGACATCCTCTATCGATTGGCGAGATGAGTTCTCGTTGAACACTAAGGCTGATAACTAATTTCCGGAATCATTTAATTTATTGGGCAATTGGATCTTTCAGCGAATTCTTTACTCGAACTCTAAATTGAAAGATCAGCAGCCGAATCTGACGGATTCGAAACCCGTCAGCGATAATTCCGCTGCCCCAAGGAATGTTGGTTCATGCCCTTCTTGGGTTTTATTTATTTATATTATTTATTTGTTTGATATTTGTTATATCTACTAAATCAAGAATAGAATTGGCCGGGGATTATCTTCTTTGCTGTTTTTGTTTCTTGGGTAATGGATGTTTTGTGCTGTGACGTTGCAGGTGACGCTGCATTGGCCGTGGATGGTCTTCTATGCCAAATCCAGCGAGGTGGAGCATCACCTAGCAACTGGTGAGGCTCAAGCCCTCACTGGATCTAGTAAGGTCGAAAGCCACAACCTCGTGACCTCTGCCAGTGGCTCAAGCCTTATCAATGACTAAGCGAGGCTCAACCTCTCCAGATTTGGCAAGGTTGAGATCCAGCGAGGTTGAGCCTCGCTCATGGCCAGAAGCCTCATTAGTCCAACGTGAGGCCACTCTTGCAGCTCCGGTGAGCTCGCCAAAGGCTAGTGAGGCCCCTCGCTAACTCCCACCTCTAGTCAATTGCTAAGGTCAAATGATGTAATATTATTAAAAGTTATATGCGTCAACACCGGCCATACCACTTAGGTTGGCTAATGACTATATCAGCAATATCCGGCTAAAATTGTTCGAAAGAACTGAATTAGTAATAGGTCAAATGATTTAGGACTAAATTAGTATTAAATTAAAAAGTTTAAAACTAAATTGGCATAAATACAAGAGGTTCAAAATTATTCTAATAATTTTCCCTAAAAAAAAAACCTCAGTTTCTATTATAGATAATTATATAATTCTACGACTACTTTTAATAATCCCGTCAAAATACACCAACCCATGCCATACTAGAGAGAGGATTATATTTTATTGAAGAAGACGGAAATTTGATTATTCATCAAACTCCACGTAATTGAGTCAATAATTCACAAATCAAGGGCCCGATTTCCATGGACATAAAATATATACAATGAACAAGTTGTCTTATTTCTTCCATCTTATATAGTGCTTACTATATACAATATAATTCACTTAAAGGAAAATCCACACAAAGTTTCAAGGAACCAAAAACTTTTTCATTTACTAGGCTGTCACTTCCCTATCTCCCGGGTGAAGAAATCGGTAATCTATGTAACCAACAATTGGATCCTGGGTATAAAATGTCTCTCTATTGTAACCATTCAATGGCACATCAATCTTGAACCGATGGACCAAATCAAGGTTAGAGATGAAGAGCCGACCATACGATATCAAGTCTGCATCTCCATCAGCCAGAGCCTTCATCCCAAGCTCTCGTGTGAAACCGCCAGTTGACATGAATGTACCTTGATAAGCTCTCCTCCAAGCCGTCATCAATCGAGCTTCTTCGTCCTCGCCTTCTTCTTCCACAGCCATGAATCGAGGCCGAGTCACATGGAGATAAGCGAGTTTGGAGCCTAACTTGTCCTGAAACTTGTTCAGTCTCTCAATGACCGCTAGGCCTAGACCGAGTGGATCGGAATATGTGGCATCGTTGTAGTCAATTACCGGCGAGATTCTAACTGCTATCCTATTGGCGCCAACTTCTCCAACCATCACTTTGAGAATCTCCATCAAGAATCTACATCTATTCTCAATCGATCCGCCAAATTCATCCGTTCTATCATTAATCGAGTCCTTTAAGAATTGATCGATGAGGAAGCCATGTGCTGCATGGACCTCAACACCATCGAAACCTGAAATCGAAATTCATATGATTGCGAATGCTTATGCGTGGCGAACAAAGTAAATGAAAACTAATTTTTTCATCCATCATGGCAAGGGCTAACCTGCTCGAATGGCATTTTTAGCTGCTAGGCGATGTTGCTCGATAACCTGCCATACTTCATGTGTTTTCAGCGCTCTTGGTTTATGATAAATATCAAGAGTCCTATCGGGCATGAGGATTTTCCATTTATCAGAGATAGATTGATTTGTCGATGAAATCGGTGTGGCTCCATTAGGTTGATAAACTAAGACAATCACCATAATACGTCAATATCGTCAAAATCAAACCTAAATTGTTCGAGTTGTTCTTAGGAAAACTGTATAACAGCAACAACAGCAACAAAAAATTAGTACCATGATTGGAGGAGCGACCAGCGTGAAACTCTTGACAGAAAATGACGCTGCCTTTGGAATGAACAGCATCCACCACCTTCTTCCAAGCTTCGACTTGCTCTTCAGTGTAAATCCCAGGACTACCTGGAAACCTGGAGTGACAACACATGTCAATGATCCTCCCATGATCCGAAACAAAGTTTGCATTACTTGCTGTCAAGCAATGAATAGGGGATGAGTACACATAGAAAACGACTTGATCTTGGGACAAGAGGACTTACGCGGTGCCTGTGTTGGAGATGGCCGTGCCTTCAGTGATGAGAAGACCACCCTCGCTCGCTCTTTGCGCATAGTACTCTGCATGAGCTGGCAATGGAACATCATTGATCGCTCTGCATCTCGTCATAGGCGCCATGACCACCCTGTCACCACCACCACCACCACCAAGTTGAAATCGAAACGCACGGTTATTCTGTACAGATCAGTGCGGACTATATACGATACCTGTGAGACAGATCAAACTTGCCCATCTTGAAAGGAGTGAAGAGGTTCGTGCCCATTTCGTGCGTAGCCATGTTAAGGATGAACAACCAAGGTCGACGCTAAAGATGATGATGGTGCAAATTGAGGTTGATCTGCACTGCTCGTTTTGGTATTTATAGTTTGCTGTTGCCATGCGAACCCTTGCAGCAGAATTGACGCAATTCATTACGACCATGCCAAAGCCGTCGCACCATGGCCTACTTTGACCTTCTTTCTCTTCAAGAGAAAGCGTGCTTGAGAATGTCGGACCGACAGTGCACGGGGATGGAAAATCGGCGAAGTTCATGCCATGGTATCTTCCCCAATGGGGTTCTTACATTGACTGTTCAACATTTCATTGCCTACTAAGAAAAAAATAATAATAACATGTCCCCTTAACTTTATAATAATGATGATAAAAACGACATTTTCCTCTTCGCTTCTCGATTGAGAAAACTCTAATTTACTTCTATTATGCATAATTATAATTTATCTATAAGATGATCGCTTGATTATGTGCGAGAACAAGAGCTTTGGACGCAACCTAGAGTTCGATTTGGACTATGCCATTGACATCTTGTGTAGCAAATTTTCAAGGGGGATAAAATTCACAATTTTGTCATTTGAATAAATATTTTTTTTATCATTCGATGCACAATCAATATATTAAAAAGACAAAGATCTTTTTACATTAGGTATAGTTAATCATTGCACTGAGGATCTTCAAAAGATCCTCAGTGAATGTCCATTCAAGATTAAATATAATCAGGTGTATCCAATGCCAAATGTCCTATGAGTGTCCATGCCTTTCAAAAAATAAATACCCAGGTACTCTCATATTTAAACAAAAGTTTCCCTCTATTTGAAAAGATGAAGATTTTTTTACATTAGATATAGTTAACCATTGTACTGAGGATCTTTTGAAGACAAGGAACATAAAAATAAGTGATTACTCAGTATGTACTTATTGAAAATTTTCTAATTTGAGCATGCTATGAACGTAGAGGTGAATTATAATACATCCATAAGAGAAAATAAAGACACGTATTTATATAAATGCAGGAACGATTAATCATCGGCATTGCGACTTTGTTCTGCTGCCATCTCTATGATTTTGAACTTTTTATTGCTTACCTTCTGAATTATCGTGCTTCGTACAGATGCACTTATACATGTGTTGCGAGTGTGCTTTTATACCAGCAATTCGCGTTATTTCCATTCCCATTTCTTTCATATACAGGATTATATCAAAAAGACATCTAGTATGAACCAAATTTTTTTGTACAAAGTAGTCTTAAATAGAAATATTAAAATGCTTGTGAAATTAATTTACTTGCCAAAAATAAAATTACACGTCGTGCCTCATGTAGTGGGCCTATTCCTTAAACTACTACTGTGTGCAGTAGGCCCAATAAGTGGATCCCCAAAGCCCAAGACAAGCCCACGTAGAAAAACCCAGCTTCGTCCTCTGCGACTGCGTCTTCTTCCTCGTCGCTGCCGGTGGAAACCCTAACCGCCATTACCATTCTGAGAAGAAACCAGAGACGGAAAGACAAATTTGAGACACCCTCTATCATTGGCGCGATGGGTTCTCGTTGATCACTGGGGCTGATAACTAATTTCCGGAATCATCTAATTTATCGGGCAATTGAATCTTTCAGCGAATTCTTTACTCGAACTCTAAATTGAAAGATCAGCAGCCGAATCTGATGGATTCGAAACCCGTCAGCGATAATGCTGCTGCCCCAAGGAAGGTTGGTTCATGCCCTTCTCGGGTTTTTCTTTTCATTTGTTTATTTAATATTTGTTATTTATGCTAAATCAGGAATTGCATTGGCCGTGGATGGTCTTCTTTGCTGCTTTTTTTGTTTCTTGGGTAATGGATGTTTTGTGCTGTGACGTTGCAGGTGAGGTTTGCACCTAAGGCTCCCCCAGTTCGGAAGCCAAAAGCTGCTGTCGTCAAGACGTATGGAAAAAAGCCTTTTTGGGTTCATAGCATTGCTCATGATCTTGCTTTACTGAATCATCGAAGCGCTTTAATTGATTACAACCTCTGTGTTGCTTTGCAGAGAAGCTAGAGATGACGACGACGAGGCGAAGGCCAAGGATTTGCTGCGGCACTTCAATGTGCGTCTACGTTTTGCATCACTCTGTTTTTTTGTCAATGTCACTCTCTTGTGGGCGTGTGTCTAACTAGTTTGCCTACGGTTCTTTCTGAAACTTGACTTTTGCTGTCGTCAATCACAGGAAGGTATCTTGAAGGAGAAGCCCAAAATTGAGAGAAAAGGTACGTCTTTTGTTAACATTTCGTTGAATTGAATGTTGTTGTAGTTTTTTATGATGAAGCTGTTAGCTGTGGAATTATGCTATGGTCATTTGTGTGAGACTCGCAATTAGGGATGATGTGTTATTGTTGGTTGTCATGACCTTGGCCTTTGAGATAAAAAACAGAGGACAAGAACATAGGAAGAACATACATGTTAGCCAATGGCACGGTGTTCAAAAATCCGGTATATACTTGCTCATGTTTCGTACCTCGTAGATGTGAATGGTAGTGAACTGAGTGCTTTAGCATGACCTAGACTTTTGCTCTGGATTGCTAATTCTTGCCTTCTAATCCAATTTTAGATCCTTGCCATATGTCCTCCAATGAAAGAAGAAATTTAACATTTACCCATCAGAAGTACTAGTGTATGGTTTTGTCTTCATTGAAAAACGAAAGCATTTGGTTATGGAGGCTTGTGTATTTGGTTACATTGGGTTTTGACTTGTGGATTTTACAGTGGCTCCGTCACAAATTGCATTTGGCTATGGAGGGACTTCGACTTCGTTAAAATCATATCATGCTCGAAAGGATCACAACAATGGTAACCCATATCAAGGTTCGACTTCTGACTCAAAAACTTAGCCTCCTCCTCCAGGCTTACTTAAGCTGCAATTATCCTTTCAAACTTACTAGATTTGCGGTCTTTACAGGTGCTTCCTGTGGTCCAGGCCTGAGAGGGGAGAAAGAATACAGAGAACCCTGGGTTGGTAAATCATGCAATGACATATCGCTTTCATCTGTATTAGTTGTTCAATAATTTAAAGTTTCTTTTCTTACCTAACTCTTTGGCAGGACTATTACAGTTACTATCCTGTAACTCTTCCTCTTAGGAGACCATACTTAGGAAATCCAGGTACACTATCCAGTATATTTCAGTTGAAAATTTACAGCTCCTAATAATACTTTTATTTCCACAGACAAAGTTGTGGCTTTTGATATGGTCACCATGTTTAGTTCGTAAATAATTAGCACAATTTATTGATTTTGTCATGACTTAAAGATATCTGCAACACTGTGTTTTTACTTGCAGAAATTCTTAATGAAGAGGAGTTTGGGGAGGCCTCAAGTAGTGTGACTTACGACGAAAATATACTAAACTCAGCCACAGAACTTGGCCTAATGGTTAGTATTTTGATGAGTAAAAATCAACTGGGATCTGAACTAGTCGTAACTAAAGAAAGTGCCATAACCAATGTAGGACAGTCAGCATGACGGAAGTTTGGAACCTAGTATGTTCTTTATTCAGTTACCTCCAGCAGTCCCGATGGCAAAGCGTTTGACTACTGCAGAAGGAAACGAGACAACCGAAAGCTCAACATCCTCCAAGGTTTTGGGTTCCTTGGAGAAAAGCTGCAGTTTGGATGAGTTGCCAGCAGGGTTGATGGGTAAAATGCTGGTGTATAGAAGTGGTGCTGTCAAGCTCAAGCTTGGTGATACTCTCTACGATGTAAGTACTTTTCAGGAACTGCTTCATATATCATTTTGTTTTTCAAAGCATGCGGAAGTTCAATGTTCATGCCACTGATTTCGAGAAGTAGCAATAATGATTACATTGCTACTTTTTCTCCTATCGAATCATCAGTTAAGACCAATGTGGTCGTGAGGGGGTGAAAGGATTTATTTGTATCTTATATTGGGGGTTTGGTGCAGGTATCCTCGGGTTCGGATTGTGTGTTTGCTCAGGATGTCGTGGCTGTTAACAGAACAAAGAAGCACTTCTGTGTTGTTGGGGAGCTCAATAAGCGCGCCATTCTGACTCCGAACGTGGACTCGATAATAGATAGCATGAGTGAATTATGACCTTTTTACCTCCATTCAGGTACATTTTTGCAAAACAATAATGCGCGAGCAGATGATAAAATTTTGTAAACGTGAGGTTGTGGTGTTTAGGTGGGGTTTTGAATTGACAATTCCCACAATAGTTCGGCTGTGAGAGAAAGAGGGGTCAAATTACTTCTGTACTTCAGGTTCTTCTTTTCATCATGTAGACAATCAAGTTTTGTTCTTTCCAGATCAAAGGGACAATGTCACTATAATTGGAGTCTTATGACATTCAGCATATAGCCCGAGTCACCTACCCCGCTCGCCATTACTCATCTTGATAATCGAGGACCTTCGACTGATAGTAATAGTTGATTTTTAGGAGTTGTTGCGTGTGCGGATGTTGCAATACAAGGCCCAAAAAGATAAGCAAGCAAGAAATGAAGACATTGACAAAAAATTTGTCTTCTAACGCTGGAGGGAGCCAGAAAGGAGTATGAGAGTGCATTTAATAATCATTTTGTTTTGAAGAACAATTTTTCATCAATTCTGTTTTTTAGATGAGTTTGAGCATTCGAAGGCGTTTAATAAATGCACAAAATTTATATTTCCGGTATAGAAATGCATTTTTTAGGACTTAGAAGCTTTTTTAAAATTTTTAATAATTTTATTACATTTTTCTCGTCTTCTTCTTCTTCTTGCCGGTCATCAGACTTGGCCATGGCTAGAAACCGACTAGATGAGAGCAGGCAACCTCACCAGCCTAGAGGGAGCTTCACCCAACCACTGCAAGGCTCGGGCCTAGGAGGTTCAACCTCATCGAGGGCCAACAAGGCTCTAGCAAGGTTGCCGGCAATTGGTCAGAGGAAGAATAATAAAAAAGAAAATTGCTTGATATTTGAGTAGTCCTTTGGAACAAAGAAGCAATTATATTTACTTCTTAATTCGGTTTCAAATCTATTTTCAGGAACAAAAAAGTCACCAAATAGATTTTTATTCTTGTCATGTTCCGGCAAACAAAAGAACATAAATAGTCACTATTTGACTAGATACCAAATAGGGCCTTAAAAATAAACGTGCGACATGTAATGTCTTGTTCATGTGCGGTAATGCGACACAATATTCATGCTTAGGTTTGTACCTATAGAGCAAGTTGCGGCCTGGATCTTGTTGCTACCGCTAGCTCTATAATTGGTCATGGTGGTTGAGCGGGCTCGATCGATCTAGCTCAACCGGCCTCAGAGATTTGTAGGTAGAGAGAGAAATGGAGAGAGAAGGTAGATTTGTTAATGACTAGAGAAGTAGAGAGAAGAGATGTCAAGGGCATTATCGGTGACCAAGGTTAAAAATGCGATTGACTCCGTGTGCTCTGGTCCTTGTCAATGTTGAATGATCTTTACTTATCTTATTGAGAAAAGTCTCTACATTTGTGATTGTAGTTAGCACTGCCATTTTCCAACTTTGGCATGAATCTAACCCGAAGAAAAACACTCAACAATTGAAATACCAGCAAAGAGAGACTGTGACGGCCTAGACAGCGGTGTGCGGAAAGGAGGGATGGTGGTACGTCCGCACCTCGGTCCTCGAACTTGCGCAAGGATGGAGTGTGTCACCTATCCACATCGCCTGGGTAGTAAGTTTTGGACTAATTTATAAGCATCTAGGTTCTCTATCTATACATATTCGTTTTCCAGAAAAAGCTCAGAAGAATAAAATTGTAAGGGCCTGATAGGGTGCAAAGTGGATAATATGTATACAATGGTGAACTCAAAATGTTACAAGTGGTATTAGAGGTGACTCTTGATAGCGTGTGGGGACACAGTGAAAATGTTGTGCTTAAAGGGGTGGAGAGTGTGATGGCTTAGGTGGCGGTACACAATGAAGAGGCATAGCGGTGCGCCCGAGCCTCGACCCTAGACATGTGTAGAGAGGGAACGCATCTCTTGTCCCACATCACCTAGGAAGGAAGTCCTGGACTAGCGTATAAGCATCTAAATTCCTTATTTGTACGTATGTGTTTTATGGGCGAAACCAAGAAAAACAAAACCTTGAGGGACCGGTGGAGTTCAAAGCAGATAATATGTGTATAGTGATGGACCAAGAATGTTTGGTACTTTGTCTCCATTAGCGTAAATCTAATTTTATGACGATTCTATCTCTAAAGAGTCATGTTTATCATGTCATTAAGAAAGTCACAAACCAAATGATAAGGGTTACTAATACATTTCCGAAAATTAGCATTTTACAGATATAATTTTGTAAATTCGAAAAGATTGTTCGTTCGATTCTAAAGCTGTTCATCCGTGAATTGGCAATAGAAAACCAGCACAACTTTGCGACACCTTTGGACCCATTTTAACGTAGGCCATGAGATGATAATCCCTCATCTTATCTACCCGTGCAATAATTCCAAATCCTTCTTGACCCTCCCACCGCATTGGTCAGTGACATTACCACGCCCGCGCAATTTCGACGAATCGTGAACGGGCCAGAAAAACGGAACTCCTCCTCAACGGATGCAGAACCGTCGTCTTTCCACGTCAAACGTCGCGATCAGGCCAACGTATAACGTCGCCCACCGAGAAAAGTTCATGGGGAAAGCCGGAAAAAGCCAAAAGGAGGGAGAAAAAAGAGAAAGCAGAAAGTGGCCACCATATCCGAAGTACCAGTCCTGCGGTGGATTCCTCATGGGCGCCCACCAGATCGATGATTGCCAGCCGCGTTGAATCATTATGCGTTTGAATTATTCTGACAGAATTATTCTGACAAGCACTAGCCGAGGTGCAGTGGGTTGTCAATTCCTGTACGATGAACGTGGATACTGGTGCGGTGCGAAGGGCTATGGTTTGACGTCTGAATAAGGGTTACGCTCGAAAACACTACCTCGTTCCTGCATCTTTCCCTCTCTTCGCCTCGGTCAACTACGGCCCTCTACTCGCCGCCGCCGCCGCCGCCGCCGCTACTCTACTGCCCACTGATGCCGTCGTAGTTGTACCATCGGTTCCCAGTGTCATCGTTCTCTAGTAGGTAATCTTCGCGGGTAGTAGGTACTCTTTGCGTGCGCGCGTGCGCGCGTGTGGGTGCGTGTGTGGGAGGGAGGGGGAGGGAGAGGGAGAGGGAGAGAGAAAAAAGTATTATATGTCATTGAGGGACGCATCTGAGCATTTATTAGAGATAACATCGTGGCGGGCACGGCACGATGAAGACAAGTTTAGGGACACGACAACCATGCCAGATGTGCTCGAGAGAGAGAGAGAGAGAGAGAGAGGCAGTGTGTGATACGTGACCAAAGTCACATGTAAGTGAGTGGGAAAAGCTTTAAAAAATTTTAATTTTATTACATTACTACTAATTTAATTTCAAATATTTCAATTAAATCAATTTAATCACAAACTTTTGACATTTGTGTCAATTTAGCTCATCTCATCAATTCTGGTCAATAATCGTTGATCTACGACTAGCACTAACATAAACAAAATTTTAGTTTTTAATATCTTTTTATCTTTTTTATTTTCATTGTGGCCAATGGGATTGCCAACGACCCTTGCCCATAAAAACCCTTGCCAATTCCAACAACGGTGGACCTCGCCATGACTAGGGAGGGCTCAACCCTTGTGGTCAAGCGAGGGCCACCTTCACTAAATTTGGTAAGGCCTCAACTCTTGTGGGTTAGGGAAGAGCCATTCTCGTGGCATCTAGTGAGGGCTCGCCGACCACAATGAAAAAAGTAAGAAATAAAAAGAAAAAAATAATAAAAAGTTCATAAAAAATTGTAAAACTTGTTTATATCAATGACAGTCGTACCATAAAGGATGTCTAGCATTCATGTAGGATTTCCAATCAAAATTAGTCAGATGAACTGAAGTTGTATGGATGCAAAAGATTTGGGATTAAATTAGCCTAATTGAAAAGTTTATGATTGATTTTGTACCAATACAATATAATTATGACCTTTTTTGTACTTTTCCTATGAGAGCTAAAGGGGAATGATTGGCTAACCATACCTTTAGCTTGGATTACATATGTTCAACCCTCAATCACACATTTTCCATGAGAGAGAGAAAGATATTTGTTTTGCTTAGCAATTTTCACACGTTAGTCTTGGAGAAAGGAAATTTTGTGTTTATCCTTCGACTTGACAGTCACATGGTCATATTGTCGTACTAGTAGAAGTCAATGCTAAAAGGTTCATATACTATCAATACAGAGTACAGTTTGGAATATTCACGAATAGAAAAGTATAATCATATGAGAAATTACATAATCACTATGTACCTTCCATCATAACATAATAGATCTGTCAAAATGGGTTTTAAATCTATATATAACCAATTTAAAACATAAATCAATCATATGCGGGTCACTTCAATTTTAAAAAATACACCTTAAATGAGTTTTAAATTTAAAGGCTAAAATAAGTGGTTCTAAATGGGTTGAGTATAGAACCCATTTCCAATCCATTAGGCCCTCACACACTCTCACCCCTCTTCAATCTTATAAGAATATTTTTAAAAAATCCAATTTGTAATTTTTTTATTCTTCTTTTCTTTTTGTTTTTTCCTTTTTTTCTTTCTTCTTCCTTCTTCTATCTTCCTCGACTAATGGGTGGCCATGGTGATGGCCGATGACCAGCCAAGTGAAGGACGAGCACATTGGAGGCTAGCAAAGCTCAAGCTTGCCGATCGGGAGAGGTTAAGGCCTTGTCAAGGTTTGGTGTCGATGAGCTCAAGCTCACCGATCGGGTGAGGTCGAGACCTCGCTGATGTTTGGTGAGGCTTAGGACATGCCGATCTAGTGAGCCTCAAGCTTGCCAGCCCTTAGGCCAGCTCAAGCCTCATCGCCTATGGCGAGGCTCAAGCTCACCTGTGGCCAACGATCAACCGAAGAAGAAGGGAAAAGAATAAAAAATAAAAAGTTAAAAATTCAATTTTTATAAAAATAATTAAGAAATTGATTTTTTTTAAATAAAATAAAATATTAAAAAGAGTGCGTGGAGGAAAATCAAATAGGATTTTCTATACTAAACAATGGAAAATATACAATTTCAAACAAATATGAGAAAATATTGGTATTTTCCTAGAAAATTACTTTTTGAAAAACATTTTTCAAGAAAAAACGGAGCCTCAATTTTTAAAAAATAATTATAAAAAAATGTAATTGATTTGTATTACATGAAAGTGTTTTAGCATTTTCTTTTTAAAATCATAAGAAACAAACTTTCATAAATTTGCTTAAATGGTTGGAACGGGTATAGGTCAGAAAATTTTTATTACATAAATGAGTCATAAACAAGTTAAATATGTTAATTTGAGTCTGATTATTCCAACCTACCTATATGACAGGTCTATGACACGACAACACATGACTTGTAGCCCATAAATTGGTCGAACAATCAGATATTTAGTTTCCTAACCGACATATGCCGTGTTAAAATCAAGTCCACAATCTGTAGGTGGATCCCTATGCCACATATGTGGAGAGAGACGTTTGTGTGGTCCAAGTATCTATATATGTATAAAGAAACCCAGTTGTGCATATTCATGAAGTGCCATTCTGATGAAATTCCATCCCACTGATATAAACACTTGGAAGTTTTGCATCTAAAGAAAGTAGGGAGTCTCCATAATTTCTTCTTGACCATCTTCTTAAGCGAGTTTGCGAGCAGGAAGTTCTTTCTTATCCGTCTCTTTGATATTGACATGAATCAGCATGCTTTTCACCGAATTTACGATATGGACTCGTTTGGTGTGTCCAAGTTCTAATCCAAGATATCATCTACTTTATCGTTACATAGAAAAAAATTATGGTTGAAGATTATACAACGCAATGATGGCAAGAGGGGTTATTCGGCCGTAGCACTTGAGCTCTGAGCTCACAGCTGCCATGGTCGCTCGAGCTCTGTACCTCACCTGACCTCACCTCGTGCTCGTGCTGTCATTGATGGCCACTCAATCGAGGCCCGAGTTCGTGGCCAGTATCAGCAAACTTTAACTCGTCAACCCTACCTCAAACGAATTCCGTCGTGGGAACGATTCGGGAACGACCGATAACGCTTTTTAGAAAGGGTCAAGGGACGATCAACATTAAAAAAGGAAAAAAAACGTACATGCAGGGTTTGAATTTCTCGAACAAAAATAGACAGAGCGCCGGTGACATTATGCCAGCAATAAAATTTCCCCACACCTGTCAAAATCACTCATACTTTTATTTTTAGGCTTCCAAGTGTTCTTCAACGTTCGTGTCCCGATCTTGCGTTGATGCGGGCGCTCCCGCCGATGAGCATGTGCAAATCTTCACTTCTCTGCGCAGTGACAAGACCTGTCGTTTCGTCCGATGTCATTGGAGTTAGGTTTCTTCTTCTTTCTTTTCCCTTCTGTCATTGACGTATTTTTGGGTCCCAATCGATCTTGGACCACGGAGGGTGGCGGGGCAAAAGCGAAAACATCCTAGGTCATGGCCATTGGGACCACAGATAATATGGCAATTATTGTCGTGTGTTGGTCCCTGGTGAAATGCAGTAGATGAGGACAAGGCCATTTGTAGATGGAGGACGCTTGACGCTGAATCAGTGCCACTCGAAGAACGATTTTCAGGGACATATAATGTAAATGTACAAAATACATCCATGAGTTATCAATTATGTCTAACGAAACTCATGCTCATACATTTAAAGTGTGTTTATTTTACTGAAAATTTCTTGATAAAGAAAATTGTTATTTTCCATGAAAACTTTTGTTTTCTTTTTTTTTATCCGTTCTACTTTACTCTAAACTCTAACCCCCACTCTCTGACTTTTGTTTTTCTTTTTACTAGGATGTGGGAATCGAAATTCATATATGAATTTAAATTGTCATCACTCTAACCCCTCAAGAAATTCAAGACTTGAATCACTCACCTCCCCATTTTCATGTGAAAATAATGCATTTTATCTGTTTAGTGATTTAAATACAATAATTTTCGTATTGCCAAAAGGGGAAATCATTTTCCCTCCCATCTAAGCTTATTATTTGGGGTCAATTCCAAAAAAAACCTCAAATTTTAAATCAAATCCCAAATTTGTCTCAAACTTTTTTCTCCTAAAAAACCTCAAACTTTAGGTCTAGTCTCAATTCTACCCAAAAAAAATTTTATCTCAAAAAAAATCCCAAGTTTTAGATTTAGTCCCAAATTTACCTCGAACTTTTCTTTTGTTTTGGAAAAAAACCCAAATTTTAGGTCCAATCCCAAATCTACCCCAAATTTTTTTGTTGAAAAGAAAATCATTAATTTTTAATCTAATCTTAAATTTTCCCTCTGTCCAAAGTCGTGTTAGTAGTCCCTAATTTTTATATCCTAGAACGTTTTATTTTTAAGATAATTTTTTATGTCACCTTGTCGATGTGTATTTATTATCGATGTGGAAATGCTACGTTAAGTTGGAACTTGACCACTAGGTAGATTTGACAATAAATTAAAAGTTGGTAATTTTTTTGATACAAATGGAGGGTAAAACTCCAAATTGTTATCCTCTTCAATCGTAACGTGTCATCTAATTCAGTAATTCGATAGTAAAATTTAACGGAAACTAATAGAGGGTAAATTTATTAGAGATGTATTAATTTAAGGTTTTTGGTGGTCAAAAAATTAATTTGGGGTAAATTTATCCCATATATACTAGTTTAAGATTTTTCGTGCTATTAACTTTTTGTTGGACAAAACAAAATTCGGGACAGAATTGAAACTAGACTTAAATTTTTGGATTTTTCTAAGATAAAAGAAAAGTCTGAGACAAATTTGGAACTAGACTTAAAATTTAGGATTTTTTTCTAAGATAAAAAAAGTTTGTAGTAGATTTGAAACTGAACTTGAAGTTTGGGATTTTTCTTAGCATTGGCATTATTATTTGTGATTCATGAAAAATGATTTTCGTACATTAATTAGTTTTCCATCATCTCAACAATGAAAAATAGAAAAATAATTTTCTGAAAACAGTTTTCTCTTCTAACATATAGACCCTAAATGGGATGCATCCCTAAAACCCTGCTCGAAGTTACACAATCTTGGAATAGTGCCAACTAAAAAGGAGGGCTGCGTCGTCTCCTAATTGGATTCCGTGGCTTGACTTGTACAATGAGACTTCACTCGGTACACCCTCTTGATGGTCGCGAAACACGTCTATGGTACTAGCTCTAATCTAGCATTAAATATAAACCGTATGTAGTTAATTAGTGTTGTACACAAATTATGAACTAATTAAAGCTGATGGGCACCTGTTTGAGTAATCATTTTCAAGATTCAGTCTAGAGTCACTCCATATATCATGGATGCAATCTCATGGCATGAATTCTATAATGTTTTGGTCATCATTATTCAAAGTCTTGTAAGCGGGAAGATTAACCAAAAAGTCCTAAAAGAATCTTTCAATTTTACAATTAAATCTTAAATATTTTCACATTTTATTAATTAAGCCTATCCAACTAATTTTAGTTGGAATCCACTGATGTGGATGTCGGACAACTTACATAGCACGATTGATGTTAATATGAATAATTTTTTAATAACATTTTAATATTTTTCTGATTTTTCCTTCTTCCGGTGGCCAGGTTCCTGCCATGGTCTTGTCTGGACGAGGTCCGGCCTCGCCTGGGGATTGGGTCGGCACTAACAGGGACCTTTTTGTCCATGTTATTATGATATACAGTACCCTTTTGTCGTATGGTCCCTAACGGATTGTGGGGGAAAATAACAATAATAGAGATATCATTTTCACAATATGTTAGGTTTGCAGACGATTAACGTGGACCGTGAATGTAGTTTTGGAAACGTCATCTTCTGGGGAAAGAAGCCGACCATGTGTGGTCTCCTCTGCTCCAACGCAACGTGCTTTTCACTTTAGTCCAATAATGGAAGCTCTTCGCGAGATTTCTTGGGAAAAAGAAAGAAACGATTGCGTGAGTACGGTGAGCATATCAAATCGTCCGGATTGAGCGTCGCTGGAATTAGACCAAACTGACCAGTTCGGTTTGGTTCTTGAAAGCGTCGAGTTCCATAAAAATGAAATCAATGATTTACGATCTAGTCCCGATTCGGGGGGACCGGATTAGACTAGAGCAGCTTTTTTTTATTTAAAAATATTTTTTTAAATTTCTTAAAAATATAATAAACCTTAAAATAATAATCATTCTAGCATTTTTTATTATTATTATTTTTTGCTAAGTGGGTGGTTTCATTGGGTTGGGTCGGACTGGACTGGTTGGTCCTAGTCCCAAAAAATGAGAACCGGTCCTTTTGGTCTAAAACTTGATTTCATCTTGAAATCGAATCGGATTGAGAACCGATCACCCCTAGTAAATAGCTTGTATTGGGCAACGTTGGGAGATTAGGTGGGATATTTTGTGGATTCTGCACTGACTGGAAGAGGCAAAAGTGATGGGGGTAGATGAAACTATGATTTTTGATAGATTTAGAATGTTAGAGTTTCACGTTCTTATTTTTTTTAATTTAGTTAATTTAGGATATTTATTTAGTTTAGAATCTTTGAATTTGTTATTTCTGTATTGAAGTATTAAACTCTAGTTATGATATCTTATTTGATATAGCTAGCCAAGTTTTCTCGTTTAGTGGTTCAACACGTATAAATTATGAACTTCATTTTCAATGTAATTCAACTTATCCTTTGAATTAATGAAAACTTGTGAGCCTTTTTCTATGCACTTTGTGGGTGTACTATTCGGGCGTGATTCTATGAGTGTTTACTTGAGCTTTTCCTTATCACTGCGTCAGAACGAGTGAAAGAGTTACGTTGATTTCACTAATTTTTCAGTCCATTTTAGACAAAAAGAATTCAATGCTTCCATCATAAAATGAATCCAGGGACAATATTTGCTAGCAGTAAAAAGAAGAAGAAGAAGATGAGACTGTCGTGATGATCCCTTTTACTTCTCAACATAAAGAGATGGATCGTGTAATTTAAAATGCGACATTAAGAAGAAAATTAAAGTTGCAAATTGATATAAACCGTAGGTGCAAGGAGCTTGCATAGTCATAAGGTACTTGTTGATGTTGACACCAAGAACTTAGGTTAAATTTTGCCTTCAAAATGAATAAACAAGGAGAGAGAGAACCAAAAACATCTTTAGGTTATTTAACTCTGAGAATTATACCGTTTCATTTAATAAGTTGGTAATCCAACGAGAGAAAAGTAATAAGGGTTGTTAAATTCATATAAGAGTAAATAAATTTCAGTCTTGTAAGAAAGACATGCAAAAGTTAGTGAAATATACATAAGGTTGATAAATTAAAAATGGTGGGTAAATCTGATGGCATTTGGTAATGCAAAAAAAAAAATTAATTAGAAAATAAAATAGTAAGTCTTTCAAAATAGCATCAGTAATTTATATGAGAGTTGATAAATTTTAGGCATTGATAAGCATACAAATTAAAGTCGGTAATCTTCAAACTATAAAAATGAGTCGGTTATTTCTTGTAAATTTCTATAAATTACCAATAAATTGATTGGGAATCATATAATTGGTAATTTCATTTGGACCAGCAATTATTTGACACTTATTGATTTTTTAAGGTGTGAATGATAAAATTTCTATTTACCAAAAAAAAAATGATAAAATTTATAGTCATAAATTGATTTTTGGAACAAAAATAGATTTTTCTATTTCTCTTCTTGGATGAGTTTTGGAGCAAAAATACACATTTGATAATGATACAATATTTCTATACCTGGAATAGAAATTCGTTTGATAACGATACAAAATTCATTCCTCTTGAATGATGATGTCAGAAGGAGGAGGTGGTGACAACAATGACTGACGACCCGCAACAGTGGGAGGGGGCAGCAACAGTGAGAGGGGGCGGTGGCCGGCAACTGATGGCGATGGTGGGCAGTGACTGGCAATCGAAGAGCAGGCAAATGTCTAGGGATTAGAGAGAGACTTCTTATGGTGATGAGAAATAGAAAAGAGAAATAATTTCTGATTTTTATTTCAAAAAAAAAATTTTAAAAAATTATTTCTGATTTCTATTTTACACTTATTTTTGGAATAAAAATATATTCTACAAATAAAAAATGAAATTATTTTATCAACGAATTTCTCTTTCAGAAACAAGTTTGAAATAAAAAAAATAATTTTGAAATAGAAATAAAATAATTATCATAAACGCCCTTAAAAGCTTATTAACTTGGGAAAAAAAAAACGTCTTTTTTTTATTTGCATCGGTACGATCATCCCATCCAGAAGTGTACTTATGTCTTTGGGTTATTGACTATGCAAATTATAAAAAAAAATGAATATCAAAAGTCAAAGTACTTTCTAAAGCGTAATTAACTCCCCCTTTTTGGCTGCAACCACTGGGCATAAAGGGTACAATGTAAGCTTAGGATTAGGTAACCCAAGGTTCCTCCGGATGCCAAAAACGTGTGACTTCATCTAAGCACAACCTTTTGGTGGTATACGTACAAAGACAGACGAATTAGCCAACAACAACATTGGCATCTCTTTTGGTAGGTCTACTCTGCTAATTATCGATAGAGAAAAATGATTTCACAAGTTGAACCAATTCCCAATCATGCGTATCAAGTAACACAGCAAGCGTAGCCGTAGCAATGGACATTTCAATTCTCATTGCGTCTATCAGGAAACCATTGTCATAGCAGTGGAATTGTTGTTATACTCCAATTGAGATCAGCAGTGCTAATTACGAAATGGTCACAATGAACGCCCCCAAATCTATTATTTTGACATTATAAGCTTCCCTTGATTCGTTCATCGAGCTTTTGCCAAAAAAGGCCCCCGTCGTGAAATGTTTTCTTTTCCTATTAACGAACTTTGCAAAAATTGGTCCAAACACTACGTACTATTATGAAAGAGATAGATCGCATTTCTTGTAATTATCTTTTCGGAACAAATTTCCAAAGCCTCAATCATGAACCATGGAATGATCCTGATCGCTCTCGGTCAGTCTGATGTAAAAGTCTCTTGGCACAGGTCGATTTTCATCAATGTCTCTTACTCAGCAACTCGATTTTCAGCAACACATACATGTGAATTCGTAAATATTTCTCATGGTGAGTATATAGGGGTTGTGTTGATAGTTTGTCTATAAAACACATAAAGATCTATCTTATCTTACATAAAAAAATATGTGAATGTGTGGGCTAATGTATAAGTGTAGAAGTATTCTAGCTTTTTGAAAATCATAGGTTTAGTGGGCTGGACCCATGGACTAGAATCAACACCGATCGACAGTTATTTTTTATTTCTAGTTGAATATTTTTTTCACATTCAATTTTCGTTTCTTTCTTAAAAATACAGCTTGATTCTCCAATTATTTCCTTTCGAGAATTCTTAGAGAAATGGTAGAACTATTATATGGTATTCTCAATCTGAGATTTTGTTATATCTTGAAGGATTTTTGTCGATAACCATTAACAATCTTATAGGGACAAACGATTCATTAAATATAATGTATTCATGTCTTGAACCTTAATTTCATTCTCCCCTATTATTTTTCTGACAGGTTGTACTGACACATATGCTGAATTTTCCTTCAAATGTGGAAAGCAGGAAAGCAGGCATAATAGCTGAACGATCATGTAAATTACAAACAAGAAATCAAAGAAGAATGAGCAGCTATGTTGCTCACCTTTATTTTCTAGGTTAGGTTATAGAATAGATTCTCCATGGGAAAATTAAACAAGAACACTTCCATTTGACAAAGCCGCGTCCCACAACCACCTTGAAAAAGATGGGAGAAAAAGTGCAATGCTCATATGATACCCTCCCCCGACTAGCCTTTTCTTTTATATTTTTTGCTGTTGCTACTGTATACATTGGTGCATACCCTATAGAAGTCCCTCTCCTTGTTCAAATTATTTTACTGGCCAGCCACTCCCCTTTATTGCTATCGAGAAATGGAGAGAGAGATTGGAGGTTGGGCCCCACATTTGCTTGATCTTCAACGCACCCACCGAGGCTCCAACTCTGGATCATCTCCTCTGGAAACATCATGGCTTGTTCCGAAGTAGAATTAGAACAAGTCGATGAGGTATTGTTGTAGGAGCCATAGTTGCAATAGTCGAAGCCGCGGAACCTGTCCGGCAAGTCGGAGTTCAGGATATCCACCAAGTCGATATCGCCGAAGTCAAAGTCAATCGCCAGATGATCTTCTCCACCAGCAAGACACGGCACTTCTGCATCTGCATTTTTGTTCTTCACCACAGGTATGGCGTCGGTTTCGGTCGCTGTGTCGGCGTCCGGTCGGTGATGTTGTTGCTGCTGTGGCACGACTTGGGGGCGGGCTTGTGGAGGAGCGAGGAACAAAACCCTGGAGCACTTCAAGGCCTTAGTCCTCACCACTTGGGTTGCTGGTTGAGAGGTGGTGATGATCTTGGACTTCATGATTTTGGTCTCCTTCAATGGCTTCGGCTGGTCTTTCACCTTCTTGCTCACAATGGTATTCCAGTAGTTCTTGATTTCATTGTCTGTTCGCCCTGGGAGCCTCCCCGCGATCAGAGACCACCTGACCATAGTCAAGTAAATTCACCGACAGTAAGGATTGTCTCCTCGAAAATCTCCATTTCCTTTAGTACAACAAACAGGAAGGGAAGAGATGAAAAGCAAGTAAGGCCAATACCTATTGCCCAGGAGCTTGTGAAGCCTGACGATGAGCTCTTCCTCGTCCGCCGTTATGTTACCTCGCTTGATGCCGGGTCTCAAATAGTTCAACCACCTGAGCCTGCAGCTCTTGCCGCATCTCTTCAGGCCTGTCTCAGACAATCAAGAAAACATGCTTTATCGAGACTTTTTCTTGGAATATAACCCAGACGACCCACATGAACATCCATGAACATCGGTCATGTCTCTATTCTGACCCACTTTCGTTTCGGAATTCGCAGCGTTCTTACCTGCTTTCTTGGGGAGATTCCGCCAGCCGCCTTCGCCGTGGGCTCGGATGTAATCCACGAGAATCCTGTCCTCCTGAACCGTCCAAGCTCCCCTGTTCAAGCCCACTTTCGCGCAGCAAGGGCTTCTTCCCATGTTCTGACTCACTCTTTTTCGGTCCTGCGCGTGCGAGTCTCGATCACCCTCTCTTCGAGTTGCGAGATAGAAACAGTAGTTTCTCGTGTGGACCGTACGTGTTTCTAAGCCTTCGTCTCGTGTTTCCTCAGATCCTGGACGGACCAGTACTTATAAGCGACCTCTGTTTTTTTTTTTCCTTTTTCTTTTTTTTGGGAGGTAATTCATTTTATTACATACATATTATTAGGAAATTGAGAAATTGTCCGCCATCGACATGGTCCCCATGTCTTTAAAATCAACGTGTCATTTTTTTTCTATTTATTTCAAGTAGGTCTATTTCCATTCGATATCATGGGACCATTTTAATTGCACAAATAATGTTTCCATGAAGAAGACAAAAAAAGTCGTAAATTGGTTTACAAATTCAAAATTTAGTATTTCTTCTTATATCTCTGGTCAGACAGGTATTTATACAATGAATGCGTAATACTAAACGTGTTGTGTATAGAGCACATAATTTTGCAGCACTTATATAAGCCAATACTACGGTATGCATTCATTTACATGAAATCACTACGTAAGATTTCTTGGTTTCGGCTCGAGTCGGGCGCATGATCAAGAGCAATGCTCTAGGTTTTCAACTCGCCTGTCCCCAACCAGCATGGACGATTCTGGTTGCTCGAACCTTCGTCATGGCAGCAGGTCGGCTCCGAACACCAGGGACGGGGGTTCCCTGAAAGTCGAACGTCAGAGCTTTTACTTCTCTGCCAGCGATACATTTCGTCTGTTCCCCCCAACTAACTTTCCACGGAAAACGTGGTGGCGTCTGCTCGACGCCAACGTGGCACCAGTCGGCGGCACCGAGGCACCATAACGCCTGGCGTCCCAACCCCTCGTGAAGGACCCATTGCCGTGGACCCGCCCGAGCACGGTCTCTCTCTCTCCCTTCCTCTCCCGTTGTTTTTTCACTAATTGAAGTATATTGAAGGATTTGCTCTAGTAACCACCATTTCCATATGGGAAGAAGAAAGTTAGGGTTTCGAATCCCCACTTTCTTGAGGTTTGAAGAGGGAATAATTTAGTTTCAAGTTTGGGTTTCGAATCTCACATCCTGTAAGAAGATATGATAAAAGTATGAGAGTAAGAGTTAAAATAAGAATATAATATAATCGACAAAATAAAAGATATATACCATACGTCATGCATGGACCAGAAATAATAACCAAATGCGTCTGGTATTTAGCCAAAGCTGAGCTTTCCACATCACTTGTATCTGCCCTTCCTTGTATAATTTTCTCCAAGCTAACCTTCTCGAGTAGTCTTGAAAGTTTGGTGCAGGCAATCCCAATCAACCACACTATGTAAATTCTCAACCGTCCGTGTTCCATCCAGAAGCATCACCAATTGAGAAATTTCTAGAGATACAATCAATAATTTACGAATTCATATGGTGATGTGATAAATTGAAAATTAAACGTGGATAAGTGTGTCTTATATATTAAAAGACACTTTGAACGAAGGCAAATTCTTTAATTAAATGAAAGTCGCGGGAATCCCTACCTTAATCAAATCTAGAAAATCAATTTAATGGTTGTATTGCAAGTCAAATCTCGATATGCTATTTCCGTGATCTCCTTTCTTGCCGAATTACAAGACGCGTGGTCCAGGATCTTTTTATCTGATCTTTTTCCATGCATCGTCGGGCATGCATGATTGAATCCTTTACCGAGAAAGGTGAAAATACCGATGTCGCACCACTAGCTCTTGTTGACCATATGTTTATAGGGCTAGACCACGTGGATACCAAATCCACGTGATCAAAGCCACAGTGGAATGGACTCTTTTTCTCAATCACTTTTTATGTCGCAAAAAATTCCAAACTAATATATACATATCACATTTATCTCAAATTAATATCCGTGCCATAAAAAACTTAAACTAATACATCTGTATCATATTTACTCCAAATTAATTTTTGTATTTGGCATGATATGGATGTAGTCGCTTGAGTTTTCATGTAATTCAAATATTAATACAGGATAAATTTAATACAAGTTAATCATTTTGCATTTTTTTATATAAAAATTAATTTGAGATAAATGTGGCATGAATATATTATTTGAGATTTTGATAGTATTAGTTTTTTTTTTTTTTTTTTATAATACCAGCAATGAGAAAGGCAATTGGCATTTCAATCGCATGCGGCATTGCCTGGCTTCATCGCCTTTTGCGTCGCTCGATGAACGACACTTGTAGCATGTCTAACCTTGCCTTTTCTCACTCTTTAAGTCAGCTTTATCTCCCTCTCCCACAAACCATGCCTTTTTTAGGCGTAATGTGTTGATAGTTTGTTGGTTAAACAAATTAAGAGATACATTGTTCCCATGTCGAAAAAATATGAGCACACACATGGACGAGATTTGACACTAACTAACGATTATTAATTTTTTATTTATTAAAAAATTCGGATTTATTTTTATAAAAATTGACTATAGCGTCGTGTTGAAACAATACAACTATTCATAAAAGAGTTATGGTTATTTTTATTTATTTAATTCCGAATTTTTTTTTTTCAATAGTTATCTTAGAGTTCGTACATGTTCAGACATAATTTTTTAATCCTTAGAAAGTTGTGTCTGTTCAAATATAACTTCTTGTTTTTACTATTAATTACTGAACGTGTCTGTTCATTCATAATCTTCTTCTTTTTATTTTTCGTTTTCTTTTGAAAGAATATATAGCAATTATTTTCAATTGTTTCCTATAGAGACCTTAGAGAAATACTAAAACTGCTACCTAGTATTCTCATTTGAAATTTTGTTGTATCATATAGGAAATTTGCCGGTGACTATTAGCAACTTCGTGAGGTAAATAAATCTTAAAAAAAATGATAAATGTTGATTTTAGACAAGAAATAACTTCGATCTCTTGACCAAATTCAACCTTTTTTAGTGCGTATGAATTGTTTGTCGAAATGCCGTTAAGACATCCCTGCGAAGTATGTTGCGATATTTTGTAAATCTGATGATTCAGCAGTGTGGATTAATAATCTCGATATCATGTAGACTCAATTTTTCTTACGTTCAATTGTTGTTAAGACCGAAAATCTGAGTACATATTTTTCTTTTTGTCATTTTGTTGCTCTATACCTTGGTGTGTTCCCATGTGTCCGTACACGGTGATCCTCAGAGAGCGATGTCCAAGGGGTATGGATGTGAATACAGGGGTTTCCCTTTTTCTGCTATCATTAGATACCGATTGCATCCGTAATTATCTTGGTTAGAGGTGAACTTTTATAGCAATGATTTGTTGATATTGTGATTATGTAGTTGGCCATGGAAAATAAGCTAAAGCATGGATAAAATTGCCCCGATTTGGCTTTTTGGACAGTATATCGTCTTATTACTGGGAAATTTATATTTCTACAAGTAATTACAATAATGAGATGCTTTGATTTGTTAACATTTATTATTTAAGGTTGCTCTCTTAATAGTCCATGTTCTGCGGTAATATTCTTAATGTAGTTATGTAGAAAATTTTGAACATCTCTTAATACTGTCACGTCAGTGTCCTTGAAGAGGACGAGATTTTATTGGGCTGTGATTGGTAGTTATACCAGTTATTGTTCAGTAGTCCGGGAATGAAGTGGAGCAATTTGAGTAATAGTGTTGCACAACTACCAATGTTTTTTTCTTTTTTCTTTTTTTGGGAGCATGTATATTGTCGTGTTGTAAGATGATAACATCTGAAAGGTGTTTGGATGGCTCGCGCGAATATACCGTCACTCTAACCTCGTCCAGACATTTCATGGGGTGTCGTTAGATGCAAAGGTTGTTTTCGCACCCACGAAATAGTCTTGAAGTAGGGGTATATGGATGGAACTAATAAAATTGGATTCATTGAGACTAAGAGTATGTAATTTTCATTTTTATAAATAAAAGTTTTGGTAAAGTAAATACTTTTTTGGGTATTAAATTTAAAAACATAGTGGGTTTATTCTTTGATTTGAAGTGATTATATGGAAAAGATGTTGAATAAATTTCAAAATCTTAAATTTTAAAGAAATGAGTAATCCATTTGATTCATGATAGAGGATTTTTAATGCAAGTGCTATAGGGAGTATACGCAATACACTGTACTAGACTTAATATTGCTTATTCTGTGTGTAAGTTGAGTACATCTATTTGTAATCCAAATAAAGAATATTGGAAAGCTATTACCCAAATTTTGGTTATTTTAGAGAACTAAACATTTGGGATTCTTGTATAATAATAATTCGGTTGTTTAGGAGGATACACCAATACTAATTTGATTACAAGTGTAGGTGATATACAATCCATTACTAGATGGATTTTCACATTCGTTTCTTGGACAAATAAGAAACAAGTGCATATAACTTAACCAACTATGGAATTTGAATAATTTCTTTTGTAGCAACTAAGAAAGAGGTCAGATGGATTAGGAATTTGTTGTTAGATATCAAATTATGGCATAGTCCTATGTTTCCTACTTCTATCCATTGTAATCAGGCTACTTTGGCGAGAACTTATATTAGCATTTGTAATGGTAAGTCTAAACATTTTAACCTAAGGCATGAGATTGTAAGACTTTGATTAAAGATGGTACAATAACAATTGTTTATATGAGGTCAAGCAACAATTTATCCAATCCTTTTGTAAGGGATTTACTAAGAGACATGGTAAAAATGGCCTCATAAGAAATGGGGCTGAAACCCTTTAATTAAAATTACCAACAATGGTAACTTGACATTTTCCTAGAACATCATTAGTTACAAAGTTTAATGGGTAATATCAAGTTATTGAATGTGATTGTTTGATACTAACATAGCTCTAATATGAGAAGTTAGTGTCGTTTGTTACGTTTTTGCAGGTTAAATTGAATTCTTAATGAAGTATCATACAAATTTGTAATGTGTTAATAGTAATAGAAACACATGGTGAATACTTTACGTATATAAACTTAGAAGTGATGCTACTTCTTATGAAAGTTAGAGTTGCTTTCTAAAGAGCTTATGAAACGGGATCAAGCACAATGCCATAATAGTACGAAATAGTATAGAACTTCTCGCTAAAACAAGAGGTTAGAATATGTGTGGCATCCGATTCTATCGTTTAAAAGTACAAATTTAAAGTCAAGCTACTTGTCACTCTAATAGAGTTTTGAGATACTTGTACTAAGTAAAGATTTAACTCGAAAGACACCTTTATGTATGTATATTAATCCCATGGAAATTTTGGCTATATTTCTTTTTATAAAATTTTATTTTGGTAATTTTGTTTTATAAACAAAGTGGGAGATTATTGGTAGTTTGTTTTACAACCAAACTAAGAGATGCCTTATTCCATATCGAAAAGATGTGAATGCAAACGTGAACGAGACTTGGCACTAATCAACAATCATTAATTTTTATTTATTGAAAAATTTATATTTATGTTTATAAAAAAATTAACCATAGCATCATGTTGAAAGGAGCTATAATTATTTTT
The DNA here is from genome assembly GCA_014182845.1 of Corymbia calophylla. Taxonomy (NCBI): domain Eukaryota; kingdom Viridiplantae; phylum Streptophyta; class Magnoliopsida; order Myrtales; family Myrtaceae; genus Corymbia; species Corymbia calophylla. The sequence goes on from CM024695.1 coordinate 35,546,101, forward strand.
ATTTATTATTTATTTAGTTCCGAATATTATTTTTCTTCCAAAGGTTATCTTAGAATTCACACCTGCTCAAATATAACTTTTTAATCCTTAGAAGGTTATGTTTGTTCAAATATAACTTTTTGTTTTTGCTATTAATTTACTAAATGTGTCTATTCATTCATAATATTTTTCTTCCTATTTTTCATTTTCTTTTGAAGGAATATACAACCATTGTTTTCAATTGTTTTCTATAGAGACTCTAGAGAAATACTAGAATTGCTATCTAGTATTTTCATTTGAGACTTTGTTATATCTTCGAGAAAATTTGCTAGTGACCATTAGTAACTTTGCCAAGCAAATAAATCCTTAAAGAAAGTGATAGCATACCTCAAAGTCCGATTTAATTACTCTATTGATTTAAAGCCATGACTTCATTATTCTACCTAAATTCAAAGATATTTTCTCAACATAATGCCCTTAAAAAAATCCAATAGTCCAAATTCTATCCAAAATCTTTTTGTCAAATAAAAAACCTCTAACTTTAAGTCCAATCTCAATTTTATCCTCTTTTTTTTTGTCCCATTAAAAATCTCAAATTTTAGTCCAATCCCAATCTACCTTAAACTTTTTTCTTTTTTGATGAAGAACTACCAACTTTTACTTGAATCTCAAATTTGCCCTTGTTAACACTGCATCCAAAATTTCTCTTCAAATTTAATTGATCAAATCAAGCATATCCCGTGAATTTGTGGTTCTATACTTTTAAAGAGAGTGCTTACAAATTTTCCAATTACCTATTCAGAGAATTATAAAAAATGGCATTGTAACTCACGTGTGGTTGCTTAGAAAGAGAAAGAAAGGGAAAACTGGAAAAGAAACGAAAAGAAATTGGCCTAATCTTATTCTTTTTTGGGTTAGAAAGTCAAGGAGACCACATGTCTAGCCGAAACAATATACTAAATTATCTGGTGTTTCCTTTAATATATATTCATTTTACATGGGATCTAAAGAATGTTCTCATCTAGGGAGTCATATCCAAGATATGATATGGGTATTCATAATTTTGACATTGAGTCATCTCAACTTGGATCGTTCTATTCATCAATTTTGTTCCTGTTAAGTTGTTGCTCTATTTAACTGGCACACCAAGTGTTTGTGTTTTTTACACTGAATCATCTCAGCTAGAAATGTGACTTGCATTAAAAAGATACTTGCTATTCATATTCAACTGATTTCGTTCACGTTTGCATGATTGATAATGAGAATCGTGGTCATTGATTACATATAGTTGATCCTCAAGCTTCGAACTACTATAATTTTGATTAGATAGTGATGTATATGCTCAATTCTCTTCTTGCAATACTGTCGGGACCTTCTCGAAGGTGAATCACCAAGGGAAGACTAATGGATTACTAAATCTGAAGACTTAGTGCGGACTCTCTCAAGCTCTACCAACCGCAACTTAGTACTCAAAATTTATCTTATTTAAACATGCAATTTTATTCAATTAGGAGCCACCACTAATCAATTAGCATTGATTAGAAACCCAAGTAAAGTATGGGAGAATACTTTACTTCTGCAAACCAGAAATTCAATAGGTTCGGGGATATGGTTACGCTAAGTTAAACTAGTGCCTTTTCGATATCATTTCTCTTGAAGTTTCAAAAACATTTTTTGCAAGCAATCTTAGTTGATTTTAACCTAAGCCACTAACATGGAAAGGAGTGGTCATGCATATCACAATCAATAACATTCAATAAATCTAAAAGGATAAATGTAAGAATCATGATCAACCTTAAAGTAAAACAAGTTATAATTAAAAATGCATGCTCTAAACATAATTTCTAAATGGAATGACATCTAATTTTTTTGAATTTTTTTGTAAAATTAATTATGTATAACTTTAATCTAGATTTAATATGCATGATTCTAACGACTTATGACATGCAATTCAAATGACCTAATTCTAATGACATATGTTAATTGAAAATTATTGTAACATATACACAATATGATTTACATGACCCTAAATATACATGTGTTACATGACATGAGATGAATGACATATTAATACTATATGCAATGCATGTTCTTTTTTATGTTTTTTATTTTTTATGACCTTTTTATTAGAATAAGAAATTGCTTCTTGTTTACCATGATTTAATACGGAATGAAGAATAATCAAAAATCTATTTTAACGTAATGAAATTTCCTAAGCTTCTATGTCATATGCAATGTAGACTATAAGACTATTCCGACATAAAATGCATTAATCTACCCTATTATGCAACGGATATTTTTTTTTATGCATTTTTGTAAGTTTACTAAAATATCAACACATATAATGCAACCGATCATATAAAGCACACAATTTGCCCCAACCCAAGATAGAAAATCAAAACAATCAAAAAGCTGATCCGACGTCTCACTGTTCAATATTTTTGATTATTAAGATTTTTTAAACACAACACAACAACTTCACTTAATCAGAATATGCCTAATATCTCAAGGAATATATTGCAAATTAGGCAATTTAATATTTAGATAAGCGAACGGATTAGGAAATTACCTAGATCATCTTTCTCTGATTCTCACGGACAATTTACGATAATTTTCTATCGCTAATGAAAGCACCTATGCAAAAATAATTTAGAGAACAACTGCGAATTAGAGAACAACCACAAGATGGATCACGTCATCAACATTGGTTCGTCCAGCAACAATATTGATGAGAATTGGTCAACAAAACCATCCAATTAACTCTGGACCGGGACCATACCAAGTAGCCACGAGTGATCTTTAGACAACAACAAGGACGAGCAATGATAGCGAAACTCAGTGAATGTCACTATACAACAACCACGAGTAGCGAACACGAGCTATAGCGATGGGTAAGACCACGACGTAGCATCAAATAAATGTGATGTAACAGCAACAAGTAACGCCGTACAACAATGAATAGTTGGGACATAGCAATGGTGACGAACAACGGCGAAAGACCGCGATGTAATGACGAATGATCGCAACGCAACGATAACGAGCAACAAACAAGTACACCGTTGTATTGGGCTCACTAGATGTGAACGCCAAAATAGGGAGGCACGGCTTCCGTGGGATGAACTCACATGGCTACAGCAATAGGGATGCACTACATATAGTTGTTGTACATGATTTGAATATACTAGATTCCCACCTATTGTTTATGTGCCTATTCAGAATGTATTAGAGTCATGGCTACAAATCTTATCCATGCTTAGAACTTGCTAAGTTTCTTATCACAATTGATGCTCATGCCTTGAATTGGTTGGATTCTGATGCATGCGTGGGTGAGTAATTCTGAGAACGTGGGATTTTAGGGGTTAAGTATATGGAAATGGTGTGTATGGGGTGGTTTTTGATGGATGAAATACGAATGCAAGATAGAATACAATTGCCACAAAAGTGTAAAGGACACACCACAAATCAAGGATGAAGATTAGGATCAACGAAATTCTGCATCAAGGCTTAAAGGACAAGCCACCCACTAGGACACATAACTTTGGGATAAAAGAAGCTCACTACTAGGGTTTAAAGGAAAACCACCAACCTAGAATAAAGCACTTCCTAACTCACCATCAAGAAGTAATTCACTCTCCAAGAATTAAAAAAAATTGAAAATAAGAGTTATTCACTCTCCAAAGATATTCGCTCACATGTGAAATCTCATATATTTTCATTTATCAAAATCTACATTACAATGGAGAGCTTTCCTCTATGTATAGGAGTGATGACAACATGGGAACTATTGAAACATTAAAGACATGAATACTAGAAAGTAATTAAAGACCTAAAAACTTAGAACTTTGACTCTTGAAACTTTCATAATAACAAAAACTCCTATGAACTTTTTTTTGTTGTTGGTCATTCTCTATATTCCTACTCTAATTATCACTCTTAGATTTTTGCATTGCCTCTTTGCAAGAGTGTCAAAACCCACACATGAAACTAAATCATCTCCACCCCAACTCCCCCTAAAAATTGTGGAGATTCAAACCCCTTATCCCCTTTTCCCATGTAAGAATGGTGATCATTAGAGCAAACCCAATGGTTCTCCTAAGAAGTTAGGAATGCAATAAATGATATGGAAACTTGCACTATTGATTCTTCAGCCTTCCAAAATTCGTGCACCCACCTTGACCCACAAACAACCACCTTAAAAGTTCATCAAATATCCATGGAAATCATTCAGAATAGCCTCCTATTGATGTCTTGTTGTTCGGCCTTGAATCCGGCATTTAATATGGTGAATTGACAATTATTTGACCAGTTTCATGATTGATAGTCTTTTCCATTGATAATTTTATTTCTAAACCCATTGAATTACGTTATGCCCAAATTCTACCTTAAATCGTCATCGATGGTGCTGAGTTTATTGATTGAGCTAAGTCGGATGCTATCGCATTAGATTCATGATTATATGAGTTGTTCATGGTTTAAATTAATTTGATAGGTGTTCATACTTGCTATCTATATTCATTTTTATTCAAATGAGGGTTTAGTTTCATTTGAATATAATTTTGGCAATATGAGCAAACATATTCACCAAGAAAGAAGTCGGGTGGAATTTATATTACTCTCGGCTAAATGTTTGTATTTCCATAGCTTGAACATGTCGATTTTGATTTAGAATACATTGATTAAGAGGTTTAGATTTGGTTTTCATGTTATTTGAGGAACTGTAGACTTTGGCATCATACATAGTGGATTTCCAATTGTATTAAAAAGATATAATTATGCTAACTGCATCTTAAATTCAGAGGAGATAAATTTCACAAATGGAAATTTGTTCACCCTTGGCGGAGGTGCTTGTTTTCCTACACTCCAACAGGGCAAGTAGAAGAAATTATTTATCTTGGTGATTGAGTACTATTCAACTTATGGGGAAAGGGAATATTCCTCTCAAACTCACACCTAACAATGAAGCTAGGTAGTTAACAAATCTTTTAGTAGATATTCCTTTGGGAATGAAATCAAAAACTTTTGTGTATGTGTATTGTTTTTGCCAAAGAATGGAATGTTAAATGGTATTAAAAGACACATCCAGTTAAGACGTGATGTGATAAAACAATTACTTTAAAAATGAATTATACCCATTCATTATATAGATTTAGAAGTGAATTTGGCTGATTCTCTAACTATACACCAAGGGAAATGAGACTTAAGTCAGTTCAAGAATCAACAATATAGGAATCCAACTTATATGATTAGCGATCTCATTAATTGCATCCATATGGGTAATAACAAGTCAACTATTGATTTAGCAAAGCACTATGAAAAATTAATGTCCCTCCTACAATGAGAGTAATGCAAGACTAAAATGAAAGAGAGGTTGGGTTAAGCTCTTTATGAATATCATAGCCATTATTGATGATGTATTAAACTGCATAATACACTTAATGCAATTGCCTATATAGGTGTGGAGTGGGGCTGCTATGGGAACTTTGGCAAAATCTATAGAGCATTTATAAATAAACTAAGCACGCGAATGGGTTATTAGTGTAAAACCACATTTAACAACAAAATTTGTGGGAATGTAATGTAATTGGTGAAAATTATAATTCACAATAGAAATTCTTGATTTATAGAAGTTTTAAATTTCACCAATGACTAAGTGAATTATATTTCATTTTTCTAGGTTTGGTTCATAGCCCAAAAGACACTAGTTTCAATTCTTTACATTCAAATAAGTTTAACCCATATTTGCTTTCTTGTTAGAACCTTTTGAATTATGTGGGGGATTGTTAGAATTCCAACTGTTTTGCAATATACAAAGTCTTTGTTTCATAAGAGCTCTAATAGAAATTATAACCACTATCAATTTGTAACGTCTAATTTGATTTGTTTCTTTATTAACCAACTCCTTCATTTACCTATCAAGAGAATCTCCAAATCACAATAATAATAAAAACCAATAACAAAATATTCTCTCTTTTCTTTCCATTTATTTGTTGGGTTTTACATTGTCGCAACCTTCCTAGAGGTGTGCCATCAAGGTAAAGCTAATGGACTACTAAATGAGAACTTTTTCTAATGAGGCAATTGCTTGCTTTTGTTATAGGTTCTCCCAAACCCTATCAATTGCAACTTGGTACTTAGTTTAACATGCAATTTTCTTGGCTTATGGAGCCATCATTAATCAATTTAAGTTGATTAAACACCTAAATAAAATATGCGTGAAGACTTTACTTATACAAACGAGAGATTCAAAATATTCGGGGACTTGATTATGTTAGATTTAATTGAACGCCATTTTGATAACTTTCCTCTTTGTTTTCAATAAAAAAAAAATGACAACAAATCCAATCTTGATTGATTTTAATTTTAAGCCATTAACATGTAGTGGATGATCATCAAGTGCGCAAGCAAAATTTTAACACTCAAGAATTCAAAGCAATAAATAAATTGGTAAGAATCTAATATCTCAAGCAAGCAAAAGCCCTATTAATTCCCATAATTGTTCAGCAAGATATCAATTAAGAATGGAAAATGATAAGCTGATGGCGCAGTCTGCACCACATATTTTGCCAAGGACACCGGACGACTTGCCTGTCCGGTCTAGTAGGACATCAAGAAGGATCCCTGCAGTGAAAAAGGTAATATTGGGGAGAAATTATTGGGTACTTGAGGCCCCACATCAGACTTTTCTCGTTCCTCTGAAATGCACCGCCCGGCTTTGCTATGCTCCCGCTACTCTCTTTTTATCTCTCTCAATGGAAATGAAAGAAATAAATAAATGGAGAACAGAAAACATAAAACAGAAATCTCAAGTCAGTCGCAACTTCAGAGTGCCAAATGAAACTATTCTTATTGACCACAAAGAAGAAATAAACTCCCCTCATCGTTTTGATTTCAATCATGCCAACGAACTCAGAAATAAAAAAACATAGCTTCTTTCTTCTTGATCTCCCAACTCAAAAATTGTATTCTAATACACTTATATGATCTCAGAATTTATAGAAAGAGAGAAAAATCATATTTATTTCCCCAGCTTGAATCGCTCGACAAGAACTCAGAAAAGAACAGCAAAAATTAATGGAAAAAACGTACAATAGCCAGTAGTTTCCTCAAGCTGAGACCGAGTAATCGAGGATCCAGGTAATGCCGTGCACAGCAAGGCATCGGAGGAGAAGAGGTCCGACGTTGTTGGAACCAAGAAAGGGGTAATGGCACCTCTAGAAATTTGAAACGAGGTGCAAATGAAGACCGAAGGAGAATAATTGAAATGCAAATGCTTTTTGGTGGCTTTTGTGTAACAACAAATCTGAAGTCCACAACCTTTTAAAGTGGTTGGAGGAATATGTTAAAAGTTAGACGAAAATTTTCCCTTGTATTCCTTTTATTCTTTACAAGATTATAAATACACATATATACACCGCCCTCAGCCACCATAGAATCTCCATCAAATCAGGAGACACAAATATACAAAGATTTTAAATAAATAAAAAGATTTTAAATAAATAAAACTTTAAATAGAAAAACTTTCCTATTGAGGCCCTAATTGACAGCTCATGTTAACACTCCCCCTCAAGCTGGGTGAGAAGATATCTTTGATACCCGCTTGACAAGTGAGCTATGGAATGTTGGACTCGATCACGCCTTTGTAAGTATGTCCGCCTAACCGGTCTTCGATTTGATAAATGAAAAACTCACCACCTTATCATCCAGATTTTACTTGATAAAATGCCTATCAACTTCAATATGTTTAGTGCGGTCGTGTTGAACCGGGTTGTGGGAAATCTGAATCGTGGCCTTATTATCACAAAACAGTCGCATTCCTGACTTAGGTGGAAAACCAAGTTCTAACAATAACTTCTTTAGCCACAAAAGCTCACATAGTCCTTTAGCCACCCCTCGAAACTCGGCTTCAGCACTTGATAAAGATACTACTTTCTGTTTCTTACTCCTCCATGTAACCAAGTTTCCTCCTACAAATGTGAAGTAGCCTGATGTCGATCTCCTATCCGAGGTATTGCTAGCCCAATCGGCATCTATAAATACTTCCACCTCATGGTGATTATTCTTTGCAAAGAATAGTCATTTCCCTGGTGCTGACTTCAAGTAGCGTAAAATCCGGACTACAAATTCATATGCTCTTCACTAGGAGCGTGCATAAATTGACTTACAACTCCTACAAAGATATGCAATGTCGGGCCGAGTGTGCGATAGATAAATCGCCTCCCTACTAACCTTTGATATCGGTCTTTATTGGTCGATACCGATTAGAAAAATCTCCAAGTTTATGATTCGTACTATAGGGGTATCAGCAGGTTTGCAATCCAACATCCCCACCTCAGCCAACAAGTCCAACACATACTTCCGTTGAGATAAGAATATACCCTCCTTTGATCTGGCCACTTCAATACCCAAAAAATATTTTAGGCCCCCCAAGTTCTTCATCTCAAACTCATTTGCTAGGTTCCTTTGAAGTTCTGTGATCTACTCAAGGTCATCCCCTGTGATGATCATGTCATCTACATATATAATCAATGCTGTCACTTTGTCACGCTGTCGTTTCAGGAACAATGTATGGTCTGAATTACTTTGAGCGTACCCATACATTTTCATTGCAGAGCTAAAGTGACCAAACCAAGCCCGTGGTGATTGCTTTAACCCATACAATGACCGCTCAAGTTTATATACCACTTCCGATTTATCAGCACACGCATATCCTGGTGGGATTTCCATGTAGATCTCTTCTTTTAGATCTCCGTGTAAGAACACGTTCTTTACATCAAATTGATGTAAGGGCCAGTCCAAATTTGCTGCAAGTGATAACAATACCCGCACAGTATTCAGTTTTGCAACAGGAGAGAATGTTTCTTAGTAGTCCACGCCATAGGTCCGGTATATCCCTTTGCCACCGAGACGTGCCTTGTACCTCTCAACTGAACCATATGTTTTATATTTAATGGTGAAGACCCATTTACATCCTACTGCCTTCTTTCCCTTCGGTAACTCTACAAGTCTCCAAGTCTCATTTTTTTGTAAAGCCTCCATCTCTTCTTGCATTGTTTGAACCCACTTTGGATCTTTCAATGCCTCTTGAACTCCACTAGAAATTCTACTAGCAGAGACATTCGAGACAAATGCCTTTAAAGATCCCGACAATTGCTTTGTCGAAACATAATTGGTGATCGGATACTTCGACCTTCGTTTTTCTACATCTGGTGAGTACCTATTAGGAGCTTTGCCACAATTATGCCGGTCAGGCAATTTATAACCAATAGTTACATCAGTATCAACAAACAAATTCTGTGTGGTAAGGGAATTTACCTCAGGAGTATCCTCAGGAGAATTGTCAGGTACTAAAGAGGGGGTATTTTGAAGTGGAGTCTGAAAATTCAACACACGAGACGGCATTCTATTCATCAAATGTACCGCTGTTACCACAACAGCATCCCAAAAACGGGATGGAACTTGACCACCTAAAAGGAGTGCTCGTGCCGTCTCGAGGATATGTCGATTCTTCCTCTCAGCAATACCATTCTGTTGGGGTGTCCTAGTGCAAGATGTTTCATGTATAAGCCCGTGGTCTTGAAAGTAAGCTGCAAGATGCTGATTAATATATTCCTCACCATTGTCGCTACGAAGGACTTGAATTTGAGTCCCAAACTGCGTTGCAATCATTCGATGAAACATACGAAATATTGCTACCACCTCATCTTTATGCTTCATTAAATAAACCCAAGACATTCGGGTACAATCATCCACAAATGTTACAAACCAACGAATGCCGGATAGAGTAGTAAGTGGTGAAGCACCCCACACGTCTGAATGAACCAAAAAAAATGGCCTGGTGCTCTTATTAAAACTCAAAGGAAAAGAGACACGATGACTTTTTGCCAAAATACATGTCTCACACTGGAATTCAGTATCTGACAAATTATGAAATAAGTCTAGAAATAAATGCTTTAAATCCCCAAAAGATGGGTGTCCTAAACGACGATGCCATAACCAAATTGCTTTCTCTTTATTAGTAGACCCACTACTTTTGTGATGTGCTTGGCCTGCATGGAAGTCATCAACATAGTACAGCCTCCCTTTTTAGTACCACGACCAATAATCTCCTTCGTGAGGATATCCTGAAATAAGCAAAAAAACGGATACATAAGAACATAACACTTCAAAGCATCAATGAGTTGGCCAACAGAGAGTAAACAATTAGACAGAGAGGGCACTAATAAAGTGTGAGACAGTGATAAAGAAGGTGTAAGATCAACATTGCCAGCCCCAATGATAGGATAACTAGTGCCATTCACATTATAAATACTCTGTCTCCTTGGAGTGGTGTAGCATATAATATCGTCACAATTGGGTGTCATGTGATCTGTTGCCCCAGAATCAACAATCCACCCCTCCCTACCACCTTGAGAATTACTAACAAGTGCACACCCAGTGTTACCTTCAGGAGCCGCATCAGAAGTATTTGTAGCGTCTACTTGCGATACCAAAGTGAGGGGTGAGGTTCCGGTAGCCAACGATGCCTGCCCCCGTCCTATAGCATTTTCTGTCTTTTTCTTGGTTTGCAACTCCTTCCACCAATCTGGATAACCGTGCAATTTAAAACAGGTATCTTTAGTGTGTTTAGAATTACCACAATGGGTACAACCTCCTGGGTGTTGTGGTTTAGCCTTCGAACCATTGTTAGTCCTTCCTCCACCAGACGCAATATTAGGAGGGACCATCTAGAGGGCTTTGGGCTCATTGTTGGCCTTGAGAAAGCGTGAGGTAACCTTCCCACCACGCGACACCAGGGCTGCCGCAATGCTAGGTGGTTCGGTTGAAGACAGAATAACGGCTTGGCGTACATCCTCCCGCCTCACCCTGGCATAGGCTTGCTCCACCGTCGGGAAGAGATGCATTTGTAGAACATCAGCCCTGACTTTGTCAAGGCAGTCATCAAGCCCATCAAGGAAGAGATATACACGGTCTTCTTGAACAAGAGCGTTGTAGCGCTCAATATCACGAGGACAAGTCATGGGATTAGGCCGTCGAAAATCAACCTCCCGCCATAAACCCTGGAGCTCATTATAATACTTTTCAATCGGGCCACCTGCCTGTTTCAGTCGGGACAAACGTCGCTTCAAATCATATAATTGGGAGACATCGGTGCCATCAAAGAATGTAGTAGCCACCGAATCCCATACTGCCTTTGCTGTTGGGAAACGGATAAAATTTCCAATCAATGCCGGATCCATGGAATTGATGAGCCATCCTTTAACTGTACTATCGTCAGTCTTCCACTTCCGAAAACTAGGGTCGATTGGAAGTGGTGGGGGAAGATCCCCATTAATATATCCCAATTTGTCCTTCCCGAAGATATACATCTCGACAACTTGGGACCAAAGGCCATAATTACAACCATCCAACTTGACTGCAATTGGTGGGGCGGAGTTTTCAGCATGAGAAGGTGAAGCTTGATGGTGAGTTAAGATTTGTGTCAACTTAGGAAGTCAAAGTTTCAAAGAGTGCATCAGTGGAAGTCCCTCCCGGAGCCTGGTGAGGGACTACAACGCCTGGAGAATTCGTAGCGCCCTCCGTTGGAGTCGAAGGAACTATCTCAGTGGGTGGATTGTCATCCACCATGAGTCCTGATAGCGGGTGCAATTAGCACGGCAACCGCGCAAAACCACCACGCGGCTACGCCACGGCAAGGAATTCGGATCTTGATCAGAATGATCAGAGAGTCCCTAGATCATCGTTCTGATACCATGTTAAAAAGTAGACTAAAATTTTCCCTTATATTCCTTTTATTCTTTATAAGATTATAAATACACATATATACACCGCCCTCAGCCACTATAGAATCTCCATCAAATCAGGAGACACAAATATACAAAGATTTTAAATAAATAAAAAATTTTCTATTGATGCCCTAATTGACAGCTCATATTAGCAACAAATATTGAGAGACTTTAAATAGAAAAAATTTCCTATTAAGACCCTAATTGACAGCTCATGTTAACAGAATACATAGCTTGACAAACATTAAATGAGGAAAAACATGGAAGTCTACAAAAGTGATGCAAGCACACAAATAAAGTCAAATGAAATGACACAATAAAAACATGAAGACAAGCGTGGAGAGCTCTTCAATTAGCTTTTCTAGCCTTCTTTGTCTTCACATTGCAGAAGGTTTTCTTTATTAAATGTTTGTAGTATTTTTGTCTTCAATTTTCTTCAAGCGTTTATCATGAATCATGCTCCATCAATTCTTTTTCTTTTTCTTCTAACACCCACCATAAAATCAAGACATTTTGAAGAATACTAACGATTAAATCTAGAGATCACTAACCAACGTGCTCAAATCTTTAACAATCAATTTTATATTATCCTAACAGAGACAAGGAGAGGGTAGCCGTCGAGGTTAGAGGGAGAGTAGCCAATGATGAGCATGGAGTTGTGGGCAGGCGAGAGCCTGTGCTCAAGAGCTTGAATTGCGAGAAGTCGAGGTGTTGAGGGACGACGTTGTAGAGAGCGAGAGAGAGAGAGAGAGAGGGTCCTTGGGGAGGCGACAGCCTGTGCTCAATGATTCCACTGGGTGTGTGGTAAAAAAGGCACCGTTGTTCACGAGGAATAACGGTGCCGTCACCTTAGCAGCACATGCATAGCCTAAATATAACTTCTAAATGATTATTCAATTCTAACTAGTTCTTTTTTTGGATTTTTTTTTATGGAAACTAAACCGTAAGAGATTTTCATCTAAATTTAACATGCATGAATTATTAAACTAATGACACATGATATGACCTAACTTTCATGACCGGCAAAATTATAAACTAATCTAACATGACATACAGTCTAATTTATATGACCCTAAATCTATGTTTAATAAATGACATGAAGTTGAAGACATGGCATGTGATGTCGTAACAGCAATGATGACATGACAATGATGATGACATGGCAACATGAGTTGTATTTAAAGCTGATGATGCATGCATGTTATCTTTTATGATTTTGCTCTTAAGAATCAAATTAGGAAACTATCTAGACATGTAATTACCTAATTTAAATTAGGAAATAATTTAGATAAATTTTATTCTAAATTATGAAGTTTCCTAAATTATGCATAGTTCCAAGATAGTCAATTTAAAAATAGAAAGCTCATTTATCCTAACATGCAATGCAATTTTATATTTTTCATAACATTAAAGATCGCTATATTAAGAAAATGCAATATAAAGTCCATATAATCGAATATCCACCATGCAGACCAAAAAATTAAAATTGAATATCCACATGACCCAAGATAGAAAAAAAATGTAATTGATAATCCGATCTCAATTCTTAAAAGTGAAATTTTTTATTATATGCACAACTCAAAACAAGCTAATTCCAACTATTGGGGTTTGCCGCAATGACTATCCTTTCCACATGAGAAAGGAGAGGTGGGGTGTTCGAATTCTCATCTTTTTGGAGGGGTTGAAGTGGAGATAATTTAGTTTCAAGTGTAGATTTCTACTTCGATGCCTTGTAAGAAGGCAGGGCAAAAGTATGAGAGTAAATGTGAGTAAGAGTTTAGAGTAGAGTAAAACTAACAAAAAAAAAAAAAAAAAAAAAGAGCAATTTCTTGATTGGCATATGTCAGAAACCTCAAACAAATCGCATTAGAATATAAGTTAAGTAATTCAATGACTAAATTAAATTTAGCTTGAGATAATTACCTAGTTAGACTTTTACGATTCATGCGATGACCAACCGCGAAGTTCCCGGGGACCGATGATGGGCATTCACTGGCGACAGCAAGGAGGTATGACTGACGGCAAAGATATTCACGGTGAAACCGGGATGACTACTTGGAAGCGAGCAGGAACAACAGCAGAAGTGAGGTGAAACCTGGAGGTAGTTGGGAACGGCTAGTGAACCAGCAAAAATCGAGAAAAGCCCACCTGTGTTGCTGGAGATTGTTGTGAGGACTGCTTGGCGTCGAGCAGTGAGCTAGTTAGAGAGGAACGATCCCCGGTATTGGACAGAAACTGGGAATGCTGCTAGATGCTCGAAGGCGAGAGGGTTGATCACAGGGCAACAGCGTCGTTGGAGCGGTGATGGGTGCGATGCAACGACGAGACGCAACACAAGGAGTGGCTAGTGCCGGGAAGGAGCCAGCGTGGATGGAGCAGGGCGGCAGCAATGTCTCGGCCCGCAATACCGCGAGGTTGAGATTCCTGCTCAAATTTCTTATCATCAAGACTAGATGTTGCCCTTTTAAAATCCTTCATCAGTTTTCTGCTCAGATTATACTCTGTTGGTTGATTTCTTGTCTTCATCCATTGAAGCAATTACATTTTAAGAATACGTGGGAGATTGATATTGAAGCTGATCCTACGCACGCTTGTTCGTGGAGGCCTTGCGCCATGGAGAGTGATCCCACGTGCATCAATCCTTGGTAATCTCACGTGAGAGCAATGTGACTCGGATGTGATGCATGACTTCAAATGTAAATATGAATTATGCTAATGGTATTTTCGTTTAGGGTCAAGCTAATCTCTAATTTTCTCGTGCAACAAATGATTAAGGAGAATAATCAAAATTTAGGCGTTAACACATCTCATGCACGCGTGCATGTTGCTGTTCTTTTCTTTTATTTCTTAGTGTTGAAAAAGGATGAAAACTTGTTGTATCTTGGGAGGATAGTTGCTGGAGCCTTTCGCACAGAATTTCATGAGCAGAATTATCCTTAAGGATGGTCCTTGTAGGACTCAAATAGTTGATCTTATTTTCCCATTTCCCAAAAATTTTCCAACATGAGCAAAGGAATGAAAGTCACCAACCAAAAATTAATTGGTTATTTAACTGGATAAAAGTTTGTAATCATACAAATGAAGGTTGATAAATTCATATATATTACTTATTAAACTTAAGCATTTGGTAAGATAAGTCAATAATAATTGGTAAAAGAAAAGGGAAACTTGTTTTGTCAGAGAAAAGAGAATTTTATGTTTTAAAAAATCAAATAGACATTTGTAACCAACTCAAATAGAAGTTGGTCAAAAAAGTTGGTAAATTAATTAGAAAAGTTGGTAATCATTCTAAATATTGTTGTTACTTTTCTAAAAGGAGCTAGTAAATTTAAAAAGTTGGCAACCAATACAAATAAGAACGATAACTCAATAGAATAATTGGGAAACTAAATAATCATAATAAGTGCTGGTAAGAAGCAACTCAAATGAGAGTGGGTAACCATAAACTAATTAGTAACTTAATTGGAGAAAAATAATAATTAAGTAGCTAAAATAAAAATCGGTACTTTCATATAATAAATGGTAAATATAGTCATGAGTAATTTTAAGGTGGTGATAAGAGAAGTAAATAAAAGTTTTTATGTAAAAAGAAAAATTTTTGTAGAGATTAAAGAAATTGGTAATATAAATGAGCCAATTAACCCTCAGTTACTAACTCAAATAAAAGTTAAACATGTAAAACTTGATGTAAGTTGATCGGATAACATTTAATAATTGCTATAATTAAGGTTGGTTGTTTTTTGAAAGAGTTGGCAAATTTAACGGGTTTGTAAGATAAATAAAAGTTTTTTTTTTTTTTGGTGACCCAGGGAACCCCGCACGGTAACTGAAAAGAAGGGTTTGCAAATTATTTATAGAAAAACAAGGTAAAAAATGATAAGAAATTTGCAAATTATTTATAGAAAAACAAAGTAAAATTGATGGATACTTGTCAAAACTAATTGGTAACCTAAATGGAAGAAAAATTAGTAAGTCACATAAATAAATGATTGGTATCTTCACATGATAGTTGACGAATTTAAGGCATCGGGAAGAAAGAACAATTTGTATTTGGGAAATGATAACAAAAGTTAATAAATTAAATAAAACCAAATATATATTGGTAATTAAATCAAGTGTTGATAATTAAAAAATTATTGGCAATTTCATTGGAGAGAAACTAGTAAGTCAAAATAAATAAAAATAAATTATTTCATACATCGGTTGGTAAATTTAAGACATTGGTTAAAAAGACAAATAAAAGTTACTAAAAACAGAATGATTGATAATTTATGAATGAGAAAGATTAGATAATAGTCTTTAATCTACTATGAGAATAGCAGTTTATTTTAGACCATAAAAAATCAAACAACAAATACTTATAGGTTTACTTCTTCAAGAATTTGTAACTTACAAAAAGCTATTATTCTCACAATGGTTCAAAGACTATTATACTAATAAAGCCCTTTATAAATTTTAAAAAAGAGTTAGAATTTTTATTAAACTAAAGAGAAGTTACCAACAAGTTAATGAGAAATCACGTGATCGGCAACTTTTCTTAATATTTTTATATTTACCAACTTTAATAGGAAACTACCAATACTAAAAAAACAAAAAGTAGAATTTTTTTAGAATGAAACAGTGGAATCTTCCTTAAAATACAGTTGCAATGGATCCTTGAAAATACATGACATCAATTTGTTTCGACAATTTGCTCTACCAATGAAGTACATTATAGGCCTTGCATGAATGGCTAATCAAATGGTGGCCATAATGTCTTATTCATCTAAGTCGAATCTATCATCTGAATCAAGAAATGATGCCAATGAATTGAAATCGAAATCTCCATTCGTTTGGAAAGGCTCATCATCTTCCCTCCAGCGCTCAAGTCCTTCCGAGCGGATACATCCAGCATCATCGTGCACGGGAAGAGTAAAATCGGAAGGATAGCAATCGACCTTCTCCCCTTCAGGAGGGAAACACGAATCCAGATTTTGAGCTTGGTCCGACATTAAAAGGTCGTCGATGTTGAAATTGGCCAGAAAGTCGGAAGATAAATTACTTTGACGAGATGATGAATAAGATGAGGTCTCGCTATTTGAATTGTGGACCGAAGTGGCCTTGCTAGCTACTTGATCTATCAGTGGGGGTGGGAGGATAACTCTAGTGCATCTGATGGCTTTTGTTCGAATGACTGGGTGCGTCTCCAACCTCGGTGGCGACTCTTCCTTCAACATCTCGCTCTGAGGTTCCGATTCATTGGACAACTTGACAGGATTTTGATGTGTCTGATCCTGCACCTTCTTGCTAAGGTTGGTGTTCCAATGATTCTTTATTTCATTGTCTGTTCGTCCGGGGAGTCTTCCTGCTATTAATGACCACCTGCAATGGGACGCATTTCGGCAAGATAAGCTCAACTTGCAACTAATTACTTTGGTGCATCCTGCTTGTCAAAAGTAAGTTGATGAATCGCGTTGGTAACTTTAAGCAGTGCAACAGCCGACAATGCTGCTGTTTTCCCAGCAATGATTCAAATTAATTTATCAGTAAAGTCCTCGAACTCGAAGTGAGATTGCTTGTTGCTAAAGAAAGCACAAACCTAACCAGAGCAACGTGGAAGATCTATTATTGATTTTTGTTTTTGGGTATCAGTGAAGATCCCCGTTAACTTCTCCTTTGATTATTAAAGGACACAGAATGTAGTCCTACTTTAGAAAAAAAAAAAATGGCATACTTTGTACTCCAAGGACCCCCCAAAAAAAAAGGAAAGTAACTGAGAAAATAATATTTCACGTGGCTGAGAATATAACATTGAACAATAAAAGTACACAAAGAGAAGAGAGACATTAATTATTGATTGTTGGACGACGCTGATTGATTAAAAAATAAAAAGCCGATTAATCAACAATCGTTGACTGTTAGATGACAATGACGTGAGTTTTGTATCTTAGAATTGTCCCATACTACTCTATTCTGATAAAACATTTTGAAAAAATAAAAATATGCCTGGGCCTGACAAATTTTGCATGTGGTAGAACGAGAAGAAAAGTCCAAGTGTCTTGCATTGTTAAGCCTAAATGGAAAATTGTAAAGCATTTGAGAGTGAGTATTGGGGAGAAAAAGCATCAAAGTTTGAATGACTGCATTTGATAGATTTGAAGAGATAGTGCTCCAAGACTTCTAGGTTTGTATTTTGGAGACAAGAGCTCCAAAGAAATTATATATTTTTTTTCATAACTTGCCTTATATAATAGTAGAGAGTGATTATTAGGGAATAATGTTACCTGTTGCCCAAGAGATTATGCAGTCTGATGATGAGCTCTTCTTCATCCATAGAGATGTTTCCTCTCTTGATACCTGGCCTTAGATAATTCAACCACCTTAGTCTGCAACTCTTCCCACAACGTTTCAATCCTACGAAAAAAATGCCAAAAGGTGTGAATAACAAGGATCATATCCGGTTCGTCTTTGGGAATTGCGAAAGTTGAGGTGCGCAATATATTTCTCTGAAGTAGTAAAACCTTATATTGTCATGTCTTAACACTTCCATGACGATGAAAACATAAAGGACACGACAGAAATCGCATGGTATGGTAGGTAGTACAAACCAGCTCGCTGAGGGAGGTCTCGCCATTTCCCTTCGCCGTGGGCTTGAATGTAGTCAATGAGGATTTTGTCTTCTCCAGCAGTCCATATGCCTCTGTTCAACCCTTCTTTTGCACAGCATGGCCTCCTTCCCATCTCTCTCTCTCTCTCTCTCCCCCCCCTCGCTCTGAGAAAGTGATTTGAGTTTGGCAGCTGGAGTTGGAGTGTGGCTTGTGCTTCTTCTTCGAACACCCACCAGGTATTTAAGAACAGTTTGCTGGATTTATTAATCATTTGTATTAATGCAGGCACATGGTCCTGGGGCTCCTGTGGACCCAATTGGCCAACGTGCGTGTTGCGTTAATAAAGAATAGTTGAGACAGAATCGATCATTTGACATTTCTTCAATAAAGTATATCATTAACGAATGTCTAAGTTAGTGTCAAATAATGAGAACTAAAAACTCTTGGGGTTAAGCTTACATGGTTGTGTAGGGATTGGAAAAAAAATAAAAAAAATAATGGCAGAACCAACGCATGGAGCTATTTTTTAGTTTCTTTAGGAGAAAAAAAAACCCTAATTTTAAATAATTTATTCCACTGCAATGCAGTGAAGAGTTCCCCCCCAGAAAAAGATTACGTTTGCGAAATTTAAATGAAATAAGATAGACTTTTTATGCCAGCCAAGCTACGGTATTTGCTCGTGCCTTATAAGGCCTCATCTCATTTCCGTTTATGGCAATGTTTCACCAAAAAGTGAAAATCCGTAATCCTTGTGATAATGATTGAATGATACAAACTTTCCACAAAGATAAAATAGTATCTTGCCCCAATAATTGAGACTAGGACAATCAAGGATGTGCACCTTGCACTTATTTCCCAAAGGGTATCACTCCGTATTGCCTCAAAAGTTCAGACAGAATGTGCAAATTTATCTGAAATCAAGCTATTGACACTAAAAAAGGACCCATCTTTATTATCAAGTAGTGAGCTACAAGTCTGGTTTTTTTTTTGGGTCGAAAGCTACAAGTCTGGTTCAAGGAGTCATAAATGAAGGGAACAGTCAACATAAAAAGAATCGGTAAGTCATCAGCAAAGTCATCCATAGCAAATTTGACAGAAGTTTTCAACGAAAGCTCTTACCAGACAACAAGTTCATCGACAGTCCGTTATTGCATAGTTTACTAAGTGTCAAGTTCGATGGCAAACAACACCATATTGATTTCAATACATGGTTGACGTTTGGTTGTCCAATCATCTCGAAAGTTTTATCTCCTTTTGTGTATTGATTATCAAAGCATGAAAAGTAGGGGTGTGCAAATGAATTGAAAATCACCCGAAACTGAACTAGACCAGCCCAAAATCAGAAGTTCCCATGGGACTATTCCTGTTCTTAGTTCCATTTTATTGGAACCAGTGAGTACCACGGTGAGTACCAATCCAGTTACCACACACTCGGACTAGACATACATACACATGTATAGAAGTGCACCCACAATTCAAAATGTTTAGAACTCAAGTGTGTTTCATGTCAATTTCTAAAAAGTTTGCTCTATTTAATGTGAAAATGAAGTGGTGATGTCTTGTGTTCGATTCCTTAAATTGTTCTTGCCAACCCATTAAAAAATCTCTCTTTGGTTGCGATGGTTGGAGAACACCATTCATGGAGGAGACCTCGTTTCATGCCAGCAGCAAAAGCGGCAATGAGAGATGGGCGTTGCCCGCATCTTGGCATCTTAGCTACTCCATCCAGCTTGAAGCATGTGAGGGATGCGAAAGCAGAGGTGAGGGATTGGGATTGCAGACTAGTTCCATAGACCCATCCAGGATTCGAACAAGACCATGGTCCGATTCCCGGGTAGATTCATAGAATCAATAGGTAGTTCTTGATTCCAACTTTTCAACATGAATCCTTAATGGGCGGTTTCTGGTTTCAGGGTGGAAACCGCCCACCTAGATTATGCTCACTTAGAAGCGTGTCTAAAATTAGAGGGGATGTATGCTGGTAATTGTAACTGGAGAGTTATTGGTAAATTCAAAATAGATGTCTGTCAGTGAGTAGTGAGCCATTAAATACCCACTGTGTATTTTTTGTAAGCTCTTTTGCCCGATCAATGACAAAATAAATCTACGTATGTAGTAAAGACGATGCAAATTCGTTAAACAAAGTCTTTTTTATCTCAACTATTATGCCCACTCTCGAAGAAATCTTCCACACATCGACCAATTAAAAACGAGGCATAATTTGTCACGTGAAGGAAAAAGACAAATCGAGATGGAAAAGATGGTGCACTTTCAACAAGAAAAATGTGTGCCGGAGGAAAAATAAAATGGGCTTTCGAATGATCAAGTAATGTCTGAAATTCCAAAAAACAGGGAGACTTTCGTTATTATTCCATCCTGAAACAATCGGGGTTTAATTTAATGAGACAAAATCGGTGCTTCCTTGGCCCAATCAGGGACGGAGAAGACGCTGAAATACTTGCGCTGATTCCTCAGATCCAAGCATGCGTTCTGCACTTCGCAGAAGTCCATTGGGACAGATTTTGACTTCTGTTTGAAGGAAGATATCGGCCACAATTAATGGTGTCAGTCCAAACTCAGACGGGTTTTTATAATTAAGTTAAGCGATTCCAAGACTAATGGATGCTTTTATAGATCCAATGTGCGCTGTAAAAAATGCTGTCAGAAATTTCCTAAACGTTGTCCAAGGGATTCCATACTTCGAATGGACGTCCAAACCATGTTTAGTTTCACCCGCTCCATGAACTTTCACGTCTTTCTCTATTACAATTTACACATATCATTAGCCTTTATGTAAAGCCATCTCTCACAAAACTATGATGATGAGACTATGAGTCTATTTTCCAAATGACACTAAGAATCCTTTAATTGGATGTGATTTGTATTTATGGTTATACTATTGTAATAGAATTTAGCCTCAATATGTAATAGAAGGCGAAGGCTACCCATAGTGATGAGAAATAAACGATATGACCGGTGATCATTTCAGGAGAATTAGTGTTCAAGCATTTTGGATTTGGGCATTACTCAAATACCATGATCTATTGCCTTATACTCAACATATACTGTCTGAAGATATCATTAAACTCTTGTGTATATTGATTTTTCACTTTCCCAACCCTTATTTACATGACATAAGTTTCTCCTAAAATCACCAAATATGGTGGTCTTACACCTAAAGGTCACATCATCTTTCTTGAGATTATAAGTGAAGGCCATCATGAGTAAATCTTTATCAAGTTTGTACCTTCAATATTTTGTTTCCTAACGTGAAAATACTTTATTTGCCGGTAGAACTGTAGTGATGGACTCATCAGATTTTATAAGTTCCAAGTAGACACAATAGTTATAATTCATATAAACATTCTATAAAAGGCATGAGGTTCCTTATAATTAGATATGAGCGATTTTAGGTTCTTTACAAATTCTGCCTGAAATTTGGAACCTACCCTAAAATACAAGTTCCTTATTTTTTGGAACCTACAACTTACCTGTCGAAACATGGAACTTGGAACTCACCCTATTATAAGTTCCAAGGTTAGTTCTGAGTTCCAAGGTTAGTTCCAAGTTCTAATAGGTTTTTCTTTTTATCTTTAATTAAGCAAAATTAAAATAAACCCAACAATAAAAATGAGTAATGATCTTAATATCGATTACCTAAGAACAATTGTCCATATGCACCTATTAAATAGTATTAAAGAAATTTTACGGTTTTCAATTCACCGATTGCTCTCGTATTATATAGAATCATTATCCTGAAAAAAGCAATTACCCGAACATAAATGCATCAAATAAGTAATTTGAACTTCCACTAATTTCATGGTTTACAAAATAAAATTCCTAGTCATAAAATATAAGTTTAGATTAGTAGTTCTAGATTATACACTCATCATTAAACGCCATGGAATATCTTAAGATCATGTAAAGTATAGATTAAGAAAAATACAAAGACTTGTTCAGGTTCTAGGTTATAGGTTCCCGGGTCAGGTTTTAGGATCTACCAACCTAGAACCTAGAACCTAGAACCTACTCGTCCAAATAGGTTCCCTAAATTTAGGAACTTGAAATTTAGAAACTACCCTGCATACCTTGAAATTTGGAACCTACAGGTTCCTACCGATGCGGTTCTCAGATTCTGGATTATACTTTGGAACCATATTCACCCCTGCTTATAATAACATCTAATTGATGACAGTGCACGGAACACCCCATGCAATTTCTTCCCCACCCTTTTACTACTCTCACCCCCACACCCTTTAACCAATTTTAAATGGGAAAAGAAAATTCTCCCGCGTGGAAACAGCTTTAATAGAAAAAAGATGGAGTGAAGACTAAGAGAACTATGCATCTCCAGGGGAGACACACTTGGTGCTACGATTTCATTAGTTAAATACGTTCATATCTTAATAATTATTGGACCAAATTGTGTGGGAGAAAGTTTTAGTTCAATGTTCTTAGTTATTTTTTCAACCGACAAAAGTATTATTATATGAGCATGTGATGCATATTTTATGCACCAAATTGGACTAATTGACACCTTAATTAGTATATCATCTTCCAGCAAAGCTGGGTCAATCACGTGACCCGTCCATTCTTTTAACTTTCTTTACCATTACTATTGCTGATCAACCTTAATAACTGTTCATGTGCACAGAATGAAAAAGATGCCACATCGCCCTATCAATCGACTTGAACTCCCGATGATTATTGACTCAAAATTTGCTGGAAATCACTTGCCCAAATCAGACTTAAACGAGAACAAATCGCAGGACTCAGCGTGAGGGCTCCGCCATTAGCAAAGCCTTCATTTCTGCCTCGCTGTTCGTGCGAAACGATGCAAGATCATTGGAGATAATCGTTGACCGATTGACGAAGACAAGCATGACTTCATGTAATTCTTGTTTGATTTGATGTTTGATGCTGAGGATGGAGCCCGACTAGGAGTTGACTAATAACCCGATCTGGTGAGAATAAACTAATAATTTCGAAAATATTACAACCATGTTTTTTTGTTGTGGGGGAAAAAACAGCCTGAGTTGGCACTGGACCAGTGGAGCGGTGGATGGATTTTGTTAGTTTTAAGAAATCGAGAGACGTTGAAGTGGCTTATACTCCAAAACACTCAAGATATTGCTCGAATATTATTCAGATGCGAAACTAAGTCAAGTTGAAGAGTAAAGTCCAGTTACTTCTCTTCCCCTATAAGCTTTATTTTTATTTTTATTGAGGAATTCCCCTATAAGTTTACAGATACTTTATTTGTTGGAAAAAGTGTAGTGAATAGTGATACCTAAGTGGAGTTACTAGCAAACATGGCATGTTATTTATATTCATGTCGTCTTCCTTAGCATATTAGCTTAAATTTTTAGTTGAACTTTTTAACATATTTTCAAGGTAGGAGATCCTAAGTTCGAATATTTTCAAGCCCTTAGTTATCTCTCAATTATTTTCACACCTAGTACTAGTCAAAAAGACCATATGAAGCATAAAAGGAAATGATAGAATATTTAAATATTAAACTATGCTTTCATCTAATAGCAAAAACTTTTAAAATAGTTGGCAGTAATTATACAAAATCTCATAAGTACCGAGTACAAAAATTTTGTTATATTCATATACGAAGAGAATATAATCCTAAGATAGATGGACATCATGAGGACATAAGTGTGTGGTATTATAGCAATTAGAGCTCGAGAAACAAAGTATAGCTTCATGACCTCGTCATGAAAAGTGCACACATAGACGTATTAGGACATATGGATTGGAACTATCTAAATTTAGGGGGTCACACATTGATAATACCCTCATTAGTAGGAATTTACTCAAGTGATAAGTTTCGCCTCCTCCTTCCACTCTCTCCCACTCTTGGCCAACCTATGCCAACCATGCCATCAAGCCTGCTGTCGAGCTTGGCAATGGCCGGCAACTAGCTAGAGACGAGGTTTGACGACATTGTCAAAGCCTCACCAGCCCTCAACAGGGTTTGACCTCACCCAGCCAAGGCGAGGCTCCCCAGACCAGTGAGGTCGTCAGCTCTTGTCTGGTCGGTTTCAACCATCACCGAGGCCTAGGCAACCGGCTGAAGGAGGAAGAAGAAGAAGAAGAAAATCTCATAAAATTATTTAAAAAATTAAATAAATCCAGTGTCACAAAGAAATTTGAAAGTAATACCAAATGCATTATTTTTCAATTTCTATTATTGAAATAAAAATTTTGTGTAGTTACCAAATGCATATTGATGCTCAGAAATTCATCCAGAGAACATAATCAGAAAAAACTATTTCTTAAATAGAAATTGTTTTTAGGAATATAATGGTTACCAAATAAGTTCTTAGTACTCTCTATAGCCCAATAATTAGGATAAAAATAGATGAAAGGACACAAAGGTAGGTGAACCGAATATTAAAACTCATATAGACAAATATAAAATAGAAACCTAGAAATACATGGACCGATGCAGTTTAAAAGTTCAGTTTAGTCATTTATTTAAAAATTCACTACTCGGGAAATGTACAATTCACATGTTCTATCTTGATATACTCATCCAAGATACGTCTCTATAAAATTTTATAAGGACAAAGAGACTATATAATAATACTTTTATTACAAATGTCTACTTTTTTTACTGGAGAACTAAAAAATAATATTGGAGGAGACGCAGATCCGAGGACGGCCGGCAGTAAATTCTTTCTCTACTTCCAGAAGTCGAGTCAAAGTTGAAGTGTATTGTATTATAGTTAAACTGAGGCTACATCATCTAGCTAGATCTCTAAGCACATAAAGATGATTGTAGCTGTGGACTTGAAAAATCAATCTTAATTCACTTGATGTGAGCATTTAAGTATCCTAACTTTTTAAAATACGAGGAAGTTTTTTTTTTTTTTTTTCTGGGGGGTGGGGCGCGGGTAGGTAGGTCAATTTCACCTTGTAGCTGTATGTTTATGGCTTTTGCGAGAGAGGCATTGCTTGCAAGGCAAAGGTACATTGTCTTGTAGGTTATCTAGCTTGAAATGGAACGATTATCAAAAAAAAGTTCTAAATTTATTGTATTTTTTCCAAATTAATTTTAAATCTTTTTTTTTATCAATTCAATCGTAAACATTTTGTAATTGTGTCAATTTAGTCCATCTAGCCAATTTTTGCCATGTTAGCATTAACATGGCAATTTTTGAATAATATTTTATTTTTCGATTTTTTATTTTTTTTTTTTTTATTTCCTACTTTTCTTCCGGCCACTGTGAAGGAAGAGAAGAAGAAAAGTAGGAAGAAAAAAAAAGAAAAAATTAATAAAATAATTTGTGAAAATAAAATAAAATATCATTAAAAAATTGTCACGTTCGCGTCGGTCGATGTTCACGTTGGTGTTGACCGGCCAAAATTGTTTAGATGAACTAAATTGGCACGATTGCTAAAAATTTAGAACTGAATTAGCAAAAAAAAAAAAAAGATTTAGGGCTGATTTGAAAAAATTGCAATAGATTTAGAATTTTTTTAGTAATACTCCCAACTTGAAATAGGTCAAAGGAACGTTAACTTATGATCCTATGATTCTTTCATCTAACATGGAGCTCTAAATCAGTAGAAGAAAAGAGCTTCTTTTCTTTAAAGTTGAGAAGCTTGTAAGAGAAGATAACATTGAACTTTTTTATGAATGAGAAATCATTTTTTTTAACTCACATGGAAGTAAGCTTTAAGCAAAATGAACTTCCACTTCTCCAGCCACTCTTTGTGCGCCCTTGCCATCTGGGCAACACGACCTTTCAGAGAGAGAAAAGAAGCTAACGAAATTTATGATTTGCATTTTCCATTCTTTTTCCACTCCATTGCTTTTAGCATTTGCATTTTCAGTTTAATCTAACGTCAAACATATGAACCATCTAGAGTACACAAATGTAAATATGAAAAACTTTTTAAAGTTCAATGTATTTTCTTGTTTCTGTCGAATGCTTTTTCGATCTAAAACAAACAGACATTTACTTTAATAAGTATTTAGAGACATTCACTGTGTATACCCAATATGATATAAAATTTAGATTGAAATAAAACGCAATCCTACTATGACCAAAAATAAATAAACACTATTACAACGAGAAAACAAAAGTAAGCACAAACCTACTTTTGACAGTGTGATGGATCATCTTCGACATCAAAATTTTCATTTCAATATTATTGGTGGTCAAGGTAATTTGGGCTAGATTATGATATTGGTTCCATAAAATAAATATGATAGTTATATGTACTTAAAAATGGAGATGCGGACACCTCAAATATTAAAATTTGGTATGAATGGACATATAAATACCAAAACTTCCAAAAAGATATACTTAAATACTAAAATTGGAAAAGAAATGAATATTTAAGTACCAATAGCGAGCCAATTTAGATTCCAATGAGTCACGTCGAATTTCTGGTAGCCACGTAGATCGATATTGATATGTCAAATTTTTGGTAAGTCTCATTGAAATTTGTACTTAAGTGTCCAAATTTCAAAAAAAAAAATGATTTACTTTTTTTTAAGTTTTAGCACTTATATGCCCACCTATATCAAATTTGGATACTTTGAGTGTACTTCTTCTTTAAAAAATGTCAAAAACTTTCTTTTTAGACCCACTTTTCTTAGTTTCTTATAACCAGATGAGAAAATCATTCGGTTTGTTAGAAACAAATTAGTGGTTTACAATGTTCCATCACTTTATTGAGACCGGTAGGACAGTCACATCCTTTTTTTAACCTAAAAATAAAAAAATTATGTTCTCCTCCATTCAAACTTTAAATTGGTGGTTACAAAGGTGGGCATCACCACGTGCAAAATCAGCTAAAAATATTTGTCGGCTATGATCATATTTAGTTCAATCGAAGACACTGGTTGGATAAATCAAATCAGGAATGGAGAAAAAATATGATAAATTATCGAAATTCGTAGTGGACCGAACGAGGCTAGTACTTTGGTCTTTACTTATGTCAATTTTCTCTAGTCATAGATATTCCGCACGTGCTACTGCAAGTTAATTTTAACCCTCGTTCAATGAATACAAACTCAAGAGAACTTTAAGGTTCCGTTAGTTTCACATAAAATAACTTTCATGAAAATATTTTTTAGATTTTCCAGTGTT
The DNA here is from genome assembly GCA_014182845.1 of Corymbia calophylla. Taxonomy (NCBI): domain Eukaryota; kingdom Viridiplantae; phylum Streptophyta; class Magnoliopsida; order Myrtales; family Myrtaceae; genus Corymbia; species Corymbia calophylla. The sequence goes on from CM024695.1 coordinate 35,573,563, forward strand.
TATTTCACTGAAAATAAATTTATTAGGAAAAGTATTTTTTATGAGGAAAAAAAAAATTTTCAAAATGGGAGAAAATATTTTTCAATTTTCAAGTTAGGGAAAATATTTTCCACACTCGCTCTCTCTTATCTTACACCTCTATGAGTCCCCACTTCTTTCTTTCTATTTTATTTTTAAATTCAAAATTTTATTTTTTTTTTAAAATTCAAATTTTTTTGTTATTTTTTAATAAATCGATTTTTTTATTACTTTTTTTTTTTCTTTTTTTCTTTTTGCTCTCCTTTTTTTTGGGCCGGTCGTCAACCGTGTGATAGCCAGCGACTAGCCACAAGTGAGCTCGCAGCTCTTCGATGTAGCATTGCCAGACGGCGGCAAGACTTGAGCCTTGCAAATCGACGACGCCCAAGGGTCACCAAAGGCCACAAGGCTCGAGCCTTGCCAAATCGGTGATGCCTTAGTTTTGCAGCCTCTAACGACACTTGGACATCGCCGATCTGCAAGGGTCGAGCCTCACCACCATCAGGTGATGCTTGAGCATCGCCGATCTGCAAGGCTTGAGCCTCGCCGCCATCTGGTGACACTCGAGTATCGCTAATCGGCGAGCCGTGAGCCTAAGCTCGCCAGAGGTGGGCAAGGTGAGCTCAAGGCTCACCTGTGGCCGATGACCAGCCAAGGAAGAAGAGGGAACTACCGAGGCCCGAGCCTTGCAACCTCTAGCGACCCTCGGGCATTGCCGATCTACAAGGCTCGAGCCTCATCACCGTCCGATGACGCTCAAGTAGCTCACCTCACTAACGAGCTGCAAGCCTAAGCTTGCCAGAGTGGGCAAGGTGAGCTCGAGGCTCGCTTGTGGCCGGCAACAAGCCAAGGAAGAAGAGGGAACACAAAAAAAAAAAAAAAAAAATAATTCGATAACCAATTTTTAATAAATAATAATTAATTAAAAATCGATTTTAAAAAATTATTGAAAAAGAGTGTCTAAAGAAAAATATTTTCCCTATTGAACAATGAAAAATATTTTCTGAATATCATTTTTTCGTGAAATGAACGATGCATAAGTGTTATTCTCTGTACTCACAACTGAGCTAGGTAGGTTAGTATCATCATTTGGTCAACAAAAGAGTTCTCTGTCTTTTGCTGGAACAGGTTTAATGACTTATAGACCATGATGACTTATTGGTTAAGGAAATGATGACGCATTAATGAGTGGAAGCTGTTTACCGATCACGCGATCCCTTTCTTAATCTTTACATTAGCAATAGTAATGCTAGGGGTTAAAGTGAGGTTAGGTACGTCCAGAAAGTTAATTGGGTCCCAGCCGGACACCCAATTGATTGCACGACCAATGCTAACTCCCAGAATTTCTCACAATCTGTGTCACAATCCTGACGTTGGAAAACAACTGACAAAACACATGCGACTCCGTGATGCCTGGACGGGAGAATCTGCCTTTGAATTGCCAAGCAGCTGGGGTCCCCCTAAACCAGCCCGGAAGCAAAGCATGCTTTACTGTATCTTATCCTGTCAGACGAACATCGTTAATGGTGCAGCGGCACTTAATTAATCAAAAGAACACATTAAGAGCCATACCAAGTTGCTGTTCCCCCCGCCCCCCCCTTCTCAATCTCCTCTCCTCTAAGTCAAACTCAAGGTATCCGTACGAAGTCAAGAGATCCATGATGACTAAATACTTTCTCATCATCAACATCGAACCTAAATCAGAAGCTTGTGCTCTTTCCTTGAGGCACAAAATTGACATTTCATTTTGCCAAGGTTAATGTCATTGAAACTTTCAAGCTGGTATTCCATTACACATTTAACCCATACAAATTATTTTTCTCACAAGAAATCTTACACTAGTAATAGATAATGCATTTTAGGCTTGACGGAACAACACGATAGATTTATAATTTTTCTAAAAATTTTCCTTAGATTGGGCAAACTAACGGAAGTAGTTGATTGAATGAATTATGTGAATTTTAGAATTTGACAGAGCAAATTGTCAAACTTCAGAGTTGATCACATCTTCATGATAACTTTTAAAATTGCAATTGCACTTATCGGGAAACTTCAAAATAGTCTCTAAATTTCACAACTAATTTCACTCCCCTCCCTTTCCTAGTTTCCCAACAATGCTTAAGCAATAATCATAATCTAAGTTTATGCCTTCCTACTTTTTTTAACTTTCATATAGTGAAATAGTATTCACCCATGCATGTTCATTCTTTATACATTAGAGGACAAAGCAGTTCCTATTTGATGTATCTTTAGACTCTCTATAGCCCGATGGTTGGGATAAAAATAGCATGGATGGACACTAATGTGGGTGAACTGAATACTGAAACTCATATAGATAAATTTAGGGATAATTATTCAAAATGTTTAAAACATATTGTATGGCGGCCAATTCAATCACAAACCTTTAATTATGTTAATTTAATTTAAAAAATTTGACGATTTTTCAATATAATCATTTAGATTAGTTTTGACTGGTAATCACTTATGCCAACGTGGACAGCTCTTGAAATTTTTTTAATTTTTTTATCAATTTATTTTATTTCCAAAAAAATGACTAAAACATTCTCTGAATTTTGACTCAATGTGTAATTTGGTTCCTAAAATTTTAATTTATTTAATATAATCCCTAAATCTTAGCCCAATATGTAACGTAATTTTTGAACTTTTAATTTATTTAATGTAGTCCTTAAATTTTTTGTATATGTTCAATATAATCCCCTAACAGTATGAAAATGTTTGTGTTATTATTCCTTTATTTTCTTTAGTTTCGTTTTTTATTGCTAAGGGCCATTGGGGGATCGGTTGTCAATGACATTAGCGCATTAAGTACGGCCATTATCCACACACAAAAAGAAAATTACGAATTAGTTTGTGACGAACGCCATGACCACTTTTTTATAAGGAGACGATGACGCATTAAAAGGGCAGAGGCTGCTCACTAATCACGCGATCCCTTTCTTAATCTACACATCAGCAATATCATTATCGGGGGTTAAAGCTTGAGTGGCGGACCAGGTACGTACAGACAGTCCATTGGTCCGAGCCAGGTAACCAATTAATTGCACGACCAATCCTAGGTCCCAGAATTTCTGACACTTGTCAGGTAGGTTTAATTCTATGTGTTAACTGACAGAACAACACCCCCGACTCTGTGGTGCCTGGACAGGACAGGAGAATCTGTCTGGAATTGGCCAAGTGGCTGGCGTCGCACTGACTTTACCCGTGGCCCATGATTCAGTATCCTATTTTCTGCCCACATGAAACATCGTTAGCGGTAAAGTGACGCTCAATTAATGCACGGGACAACAACGTTAAAGAGCCATGCCAAGTTGCTCTGTCCACCCCCGGGGGGAGAGGGGAGGGGATTCTCCTTGTCGTCCAAGTCAAGCCCAAGTAGCCAGGACGAAGTCGAGAGTACTTTCTATCATCATCTACATCCAACCCAATCAGGACCTTTGCGCTATTTTCTTGGAGGTACGAGATCAACGTCCTATTTTTGGCTGTCTTAACTCTCCAGCCTAAGACCAAAAAACTCTTCACCCAGAGTCGCAAAGCAAGTCTATCTGGAGAAAGTTTTCGATCGTTCGAAATAGAGAAAGTAGCTAACCCTTAGCTTTCACGTTGCAATTCAAAGGGGTTAATGAACCATGGGGAGAATTACTCAAAAAAGTCTTAAACCTATTATAATTGTATCGATTTAATCATAAAAATTTTGTATTTATGCTAATTCAATCTATCCAATCAATTTTGACTAGCAACCACTGATGTGAATGCAAGCCGAACCGTCCAGTTGACATTAACGTGGATAATTTTTAATAATATTTTTTTGAATTTTTGAATTATTTTTTCCTTTTTTTCTCTTTTTTCCTCATTTTTCCTTCTTCCTCCAGCCGATAGCCGCCGCCGACCAACCAATGGCAAGGCTTGCTCATGCTGGCCACTAGCAAGGGCAAGTCCCACCTAGCGACGGTGAGGCCTCACTAAATCTGGTAAGTCTTGGCCTCACTTAGCCCGAGCAAAGCTGACCTCGTCATCGTTGGGCGAGACCCCGCCAGATTTGGTGAGGCTTGACCTCGCTAGTGGCTGATGGGGGTGGGCCTTGCCATGGCTAGTCAACCAGCTAGAGGAAAAAGGAAGGAGGAGGAAAAAAAAGGGAAAAAAATTAATAATAACAATTTAAAGAAAAAATTATTAATAATTATCCATGTTAGCGTCGATTGGCGCTAATCAGCCAAAATTGATCAAATAGACTAAATTGGCACAAACGCAAAAAGTTTATGACTAAATTAGCCAAAAAAGTTAAAACTTAATTAACATATTTACAATAAATTTAGAAGTTTTTTGGTAATTCTCCCATGGACCATTGAATGGGGATTGGTGGTTGATTGACCACCATCAATAAAAGGAATTTTCGATGTCAAAGGAAGGGAACCATATTAATCTTGACAGCATTGGTTCCAAAATTTTGGGATTTATAAGTACGTTTAATAAGTTTGAAACAAAATAATAAAACATTACCACTGCATTATCAAGACATTTGAAAAATTGTCTTCGTTGCCTCTAGAAAAAGAACTGTGCGTATCTTCGCCTAAACGCATGATTTCCTTTCCATCTAGTATGGCGGTGTTGTTAACTGCAAAGTGCATTTCAGAAATCATACCTCAATTTTGACATGAACAAAGACATCAGCATTTCCAGGATGGTACACTTTACAAGTAATTGGTTCCCAGTCCAATCTAGTTTCAAGGCAGAATTGGGAACCGGACCATTTGGTCCTAGGACCAAGAATCGGACTGGACCGCCAGTTTTGGTCCAATTCAGTCGAACCAGCCACTTTTTTTCCCACTAAAGAATAGTCCATGCAAAGATTTTAGGATATTGATTAAATCAATGATGAGTGAAGAGTTATTGTACCCTAGTTTGTGGTATCATTAAACGAGATAGTATTTAGAGAGAGAGAGAGAGAGATTTTAGGATATTGATGAAAGCAATGATGAGTAAAGAGTTATTGTTCCCTAGTTTGTGGTATCATTAAACGATATAGTATTTAGTTTGCTCTAGATGGTTCTCGATTTAGTCTGTTTTGCACACTGCTCATACACTTCCACAAGAGAAAGATGAGTAATATATCTTGATTGCACATATTAAAGGCAACGAGAGATGAATGTCAAAAGAGACAAACGCAATGGGTGAATACATGAGCATCTACTATTAGGATGCATGTGTGAACTGCATTAAAAAAATCCCACATTGAAGAATTAATATGGTGTGGAATAATTAATATATCATAATTGGCTCATAACTCATTAACTTAAGTTTTTAAGTGAAGGTGGGTCCAACAAAATATATCAGAGCTAATGATTTGTTCCAGTGTTTGATGGACAAAGTTAGGCGTAATTTCCGAGCAATAGGCATTATGGTGAAACAATGCAAGCCTAGTGGCAAACTACATATCTTGATGCAGAAGAATACCTAAATTAAGGGAGCCATACCACATAGTTCCAACAACAACAAAAGTTACATGTGAATTGGTTAAAGAAATTCCATATCGAAGAATTAGTGTGGTGTAGCCATACCACATAGTTTCAGCAACAACAAGCTACACATGAATTGGTTAAAGAAATCTATTAGTGTGGTGTAGCCATGCCACATAGTTCCAGCAACAACAAAAGCTACAAGTGAGTTGGTTAAAGAAATCCTATAGTGTGGTGTGGTATGAAGAAATCCTATAGTGTGGTGTAGCCATACCACACAGTTCCAACAACAACAAAAGCTACGTGTAAGTTGGTTAAAGAAATCTTATATCGAAGAATTAGTGTGGTGTAGAGCGCTCAAAGCTCGCTGGTGGCCGAGTGAGGCTCGACCTCGCGCAGGTGGCATGAGGCCGAGCCTCTCCAGTGGCCGGGCGAGGCTCGCCCAATCACCACCTAGATCTACGAGGTTGAGCCTCGCTAGTGGCCTAGCGAGCCTCCGGCGAGCTTGTTGAACCTCGCCCTGGCCTAGTAAGGCTCTAGCGAGCTCACCGAACCTCACCGACGACGGCCTAGGGGCGGTGATGGGGTGGGAGGAGGAGGAGGAAGAAGAAGAAGAAGAAGAAGAAGAAGAAAAAAGGGAAGGGAAAAAAAAAGGAGAGAGGAAAAAATTGATTCTCAAAATTGTTTCCGGGAGCAAGAAATAACTTTTTTTTTATTCTCGATTCTACTACAAATCTATTCCCCGAAACAAATTTGTTCCCGGTGGAAACAAAAAAATTTACCAAACGAATCTATGTTCCAAATCTATTCTCGAGAACAAAAGAAAAATCAATTGTTCCCGGAAGTATTACCAAACTGGCCCTTAGTATGGTGTAGCCATACCACATAGTTCCACCTAAATTAAGGAGCCATACCACATAGTTCCAGCAACAACAAAAGCTACACATGAATTGGTTAAAGAAATCCCATATCGAAGAATTAATGTGGTGTAGCCATACCACGTAGTTCCAGCAACAACAAAAGCTATGCATGAGTTGGTTAAAGAAATCCTATAGTGTGGTGTAGCCATACCACATAGTTCCAGCAACAACAAAAGCTACACGTGAGTTGATTAAAGAAATCCTATATCAAAGAATTAGTGTGGTGTAAAGCGCTCGAATTTTGGCTCCCCTTTGGTAGTCTCCGTGAGTGAAAGGTATTGGGCTTATACTGTTCAGTCTTAACATCTATAAAGATCACAAAGAAAGCTTATAAAGGCCGCTGCTCTGTCAAGGTCCAATCAAGTCTTGCAATTCAACCCTCAATCGAGAACTTCCAAAACAACGGTAAAATTCGCCTGACAATGCCCTAAAGCATCTGCTATTAGCATAGGACAATATGCCAACGAAAATCACATGAATACCGTACATGCACAGTAAAAATAACAGGAACCTCATTGGAGTGCCTCTTTTCAGAGGTAGATCTCTGGTTCTTGATGACCCGCCTTCAACTAGTTTTTACTCACTAACTTAACGACAGATATGACATAGCTCACTTACAAAGAGAAAGTGCAACCAAATGTTTTCCTTTAGCATATATGGAATCTTACAACTTCAGAACAGCCATGTAATGACAAACAGTAGTAGCCACTCCATCAAAGAGCATATACGAAATCTTACAAGCACCCCAAGATTGCTCACCTTGTATATGGACAGGCACCCTTGACATCCTAGAAGAATTCACAGCGTCCGAAGTCATTCCCACCATGCGAAGAGCAAAAACTGCTGACCATACTACTACTAGACTAAATGAATATTAAGTCAGACTAAACAGAATATAATCTGATTCCAGGTACTCCAATAGTACTTAGTATATTGTAACTGCTGGGTTTGATGTTGCCAACGCTATCAGAAAAGTATCCAGAGACAGCATCTTTTGGTGCCATTACATTTCATTGTTACCATTCCATAACTCAATTGAAAATCATAATGTGATCCTTTGAATCTAAAAGACAGCAACGGGCTGCAGTTACCAAAAGTTAGCACCAGTTTGAGCATCCATTAGCTTTTGTAGACTGGACTTACAAGGAGGAGTTCCCCATGGTTAATGCAAGCAACCATCAAAAGAGTAGCTGCACCATTGCGTTAAATCAGTCTAATTCTGGTTCAGCCCACTAAGAAACTAAACCAAAGATTCTAGAGTAAATTGACCACCAGAAGGATACTTTGACGTCTCTTTTTTAGACAGCTTTATGAGATTTATGAGCATATATAGCTTGCCAACACAATTCTATTGAAATGCTGCACTGAGAAGCTTGCCTCGGCCACAAAAAATCTATCACATGAGTCACTGTATGCCATCACCAGGTACAATAATTGATGGGATCTAAATTATTATCACATTGGAAGCAGACAAATACCACAACCAGACAACAAGAGAAAAGATGAAAGACATGGCACACTAGATGTTAATTACCGAACTGAGTACCAGGACGTACGCGGCACTAAATGTTGCATCCCACAGAGAAACCTCAGGCTACAATCATCTGAATTCGCATTATTGAGTTACTAGAAGTTCCAACAAGTCCCGATATCAAAGACTAACCATCCCACCAACTACAAGAACGAGATCACCAGAAGCAACAGCCTCGCCACGGTTCTCACGAAATTAAAAAGACTAAAATACATGGGTTGTTAATGAACTTGAATAAGTTTAAAATCTTTAAAAAAGATTACTAAGTTTAGTTAGATAGAGAAATGTTTTAATAATATGGGTCGGGTCGGGTATGGGTTGGGTATGGATCAAAAATTTTATACTATGCTTAAATAGATCATAAATGGGTTAATGGGTCAATTTGGGTCGGACCATTTATGACCCGACCCAAACCCGACTCAACCCACCCGTTTAACAAGTCTACTCACATCTCATCATCCAAAGAAGCACTAGACTCTGTCCTTCATTCATTCAAGAATCATATACCCTTTGTCATAAAGATAGTCGTCTACTCCACATCAACTCACCGGCCATATAATTAGAGAACAGAATGCAATTCAAGCACTAAGACTGCTCATCACATAAATTATTCGACCAAGCAGTTTCAGGTATCTCAACAGTCAGAGCAAGAGAGACAGACAGACAGACAGACAGACATTTGACATAAACCTCAGAAAGGGAGGCAATCATCCATCGTCCCATCAAAGGCTCGCGCTCGCCGGCTGCAGCTCCGGGACCACGTAATCCACCACGATCACGCCGTCCAAGTACTCCTTAACCTTCTCCTTCCGCGAATTCACGGCCTCCTCATCGGCCACCACGGCCTCCATCTCCTCCACGCTCTTGAAAACGGCGAGCGAGGCAATCGAGAACCCCTTAGCCCGCGCCGGCGAGAAGTTCTCCCCGCACGTCACCTGCTCGATCTTCGCGAACCCGTCCTTAATCCCCTCAATCACCCCCATGACCTCGCCCTTCACCCCGTCCCCCAATCCCTCCTTCAACTTGAGGAAGCTCAACTTGACGGCGGACCCAGGGGGCAGCACGAGGGCCTCGGGGACGCGATCGGCGACCCAGTCGACGGCCATGATGTCCTCGCAGATGGGCAAGACAGACTCTTTCACGACCCCCATGTGGCTCGGGTGGGCGGAGTACGCGGCCAGGTCGTCCTTGGTCCGGTAGCGGCTGTGGAGCATATGGGTGAAGGAGAAGAGGGAGGACCTGGTCTGGAGGACCGGCCCGGCGGTGAGGTGGAGGACCTGGTCGAGCGAGACCAGGCCGTTGAGGCCGGTGAGCATGGCGTTGACCCGGGAAGGGTCGGTGCCTTCCTTGACCTTGAAGAGGACGATGTGCTCGACGGGCGGAGCGGAGGCGGACATGGTGGGGCCGGCGGCGGCGGCGGTGGAGAGGGGCTTGACGGAGAGGTAGGAGGGCCGGAAGGAGCAGCGCTGGGGAGGCGAGAAAGCGAGGGAAAGGGAAGGGAAAATGGGTGCGCGAGATCGGAGAGAGTGGATCATAGTGGGCGACAGCGACCAGGGGGAGCGAGGAGAGGAGAACGGTGGGTGTGGACAAGGGAGAGTGGAGTCTGGTGGAGGGGATTGGTTGAATCGTGACGATGGCGTGATGCAGGTCGCAGGGGATGGGCCTGGACGGCCGGCCCCGGCACGAGAGACAAAAACGTCGAACACCTGGACGGCGTTGTCCGACCTCGTTATGCTTCTAGCCCGACGAGGGAGCCACTTGCCTCGTGTTGCCTTCTGGTGGCCCAACCAGCTGGCCCAAAAACACTGTCCTGGCCACCAGACAGACCCAGCCGGGGTTGGATGTCGGGTCTAGGGAGCTTTCGCCCGACCGACTCGTCCGCAGCTCGAGAGTCCAGGCAACTGCTTCGCCGTGGCTGTGAACCCGTCGAGTCGATTAAGCATGGAAACAAAGCTGCTTGCCCATGTCCTTCTACTGGTCCGAAAGCATCGTCTAGGCCTGCCTGATGGGCTGACGAGAACGCCATTCAAGCGGTTCAAATCATCAGTTCGCATCAGGAGTCATCGAAGGAATCGATTGGTGCACTGTGAACTTTATCGATAATATATAGGATGGAAACATCGTATGGTGTGGGGAGTGGAACATGATTAGATGGTACTTTATATCCATCCTCGTGATGGTGAATTCCATACACTTTGATGTGTTCGGTATTGTGCGTCTAATTGGGTAACACATGAGCTCGAAATCATTTCAGCATGGGAAATACCATTCGGTGATGTCGAGTCCGTGTCCATTTCAACTAGCAAAGCAAAAAAGTAGAGGAACCGTAAATTGGTGAGAAGGAAACCAAGAGCGGCAAGTCTCTATTCGGTGATAAGTTCTTCAATATCTTACTTGACCAAAGAGCATGCTGAAATTAGACACAATGAAAGGAGCATGTTGAACATGGTCTGAAATTGATTATCACCTTCAAATGGTACTCTCCTCGTTATAAAGACTAGTTCTGGAACACAAATACATTAACCTCCCAATCCTCTATTCTCATGGAAATCTCCATCAGTAACCAACCCTTCTCTGAAATGTCAAGAACGATCGAACTGGTAATACTAGCTTGTAATTAGTTCATTCCCTTCTAAATGATAAATGATGATCTTGCAGAACCAGCTGATAGCTACCTCTGCATAAAAATGTCTGATGAGGATAGCAGCGCCAAATGCTAAAAGGAAGCAACCATGTGTAGACTACCAATAGTCGTTGCACGAACACAAGCCACCTTCAAATTGGTGAAACCGAAGTCGGTCTCTCACGACTATCGTTCTGCTCAATATCCTTGAAACCAGTTTTATCCAGCAATGACAATCGTAGCAGATCCTAAGGTTCTTCAACACCACGATCTCACTCTCAGGACTAGATTTCAAGACCCCATATGCCACCGCCAGTTTTTCGCTGTGAAAATTCAAATTCTCCTCCTTCTCTTCATCGGCAACATCCATCAGAACCAACTCCATCGAAGGCACGAACCCCGCCATTTTAGTTCTTTTAATGAGTTCATCCAAGACTTCATATACTGCATCTGTTTCCCGGTGCGACCTATCACCTGATCTGAATTGGTGAATCTCACCTGCAAACTCGACCCAACTCTTGCCACAATTTTTACCAACTCCTTTCCTTTTCATCAAATTTCTCATCTTTGCTGCACTATCCCACCTAGTTAAAGAGCAGTAGGTGTTTGAGAGCAATACATAATCCCCACTTTTGCGACACGGAATATGTGCAATGGCAACTTCACCTAGCCGTGACCTTTTAAAGACCCTGCAAGAACTGAGGAGAGTCCTCCATATTGCTGCATCTGGCTTCATTGGCATTTCCTTAATCATAGCATAGGCCTCATCCACTGATCCTGCTCGAGCCAACAGATCAACCATGGCACCGTAATGCTGTATTTCAGGCTGAATGGAGTAACGGCTCCTCATTGAATCAAAATATTTGCGCCCTTCCTCAACCAACCCACAACGGCTGCAAGCTGTCAATAGACCAACAAAAGTTATAGAATCAGGTGTGACTTTTTCCTGTTCCAACTCCGAGAAAACTGTAATAGCATCACGGGCATGACCATGAATGGCCAGCCCATTAATCATTGAATTCCAAACTGATACATCATCACGATGAACACTGTCGAAAATTTCTCGAGCAGTTTGGATCTTGCCACATCTTGCATACATGTCAATAAGGGCTGCATTCAATATAAAGTGGGGTTCAATCTTCTTCTCGATCATCAACCCGTGTGCCCAAGATGCATGACTTATAAACCCGACCCGAGCGCAACTGGTGAAAACTGACGCGAATGTGAAACCATCGGGCTCGACATCCGAACCCAGCATATCTCGGAAAGACGCAAGCGCATCGTGGAACCGCCCATTCCGCGTCAGGCCTCCAATCATCGAGTTCCAAGTCACCACGTCCCGTTCAGGCATTTTATCAAACAGCTTCCTCGCAAAGCCACACTGCCCAGCACCCAACAAATCCCTGAGGAAGATATTGAGGGTCAGCAAGTCGCGACACCGGCTGGTGACGTGATGGACGACACGCTCGGCGAGATTGAGTCGATGACAGCGCACGTAAGCCGAGACCAGAGAAGCTAAAAGAGGTGGGTTGGTCCAGTACCCACAGGCGATGATTCTTGCGTGGGCTTTGGCGGCGGTCTTGAAATCCCCGCCCTCTTGGAGGATTCAAGAACATGGCGGATGAGCAATTCCGGGTCTGCAAGAATCAGGAGGAATACGAGCAAATGGAGGTAAGAAAAACCGTAACAATGCTTCGCGTGATTCCACAACAAAGGAGGAAAAAAAGAGCTGCATTCGCGTGCTTACCCTGTAACTTGGAAAAGTGAAACGGGAGCTGCGATGCGATCAAACGTCGGGCATTGCCCCCGCGGATGCTCCTCAGGCTCGACATAGCTTCCTTCTCGTTCTATTCATGAGCGGGTTTTGCATGGTCCGAAGGGAAATTGCGGAATCGTGCGAGCGAGACGAGGCTGTTCTGTCTGCTGGGCTTCTCTCATGTCGGAACAGAACAGAGAGACTGATGAAAGAACGGCAAATTTCCAAATCGTGCTTTCACGACCGGTAATAAAGTGAAAAGTGAAAATCATGAGCTGATTTGGCACCAATTGTTAACGTAGCTATTTCTCTATTTTTTATTTTTCGAAATAAAAAAGAAACAAAAATCCATTTCGTAATATTAATTAACATTTCTATTGTTTGGAATAGAAAAATATCTCAACAATAGATTTGGAATAGAAGAAAGGAAAACAAAAAAAGAAAAATCTTTTAAGATTTTGAAATAATGTTTTTTCTTTTTCTCTTTTCTTCTTCTTCCTCTTCTAACCACTCGTTGCTACCACTTGCTCCCCGCCGCAAAAAGAAGAAGAAAGGAAAACAAAAAAAGAAAAAATTTTACGTCACGAAAAAAATTGCAAATCATACCAAACGCATTCTTATTCTTTTTCAATTTCAAGAATAGAAATTTTGTGCATTTATCAAATACGTTCTTTTACTAAGAAATTATTCTAGAGAAAAAAATTTAAAAAAAAAACTATTTCTAAAAAGACATTATTTTCAAAAATAGAAATGTTATTAAATGCACTCTTTATTGCTAGAAATGGATAGTTAGTCTTGCAAGCACCATTTTACTCCATCTAATTTTATGTTTAGGCCCAGTTTATATCCTCGGAAAAAAAAAAAATCTCCAGCCCCATGATTTTTTATTAGTTTCATGAAAAAATGACAATTTAGTCTTTAAACTTTTAATTTCTTCAATAGAATCTATGAATTTTAACCCCATGTGTAATGTCTTCTTTGAACTTTTAAATTGTTTAATGTGGTCCTAAGCTATTGATACATGTTCATTTTATTCCTTGAATTGTTCGATGTTATCCCTAAACTTAAATTAATTGAAGATAATATTGAACATATTTATTTAGTTCATTGACTAAATTAAATGTGTATCAAAAGTTCGAATACTGTATTAAGCAAAATAAAACTTCAAGGACCACATTATATGTTGAGATAAAGCTCAATGATCAAATCATACAAATTAAAAGTTCATGAATCATATTGTATATTGAATCAAAGTTCATGGACTATTTAAGACATTATTCCTAATTTCTTTTAACATGAGTACATATCATAGATAAAAATACAAATAATCAATTAAATCATGAAGGATATAATCAATATGCGAAGTATATTGTGGACAAACCATGACATTACTCGGGGATTACTCTTGGATGACTTGTTCATCGCCATGCCGGTACAATTTTATGTACGCCATGCCGGTACAATTTTAATTACATATGTTGATCGTGTGTGTCAACGCTATTCTTCAAATCAATCGAGTCAAGAAATTTGGATTCTGTTAAAAATTAATAAATAAACCTTAGGGCAATAGTTAATATTAATCTAAAATAGAAAATAATACTTTTTAAGATATTTTGAAAACGAAATAAGTACACATGATAATAAAAGTACTTATTTTAAATAAAAGTTATTAAAAATTTAGCTCAATGTATAATATAGTTTTTAACTTTTAATTTATTCGATATGATTTATTTACTTTAACTCAATGTGCAATATGGTTCATAAACTTTTAAATTATTTAATATGGTCCCTTAACTTCTAGTACTTGGAATTCAACCTGAAGATCACCACAAGATAGGATTCAGGGATTAGTTTGAACATGTAGCAAAAGCTGGGGAACCACATTGAATAAATTATAAATTTAGAGACTACATTACAAATTAGACCAAAGTTTGGGAGCTATATTAAATAAATTAAAAGTTTAGAGATTACATTGTACATTCGATCAAAGTTTGGAAACTATTTGCATAATTTTCTTTTAAATAATAAGCCTTGTGGAAACGCATCTGATAAGATATAACAAGTGACCCACTCTTTTTTCGCAATTTTTCCTTAAATATGCAATACTTGAATTGGACACAAGAGTGAACAGGATCAGAACAGACCCTGAAATCTGTAGGCGACCGACGTGTCCGGTGTGTGTGACTGTCAAATCCATTTATTCTCTCTCTCTCTCTCTCTCTCTCTTCTCTCTCTCTCTTACAAGCACACAACTCTCGCAGATTTCGTCAAGAAACAGGAACTACTCCTGTCTACGAGATTCTATCCAGTCGCCGATCTTTTCTGGTTTTCTCCTCCCAAATCTGATTCTCTCTCTCTCGCTTGGCTCGCCTCGCTCGCTCGCTCGCTCGCTAGCAAGCAATCCTCCACGTCTCCTCTCGATGCAATCTCCCAGAAAACGTTCAAGGTACGAGCTTTTCTTTTTTAATCACATGCCCTGTTGCAGTACGATTACCTGAAACGTAACAGAGGCCTCAAAGAAAAAGAAGAAATCGGGTCTTTTCTCTTTTGTCTGGTCTTCGTGCCTTGTTCTCCTCCTCCTTTTTGTCGGCACATCACTGTCTATCTGCATCTTTTGTTTGCAGTTTCGGATGGAGTTTGCTTTTCCCCAAGTAGATTGTGGAATTTCCCTCCTTGTTGAAATTCTTTTCCTTCCCCTGTTTCCGGTTTTCTTCGCTTGAGCTTCCCTCTCGATTGATTTGGAAAAATGGGCAGGCTTTGGAATGCTCTTTGGTCTTTGCTGGCAGCCAATGGTTTTGCAGGTTCTTTTGGGGGTAACGAGCGTTCTTTTGGGGGGCAAAGTCTTCGTCTTTTGTCTTACTTTTTGGAAACTCATGTGCTTCTGCATTTGCCGATTGCAAGCTTTTGAATTTTGAAACGTCTTTGGATCGTATTGTGTTGGGTCTTTCTGTTTTTTCTCTCTCTTTTTGAATCGCAAGCAAAGTCGGCCGCATAATTTAGTGCGCTTTCTCTGTTCTTTATCTTGTTGAACTTTCTTTTCATCGTTTTGGCCTCTTTACATTCGTTTGAATCTGGTTCGTGGTTTCCCCTTACCGATTACTATAATAAATAAATAAGTACTTAAAAAAATCGATAGTGCTGTCTCTGAGAAAATGCCTTATCTTTTCTGCATCATTGACTGAGACTCAGAACTTCGTCCTTTTTGAGATTCTTGTTTTTTACGCTGCTGATTTTTAAGGTGGGTATTTCTCCGAGTACGATAAAAAGGTTTCCTTTATATGGAAAAGGAATCTACTTTCTCCTCATATTTTTGTAATCAATGGTAATTAATATGCACAACAATTATAATAATGTACTATATTTACTGCACAAATTCTCTCCACAGAAAACTAAAAGTGCCCACGGCGGTCATGATTTCGACTATCACACCTTGTCTCTCGCGACAAGTAAACAAATTCTGAAGCTGCGCTGCTCATTCATGTCCAGTTAAGAAGATGGATTTTGTAGTTTGTTTATTTATTTATTTATTCATTTTCGATTTATTTGGTAAAACTTTGTTTATTGATGTATAACAAGAACATGTGTTTATGTTGTGCATGTGCTTTGGAATCTTTTTCTAATCAAGAAACCTATAAGCTACAGTTCATTAGCATGATCTTAATGAACAGAAAGTTCTTTTCTTAATTCTTT
The DNA here is from genome assembly GCA_014182845.1 of Corymbia calophylla. Taxonomy (NCBI): domain Eukaryota; kingdom Viridiplantae; phylum Streptophyta; class Magnoliopsida; order Myrtales; family Myrtaceae; genus Corymbia; species Corymbia calophylla. The sequence goes on from CM024695.1 coordinate 35,589,575, forward strand.
TCTCTGGCCTAGTGGGGTTATTATAAAATGGGATATAACCTGGGAGAAACACAAAGTCTCAGCCTTTTTGTGTTCTTTTGCTTCTCCTTCTTGATGCAGGTCTGGATCTGATCACACATAGAATCTGACCCAAAAAATCAAGTCGATTTCGAATGGAGGGTGACCCATTCTCAGGGCTTGGCAATGGGGCGCAGATTGATGGGAGGGTGTTGCAGACATTCCAGAAGAGCTTTGTGGAGGTCCAGAAGTTATTGGACCAGAACAGGCTTCTCATCAATGAGATAAACCAGAATCATGAGTCCAAGATTCCGGACAACCTGAGCCGCAACGTTGGCCTCATCCGAGAGCTCAACAACAACATCAAACGGGTCGTTGACCTCTATGCCGATCTCTCTGGTAACTTCTCGAAGATCATGGATGCTTCCTCTGAGGACAATTCCTCTGGTAGCAGGACAGGGCACAAGAGAATTAGGCCTGCATAGGGAAAAAATGGAATTTTTGTAATCATTTCTCAGGTAGAGTTTGTGGAGAAAAAGATTTTTCTCGACTCCATGTATGGAACAAGCTGATGTTGATTTTTCTCTTCAGCTTTCTTCACCTATCTAGCAAGCCAGTTCTTAACCTTGAGTTACCTTTTCCAAATGATTCTCCAAGGTTCATCTCAGTTTGTAAGTTAACTAACTACTTGTGGCTGTGCAAGTATGATCAAAATGAACTGTGGTTATGCTATCTAATTCTATAGTTTTGTCTCCCGAGAGTGCTAGTTTGTAATAAAACAACAGAGCAAATGGCTATTTGAAGCAGGAGTCTTAACCAGAGCCAATTTGGCTCTCTGTTGGTTTCACTTCATTACCACCGGGTAAAGATCTTTTAGCCAGAAAAAGCCGAATTCCATATATATAATTCTTGTCCATGACTATGAAAACACAATGTAACAAACGCTTTTCTTTATCTTCCTTTTCAGTTCAAGCCAAAAGCATCATTGTCCTACCTAAGCCTGTTGAAATCTGAGGATTCTGCAGTGACCTCCTTCTTTTCTCTTTTTGGTTCCCATGATTGTTTGCCCAGAAATTCACTGCTGATGATTCCTTTTTCCTTGTGCCTGTGCGGAGAATTAAACTTGCATGCATAAAAATCTGGGAAGATGCTGTGGGAAAAGAAAATAGGTGGAAAAGGCAGCTTTTTGTTCTAGCACATTTTGGGCTCTCTCTCTCTCCCCACACATTCCTATACAGGAGCAGAATCTCAGATGTGGGGTGATCAGCTTTTGACCATTCTCGGCGTGTCTTATTTAGTGGGAAATATCATAAGATATTACCATGAAGAAGATTACTGATTAATCTTTTTTTTTGTTAGGCTACATTTTGCTTTTGAGTGGGTAATGGGTACGGAGCTCGTGATGTACACAACAGTTCAGACTAGTACATATTCCTTAATCACGCTGGCATCATGAATTTTCACTTAGTTTATTGGCACGAATGTATGGGTAACTCGAGTGGATTCCGTCTAACTAAACTGCTCTATAAACTTGTTGCTTTTTCCTAGTGTTGGTCCTTCCACTTATTGTCGTGGTTTTCAAGATGAAGCAATTGAATAAGATTCAAGAATCATGATGGAACACAGTGATTTTGAATGATTAAAACTGCGTTTGATCAAAATCACAATAATTAGAGCACAAAGAATGATGAAAAAGACAAGACTTTGCAAACCCTTGAGAGGACTACAAACTGGAAGATGGAATGTAGAACGTCTTTTACAAGAGAACTACAAAGGAGGAGCTGAGGTGTTCCGGGGATGACCTTCTGATTTTGCAGGCTGATGATGCCTTCTCTTGTTCCTTCTGCCTCTTTCATAGAGGGAAATCTGAGTTTAGAGCTAGGGTGCATTTATTTCAACATTTGCAATGCTTTTTAAGGCCCGAACGATAACCATTGATTTTTCTATTTTTACTTTCTATACAAATTTCAAAGCAAAAATAGCGTTGATAACGATACAAAATTTCTGCCATCACAATAGAAATTTGTTTGATAATGATATAAATTTTCTCACTCCCAAGTTGCCAACAACAAAAAGCGACAGACATGCAAGCTGCGGACGGCTGACGGGTGGACAATGGGATGGCGATCAGTCGACGAGTAGTAGGCAAGTGGTGACAGGTGGGTGGTGACTAGTAGTGAGGTTGAGTGATAACAAGAGTTTTTATTTTTAATATTTATTCCAAAAATAAATAAATAAAAGTGAAAAAAATTTACTTACTTCTGATTTATATTCTAAACCTGTTTCTAGAGTAAAAATTTGTTCCAGAAATAAATAAAAAAATGAAATTGTGTTATCAAATGGATTTCCGTTCCAAATTATTCTTGGAACAGAAAAATAGAAAAATAGAGAATTAAAATAGTTATCATGCACGTCTAGTGTCTAAAAGCTTCTTGGGAAATACAAATATCATTTGGCAATTTTTTTGGGTGCTTTGGAGAGATACAATTACATCTCCAAAGCTCTTTAAAGCCTTTAGCCCAAGGTAGATCTGGAAGCACTTTGGAATGTTGCATTTGCGGAATGCAAATATAATTTTTTTCTTCCAACTTTTCCATCACTCAACTTTCATAATTCCATAAATGTCTATGAAAATCCTAACTTTGCCTTAACCATTAGCGAGTGGCTAGCACGCCCCTAATATGCCATTGGCGAGCCAGCCTCACCCTCGCCAACGGCGATTGAATTTCACATTTATATAGTTTGATATTTTTTAATGAAAAAATAGCAAAAATCTTTAACAAAGTATAGTTTTTACTAAATGGCATTTACATTAAAATTGCTTTCTATTGTGTTTTTAAAATACACCGTAACAAACACTCCTTGCATTTCAAAAAACCATTTTACCTCAAAGGCCTTTGCATTTTTTCAAAAGCATTCTCCCAAAGTCGAACCAAACACACTCTTAACATGTTGAGTTACCTTTTGTTATTTTTTCATAGGGTGGTTGAGATTTTTGGAAATTCAAACTTTTGATTGTAAATCTATCTTCTTTTGAAAAGTAGATACACTTTTGAAAAGTAAACTATTCAATAGCAATGCTTTTGCCTTCTCTTGAAAAGTATATCTTTTTGCAATTTACATCAGATTTACACCATATCAGTCGGTTTAGTCGATTTCATCAATCGTGCTGGTCAATGAGTGATTAATGCCCTCAATCAGAAGACCATATATAAATTTTCTTTTTCTTTTTGATCTTTCGAGTTTACTTGTTTTTTGCGCTAGATCTTTTATATGCGTTTGTTGCAATGGCTTTTCTAGGAATCTCACATCTCACCCAGCTTCATGTACTAATCAGAACCATTCAACTCTTCTCATCCAACTATTTGGCTCATAAGAAGTCGATTTCAACCAAAATCTAATCCAATCGCAAGATCAATTCTTTTCACATGGTATAATGTTGAGCTTAAAAAGAGTCGCTCACAAATGTTAAGTATCCTCCTATTCGTTACTTTATAACAACTTCTGCAAATGACTTCTAGATTCTAAGTATTACTCTCCTATTATACTAACAAGAATCTATTATTAGATCAAATCGTTGGTCAATACAAAACCCATTAATCTGCAGGCCGTCAGGGCACTTGCATAAACATTGACGAACTCCAAGAACAACCCTCCAAAACACCGTACTCATTCAAGTAGCAAGGAACAAGCCGACCGTACCTGCCTACGTGGTCAATGTTTTGCAGCAAGCTATAATTCACCAATTATTCTATTTGGTTCGTGGAGCACATCGTCATTCGTTCTCTCAACATCATTGGGAAGCGGAAGGATAAAGACCGGGTTCGGTCATCACGACACCCAGACAAAGACAAACTGAACATGCCACCATCTCAAACCTATGGAGTCCCTACCTTTTTTCCCATCTTTCTTTTTTCTTCTTTTTTGATTGTCTTCTCTTTGCTTGCATTTGCAGTAAAACAGGTCGGAAAGGTGGAGGCTCTACAGTCCTAGGGCTCTTGCTTTTAGGCCAAAATAGAATAATGTTTTGTCTTATAGGGGCATGTTTCATGATTTTACCGAGGACCCGATTAGGAAGAAAGCTAGATTCTAGCCCAATCATGGCTTAATTACCATTGGTGATTATGGTCCCGGGTGATCTCAATCAATGTCATTGAATGCAACTGATCTGGACCTCCTCCACTCGACTCCTAAACAAATGTGAGACATGATTGTCTGCATTCATACCTGTCCAGCAGGTTTTCTTTGACCCCCTTTTGTTAGGTGAGCCGCTGGGGATGAAACTCAAATTCATCAGGGACCCATGTGACGATCTAGTCTACTGGTCGCATGTGTTTCGATTTTCGCATCGAAAATTTCAAAGGCATGAGAACAAGAGAAGTGTCTCTGAGACCAAATGATTGTTTCGTAGTATAATTACAAAAAAAAAGTCATAAACTTATTGTGTGAACGCCAATTCACATTCCGGAAAATTTAGGCCAAAAATCATTAATGTAGACACTGACTATCTCGTGTAACACAACTGGCACCGATATGGACAAAATTTTGATTTTTCTTAATTTTTCTGAATTTTTTTCTTGTTTCTTGGCTAGTTGCTAGTTAAGGAAAGAAAAGAAAATGAAAAAAAAATTGTCCACATCGGTACTAGCTATATAACATGGGCTGACCGCTATCCAAATTAGCAATTTCCAACCCAAATTGGCCAAATAAACTACATCGACAAATCGTTAAAATGTTTATTATTAAATTAGTCAAATTGAAAAGTTTGTAATTAAATTAACATCTGTACAATATGTTTAGAATGTTTTTTGAAATTTCCCTATTGTTTTTTCTAGGCACTTGCATGGTTCAAATGTGAAATGTCTACCAAGGTTTTTCACCAAAGTTGCAATTTTTTTTTGTTTGAAATATAGTTCTCATTCATTAAGATAAGGGATGAATAAACATAGCTGCAAATTCAAAACATATCAGAGCCCGAAGGCTTGTGGGGGATATAAGATCCAATGAAAGAGAAGGCTTTTCTTACGTTGGGCTATTGCGATCGAGTCCACCACCTTATCTGCCTCTTGGTTGTAACTGGCCACTTTAAGATCCAAATAAAAGCTAAGCTGAGCCTGGGCTTCCTTGATAAGCAGAATGAGCGCCCGAGAAGCTTCTTCCCCGCCTGGTAAGCCGTCAATCAGATCAAACTTATCCAGGTTCAGTTCAAGGGGGGGTACTTCAACGAGATCTGAAGAATTATAGCATTTCTAGGAGAGCCAGAGCCTCCGTTCGAGCAGCAGACGCTATTACAATTCGAGTGAAGCCATCCACGAGAAGTCAGAGCTACCGCGACACACGCATGTTGTGGCTCCCTCGTTTGTTCCTTCCAAGTAACCTCCATCAGTGTTCAGCTTCAAGACACCCTTTTTCTTTTATAGGTGGTTTACAAACTTTCATGCATAGTCTAAGTAGCTTCCGATAGCTTCACTGGGGTCTAAACTTGCGTTCAAAACACAAAATTGTTCCTTTCCTTCTAAATTAACCCGAGAACAATACAGAGAAATTTGAAAGACCGTGAGCTATGTTGAAAGTCGATAAGCCATTCCTCAATTCTGGAAAAATCTGAGTTTGATATACCGATGTTTAGGGCCAAATGATACCATAATTTCGATGTCCAAGGGCACGGAAAGAAAACATGCTCGATCGTCTCAAGTTGCAGATTGCAGAAGGAGCACACTAGATCAGGCACAATTTTCTTCTGGAAAAGGTTGTCCTTAGTACGGGTGCATTTTGACAAGTGCTCCAGAGAAAAATCTGCATTTCAATTTGGCAATTTAATTTTAAATCCATTATACGAATGACAATTTAATTTTAAACTTTTTAATTTAGCCAATTTAGTCCTAAACATTTTGACAATTTAACAATTTAGTCCATTCAAATAAATTTTTGTCAAAAATTGTTGATATGATACTAAGCATTTTATTTGGCAAGTCGGCGTTGACGTAAATAATTTTTACAATTTTTTTAAATTGAATTTTTCTCTTTTTGTTTTTAAATATATGCAAAATTATTCACATCAACATCAGTCATGCCATATAAGGCGGTCGTCAAGAACTACATTAGTAAATTGTCAAAAGATTTAAAATTAAATTGATCAAATCGAAAAATTTAAGATTGAATTGGCATTTTGATAATTTTCCCTTGACTTTCCTCTTTGGACAAGCAGTTAGGTCCACCAAGCTTTTGCTTCCATGTTCCACACCCATCATCAGTAGCTGGAGGTTCTTCCATGATTCTAAAATGTCTCCGCTTCTTGTTGAGGTCTTAAGGTAGCACTTCTCAATTACAAACCGTTAGGGACACACGCGAGTTAAACTAGACACCAAAATCACTTATCGAGAGTAAAGAATTGAGAAGAGAGCTTTCCTTATTGATTCTGCCTCCCCTTTCAAGTGAAGAGAGATCAAGTGTACCCATGGTATCTTTTGAACTTTGAGGCGGAAACTCTTGCTTTTCCCATCAAGTTAAGTAATATAAATTATAAACGATGTACTTGAAGACAACTAAAGCTGTTGTTGACGTAGTTCATGAACAAAAGAAACTTATATTGGAGATGGCCATGGCCATTCCCCGGCTGGGCTCGTCTGGGCCTGAGATGTTTATGGACAGATCTGATGCAAGCAGAGATTGAAAATGCATTCTTTTGCCATGGACTGCGTGTGTCAGGAAGGGAAAAAAAAACCATTCATGAAAACGATGAGTAAAGGCGGGCTATAGGCTTGTGGGAGATTGGTTTAGCATCCTCAGTGCTCGCGCACTAGAGTCGTTCTTACTTGACTATCGACGGTATTAAAGCTATGCAGGAGATCTTGTCCTTCTTCTGGACTTTCTACATAATGCCTGGATTGAAGATGACTTCGGGAAAGACCGAGATCTATACTTCTAGGGCCTCAGCTGATCTTCTGGAAGAAATGGTGCAGAGAAGTGGGTTTAAAGTTGGCACTTTGCCTGTCAAATACCAAGCGCTGCCTCTCATATCTGGTAAGCTCTCAGAGAAGGAAATTAAGCCCCTCATCGACAAGATTTCGAGTAGAATTAAAAGCCGGAGCTCTCGTAGACTGTCTTTTGCTGGATATTTGCAGCTGCTTAGTTCAGTTCTCTATAGAATCGTCACCTATTGTTGTGGGGAGTTTTTACGGTGCCAAAGAAAGTGATCGAAGCCATTGAGGGTTGTTGTAGTGCGTTCTTATGGTCTGGTGCCGAGATGAAAACTAGCTAAAGTCAAGTGGGTTGATGGTGGTTGTCTGCCAAGAAAGATGGGTGGACTGGGCCTCCATCAATGGAATAAGGCTGTCATGATGAAGCTTATCTAACAACCCAATCAGTCCCATAAGGTCAGGGAGTGGTCGCCAAGACCGGAGTGCTTGGACAAAGAGTGACTCTTAACAAGTTTCTAAGATGGCAAAAGGAGTAGGAATGAACTGACCTATGTACTGACAGATAACAATAAATTTTACTTTGTCACTACCGAAATTAAGCGAGCCTAAGTTACTATTATGATGGGTAATCTATTGGAAATGTGCCTCCTTGTACATGAAAAGACAAAATTGTGAGCCACAATATAAAACAGATCAAAACGGATAATACCTTAAATGAGTTAATCCATGATGTTGCAACTTCTACGGATTTTACATGCAGGTGCCGACTCATTGTGGATAGCTTGGATTAAAGCGTGTGTTATAAAGCACAAAAAGCATTTTAGCAATTGATGTTTCCCTGCTTCTTCCTCTGACGTTTGTAGGAAAATCTTGAAACGGAGAGATGATATGGAGCCTCTGATTCAATATATGTCGTTGGTGACGGCAGAAGGCATTCTTATGTGGCTTGATTCTTGGCAACCTACAGGGGCCCTTGCTGTGTAGATCCTCTGCTAGAATTGTCCGCTTCAAGTTTCATCTTTGCAGGCCGAAATAACGGAGGTCATCGAGAATGGAGGGCGGAACCGGCGAGCTGCTAGATCGGATGATGCATTACTGGTCCTACGAACATCGAGTCGAGTAATTTCTCCTAATGAAGGGTAGACACACAAGCCGACATGGAAAGTAACTCCATCAAAGCAATTATCGGTTTCGGTAGCGATGGACGATTCATCCGACTTTAAAGCAATCCTTGGTTTCGGTAGGTTCCGCACCCTAGAGAGATCTCATCTGATGTCAAAGGACAAAAGTGAAGGAAGAAGCTGATGCCATTGACTGTTCAAGACAACTGCTATGATGACCAATGCTAGGACCACTAAAGACTAGGAGGGATCTCTTTAAGTTGGGCCGCAATGAAACAGTAGAGTTATCAAGTAAATGATGTTGAAACCAACGGTGATTATTGACCGAGTAATAGAATGTATCAGTGTGAAGGAGAGGAGCAAAATGCTATATTGATCAGCACATATGATCTGATATCGATTGTGAATAAAATCCGAGTCGAACATCAGAGTTGATGGCAAAATACTAGTAGAATTGATTCCGGAAAGGCGATTGATTACCGATTGAAATGGTTGGGTCGATTCCAGTAAAGTCGAAGTTAGTCGACATTATTTATCCTTTTAAATCAAAATCCTAAAATAACTATATTTTCTTTCGAGAGAGTGACCCCATCCAGGCCGTTCAAAGGAGAATCCAATTCACCACAGCCGTCCGATCCGTTTATAGCCACGGGCCCTCGTTCCTACATATAGAATCTCCTCCTCCTTACCGGAAGCTAGGGTTTGCAGAAACGTCGGCACCGCGCCACGCGAACGCTACAGATCTCGGGCGGCCCAACACTCCGTGGAGAGCGCAGCAGGTTAGGAATCTCGCGGCATGGCGACCCAGATCAGCAAAAAGAGGAAGGTCAGTCCCTCGGTTGCTTTTGGCTTCGTGCTTTCGTTCCTGCTGCTTCTAGCTACCGAAAAATGAACTCTTGAACTCCAGCGCGGGATCAGTTGTCTGTCGACTCGAGTTTTTTAATGGGTGTCGCGTTGATGTGCAGTTCGTAGCCGATGGAGTGTTCTTCGCCGAGCTCAACGAGGTCTTGACCAGGGAGCTCGCCGAGGATGGGTACTCCGGTGTGGAGGTCAGGGTCACGCCTATGCGGACCGAGATCATCATCAGAGCCACCCGCACGCAAAACGTTCTCGGTCTGCTCCGCAGTTTTGCCTTTTCGCATTCTGATTCTATAACGAATGTTGGGTTGTCGTTATTTTGGTTGTGTTCGTAGTTGATTCTTATGTTGCTGATTGTGGATTCGGTGATTGACGTGCAGGAGAGAAGGGAAGGAGGATTAGGGAGCTGACTTCGGTGGTGCAGAAGCGGTTCAAGTTTCCAGAGAATGGCGTGGAGTTGTACGCCGAAAAGGTGAATAACAGAGGGCTGTGCGCCATTGCACAGGCCGAGTCGCTCCGATACAAGCTCCTTGGAGGGCTGGCCGTGCGCAGGTAGATACGTGTACTAAATTGTTTTCTTGCGGCTCGATTCATGTTATTTGTGATGCTATGGTAGTGTTGATCTGCTGGTGGTGAAATGATCTGCTATGGCTACTGCTGTCGTCTACTATGCTTTGCTGTCTCTGTGGATCATGTGTGTCCTTTGTGATCTGTGAGCAATTGTCCTTGGACGTCTTTGTTTTTCAAAAGATATGCATGTAGACAAGGTTGTATAACGTTGTAGCTGCTTTGGTTTGTTTAAATTTTAGTTTGTTTTAACTTCAGCTTAGGTTTAAAATCAAGCAGATGTTCTCTGAGTGTCACACTTGAGAGTGCCAGTTGAAGTGCCTTTTGCTTGTAATTTCAACTCATGTCTATTTTTCCTGGAGTTCGAGTGGCAATTTTTGCTCTAATTCATTGCTTGGCCCTGTAATGCTTTTGTTGTTGAATCACAAGGTGGAAGCTTTGTGTATAGATTCACTGCATATGCATTTTGTATCTCAAACAATGATATTTTTAAAGTGGAATGGTATATACTTTCCGTGTTAAATTTCCTTCTGCAATTCCTCTTTGGCACCTATAAGGCAGGGTGCTCTATATTTTTCCTTCCATTCTTGTTTTGGAAGATGGCTACTTCAATTTTGTTCCTTCATGCCATCATCCTCGTGGAATATTTCTCCCTTGTCATGCACTAACTTTGGGGAGGGTATACAATGGGATAATTTATTCCTACTTAGTTCATTTCTATCTGTTAACTTTAGTGATGTCCTTCTTTCTCTATAATTAGGACCAGTTGCCTTCTGCTATCCTCTATAAATTGTTCTGCTCTAAGACCGACACCACACTGTCATCTATAAAGCAAATAGGTCTTCTCAGTACCAAGTTTGTGTCGGAAGATGACTAAATGAGCAATGCATCTCTAAGCCATTTTCACTTTGACAGTCCAAGTGTATCTTTTGTGGCTTGGTTATGCTACATTTGCTTCAATTTATTTTCCTAAATCATGAATGTTAATTTACATGATGAGAAACTTAGATGACACCGCACTGTCATCTATAAAGCAAATAGGTCTTCTCAGTACCAAGTTTGTGTCGGAAGATGACTAAATGAGCAATGCATCTCTAAGCCATTTTCACTTTGACACAGTTCAAGTGTATCTTTTGTGGCTTGGTAATGCTACATTTGCTTCAATTTATTTTCCTAAATCATGAATGTTAATTTACATGATGAGAAACTTAGATGACACCACACTGTCTTCTATAAAGCAAATAGGTCTTCTCAGTACCAAGTTTGTGTCGGAAGATGACTAAATGAGCAATGCATCTCTAAGCCATTTTCACTTTGACACAGTTCAAGTGTATCTTTTGTGGCTTGGTTATGCTACATTTGCTTCAATTTATTTTCCAAAATCATGAATGTTAATTTACATGATGGGAAACTTAGATGACATTACTAATCATCATGAATGCTTCATATACCAACCAGGGCTTGTTATGGTGTTCTGAGGTTCGTTATGGAAAGTGGAGCAAAGGGTTGTGAGGTTAGTTACCAAATGCCATCCTGCGATGCCCCCAACTCGTTTTCTTGGCCCATAGTGGGTTTCATTTGCTGAAATTTCCAAATGATTTATAGGTAATTGTCAGTGGGAAGCTGAGGGCTCAGCGTGCCAAGTCGATGAAGTTCAAGGACGGCTACATGATTTCTTCTGGTCAGCCAGTCAACGAGTACATTGACTCAGCTGTTAGACATGTTCTGTTGAGACAGGTATGTCCTTAAGTGTAATTTCGTGGTCATCACTTCAGCGACAACTAGAAGAGATGCACATGGCACGCGTGTACTGTTTGTGCCCGTGTTCCTATAACTTTACTGTTCGACTACCCTATCAGTTCCTTACATGCATGGCGGTTTTTCTCTGTTGGTTCAGGGGGTTCTCGGTATTAAGGTCAAGATTATGCTCGACTGGGACCCTAAGGGAAAACAAGGTCCCAAAACGCCTCTGCCCGATCTCGTGACCATTCATCCCCCCAAGGAAGAAGAGGTGTACACAAGGCCCGTAACGGAGACCCCGGACGTCATCGACGTTGCTGTCCCGGTGGCCTAAACTACGATGTGTAGTAAATTTTTTGTCACGGTTGATGTTCGCCCTTCGACTGATTTCAGGGCTTTCAGTTGCTGATGTTGCCGGACAAAGAGATTTGCCGGATGCTTTCACGACGTTTATCTACACACCCATAAGTTTTGATACGCAGATGCTTGCGCCCATCAATGTATTCTTCATCTGTCTACATTCGTGTTCCACTTTTCTCGGCCTCCCGACGCATTTAGGTCGGTCCGCCTGGGTCTTGTTTGAGATCAGTTTGCCCTACGAGCAAAGAACATAATCCTATTTTTTCTATTTGATTTCAAGGCATCATTTAACAATTGTTTTTCTTTTGTTTTATTTTTATTAAGTAAAATAATATGAACAACAAAGTACAAAGTAAAAGATAAAAAAAGGTCAGCGAATGAAAGCGAGTTAGGAATGAGTGAGGGCTGCAATGCCTGAACGAGTGAGGTCGAGTTGCAAGTGAGCAAGTGAGGAGAAAGGTGAGTTGCCAGGGGGGCGAGTCGTGAGAGAGAAGAAAAAGATATCAAGGGAAAAATTAAGATTTTTAAACTTTATGAAATAGATTTCAAATTCGATCAGGCTCTAGAACAGCTCTTCACATAGAATCGGAAATCAAACCAGTTTCAATTTTTATTTTCAAATTTGTAACAGGAATCAGATCGGTTTCAATGGGAATTTACACCCTAACCAAATTTTAGGATAGTCCGGTCCCGGTGGTATAGCCCTAACGTGTGATATATTGACATTGATGTTTCATCTTTAATTAAACAATAATACGAGTGATTGGTTAATGTTACAATTAATAAATTTATATCTATTTGCGAGATATTATGTTTAGAGTTTTCAAAAATATTATTTTATTCCGTGAAAAAAAGAGACTTTTGAACATAAAAAATAATTTCGAAAATAATAATAATAATTATTATATTATTATAATATAATAAGTAGAAAATTGCAAAACGTCAAATTTGCGGCCGTACAGACACCCGTTGAAACCATAAAACCCAATCCAACCTCTCCTTCGTCCCCAGTCGGTTCCCTCCACCTGCTTTTCCCCGCCATCTCCTCCAAATTCTTCGTCGTCCTCGTCGTCCTCGTCCTCTCGACATCGACCGGTGGCAATTAGGGTTGACGACCGCCATTCCCTATCCTCGATCGACCGGCGCGCGAGCGATCGGCGTCCCGATCCGCCGGGAAGAGATGCCGGTCTGCCTGACCCCGAACGCCATCGCCGCCATCAACGGCGGCGACGTCGACTCGAAGCCGCTGGTCCAGGTCGTCGACGTCAAGCTGATCGGGAGCGCGCAGGAGCGGTACCGCCTCCTGCTCTCCGACGCCGCCTCGTCCCAGCACGCGATGCTCGCTACGCAGCTCAACGACCTGGTCAAGTCCGGCCGCGTCAGGAAGGGCTCGGTGGTCCAGCTCATCGATTACATCTGCAGCACCGTCCAGAACCGCAAGTGAGTAACGCGGCTCGTCGCTGTTTTGCTTCGCTGCGTGATTTTGGACTTGAATGGGATAGCCATTGTTTTAGTAAATTGGAGGAGTAGCTGATCTATGTAGAGTGTCGGTGTTCAATCGTATGGAGAGAGAGGTCTGTTGGTGAGCAATGATTTGGACATTACATGAATATGAAGGTCGCTACTCCTTAAATTGCAGATATGGCTTTCTCTGTTGGAACTGGTCTTTAAACGAGCACTTTGTTGATTTGTGTGGTTTTAAGCATGTTGTTGATCCATATCGTTCCGAGATATCTAGTATAATGCTTATGATGATGCAGAGCAGCCTTACCAGAAGTGGAAAAGTAAAGGATAGAAATGGTGTCCAAATGCTCGAAAGTAGCTTTCAATGAATTGTTTTAGCAGTCTCTCTTGGAATGGCTATCGATCAAATGAATGTATTCTGAAATGATACATGTTAGGAGGGGACAATAACCTGCAATGTCCTTAGATTCGAGTCTGTGCATTTAGATGTTTAGATTGTGCAGTCATATAACTATTTTAAAAATAATGATGTAAGTGCTTAGTTTGTAATGTTCAAGGTATACAGAATATATGTTTTTCGAAACTTGTCTGAGAACTAGTAGGAGCAGGTTCAAGAGTTGTAGAAAATTTCATCATGGTTTTTGTTGTATAGAAGCAGCGTGAAGTTCATGGTCTTGGAAGAAAGGAAAATAAAAACTTACACAATGACAATATCTTGGTAGCCATTCAAAGAGTGATAGATCAAGAGCTTGACTGTTGAGAATTAGTTTTATTTCTATGATTCATATGCTTGTTACAACATCGAATCAAACTGAAAAGTCTCATTGTTTTCATTTAATTAGTTGGCATCTATGTTCTTGTGAAGTGAAGAGATCTTAACTCTGATTTTCAGGATCATTGTTGTGCTGAACATGGAGACCATTGTACCAGAATGTGAAATAATTGGAAACCCAAAAATGTATCCGGAAACCGATGCAGTAGCTCAGAAAGTGCTGCCTAATATCAACTCTGGGAATCTTCAGAGGTTCAATAATGACAATATTAATGGCAGACATCCTGTTCAAAATGCACAGAATTTCCAATCAGCTGTTCAACCTCCTCCCCAAGCAAATGCTATGCAGAATATGCAAAGTTTTCGGTCAGCCGTTCAACCTCCATATCAGCCTCCGCCAAACTACAGAAATCGTGGCCCAATTATGAAGAATGAGGCACCTGCACGCATCATACCTATTGCTGCTCTGAACCCTTATCAAGGCAGGTGGGCCATAAAGGCAAGAGTCACTGCAAAAGGAGATCTTCGCCGATATAATAATGCTCGCGGTGATGGGAAGGTTTTCTCTTTTGATCTCCTTGATTCTGATGGGGGAGAAATTCGGGTGACATGCTTCAATGCTGTCGTTGATCGTTTCCACGATAAAATTGAGGTTGGAAAAGTCTACTTGATCTCAAAAGGTAGCTTGAAACCTGCACAAAAGAACTTTAATCATCTGAAGAATGAGTGGGAGATATTCTTGGAGGCCACTTCACTGTGGATGTTAGTCCTGAGGAAGATGCTTCAATTCCACAACAGCAGTTCTCCTTCAGACCTATTAGCGATATTGAGACTGCTGAGAATAATTCTATTATTGATGTTATTGGAGTAGTTGTATCCGTCAACCCCTCTGTTCCAATCTTAAGAAAAAATGGTATGGAAACTCAGAGAAGAATTCTGAATCTGAAGGATGGATCTGGAAGGACTGTGGAGTTAACTCTTTGGGGTGAGTTCTGCAACAGGGAGGGTCAGAAACTGCAAGAGATGATTGATTCTGGATTCTTTCCAGTTTTGGCTGTCAAAGCTGGGAAAGTCAGTGACTTCAGTGGAAAATCTATCGGTACCATTTCTTCTACGCAGCTTTTTATTAATCCAGATATTCCAGAGGCTTGTAGTCTGAGAAGCTGGTTCGATTTTGGGGGGAAGGATGCAGCTTCTCTGTCCATTTCCAGGGAAATCATGACTGGAGGATCCAAGAATGAGATACGTAAGACTGTTTCTCAAATCAAAGAAGAAGGCCTCGGAAGATCAGATAAGCCAGATTGGATCACAGTGAAGGCGGCGGTATCTTTCATCAAGACTGATCCTTTCTGTTACACAGCTTGCCCATTGATGATAGGAGATAGACAATGCAATAAGAAAGTAATAAGGGCGGGAAATACAAGATGGCTGTGCGATAGGTGCAACCAAGAGTTCGAGGAGTGTGATTACAGATACCTCCTCCAAATCCAAATACAAGATCATACTGGATTGACTTGGGTGACTGCTTTCCAGGAATCTGGCGAAGAGGTCCTGGGTTTCTCGGCCAAGGAGTTGTTCATGCTCAAAGAGCAGGACGATGAAAGATTTGCAGAGACTGTCCGAAGTAAACTTTTCCATCAGTTCTTATTCAGGCTCAAAATAAAGGAGGAAACATATGGAGACGAACAGAGAGTGAAGATCACTGTAGTTAAGGCCGATAAGGTTAACTATTCTTCAGAGAGCCAATACATGCTAGATTTGATTTCGAAATTCTCGCGATAATCAAGAACAAAGGTTCTGGGTCGGTAGTAGCTGGCTCTCTGTTTTAAGAGAGAATTAATAAGCATTAGCATTCTTTCCCCACGAATTATTCTTTATAATCACGGGACAGAGTTTTAGACAAATATACACGTTTTAGCAAACCGTATAACGTAGGAACAATTGAAAGGTCTTTTGTTCTGTGAAACATCATGTATCCGTACATTTCTTCCACCACAGATTTTTTCTCGGTGGTCTGAAACAAAGTTTCTAAGGTGTTGTTTGAGGCAAAGGGCAAATGAAAAGCAGCGATCCTTTTCTTTGATGTGCCAGAATGGAACTCAGAAATTTCACAGTTCATCAGCTTTCCGAGGGCAATGTTAACAGCTAAAAGATGTGAACAGATTAAAAATACAGTACAGAAAGCATCAACACCACAGAGAAATCACATAAGTAAAAAGAATTTCCCCAGACACACTCTCTCTCTCAGCTTCTCTTGACAGGGTCGAAGTTGGCGACGCCAATCACAGCACCGATGATGGCAGTGAGCACAACCCCACCGGCCACGATGCTGAGCAAGAAGTTCTTGAGGGAGGGAGAGACCCCGGACCCGGCCGCCTCGGCCACTTCCGGGACCACCATCGAGGCCGTGAGCGCGGCCGCGGTCAACCCCGTGATGGCCTTCTCCTTCAACGAAGCCCTGACTACGAATTTCCCACTGCTCTTCGACGCCGGGATCGGCTTTGTTGATCTGACAGGCAATGGCTTGAAGAAGCTGTCGGAATTCGGCATCTTCTTTTGTCCGGCAAAGGCCAACGGCATAGCCATCGAAACTGCAGAGGCTGAAGCCATTGTTCTGGCAAAATCTCACCTCAACTCTTTCCCTCTCTGGTTTCAGTCGTTTTGGTCTCTGCAAGTATTAACTGTTAAATGGCAAACAAGCTGTTGAAAGGGTGGTTTTGAGAGAGGGGAAGGGACAACGTGAGGTGGAAAATAGAGAAGATCTCAATTGGCTCGGTACATGGAGAGGCTTGTCCGACGTGGCAGCCTCTCCTTTTAGGGTTGATGGATAAGGTTATCTTCACTTAGCCCAAGCGTCCAATCACCATCAAGCTAGGGATGTCCCGGAGTCTGGAATGTCCATTGATGCTTCAGGGGCCATAACGTTTGCACAAAACCGTGGATGGATGGATGGATAAATGGATGTCTACATTTTATGGGCTCGGATTAGCCCAATGAGTCTCGACGTGACGCAACACAGCAAGATTGGCGCGACCCGGCAAAGTTATGTGCACTGAGAGCACTTAACAAGAGATTTCAATCTAACGTTATAGGAATGAGATTCATTCGAACTCGAAAAAACATGTTGATCCATTCTTACAGGGCCAACTTTTCATAACAAATGTTTGAGAATCGAGAAGTACTTAATAATAATTCATGGAGAGAATTTTTTAATGATGCGACCATCATGACACGAAAGATTTAATTGCTACTCATGCAGCAATTTCTGATAATGGAAAAGGGAAGAGTTTGGACTGGGGCTCGCGAGGCAGCTCCTCTTGAGCATGCAAATGACTGTAGATTAGATTGTGTCCATTGTCACTGGGTCTAGAAGAACATGCATGATCAGCTCAACGGATCGTGCTAATGTGTAGCATCGCTTGCTTCGTGAAAGCTCTGGTTCCTCCTTGCATTTTGTTGAGAATCGCAGTGACTTTCCGCGGAGAGACGAGAGAGAAAATCGATCCATATTTGATGCAAAGTGCACTCGGTGGCAAACGGTGCACACAGTGGAAACAAAAAGAATAGGATCATTCCAATAAACTATGATCATACCAAGCCATAAGCAATGGAAAAAGAAAGAGGAAAGGTGAAAAAAAATCGAACGAATTGAATGCAGCAAAAGAATAAAAATCAATTCATCCCATTTCTCTTTAGTATCATATACAGTTACTTCATGAAAAACAGAAGGGAGGACACCGTGCATTCCCGTTCGACCAGAGCTGGCTCGCTTGTTGAACATTCCCAGTAAACACGGAGTAAATTCGGCTCCTCTGAGATACCAAGTACATGAAAATGGAGTTCAGCACCAACCAAATACGTCTGCAGTTCGACAATATGAGCGCAAACCTGTCGAACAAATTATACAGCAGAGTAAAGATAATATTCCAAAAGAAGTGGATATCAAGAAGTACTGGATGCTTCATTAATCATCAAGCCTTAACCATTTTCCTGGACGAACAATCCTTTAACCAAATCAAAGCTAATGACGTACTGAAAGACTCGTCTGAATTAGAAGCATAGCTTATGAAAGATCGAATTGGACCCAACACAAGAAATGCAAAGTGACTTCACGCTCGGCGATTTTGAGATTATAGATGTTAATGTTTACATGTCCCAGTTTTGAGTGAGGAACATAAACGTGCGGGGTGAGATGCTAATCAAGAGAAGAGAAAAGAAGGCACATACTTGCAGCTAACTGGGGACTTGTTGGACGAGTCAAAACCGTCCATTAGCAGCTGCAGATCCAACATAGCTGACTTGAACTTCTTGAGGGAGTAGATGATACTTAATACTGAGTTCTTCGAAGATTTTCTTGAGTTCCAACACAAGCTCGGACCTGCGGCTACTCTTATCACCGTAATTTTGGAAATTGATAGTGTGATTAACGTAGAGGCCCAACTTCAACTTGTTAACATCCTCGATCTCCTTAACCGCGACACTGTGACCCGGACGCCAGTGTTTAGGCTTGCTTTCCAAGTACCTGACATTTATACCCAATGAATGCCATTCAATTGAAGGAATGTGCAAATATTCGTATAGAATTCCATGGCACTAATGTCCATCAATTTTTCCTATAAACAGAAATAGCAACATGACCATTTTTTGTGAACTATGATAAGCTACACCTTGAAGAGTCAAAAGCATAAACTTTAACAAAAAAAAGATGCAAAAACATTACGAACAATGGAAAGCTTATTTGTTGTCTCTTGCGTATTAGAAAATATCTTGATATGAAGCGACTCGATCAGATGACATCATCGTTTCTATTGTGTAACTGTGCCTTTCTTCACATTTAAAAAAGGGGCTGCTCTATTTCCTCAGATTGGTTTCGCAAAAGCCAAATGCTTACACCAAATTTTAGACAACCAGGAAACCATCCATCATAACAGTCGTTTAATGCCACATTTCATCATAATGCATGCAAAATATAATGCCTGAATTTGAGATGCAGATACTGAAGATGACATACGTTTTAATTCTAGATTTTAGATCTCCAATTTTCTCAACTGAAGTAGAGAAGTCAACAGTGAACTCCACCGAGTCGCTCATTTCTGGGCTCCTATAGTAATTGCTGATAGGTTTAGTCGCCAAAACTGAATTTGGGTAGAATATCTTTTCACCGTCATATTTCAAGAAGATTGTAGTCAAAATATTCATCTCTTCAACCACCATCTGCAAAGAAATCAACATGTCAGCCAGATTGTTGCCCAACACATAATAGTCTTGTAGAGTTGGAGGATTAATGAGTCACCTGCACTCCATCAATAACACAACGGTCGCCCACATCAAACGGATGCATTATAAATACGAATATGATGGCTTCGAAAGTGGTTTTGGCTGTGTTACCAAACATAAACACCACAAGCAAAAGCTGAGATGATATGAAGACGAGTACATTTGTCGTCATAAATCCCATCAAAAGTAACCAGATAATGATGACCACAATGAGCAAAACCGCTGAAGAAAGCTTATTCAGCTCGTCTATGGCTGTTTTCGTGTCGTTTAAGGAGAGTGCAAGAGATTTACGCTCAAGGTACACATTCACCTGCAATGAAAAATTATATTGTCAGCTCGACAAGTTAAATAATAATGTCAACGACCTGTGTCAAAAATCTTAAATTGTCACTTTTGATGTCTGAGAACCTTCCCAAGGACGAAGCACTCTATGACTCATTCCTCCTTGGTAAACTTGTGGACTGAGGAAGCACATACCCTTCATCGAAGTCCGAATGATTACTTTTTGGTTAGAGTATATTTTCATGTGCATCCTAGGACAAAAATCAAACTCCGGGCCTCAGATGCATGGTCTTAGTACGCTCTTAACTTCAGATAGGTAAAAAAATCTTGCAATTCTTTTAACTTCAGAAGACCCCCATCTTTTGTTACAAACTTCATAGCAGAAATGCTCAGAGATTCCAATTGAGAAGCATGGAATAATGGGAAATCATCCAGCGAACCACACCAGGGTAACTAGTTGCACAATACTCATTCACAAGTTTTCTAATGAAGTGATATATGACAAAAATTGCTTCAAGCAAATTGAAACCCATTAATAAACCACTGAACTGAGAGAGAACGTGGAGATGGTCATGATAGTAAAATGGCAATTTTCAGAAATGGGAAAACGTTCTAGAGGGCTAGGAACTAGAATTGAAATGTAACCTGAAATCCTTAGCATGTTCTTACCAGCCAATTCTTCAAGGATGATCTCTTGATCTTCCTAGTTTCTATTGCTTCTGGAAACAATGGGATCACATTGTCAACATCTTCCTTCTTCATGAAGCGCAAAAGATCCTCCTCTTCAATGAACCTGGTAAAAGCATAATGCAGGGATCAGAAGCAGATTCAAACAAAAGTCCCTCTATAACATAAGAAATAGTCAGACATTAGGTCTTCTCACTTGCTCCCAGGCTTTGCTACATTCCTGAATATCTGATAAGCAGCAGCCTTGGCCTCCCATTCGTTAGTAATCTCTCTATCTGGTTGCTCTGCCTCTTCGTCATCACTTTGTTCAAGGCTCTCGGCAAGAGTTGACAGCCCCGACCCACCAATGACATTAATCAAACCTTTCATAGTCCAAGCTGAAACTTTATCTTGCTTTATCTTACTTAACTTCTCAACATCAATCACCTCCTCTTGCTTCTTAGCTGCCTCTTTATTGTATTTTGTGAAACTGAGCCGGCCACTACTCCTCGAGCGACCAACCTGTTCGGCCATCTCCATCAGTGGCAGGCCTGAAAGTGTCCTGACAACATACTGGTGAAAGAGCGACTCTTGGATGCGATCAAAGAACCTCGTGCATTGAAATGAAGAAGATAGTAACTTTATCAACAGTGTTTTGATCAGCCATATGGCAGCTCCAATGAGACAAGAAGCAAGAGCCCTCGTGACGTAATTCAGAATCTTCATTGTGTGTCTTGATCGCTTGACTCCATGATTTATTAACAAGGCCCAAGTTAAAAGAACCAAACCTAACCAGATAAATGCCTCTACACCCTTTTTCAATCCATACACAAAGTACAGAACCTTCTGTTTGAGCAAAAATTCCCTCTCAATCAGGAAAACCACTATATTGATCAACCATTCAGTCACCAGCCTACCACAAAAAACCACCAACACCAGCACACACCATCTCCACAATCTCAATCCCCAAATATAAGTATATCGCAGCTTGTGAACAGTTAAACATGCGATCAGAAGTGCCATGATGCACACAAATGCAACCCACTCCAACAATATCACCTTAGGAAACTTCTTACTATACATTTGTTGGATCTTCAAGTTTGCAGTCTTGTACACCTCCTCATCATCTTCCTCCTCTGGAGCAGGAGACGCAATCAGCGGCGTCCGAGGCGTGATTGGCACAGACTTCACATTGTCTTTATTGGCACCAGAACCTGCGGCATGATAAGGTGAACCCACTCTAGGTGAATTCCTGTAGGGAGACCGAGAACCCTTCACTTGGGTTCTCTCTTTAACTAAATCAGCATCACCAGGATATGATGGTTCTGCTAATCTCGATTTCGGCTTCGAAAAGGAAGACCTCGAAAGGGACTTCTTGGCGGGGATTTTTGGAGGCTTAGAAGGAAGTGGGCTAGATTGGGTGAGTCCTTGAGGGGAAGGGCTTGTCAAGTTGAAATTTTGCACTCTAGATTGAAGGTTTTCAAGCTCTGTGAGCTCAATATTGGGTCTTGGCGAGGAGCCCCTGCCTCGATACTCGCTGCCCGAGATCATGACAATCACTTCGCTTGTCTCGTTCTTCTCCGACCCGCCTTTACTTGTCTCCATGAGAGCTTTAGCTCTTTAACAAATGCAGAAGGCCTTTATCCCAAATCAAGAAAGTGCCGCGAGAGTAAGCTCAGCTCAAATTTCCTTTTAAAATGGAAGCTTTTTCTAAAGGAACATGCTTTAGCTAAAATTAAAGAATGCTTCGGCACAATTCGACAAGTGAAACAGATCAAGCAAAACGAGAAACAAATAATTAATGCAGTCTCGCGCACTTTGGGAGTGCCCAGTTCGAGTTCTTCTCGTTTTGTTTCCGCTTCTTTCTAACAGAGCACAAAGAAAAGCAGAGGAAAAGGCAATAAACAATAAGCATATCAGTCTCAAAAGAAGCAAGCAAAGAAGGGCTCTGGCGGGATGAGGAGGGCAGAACAGAGATCACGATGAAGATGAGATCACTCAACAGGGTTTTAAGGAGGGCTTGAGCGTTCGGTATTGATTTCCCTGAGGGTGATAGGGAAGGTTCTCCTCATTCAAACGGCTGCCAATAACCAGTCGTCGAATTTGACAGAGAATGAGTTCCGGCCGGCGAAGTACTGTTGAGAGACTTCATGTTCAGCGCTTTCATCATTTTCCACATTATCATCATTTTTTTCATGGCAACTTGTTAGGCACAACACAAGTCCACACAGGCCGTTTGTCTGTTTACTTGTTTTGTTTTGTTCTGTTCTTTTTTAATATTGAAATGCTAAATCTAAGTAAGAGAATCACATTTATGATACAAGAAAAGAAATTTATGAAAAGACTCTAGATAAGATGTTATCATGCATTTCGTAAACATCATGTCACTCGGAAAGTTTGTTGCATGGAAGAAGCAAGATTGCTCGAGTACTACTCCGACATTCTATAAAAAGCTTTGGACTGCACGTACGATTATATCATCGAATGAGAATTAGTTCTTTATGGAAGGCAATTATGGTAAAGACTCGAAAAGCATGAATTATGTCTAGCCATTTTTATATGATATGATTGTCAAGGGTAGGCCTAATCTGGTTCAACTTGCAGGATGATTGGTGAGCAGCAGCCAGAGTGGAAAACGTTGAAGAACTGGTGCATTGCACTTGGGCCTGCGCACATGCAAATCATGTTTTTATATGTAGTCGTGATGGTAACAGGATTGGACCCTCATTAGAACCTTTTGGAAAAAGAATATGTAGGACCAGCTTAGTTGTTGGGCCTTTTTGTGCTAATTTCATGTCAATGCTCCTTTCCAACTTTCGTGATTGTAAGTTTTTTTTTTTTGTCGGTTCGTGATTGTAATCTTAACTGGCTCTCATTTCAAGCTTCAAATCAGATCTGCCTTAGTCTATGTATGTAATTGGGGAGGCAAATAGGGGCACGGAAGATTTGAACTCAAAAACTTCTAACTCTGATGCCAAATAAGAATTTGTGTGACCATTGTCAAATGTATTGAAAGTTTAAAGTACTAAGTAAAGGGAGAATACATAATATATAGAGTATCTAGGATCCATTGTCAATCAATGTAAGATTATATTTCAACACTTCCTTTGACAGTCAAAGTGAGCCATGAAATTTTGACAACGGCACGTGGAATTTGACAAATGAGAGGTGGACACACATTCGCAAAAGAGATAACACCAGTTCTAATATCATGTGAGATTTTGTAAAATTACTGTCGGTCGACTGTTCTAAAAGTTTAAGCTATTACATGAAAATGTAGTTTATTATTTAAATTACAATCTATGCGTGAGAGAGAGTATTGAAATAATTTAAATAATAAATTATGATTTCATCTAAAAAACTATTAGATGAATGCATGTTTTATTATTTAAATATTTTAACAGTTATATGGATTCAATCTACTTGTTTATGCATCTTGCAACACATCATATATCAAATGTTAAGTAAAGAGCAAGATGTCTTAAGTGTAGTCTGGTGATAAGGGATTGAAAGGGTTAGAACAATCGAAATCAGATAATTTCAAGTGATGACACATTGAGATTATGGGCTTTTGAGGTCCGGGAATGAAGTCTAAATCCATTCGCCAAGCAATCGCGTTAGCACTCCGTAGAGAAAACAAAATAGAAGGCATCATTATGAGCATTAATCTTTCCAAATGCTTAGCAATTTCTTATGGTGGAAATTAACCATATGATCCTTGATGGATATCACATTGTACATTGGGTCATTAAATTGATTATGCGGCCGATCAAGCTAAAAGCACAAACTGTTCAAGAATGACAGACAAATATCTAATATGTCTGCAATTTCATCAATAGACACCTCAATTCCAACCAGGCCTGTAGCATTAGTATTAGTCATATCTTCATCAAATGAGTAAAATTGACGAACACATGTCTCAATGCTAGAGTTATCTCCTTCACAATTATAAGCAGAATTTGAAAGTTGTTGAGCAAAGGCATTAGAAAACTGCGATGCGATCCAATTCCCAGCATACTGTGATTTCATACCTTTTGTTAGCCTAAAAGACATTCAAGTTACAGATATAATGCATTGTGACTTATGATCAGGAAAAGCAAATGATCACTTTATAACTTACTTGCAGCCAGCTAGGTGCTTCCCTCCTGGAGGAGTCAGAACCTCGCATCAGCGGGCGCTGAACCAGTGTAGCTGACTCGAACTTCTTGAGGAAGCAGACGGTAACTGATACCGAGTTTCTCGAAGATCCTCTTCAGCTCCCACACAAGCTCGGATCTCCGGGTGTTCCTGTCTCCTGGGTTTTGGAAATTTATCGTGTGACGGACGTATAGAGTCATCTTCAACTTGTTCATGTCTTCGATCTCAGAAACGACAATGCTGTGATCCTTCTTCCAATAGCTAGACCTATCTTCCAAGTACCTGATTTTTTATTTTTTTTTCACCCAAGGAATGCCATTCCATCAGAAACTTGCATACGATTATATAGGAGGAGAATTCAGCAATGCTAATGAAAATGCCTGGTGTAAATTCTCTGCATTCTTTCTCGCATTATGAACAAAATAAAGCATTATCACCAATAAATGATGTTTCCTGAACTTCAAGCTACAGATTCAAAAGCCAATGACACACCCTCGCATTGAGTTTTGGTTCACATAAGTTAATTGCATCGCCGTCTTAAACTCGTAGAGTCTCTCTCTTTATTCAGCACTGTCCCTCTCTGTATTAAGCCCATATTATGAAATTCTTTTCAATTTAGATTACACGATTATGTCTGGTCACGCCCCAGTCTACATGGCTTATCAGGCATGAAAATGCAAATTTTGATGTCTCGTTAAAGATGTTCAGGAGTAGCAGGCAACATACCTTTTCACTTCATCCCTTAAAGCATTGAAGGTGTCGGGCGAAGTGGAGAAGTCGACGGTGAACTCCACGGAATCACCCATGTTGGGGCTCCTGTAGAAATTGCTGATGGGTTTGGTGGACAGAACTGAATTTGGGTAGAATATCATTTCGCCGTCATTTCTCACGAAGACTGTTGACAGTATGTTCATCTCTTCAACCGCCATCTATGAGGAAGTAAAGTGTTAGGCAAGGTATGGTATGGGCTCAGACCAATCATTGGGAGTCTCATGATTAGTAATTCACCTGCACTCCATCGATGACGCAACGGTCGCCAACATCAAAGGGATGCATCACAAAAACAAAAACGATTGCTTCGAACACTGTTTTGACGGTGTTCCCAAACACAAATGCCACAAGCAAAAGCTGGGATGAGATGAGGACGAGTACTTGTGTCGTCAAAAGTCCCATCATAAGTAACGACACGATAATGATAGCGACCAGCACAACTGTTGAAGCAAGCCTGTTCAGCTCCTCGATGGCTGTTTTTGTATCGTTCAAGCTGTAGGTGAGGGACTTCCTCTCAAGGTAAACGCTCACCTGCAGGCATAAACTCTATAAGTAGGTTCTTAGGAATGTAATTCTGAAGCATAGAATTGTGGTTGAGCATTCACTGGGTGATGGCCCACTAATTATCCCAAGTTTTCTAAATGTATCGGCAACACCACAAGATTGAGATTTAGTACACTCATCAACTGTTCTGGGATCATCAGAACTCGCATGAAAATAGAAAGTTACGGATTAGCAAAAAGCTTCCTAATACAACATATTATCAATTTAGCAAGACTTACTAGCCAGTCCTCTAAAGATGACCCATCGATCTTTCCAGTTTTTGCCGCTTCTGGAACCAAAGGAATGAATTTGTCAACATCTTTCTTCTTCATGAAGCGCAAGAGGTCCTTCTCTTCGATGTACCTAGTAAAGACATAAAGCCGGTATGGGTGAGCTGGGCGGATATTTCTAAGAAAATTTTAGCTGGAACGCAAGGGAAGAGTGTGACAGCATAGTTCTTCTTACTCATGTCCAGACTGATTGGTGACATTCTTGAATATTTCATCAGCAGTCGCCATTGCTTCTGATTGATTAGTGATCTCCTTATTTTGTTGCCCTGGGTCCTCATCACTGTATTGATCAAGGCTTCCAACAAGAGTTGAAATCCCTACGGATGAGTCGCTAATGACGTTAACCAACCCTTTCTTACTCAGCTTTTCTACATCAACCACCTTTTCTAGCTTCTTCGACACACTTCTCATGTACTTCTTGAAACTGAGCTGCCCTTGGAGCTTGTCATCCTGTTCCATCAAAGGTGGGCCTGAAAGGGTCTTCACTACGTAGTGGTGAAAGAGAGTTTCTTGGATGCGATCGAAGAACCTCTGGCATTGAAAAGAAGACGCTAGTAATTTTATTGACAGTGTTTTGACAAGCCATAGAGCAGCTCCTATAAGACAAGAAACAAGAGCCCTTGTCACATAATGTAGAGTCTCCCTCTCTTGCGGCGATCGCTTCGCACCATGGTTGATAAGCAACACCCAGACTAAAAGAATGAAAACCAACCAAATAAACCTTTGGACACTGTCCTTCAATCCATAGACGAAGTACAAGACCTTATGTTTGAGCAAATAGTCCTTCTCAATCAATAAAACCAATGTGCTTATTAACCAGTCACTCACCAACCTACCACAGAAGATTGCCAACACCAGCACACACCATTTCCACAGCATCAAGTGCCAAATTTCTGTACTTTTCAGCTTGGGAATGGTTAAACTCGCAATCAGAAGTCCCATGATGCACACAAATGCTGCCAACTCGATGCAGATAATATTCTTCAGTTGGGTATTGTCCTTAACTGGAGCAGCATGACTAGGAGATGATGCTTCTTCAAATCTTGATTTCCGCTTCGACATTGCTGGACTTGAAAAGAACTTGTTTTTGGCTGAATGATCAGTGGGATTTATGCGAGGCTTACTTGGTGTCGGATCAAGATTGGATCTTGATGAAGAACCTCTGCTTTGGTGCTCACTGCCTGGAATCATAACAGCTACTTCGTCTGTTCCTTTCTTCTCTAACAAACTTTCCCTATATTCCATGATGAATTTTCCACTCTCAATAGCCACTCAAGATCTAAGCTACGCTTAAGCCTTTTTCTCTAAATATTTGGACTTCAACATCAAGATGAAAGCTGTAGCTGAACTGAACGAACGAATGAAAAGCCCAAATACAGGAAAGAACATTGAAACGGAGGAAATGGGAGGAACAGAAGGGAAGACAAAGAAACAAAATGAGAAGGTGCTCAAAAACTAAGAGATTAGGAAGAAAGAGCAAAGCAAAATCATGAAGAAACGAGGGAGATCCTGCAGAATTTAAACCGACAGAGAAGAGGCTTCATCTCCACACCGGTCGAGGTCCGCGGGAAATGTCAGTTAAAATGGCCCGTTCCTCGTCAACTTCACATGATTTAAAAGCTCGATCAAAGTAAACAAACGAAAAATGAGGAGTCAAAGTGCGTGCAATGCGAGATTTGGAAATATGAAGTTACAAAAATCACTCCAAACAATGCGGAATCCATGTTGGACTGACGGACAATGCGCGGATGGTTTGCGCACGAGAAAATATCAGATGAAACAGCTTTACCAACTTAGCAATAGAACCCTTGATTCAAAGCGCGATATGTGTCCATCACTCAGCCATCCCTCTTCACGACCTTTCTCCCTCCTCACGACCAAAAGCTCCCTCTTCTCATTTTGAATCCAGAATTTCGTCTCTCCCAAAATAGCAACAACTTCACTTCCTCTTCTCATTTTCTCATGAATTTCAAGAAATGAAAGCGTATCTCTTCAAAGGTGTCTTCTTCATATCACATTCTTTAAAGAATCATTTGCCTTACAATATTACTAATAGTTATGGGTAAAAATCTTCTAGATAAACAATTGAAAATAATGATTGTATGTTTTAAGAACTTGGGTGGCGTTGCTGGTTTGCGCTCTCTTCCTCTCACAAAAGGTCGAGAGTTCGAATCCCAGCTTCGTCATAGAGTGACTTAACCTGTTTCGCGTGTGTGGTGGCAAGACGCGCGTGGCCCCTGGTTTACTCCCCTGGCTGTCGGCGGGGTGCGGGATTCCCTAGGTCACAAAAAAAAAAAAAAAAAAAACTCGAAAAAACTCGATCATGATTGATTCCAAAAATTGATGTATATATGTCAGTCTTTTGAAAAGAGGCAACTCTTTGGAAAATGTTGCAAAATGAATAAGTACCTTATCAAAAGTTACATTGAAAAGACATAAAAATTTTAAAATTTAATAAATAATGTATGTTTATGGACACTGTTATAGACACTGTCGCTTATTTAGATTTATTGTCATTCTTCGGGATGGAAAGAATTTATTTACTGATAAAGAAGAAAGAAAAAGTCCAATTGTATCTCACTTGTATTGTACAAAACATAGTAATCCAAAGTATTGCACTGGCATCTACCTAGTCATTTATCATATTGAAAAGTACGTTGTCACGAGTTCACTTTGAACACCTAGTAATTAGTCCAAGTACATTGGGAAAATGAATACTAAATGGGCGTCAACATTTTTCGTTTTGACACGAAAAACACATGATTTTGTACCTGTCTCGTGTGCTTAATTAATTTAACGAATGCTCTTAGTCCCCTAGAGTCTGGTGAGACGACAAGCTATTTGTAGGTTAAAGGGAGAAATATGAACCAATTGCAAAGTAATTAATGCTTCATTTATTTAATAAAAAATGAATGATTTAAAAAATATTTTTTTTTCAAAAATAATCATTCATATCAGATAAATAATTAGTCCATGAAAATATTTTCATTATGGGCAATAATTTTTATCTAAATATTCTCGTGAACGATAATCAATTTTTTTTCATCCATTCCTTTTTTATAAGACATACAAGCGCTCGTTTTTAGAAAAAAAATTTTAAAAATCATTCATCTTTCAAAAAACAAACGCGCCCTAAATGTGCACCAAATTTACGTAAGAAAAGCATCATTAGCTTGTCAAATGAGTAACTAAGATATCTTATTATGTCAGAAATTAGCAAGTCAATTAGTCCTTATTTGAGATGAATTGGCTACTTCATACCTTTTTTTTAAGTGATTTGGCCACTTCAAACCTTTATTTAAGACAAAATCCACTTTGAGCTCTTTTTGGATAAAATGGCTCCACTTCAAGTCTTTATTTGAAATTTTCCCATTCAATTATGTAATGAAAAGTCAAAGGGAGGAATAATAATAATAATAATAATAATAATAATAATAATAATAATAATAATAATAGACAATAGAAGTTGAACACATAAAATAAACCTATATCAATATCACACATTATCCGATTAATTTGTTGAAGAACCGAAGATCCAAATATTCGCGGAGGCAAATGGGTTAATTTTTTGGATTAACTTGTTACTAATATAATTTGACCTTTACTCTTCTTTCTTTAGGACCTCATTTCACTTCAATAGTATCATAAATGGAGTCGATCTAGATGGAACAACCACATTTATACACAATAAAGTAAAGTGAAATAGCTAAAACGAAATCCGTTGAAGTCACGTTACATATTTTATTGGATCTTATGGTGCATGTTCATGTACTATATGATCAAGTCTGACCATAGATCCCGGAAAAGGTTTTTCATCAGACAAACCGGCCTATATTCTTGGAAATCAGGATAAATATACTATATGTGCCAAAACTTTTGTACGACGTTCACTTTGGTGTCAATTTTTTTTTTCGTTCACTTGAATGTCACAATTTGAAAAAATGTTCACTTGAGTGCCACTTTGCTAGAAAAGCTAACATGGCCGCCGAAAAGCTAATGTAGCCTTCGGTGGATAATATTTTAATATTTTTTTGATGTTTTTATTAATATTTTTCGAATTTTTTACTTTTTTTTGCCTTTTTTCTTTAGGGCCGGCGAGGGTCCCCTCACCCTCGGCCATGAAGGCCTTGGGTGAGGCCGTTGGAGCTTCGCCGGTCACTGGCGAGGGCCGTCGCAACCTCGCCCACAGCTAGCAAGGGTCATCACAGCCTCGCCCGCAGCTGGCAAGGTTGTAACAACCTCACCCAAGGCCTTTGCGACTAGATTTGGGTGAGGGCCACCTTGCCCTCACCAGAGGCATCTCGAGTGAGGCCATCGAGGCCTCTCCAACTATTGACGAGGTTGTAACGGCCCTTACTAGCTTTAGGTGGCTGTGGGCAAGGGCCCTCATGACCTCGTTGGCTTTGGGTGGTATTGCTCGCAGCTACCCAGAGCTGGTGAGGCCCTAACGGCCTCACTCAAGGCCTTCACGGCTAAGGGTGAGGGCTCCATGGCCGACGAGGGTCGTCGGTGACCCTTGTCAACCCTAGAGAAAAAAATAAAATAAAATAAGCAAAAAAAATCAAAAATCAAAAAATATTTAAAATATTAAAATATTATCAACCAATGGCTACATCAACTTTTCCGATGGATAAATTGGGAGTGGTAATCAAGTGAACATTTGTTTTCAAAGTTATGGCACTTAAGTGAATAAAAAAAAAAGTTTTGATACCAAAGTGTACACCATACGAAAGTTTTGACACTTGTAGTGTATCTTTCCCTTGGAAATCATATGGCCCAACTTCGTTAAAGATATAGTCTCATGTATCTCATCTAACATGTTTAGTATATGGACTGAAAACAATTGACACACTTTGTCATCAGTAGATCTAAACGTCACTGTTATTTGAAAGTTTGTTCTGGTTTATATATAGAGGTACATTGTAATTCTCATGCACTGCGATATATGATCAAGCAAAGAGCATAGTCACACGCTTTCAGATTACATACTTGCGGAAAACGAAAGGCAGAAATGAAGTTCCACTCTTCCAAACTTGCAGATTACTAGATGTGACACTCGTGGAGTTGTCAAAACCGTGCACAGTAGCGGCCACGGACCCGGTCTGACTGAGATGAACTTACTGAGGAAGCACGCGGTACTTTAGACGGAGCTCTTCGAAGATTTTCTTCAGCTCCAGCACTAGCTCGGATCTTTGGCCGGTCCTTTCCGTGGCATTTTGGTAATTCATCGTGTGGGTGACGTGAAGAGCCATCTTCAAGTGGTTAGCGTCCACAATCTCCTTAACGACGACTCTGTGACCTGGATTCCAGTTTTTCGGCTGGCTTTCCAGGTACCTGAAGGCTTATTCAATCAGAATTGCACCTTGTAAAATACTACTTGGCAGTGCTAAAATGAAAGCGTCCACAAAGACGTCAGAATTTCATGAACCCCAAGCGACAGCTTCAACAGCCAAAAGCAGAGGATGTTTGTGTTGGTTCTCAGTTCATATGATGTATAAGTCAATAAGCTCATCATCACAGCCACAATTGAGAAACTTCACTATTCACAGAACTCTGTACCCACACTTACATTTCTTCCGAATTCTTGCTTATTTGGACACCGTTGATTTCAACGTGATGTACACAAGCGATCATGCGTGCAAGGTGCAACGTTTAATGCCTAAAAAGAGAGATTCGGGAGTAGCAGATGACATACCTTTTTATCTTATCTCTCAAAGCTTCATGGCTCTCATCTGAAGTGGCGAAATCGACCTTGAACTCCACAGATTCACTCATGTCCGAGCTCCTGTTGAAATTGCTGATGGGTTTAGAGGCCAGAACTGAATTTGGGTAAATTATCTTTTCCCCATCGTTTGTTTGGAAGACAGTAGTCAGGATATTCATCTCCTCAACCTCCATCTGCGATGAATCAAAAAGTCAGATGAATGTGGAATTTTTACAAACCAGTCATTATAGTCATAGGCTTAGTCATTCACCTCAACCTCATCGATGACACAGCGGTCACTCACATCGAATGGATGCATCACGAATACAAAGACAATAGCTCCAAACAAGTCTTTGGCAGAGTCCCCAAAAATGAACACGAAAAGCAAAAGCTGTGACGAAATAAAGATGAGCACTTGCGTCGTCAATAATCCTGTCAGAAGCAACCACAGAATGATAATCACGACGAGCAAAACTGCTGAAGCTAGGTTGTTCAACTCCTCGATGGCTGTTTTCGCATCCTTTAAGGCACGAATGAGTGATTTCCGTTCGCGATAGAGATTCACCTGCAGATGTGAACTATAATTGAGATCATGTCCTTATATCTGTGTTTATCTTATTCCGTGTGCATAATTTCTAGTTCTTTCAACTCCAAAAGTCTCCACAGTTTCAATTTGTTAGAAACAAGCTCCATAGAATATTTAGTTTGGAAGCGAGATAAGAACCGCCCTACACAAGTCAAAACCTTAGGGATCCAATACGCACTTACTAGCCAGCTCTTCAAAGACGACTTCGTGATCTTCCAAGTTTCTTCTGCTCCGGGAAACAAAGAGATGAATTTCTTAACATGTTCCTCCGTCATGAAGCGCGAGAGGTCATCCTTCTCAATAAACCTAGTAAAAACAGAAAACAGGGATCAGTGACATGTTCCTGGGGCAATAACAATTTTCTGATACACGCCTCATTAGTCCAGTCTTTTGTTTGTGTAGGTTGTCCTGAATTAGAGCAGTTTGCACGCAGTTGATGAGATTTGAAAGGGTGACCTCCAGTTCTTGAGCTGGAAATCCCCATTGGTCCAATCAACTACGCCAACCAGGTTCAAAGCAGCAACATTATTTCCAAATTAGGAGAGAGTTTAAGGCAGTCGTTGCTCTCACTTGCGCTCTGGCTTGGCTACTTTCTTGAATATCGCAGAAGCAGCTTTCTTGGCTTCCTTTTCATCAGTGATGTCCTTATCTTGTTGCTCTGCCTCATTATTATCGATTTTATTGAGGGAATCGGTAAGAGTCGATAGCTCCGAGAAGTTAACGATATCAATCAACCTGTTCATCGTCCAAGCTGAAACTTTATCCGGCTTTGTCTTAAGTAGCTTCTCTATGTTCACCTCCTCTAGCTTCCTCACCGTTCCTTGGATGCACTTCCCCACACTAAATCTCGACCTACCCAACTTGTCAGCATTTTCCACCGGCTGCACATTAGAAAGGGTCCTTATCACGTGGTGATGAAAGATGTACACTTCTATGCGATCAAAGAATCTCTTGCATTGAAAAGAAGCAGCAAGCAATTTTATCAGGAATGTTTTGATCAGCCATAAGGCAGCTCCTACAAGACAAGACAAGAGCGCCCTCGTGACCCAGTTCAGAATCTTGGTCGTGTGCCTAGATCGCTTCACTCCATGGTTTATCAGCAAAACCCAGGCTAAAAGGACCAGACACAACCAGGCGAACACCTCGGCACTGTCCTTTAATGCAAAGAGAAAGTACAAAACCTTCTTTTTAAGCAGAAACTTCCTCTCAATCAAGAGAACCAATAATCTGATCATCCAGTCTGTCGCCAACTTACCACAAAAGATTGCCCACATCAGCAAACACCATCCCCACAAATGCACATGCCAAATAATTGTATTTCGCAGCTTATGAATGGTTAAACTCGCTATCAGAAGCCCTGTGATGCACACAAACACGACATACTGAGCCAAAATAAACTTTGTTTTGCCCGACATCAATTGGGACTTGGGATTCACAGTCTCACACACATCCTCATCATCTTCCTCCTCTGCGACTGGTGGTGGAACTGAACTGAATGGAGACATGCTCAGCCCAGGTTTCACATCGTCCTTAGATGCACTAGCACTTGTATCACTAGGATGCGACGGTTCCATGAATCTCGATTTCAGCTTCGCAAAAGAAGGCCTTGAGATCGACTTTTTGGTTGGGATATTCGGAAGCTTACTCGGAGTCGGGATCGACTGAGTGAGCTCCAGAGCAGAGGGGCTTGTCAAATTGGAGATTTGTGAACTTGATGGGGGATTTTCAAGCTCTACTGGCTCGGTGTTTGGTTTTGGTGAAGAACCTCTGCTTTGACGTTCAACGCCTGGCATCATAAGGACAACTTCATTTGCTTCTTTCTTCTCTAACGAACTTGCATTGACCTCCATTAGTGCTGCACAAATATAAAAAGCTTATCAGCTGAGAGCTTATTAAGGGGAAAAGATGGCCTTCATCACGAAAGTGAATGCCTTAGCTGAATTTAATGCAAAATCAGCAAAAGAAGTGGAAAGGCAAAGGAGCAAGAGCGAAAGAGTGAATCAGGAAGAGCAGAACATGGTACAATGGGTGGGATTTTGCCGGAAGTGGATTAACAATGATGAGAGGGGGTTTTTGTTCAGTATGGCTTCACGAGAGGCTCTATTTAAAGGGCCCCAAAAGAAGAGGGCATGAATTTGCTTTAAGAAAACTACTTTTCAGTGAAAAGGAAATTCATATAAGAAGGTTTCAGGTTTTTAAAAAAAAAAAACATAGTTAAGAACAGTTTAGGGAAACTTTGCTAAGCAGCTTCCAACTTTGAGCGGAAGTAGCTCACGTTGGACTTTGAAATTACAAGATTAGGAGTTGAACAGAAGTTTTACTAAATATTAAAGCTTTTGATCAAAGGACTTTGGATGTTCAAAACCCCTTTTCAGAATTAATCTCATGAAATATTATATTGAGCATCTGCGATGACGACAAGAGGTGTCGTCATTGCTAAGTGCAAGAATGTGATAAAAAGTCTTAAATTTTTCCTTTTTTTGTTTCACAATATTCCAACATCTCGTCATAATCAAATGAAAAGCCTTGTGAAATTAAAGAACCTTTTGGCTTTGCTAAAGGCTGGAGGCCATCTCGCTAACCTTACTTTTCTCTTGGACAAGTTCCACTTCTTCATCTCACTGCCACATACTTTGCTTCTCTTCCTGTTGGGAATGCGGAACGCGCAATAAAAGCTTGATATGTTTTATAGTTCTCTTTTTACGATTGGGTTCTATGTTTTATGGACTTTGTTATGCAAGAAAAAATTCAGAGACTTTGCACTTTCTGTCGATCCCCATGGACTGAAACTTGAGTGGTCGTTGCCATTCTAGTCCTCTCTTCTTGCTTCCACTTGTTTGTGAAAACTGCAATTTTCTGAACTGGATGCAAACCTTCCAGTCCTTTCCTATAGTACAACCCAATCCCCAAATCAATGGAGGATATGTAGTGAAGAGGAACGATACTCAAATTTCTAATCAAACGAGCCCCTCAAAGCCAGGGGAATCATACGACACGACTTTGTTGGAATCTCATTCCTTTTTATTGGGTTTTGCTAGCTGTAATCCCATTCCCTTGATCATCCTGTCTGTGGAAATTCCATGCCTTCTTCCCATTCCGACAAATCAAACGAGCCCCTCAAAACTAGGGAATTATACTCCACAGTTTTGT
This sequence comes from Corymbia calophylla, assembly GCA_014182845.1. Lineage (NCBI taxonomy): Eukaryota > Viridiplantae > Streptophyta > Magnoliopsida > Myrtales > Myrtaceae > Corymbia > Corymbia calophylla. The sequence goes on from CM024695.1 coordinate 35,624,780, forward strand.
TGGAACCTCATTCCGTATCGTCTGGGTTTTGCTTCTTGTAATCCCATTTCCCTGACATTCCCATCCAGAGATTAAATTCTATCCCGGGCAACAGGAATTCAATTCCCATGAATGGCAGTCCATTTCGAACTCTCTTTTCAGAGCGAACCGGACACCGGGGGAAAGTTACGGTCCACACGCTTCTTCTTTGCATAAATTCGACGAAAAACGATACGTCATTTGTGGTGAGGTGCTTTCAACTCTGGGGAGTTGATTTATCAGAATATGTCGGTTTTCTTGGCAGTGTTTCTAATGGATTTTGCACAAACTTTGCCACTATGACCTGGGTCTGTGTTTTCCTTGTTCTATAACATGAGGTCATCATATAGCCAAATAACTTATTTCATGCACTTTCCAGTGAAGCGATTGTCGCAAAACAAGGGAAATGAGACGCAGGATTTAGTAAAGTGGACTATTCATGAGTTCAACGAGAAATGGAAGAGCAATATTTGTGGGTTCAGGAATTTGTTCACTCTCTTCGCTCAAGGTTGCAGTTCTCATTTGCAGATATTTGTTCGTTTAGGAAAATGAAGATGAAATCGTGAGATTCTTGAGATTATCTGGAAAATGGTTTGGTGGTCTTGCTTGGTGAATAGCAATATTTGTGAGTGCGTTTGTTTCACTAAAAACTTCTTGATGCAGGAAACTATTTTCCATAGAGATCATTTTCAAGATAAATAGTTAATTTTCATTTGTTTCGTGGTTTAGGAAAAGTAATCTCCTTCTTGACGGAAGAGGAAGTCGTTTTTCCCAATCTAAATTTGTTTCCGGTTCATAGAAAATGTTTTCTGTAGATCAATTAATTTTCCGCCATTCAAATACCGAAAAGTCAGAAAATAGTTTCTTATAGTAGGACTTCAACCAAACGGTCCCTAAATTCTTGAGATTCTATTGCTTTGGTGGTTTTGTGGGAAAATTTCCAAAAAAAGTCATAAACATGTTGCAATTATGCCGATTTAGTCATAAACTTATTTTTTTCGCCAATTAAGTCCTAAACCTTTTGCAATTATGTCAATTCAGTCTATCCGACCAAAATTAGCTAGCCGATGCTAACGTGGCCGTCGGGTGGCGTTGACAACTATTTTTTATTAATGTTTTATTTTTTCGAATTTTTTTTTTCTCCTCCCTCCTCCCTCCTTCTTCCTTTGCTCTAGCAATTGGCCAAAGGGGAGAGCCGGTTGGTTGTCGAATTGAGGCGGTCAGGTCAAGCCCCGCCAAATCTAGCGGGGGTGAGCTCACCTAGTCGCTGGCAAGGCAAACCCTTGCCAAATCCAACAGGGACGAGCTTGTCGATCAACTAGAGAGACGAGCCCTCACCAACGGCCGGGCAAGCTCACCCGCACCCAGCGATGGTGAGGCAAGCTCGCCCAGCTACCTCAATCCGGCGAGCTCGCCTCACCAGATCAAGCAGGGGCTCGCCCGGCCACCTCAGTCTAGCAACCAACCAGCCTCCCCTCTAGCTAATTGCCGAAGCAAAGGAAGAAAGAGGGAGGAGGAAGGAGGAGAAAAAATAAAAAAATCAAAAAAATATTAGTGAAAAAAAGTCACTGGTGTCGGCCGGCCAAGTTTTGTCTGATGAACAGAACCGGCATAATTGCAAAAAGTTTGAACTTAATTAACCAAAAAAATAAGTTTATGACTGAATCGGCACAATTACAATAAGTTTAGGGCTTTTTTGATAATTATCTCGTGGTTTTGTTGGTCAAGTTGCTAGAAGAAGTTATCAATTCCAAGATGAGGCTCACCCTCACCAATGGTTGGCTAGGGCAAGTTTCACTAGAGGCCGGTAAGGTTGACCTCTCCAACCCTTGCCTCTGGCCGGTTGCCGAGGCTTGGCGACCAGCTAGAGGAGGAAGAAGGGAAAGGGAAAAAAAAAAAGGAAATTCAAATTTGAAAAAAATATTCATTAAAATTTATCCACATCAACGTTGGTCGCGCCACTTACACTGCGTCCACATCATCAATTTCCATCAAAATTGGCCAAATATACTCAATTAATAAAATGTAAAAAGATTTAAGACTTCATTGGCAAAATTAAAATGTTTAAGACTAGATTGACAAAAGTACAATAAATTTAGAACTTTTTGGACAATTTTTCTATTTCAATGGTGATTGAAAGAGCTCTACCATCTCGTTGAACCACAAAGATTTGCTCTTCCAAATACTAGACTAGTGTTTGTTCAACATTGTTTGGTTGTCTTCCTACAACAATAGTGTAGAGGAAATCGAACCTAAGCACGCATCGCCAACCGGCAATGCCATAGTTACTAGACAATGAATTTCCAACGTGTGCTCATGATTGACAGTTATAGGAGGTCCAAAGAATGGCCATCAATTATTTTCCTTAAAAAATCCATTCTTACAAAATAAGTTTGTATTTAACCCTATTCCTGCTCTATTTATCATCCTCGTCTTCCAGATTTGGCTTTATATTGTAGTATTCTAGGTTTTGCTTTGCTTTGATTTATTTTGCAATTGAAGTCTAAGTACTTCTCATATATCATTTTAAGCAATGAATATTATTTTTTTTCGAACTTTGAAAAAAAAAAAGTTAACCTGCATGGCAATAGCCAACCTTCACCTTTGTGCTTTGATCGATGAGCTTGAATTCGAGCATGTGTGCAAGTTGTTGCAAGATGACAAGAAATTAATGGTATAGGACTAATGTCTAGACGAGAAATAAAAATTCTAATGATTCACGCTAATAATTCAATTTCAGGCAACCCTGTCAAATTTTGTAAGCCGGGTTAGTATATAACATTCGACGAATTATAAGTTTCTTTGACATGCAAACTAATTTTCATATCTCTAGAATTTCTTTAAGCGTGTATATTATTAGTTCAACTCCAATTTTTGGCAATTACAAGATCAGGCAGATGAACATCTCAAGTGTCATAATTTGGTACGAGAGAACAAATAAGTGCCAAAATTTACAAAAAATGCACTTAAGTGCTAAAATCATAGAAGAAATGAACAGTTAACTGCCAATGGCGAACCATATCAGATTTCCGACAAGCCACGTAAACCGGTTTAATTAATAAAATAATGTCACGTCGAATTTTGGAAAATTTCATCGAAATTGGCACTTAAGTATTCAATCTAAAAAAAATGACATTTAAATGTACATTTTGAAAACTTTGATGCTTATGTGTTTCCTCCTTGGGGTGTTATTTGCCCACAAGATAGCTAGCATGATCTCTTTCGTTTTACTGACGTGGTAAGTCAGGCCGATCATTATGTTGATTAAAAATTGTTTGTTATATAAGAATCTACAAATATACTCTTGAACTATAATTATCTTGGACTCTCCGGCCAAAAAGTCTCATTGAGGTGACACGCGCCATACCTGATGCGAAGGTATGCTTCTTGGAGCTATCTTCAACTATCTCGTTAAGATCAATTCCATTTTTTTTTTTTTTTATAGAATATGCAAATGGTATAAGCAGAAGATTCTCGATAAATAAATTATATATTGTGATTTGAAAACAAAATTATCCTCATGTAATGACGTTTATCCACAACTTGCTTCCCTTGTTGTTTGCTTGCGGTAAACCCACTTCCTATTTGCTTAATCGCGGTAAAACTTGAAAGTACAATTCTTTTCGTGACTGTAACTTTCAATATGTATTGGAAAGGGTCAAAAATACTATTGGCACAAAAAATAGCTGATTTATTTAGAAACCTATTGATAACTTACCAAATATTTTAAAAATTATTAACAACTTTTACGATATGAAAATCAATAATTTGACTAATTTACAGACTTCTATTTGCATATTTACGGGCGCTTCAAATTTTCTAACTCTTGTATACAATTACCAACATAAATTGGATTGATTTATAACTTTTATCAAATTGGATTATAAAATAATTTTCAAAGGCCAACTCTCATTTAAGTTATTTATCAAAGTTTTTGTTTTTAATTTAGTAGCTTTTTTATCAAGTTGTCGATTTTTATTTATTAGCAACTTTATATTTACTAACTTATTTTAGAGATTGCCAACCCATTAGCTTGATTCGCCAACTTATCTCTCATTAGGTTACCATCTATTCAATATTTATAAATTGAAGCGGACTGACCGGTTCAATCGGGGAGCTGGACGGTCGGGTTCACATCTTTATTGCGTGGATGATTAAAGCCGGTCAAGAACTGATCAAACAGGTCAAAGAGCAACCTTGCCGATCAGATCAATTCGGTTTGAACCGGGTCAGACCGGTCCATTATGAATAATTGTTAAACTCTATAACGAAAAAGTTGTGTCGTAGAGGGCATAGTTCAAACCCATAACCTCTTAGACACCTTTCCTTCATTCATTCATTTTACCATCAAAACTAGGAGGAGCTTTTCCACCATAAATGGCAAACACTTTATTTATCTTTCTCAAAGAAGATTCGGATCAACCCCATGAACTGGAAAATAATTCGACAGGACTGCACCAACTCAACTTTGGGTGAAGACCAGCTAGGCATGGACTATAGTTCACGTATCAGTTATTTGTCAAGCCACCTGATTTTTCCGGTCGAACTGCATACAGTTTGCCTCACCCGTGTGGCCTCTAGTATGGTTTATAAAAGATTGCCTCAATGGTGTTATCAACTCTCATTTGAGCTACTTCTCAACATTTATTTGATCTTTTTTCTTAATTGGGAGAATTATCAAAAAAGTCCTACTAAGTTTTAAACTTTTTTTTGCCAATTCAATCATAAACCTTAAGTAATTGTGCCGATTTAGTCAATTCGGCCAATTTTGTCCGAATGGTGCTAATGTTGACATTTTTTAATAATATGCTATTTTATTTTTTATTCTTTTCCTTTTTCTTTTCCTTTTCTTCCTTCTTTTCTTTTTGGTCCCCACAGTGCCAGCGATGCTTGCTGATCACTGGGCAAGGGCCGCAAAGTCCTTGCCAACCACTAGCGAGGGTTGTAGCCCTCGCTCGACCTTGTCCAAATCTAAGTGAGGCCAGCCTCACCATGGCCTCCTTGGCGGCAAGTGAAGGCGGCCTTGCCCGCGGCTAGCATGGCCAAGGCCGCATTCACCAATAGATTGAGTGGGGACAACCCTGCAACTAGGGCTTGTGAAGGAGAGAAAATGAGGTCCTCCTTATGACAAAAAAGAACCAAATAGAAGGAGTCTTCGAAGCCATCGCCATTGGGAAGAGAAGGATTGGGAAGAGAAGGAAGGGAAGGAAAAGCCGAAGGCAAGGCCATGGCCTCCTCGGCCGCGGGCAAAGGCGGCCATGGCCTCACTAGTAGTGAGTGAGGCCATTTTTGCCCATGGCCCCCAAGGCCATAGCAAAGCTGGCCTTGCTTAGTGGTTAGCAAGCTTGGCAGGCCACTGTGGGGAAATTATCAAATAAGGAAGAAAAGGAAAAATAAAATTTTTGAAAAGAATAAAATATTAGTAAAAATAATCCACGTCAGCATTGTCCAAACGATTAGCACCAACCGGCATCCATGTCAGCGTTGATCGATCAAAATTAGTTGAATAAACTAAATTAGTATAATTATAAAAGGTTTAAGACTAAATTAGCAAAAAAAAAAAAAGGTTTAAGGCTGAATTTACACAATTGTAATATGTTTAAAATTTTTTGGTAATTTTTTCTTCTTAACATGCCAATTCTTTCTTATTGTTTACAAACTTCTTTTGTGTTACTTTTTTTTTTTCGAAAGAAAGAGCATTTATTTCTCAGAATAATAATTGAAAGATATATAGAAGGCTTTGAAGCTTAATAAATCCCAAACAATTGCCAAACAAAACAAATACTAGAATGCAAATGACAATGCACAATCTGTAACTAAAAGCACACTTTCATCCCTCAAGAACATATATGTCATTGTAAATGTGCGACAGTCAATCATTAAATTTAGTGATGAACACACTTCGAGATCCCCACTCCATTTACAACGGCTTGTAGTGCACATCTAGGTTCAAAGTCCTCATCACCATCGCCATGCGGAGAGCCCAATATCAATATGTTGAAAGAACATAAATCAAATACATACAAAGAGATCTAGACTTAGATCTAAATCAAGAGAGTAAATCCCCAAATCAAGACCTAAATTTAAATCATGAGAGGAGAGTGGCCTAACCTTGGAGAAGTTATGTAGCCATGTTACAAACATCCTCCTCAGTAGCTATTAATTGGATGACTGGCCGAACTGGTCTCCACGTTCACTCAAATCAACCATAAAAATTTATTCACAGTCACGAACTCCCAAAACAAATCGAGAAAGAAAAGAAAAAGACAATCAAAGCAATTTCAACTTCAAAAACTAAAGCTGAGAGCCTGCGGAAGAGCTTCAAAAGAGGAAAGAGTTTATGGATGATAAGGGGATTTGCTGAGAGAAAAAAGAGTGTATCACAGTTATTGTGTTACTTAGAAACATCTTAAATTTGCCAACTCTTTTTTCCAAGAAAAAACTAATATTAGTTTAATAGCTTATCAACTTTTTTCTATTTTTTTTTATCAATCTTATTATGCTCCTATTCTAATTCCCATTCTCAGATATTTACTCTGTCTCCTTGCAGAACATAAGAGTAGAAACCCACACCTAAAACTAAATCATCCCCATCCCCAACCCCTCTAAGAATGCGGAAATTCAAACCCTCCACCTCCCCCTTCCCATATAGGAAGCGTAACTATTGAGACAAACCTCAATGGTTAACTTTTTTCTAATTAGATTCAAATTAATAATTCTTATTCGAGTTACTTACCAAATTTATTTTTCTTTCAATTACCAACTATTATTTACCGAACATGTAACAACTGCCCTGGTTGTCAACGAGAACTACAACACTGCCCTCGAATGTCGACGGATCGAATTTTCAGCCCATTTTTCGGAGAAACTTATCGTTGCTCCTCTGCCTCACACGCTTGAAGGAGAGAGTATTCTCTAACGATTCACACACCCCCCTCTCTCTCTCTCTCCCCTCACCATATGCGGTCAACCTATATTCAGCATTGTGTAAATCTTGACCAATCACTAGCTCATCTCTGCTAATATTCTCTTCCATTGGTGATTAATACGTTGATAAGAACGTCCTTAGTAAAGACGTTGCGTTAACGTCAACTCGTGGAATCATAAACATAAAATGCTTGTCCTCTCTTGCAGTTGAATGCATGAAAATTCAATGACGTCACCATCCTAGGTTTATGTCGCATATAAGATAATTAGGGCAACCTGCCGTCCAGATTATAGTACTGCGACGTACTCGATTAGCTCACGGCCTCTCCCGATTTGAAATTTCTCGCGTTGTGCTTACTACAATTAACCCATCATTGAGGTATACCTAAATTAACCTACGTGGCAATAGCCAACCTTCACCTTTGTGCTTTGATCGGATGACCTCAAATTGGAGCATGTGCGTAAGTTGTTGCCAAATGACAAGAAAATAATTGCACAGGATTAATGTTTAAGCTCAAAAAAATTTCTGACAGTTGCCTAATCATTCGATTCTAAACAACCCCGTTGAATTTTGAGAGCCAGCTTAGTATTATTCAAGTGTAATAAATTGTCGTTTCAATTCCGGTTTTCTATGCCCCCGTCCACTTTGGGACTTGTTATGTTCTGACTCTGATCTTAATTGTGTTTCTCTTAGTAATGAAAGCTACTTTATTCGATAAAAAAAAACTCCGGTTTTCGTAGTTAGAAGATATCCTGCACGGTCTCCTTCGTCCAATCAGCATGATAAATTAAGCCAATCATTTTTTTCATAGATAATCATGGGTCATGCAAGAATTGTCAAGTATGTATTTAAATTCCAATTATCATAACTCTCAAGCCACAGACTCCCGTGGAGGCGACACGGGCCATGCCGGAACAGAGAGTATGCCTTCTCGAAGCTAATTTTTATCCGTCCCGTTAAGATAAATTCCAATTTTTTCTTAACGCATATGCAGATGGTATAAGAAGAAAAGAACCTAGTGTTGCTAATTATTATATTGCAATTTGAAAACAAGATTGTCCTCACGTAATGACATTTATCCGCAACTTGCTGTACCCGATGGTATCATTATGGGTGATCCGCCAGATCACTTGCATGATTGGATTATATGCAAAAGTCCCATCAAATGAAAAAATATAATATTATATATATATATATATATATATATATATATATATATATATATATATATATATATCAGATATTATGAGAGAGAGAGAGAGAGAGTCAATAATTCTCGAAGTCACGCATAGCATTGTTCATCTCCGTCTTGCGATTGTAGCTTTGTTTGTCCTCGCTCGCTTAGCCCATGAAATCTACGTTTCCATAACCACCACGGCTTTTAGATAAACTACCGAAATTCCCGATAATCGTATAATAACACAACATCCGCTACACGATAACAAAAGTATAATTTAATCTCACACCCGCTTTTCTTTTACCCTCTTATAAGCTCCTCAGACATCATCGTCATATCCGAAATCCCTTCCTACCCCCAACCACCATGCGAGATGTCCAGTCTCCCTACAAACCGCCGCCGCCGTCTCAACCGCCGCCGCCGCCGCCGCCTCCCCCGCCGCCGACGAAGTCCAACTTGCCGATGCTGTACTACGGCCTAGTCGTGGTGGGGACGGCCGCCATCGTGCTCGCCTTGTACAACCTCATCATCATCCGGTGGTGCACCAACCGGTACCGGTCTGGCCGGAGGGTAGAGCGGCTCGTCGAGGTCCCGGCGGCGAGCCGGAGCTTCGAGAACCCTCACCTGAACCTCCTGTCGAGCTTCAAGTACAAGAAGGACGCCGCGACGGCGGCGGCTCTTGGGCCGGGGAGTGAGTACGAGTGCGCTGTCTGCTTGTCGGCTTTCGAAGAGGGCGAGGAAGTGAGGCAACTGCCGCGGTGCAAGCATTCGTTCCACGTGTCGTGTATCGATATGTGGCTGTACTCCCACTCCGACTGCCCGCTCTGCCGCTCGCCGGCCCACCCGACGGCGCTGCAGCCCCGGTTACAGCCGCCACCGCCTCCGCCGGGGGGCGCGCCGGACAATTCCCGGGAGGGGTTGTTGGAGTCGGGCGCGTCCGCTTGAGGTCCTTGTATTTTTGTAGGTTTTGTTTTTTTTTTCTTCCTTTTCCATTGTAGAAAATGAAATTTTTTATCTTTTTTTCCACTCAATGAATGATAAAATATTATTGTTGGTATCCGGCCGTGGGGCCTTTACTTCTTGTTGATGGGAATCTTGATGGGGTCTAAAAACGATGATTACGAAGAAAATTGGCAAACATTATTTTATTTTTTTAGAAAAAAAAGTGGGGCGTGTTTTTATTTGTAATTAAAATTAAATTTGAAATATTTTTTTGCAAATGGGTGAATTTGTTGCTGAGGAAATAAATAAGGAAAAGATTCGTAAAAATTTACCCCTGATAAAAAAAATTAGTAAAAATTTCACTTTCCCCACCCTCTCACGAAACAGGGGAAATTAAAAAAAAAAAAAGTACGATGGCCATGGAAGGATATCTCTCTCTCAATCAATCAATTCAACTTTTGTTTGATTAGACGACTCTTTTGAAATTTAGGAAATTGAATTATTTGCATTCCTTCACCTTCGTCCCCCTCCGGATCTATAAGTCAGCCCTAGCAATTTCCTAACATTTTAATGTCACGCTTAATTTAGGGATAGAAATGGGGCTGGTATGATCGGATGCCCAACCCATGCAAACCCTAATGGGAAATGAACACGTTTTGGATTTTGAGTAATGAGATCGGTTTGGGATCAATTGTCGAAATTCATATAAAATTTATGATAAATTTGGGATTTTATGGGTAGGAAATCTAATATCCCAAACTCGATATGTTTTAATTACTTTCATTTCCTTATCGTCTTTATATTTTTTATTTTTTGGGTCAGCAATCGTCTTTAGGTTTTTTTTTTTTTTTTTTTGGTCGAAATAGAGCGCTTGCATAAAATTAGCCCAAGTTTGGGCGGCCCGAAAGTTGGGCGTCGGTACAAAGCAAGTTCCAAAGACAGATGGGAGGTGATTGTACCCAGTTCAAAGGTAAACAATTTTTCCGATGACTTTTGGCTACCTAGTCAGCAACGCTGTTAGTCTCGCGAGGAGAAAAAACAACCTGGATATTGGGCAAACGCGACAGAAAATTTCTGCACTTCCGGACTGGGACCCGCGCCTCCCACGTGATCTCCTTTTGTTGGGTGAGGCCTTCAGCTAATATTTGACTATCCGTTTCTAGCCAAACGACGTCGTCCTAAGAGAGGAGGGGATAGAGCGCCCGCAGCTGAGGGAGGAGATCGTCGGGAGCAACAAAATTCTAGGGCATCTACCAAAGCCCAGGCTTCAATCAGAAGGGGGGAAGATGCCGGGACTGACCGTGCTCCTCCGTGTAGCAGTTGACTAGTGGAATCGTGGCAGATCCACGCCGCCAAGCCCTCTGGGTCGCCCGGGAGGTAAGCCCCGTCTGTATTTATCTTGAAAGCCTGTGCTGGTGGGGGAGTCCAATTGAGAAGTTGGTTGTAGCAGGCGCTGGATTTGCCCGTTGATGATGTCGCTGCTGTCCAAGCGTAGAAGCTGGAGATCGTCAATGTTGCTGCTTCGAGCACCGTATCAGCACAGGGGGACCGGCGCTGGAAGACAGCGGCGTTTCTGGCCTTCCAGATTTCCCACAGGACTGCCGCCACACGCGTCGCCGCCGGTAAGCCTGCGTTCTGCAGTAGATCTATAAAACCAGTCTTCAATTCGAGCCAAATTCGTATTTGGGACCTGTATTGCGAGAGTTTGATGGCGCCACACTGATTCTGTCCAGGGGCAGAGTAGACATAGATGTTCCACCGATTCGGGGCAATTTCGACATAGCGGACACAGCGGGTCAGATACTATCTTACGCCGAAATAGATTATCAGTAGTCGGGAGGGCGTTTTGGCAAAGCATCCAAAGGAAATGTCTGATTTTTGGTGGGGCGTGAATGCGCCATATGCTGTTCCACAGTTGGCTTGGGGGGCTGTAGGGTGAGGACACTGCTGTTTGCTGTTGTTGTTGTGCTATTTGCTGCTATTGTTGTGCTGTTTGCTGCTGTTTTTGTGCTGTTTTAGAGTCTTGGAGCACTGAGTAGCCGCTTCGAACTGTGTATTGGCCCGCATGAGTGGCTGGCCAAACTAGGGTGTCGTGTTCCATCTGTGGGTTTAGTGGAATAGCCAGGATCTCCTGGACTGTGTGGTCGTCAAAAACATCTTGTAGAAGTGGTATGCGCCATGTCCCTTCAGTATGGGATATGAAATCTGCCACAAATGGGGGTTCGTTTTGCTTAGCCGGTCCATATAGGGTGCCCTTCGGTAGCCACCTGTCTTCCCTAGTTTTGATAGAAGCTCCATTGCCCACAGCCCATCGCATGGCAGGGGATAGGACGTCTCGGCCAGCAAGCACGCTAAGCCATCCCCACGAATTTCTTTGATGTTTCCCCGCCTTCCAAAAGTCTTGAAGTGGAAAGTAGATGCCCTTGCATAGGCGCCCCCATAGGGAGTGTGGATTGGAACTGAGTCGCCAAGCCTGTTTAGCCAGTAGGGCTTTGTTGAAATCAAGCATATCACGAAAGCCAAGTCCCCCTTTGTCTTTGCTTAACTTGAGCACTTCCCATCGTTTCCAGTGTATGCCCGTTCTTAGTTTACTTGTTTTCCACCAGAACTTTGCGATTTTCTGCTCTATAGACTTGCAAATGGATGTAGGGATTTTGAACACCGACATAGCGTATTGGGGTATGGCTTGGACCACTGACTTCAGGAGGACTTCTTTACCTGCTCGGGACATCAGTTTTTCTTTCCAACCTTTCAATTTCGTGTTAACCCGTCCCATAACCCATTCAAAAATGTGTTTTTTCGAAGCACCCCAATCTGAAGGTATACCTAGGTACTTGCCTGTGTGGGCTAGGGTCAGCACCCTCAAAACATGCGCCATATTCCTCATTAGAGACTGGGGACAGTCTCGGCTGAAATGGATCCCCGACTTGTTCAAGTTTATTTGTTGGCCTGAGGCCATGCAGTACTGGTTTAGCACAAGGGCCAGATTTTGGCATTCTAGGACCGTTCCATCTAGGAAAAAGATCGAATCATCAGCGAAAAGGAGGTGGGATAGGGTTAGGCACCACTTGTTAATCTTGATCCCCTTGATACTTCGATCCTCCACTGCTTTCCCAATAAGTGTCGATAGGACATTAGCCACCAAAATGAACAAGTAGGGGGATAGAGGGTCCCCTTGTCTGATTCCCCGGGACTGGCGAAAGAAAGGTAAAGGCTTGCCATTTACCTTGACACTTGGGGAGACCGTTGTAACACATTGCATGACCCACTCCACCCACCTTGCGTGAAAACCCATCTTTAATAGGCAGGCTTCTAGAAAGTCCCATTCTACGCGGCCATATGCTTTCTTCATGTCTAGTTTGAGAATGGCCTGAAATCTTCGTCTTCTCTTCCTAGTTCAGATTTGGTATAGGACCTCTTGAACCATGTAAATGTTGTCTTGGATGCACCGTCCCCCTACAAAGGCACTTTGTTCTTCTGCAATGAGCTGGGGGAGCAAAGGTTTTAGTTTGTTGGCCAGCACCTTGGCAATGATTTTGTACCCGAAGTTGCATAGACTTATGGGGCGATACTGGTCTAAAGATTCAGGGTTTTGGGTTTTGGGGATTAAAGTAAGGCTGGTTTTGTTGAGTTCTGGAAGCATAAAACTTGTTCTGAAAAATTCTTGGACTTCCAGTACAATGTCCTTCTTTAGGTTTTCCCAATTTTTCTGGTAGAACATGCCATTCAGTCCATCAGGTCCTAGGGCCTTTTCAGCCCCCATTTGGAAGGTGGCTGACTTGATTTCTTCCTCTGAAAGTTCTGCTAACAGCAGCAAATTCATTTGATTAGTCACCACTCGGGGGCATTGTTCAAGAATTGGCTGAAAATCCCGATGGCCTTCCGATTGATATAGCTCTTGGTAATATGCCTCAATGGTAGTCTTGATCTGGTCAGGAGTAGAAACCTAGCATTCACCCGTAGTTTTGAGTCGGGAGATCCTATTTCTTTGTCTTCTTTGAATCGTGGTGGCATGGAAGAATTTTGTATTTCTATCGCCATATTGTAGCCATTGGATCCGTGACCTCAGCCCCCAAAATAGCTCCTCTTGCCTCCAGAGTGTTTCTATTTCTCCCTTAATTGCCTGAACTTTGGTCATCTCCTTAGGAAAGTTGTTGCTGTTGATAAGGGTTTCCAATTCCTGTTTTAGTAGAGTTATGGTCCGTTGCCCATTAGGGAAAGTTTTCTTGCTCCAAGCCATTAAAGATTTAGCCACTGCCCGAAGTTTGAGAGGGAGTGTTCGGTCCTGTGATGGTATTAAGTCCCATGCACCCTTAATGATCTCCTTGCATTCCTCCTTTTCAAGCCAAAATGACTCAAATTTAAATTCTCTCCTTCTCCTTACCCTCTCAGCCTGCAATGACAGAATCAGAGGGCTATGGTCAGAGCCGAGGGCGGGTAAGGCGACGGCTTCAGCTTCCGGGTATAGAACCCTCCACTCTATAGTACATAATACCCTGTCCAAGCGTTCTCTTATGTTAGCTCGACCCTCTCTATTGTTAGACCACGTAAAAGCGCATCCCTTGCTCTCCATATCCATGAGAGAGCAATCATTTAGTAGGTCCCTAAAGGCTGCCATACGAGATCGATCGGCAAAGCAAGTCTCCTTTTTTTCCCAATGAAAGAGGACTTCATTAAAATCCCCCAAGCACACCTAGGGCAGCCTTGAGGAGGTGCTGATGTGGCGGAGTTCCTCCCAAAATTCTAGTCTTCGACTCAGGTTATATGGAGCATGGAGGAAGGTAATTTGCATAGATTTACCGTCTTCGCGGTTCTTGCACGTGAGATGCATATAGTGCTCCGATTGTGCCTTTTGTAGGATTTCCACCCGGTCGTCCCAAAAAATGGCTAGACCTCCAGCTGTTCCCCTCGGATTGACGACTTCACAATAGGGAAATTTCAGTTTTCTATTAATATTCTGAATTAAAGGCTCTTGGTTCTTGGTTTCCATTAAGAAAACCATGGCGGGCCGATGCAAAGCCACAAGGGCTTGCAACTCCTGAACTGTCAAGGGTGTACCCACCCCTTGACAGTTCCAACATAGCATTTTCATCTTCCCCGGGGTGGCATTTTAGGGCCAGCCACCATAGCCCGGTCAGAAGAGTCATCGGTGATACCTATAGGAGTTTCCAGGAGTTGAGATTCATCTAGCCAATCAACACTTATGGCTTTATGTCTGTAAGGGCTAAAACGTCGTCGTTTTTTCCCTGAGGGCGTTTTTGGGCCCTTGCACTCCTTTTTTTTTTTTTGGGACAGCATGGGCCTGAGGGGGAGGTGCAGGTAGCAGCAAGATTTCCTTACCAGCCCTTTGAGATTGGGCTGGTAGTGAGGTCTCGCCTCTAGGCACCGCCTTGGAGGACTCCATTCCCTGGCCCGAATTGCCTTCTGGTCGACCAAAGCTAGGCCTATCCACATCTTGTAGCAATAATGTGGATGAGGAGTGGTTTTGAGGTTCCTGGACCATCTCAGAGTCATGTGAGCTGTCCTCGGGTAACTTGTCAGCATAGAAAACATCCCAAAAGGGGCTGTGTTCTTGAGCCTCTGCGCGCAACCAGTTGCCAAAACAGCTACCCATCTTGTTATCAAACTTTTTTTCATCGTAGGGAATAGTTTTGCAAAAACTAGCGTAGTGTCCCAGTTTACCGCAAGAGTAGCAGTAGAAAGGAAGCCTTTCATATTTAAAATCCAGCCATAGTTTTTTATTACCGTGAGTCGTTGGTTGCCCAACAATCAGCTCCGCGGATACGTCAAGCTCGACTTTGGCCTTCCCAACACGCTGGGCAACTGGGCCTTTGTCCTCTACCTTGACTTCCAGCACTCTCCCTATCTTGCTGGCGATCTTGTGCACGATACCCTCAGACTTCCATTCTATAGGGAGTCCCAATATTCGTACCCAGAAGGCACAATTTGTGAACTTGTAGCAATGAGAGGGTGTGTCCGGTTCCCATTCCTTGAGTAAGAGTAGGTGGTTAGAGAAGCACCATGGCCCCCCTTTGAGAACTTTTTGTTGGTCCGCCTCGCTATTGAACTTAAAACAGAAAACACCGTGTTCCAGGGGTGTCATAGCAACAGAATCCAGCCTCCAGGCCTTTTTCATGGCTGTAATTAAGGCTTGGTGATTAAAGCTTGGGTTAAGATAAAGTTTGCCCATCAAGGAGAACCGGCATTCTACTAGTTTATCCTCAGCGAAATCTTCATCCCTAATTTCTAACTCTTGTGTGTGCAGGAGTTTACCCAGCTTGTTGCAGAGGTTTTCTAGGCGGTCAAAGGCCCCGCCATCTTTTGCCATTGGTGATGGAATGAGGACGGAGGAACTCCTTGCAGCAGGAGCTGGGATTCACGCCAGAGGGATCGCCCAGTAGGGCGTAGCTACGCGTGAAGGTAGGAGGGTGGACTTGAGAGCTCGGGCTCAGAATGCGGAGGATCAACACACCTCAAGTTGCGGATGCGAGTACCTAAGATGGAAAGCGCAGCTGAAAGACATCGCCAAAGCTTGCCGTGTGGGGAGAGAGGCTTTGAGGGGTGGGGTCGGGAGGTTGTCTAGGGCAATGAAGCTGGGGGAAAGGAGTTAGAGTGAGGTCAAGGTAAGCAAAGGGGTGGGTGTGAGGGCTGCGCCCCTACGTGCACATGTGAGCAAGCCTTTCATGGGTGGGATTTGCAGAAAAAACCATGGTTAGGGTTTCTGAAGAAGCTACGCACAGGGTAGAGAGAAACTACACAAAGGGTAGAGTCGCCTCCTAAAGGCTCTTAGTTAGGCACCTTTAGGTTAGTTATATAGCAAATGTACATTTTTCAGACTTACTTAATAGATAAACTCAAAACCTAAGCTCGATAAATCATCGGCCAATCTACTCTAACTCCCTTAAAATACTTAAAAGCTGCTTATAACGTGTTGAACGTAAAGAAAATTCATTGTAATTTAACATTTTCAACGATGACCATCATTGCAAGTTTTCTTGTTTTAGGATTGTTCAATTTCATCGTTGATCTTTAATTTCTCCAACCCGTATATCTTGTTCTCTAATAGGTGATTTATGATCTGATTGCAAATTTGCCATTCCTATGTGATTTATCATGTATTTAGCTTGAATAATATGTTTATATATGGCAGGGACCCAAAAGGAACCCCACAACTTTTGATGAGAGGAGTTTGGGATCAAAAACCAATAATGGATTTTATGATGGGTCTGAAAACGGATAAAAGGTTGACAATCCAACTCTGGGACGAGATTTGAACCCAAAAAAAAAAAAAAAAAAAAAAAAAAAACAGTTTGGGATGAGGTCAGACATCACAAACTCTGCCACTTTTGTCCATACACAATTTCAGACAATTTGCAATCGATCTTCTCCCGAAGGCCGAAGACAATGAAATTGGGTAATTTTGGTAGCTAATAAGGTCTTCCATCTTTACTTGCTTTACAGTGTTTCTCTCCTCTACTTGATAGCAAAATGAGACAAAAAGGGGCAATTTGATGACCAATCAATTTTTGGCTATTTCTATTCTTTTGCTCCCCATAAACAAAAGAATAGCAGAAATTTGTTTAGTAGCACTAACTAATTTTTCTACTATTAGAAAGAATCGATAAATAGAAAAAAATTACTTTTTTGTTCCTGAAAACAAACCGGAATCAAGCCATTCTTTTTTTCTTTTTTCTTCTTCTTCTTCCTCCTCCTCTAGCCAATTGCTAAGCTTAGCGATGGCTGGTGACCAGTAAAAAACAAGGTCTAGTGACCTTGCCAGCCCTTGGCATGGCTCACTTCACCCAACCACCATGAGGTCGAGCTCACCATGTCTGAGTGAAGGCAAGCTTACATTGGCAGGGTGAGGTCGAGTCTCACTGTGGCTGGGTGAGGCTCCCTTGAGGTCATTAGTTCTCGTTTGGCCAGTCACCGGCCATCGCCAAGGCCTATGTGACCAATTGGGGGAGAAGGAAGAAGTGGAGAAAAAAGGAAGAGAAAAAAAAGAAGAAAAATCCCATAAAATTATTTTAAAAATAAAAAAATTTTACATTACAAAAAAAAATTGAAGCCATACCAAACACATTTTCGTTTTTTCTATTCCGGGAATATAATTTTTATGCAATCACTAAATACATTCGAATGCTCATAAATTTATTCAATGAATAGAATTAGATAAAATTATTTTTGAATAAAAATTATTTATGAGAATAAAATTGTTACGAAACACACCTTAATAGTTGCCAAATAGAAGTAGCAGTACGAGGGAGTTTAATAAGTTCAGTTAGATAAGCACAACAAAGCCATCTTAAAAGTGAACAAATCAAAACAAAAATGAAACAAACAAAAAACTATTCCAACGAAAAAAAGGAAACAAAAATGAAGCCCTTTATTCCAAACATTACTCGATAAAAAGTATTTTGATCACGCGACTATATTTTTGGCAAAATACATCATAGCTAAGTTCACATAGTCTTGTCGTGATACTGGAACTAGATCACCCAAGTTCAGGTTTATAAGCAGTTAAAGTTGTCGATCATCTTCCCTTATAAACATATGATCTGTTTTAATGAATGTCTTAAGTCCAAAAGATAATAAGAAAAATCTAGGTTCTTTAAGGCACAATATTCCCATTTACTTAAGTCAATTATTATGTGAAATTGGTTATGAAGATAAATATATAGAGAGAGAGGATTCTAACATATCCAATTGTTTGCCAATTGTATGAAGATGCTGGTTGGAGTAATTATTCTGCTCAACAATCTTCTCCTAGGTTATTTACGTGTCTGTTGTGGTCTCGGTAGTAAAACCCAAGTTGGGTAGTGAGACCGTTGGTCAGCATCAGTTATCGAATCATAGGGAGAAGAAAGTAATCTCGTGCGAATGAACTTATTAAGAAGATTCATGTCTTCTTCTAGTTCTATATCACAAATGTCCTTAGATCAAGGTCCTATAAATAGAGAAAAGATTAGCATAGAAGATTTTAATAAATCTATAGAAAATTGGATCATTCCTAAAGTAAAAATTACTCAGATTTATGAGCATTCTAATTGGAAGATTTTCGGGGAAAATGACTACGTTATTGCTATCAAAGAACGTGATGTTCTCCTTTCAAATTCTTTCTCTTCCATACAACTCTTGAATAAGGATTATATAAAGAAACATGCTCAAAAATGGAATTATATTCATATTATATATATATATATTATATATCTATGCAGACTGGTTATCATAGCTCATAAGTTCCTCAAAAATATCTCATAAAAGTTGACAGACTAGAGGAAAAAAAAAGGACAATTTCTATAATTGCTTATATGAATGTTGATCATCATACATGGCACAATTGGTATCGATGTGGATTATTTATAAATTTTTATTTTATTTTTATTTCTTTCTTTGCTTGCTGAACTTAATAGTAAAAATCTGACAAAAAAAGTATTTAATAGAAAAAAACGAAAAGAATGTAAGAAAAATTACAAAAAATATAAAAAAAATATTTATAAAAATTTCAAATTTTTTTATAAAAAGTATAAAAAATGTTCGCATTAACGCCGACCATGTCATATATGATGGCTAATATTTCGGCCAAAACTGGCTAAAATGACTACATTAGCAAAGTATCAAAATGTTTAAAACTAAATTCGCTAAATTTAAAAAAAAATGACTTAATTGGTATCTCTATAATAGATTTATGATTTCTTTTGTAATTATCCCAAAAAAATGAACAATGTGATAATCTAATACTTTTAGAAATCCAAAGGGAGGTTTAATTGCAAAAGAAATCCATGTCTCATTTCTTTAGGAATAAAGACATAAATAGTCTATAAACTTTGACCCAATATGTAATATAATCTCTGCACTTTTAATTTGTTTAATGTGAGTCATGAACTTTACCTGAACATGAACATCATCTCTAAACTTTTAATTTGTTTAAGTTAGTCCCTAGACTATATGAAAATATTCATTGTTATCCTTTTATTAATTCAAATTCAATAACAACATTCAACATTTTTATATAGCCCAAGAATTAAATTGAACATGTATAAAAAAAAATTCATAAACCACATTAAATAATTAAAAATTCAAAGACAACATTACACATTAAATTAAAGTTCACGGACCACATTAAATAAATTAAAATTTCAAATATCACATTACATATAGGATCAAAGTTTATGGAGTATTTATGTTGTTTTCCTTTTCTTGTAGAGGTGCTCTTTTTTTTGAACTTAAAAAAAAAAGAAGACTAAAAGCAACTTCATTTAATTTTCAAAAATTTCAAAACTTCATTCAAATTTCAAGAAAAGATCATCCAACTTTTAGGAAGAGTCCGCCCTGATTATACTTCACAGAATGAGAACGAACACATCAACTATCAAAAATTGACTTGCGACTGCATAAGGTGGGCAATTGTGTAACCTTGATTTGGTTTCGTTTGGGGATGGACTGAAAATGAAAGGGATTTTTGGACTTGGGATTTGACATGAGAGATTGTTTTGCTGGGAATATTTTTGGACAAAATATCTTTAATCAAAGGTTAACTCTTCGGCTTTTTTTATATCGAATTCTATGTGGTTTTGAAGAGAAAGTAACTGGTTCTAATTTAATGATGATAACTATTTATATAGTAAATAAATTTAAAATATTTGAAAGTAAGTGCGATATAAAAGATACTAAAGAACGCTAATGGCAGAAAAATAACGAGTGTATTGTGTTTTTTTTTTTTTTTGTCAAATTCCTTCTTTTACAACAACTTCTCTTTGCCTATCTATAGCCAGATAGAGCGAATAATTACCCTGACAGTTTATTACTTCAATTTCAAACTATCCCCGAGATACTCAACGTATCGCTTAATCAATGAAGTGACTGATACCGAATGCTTAGATAACTAGTCTTTTTCTTATCCTCTTACCCATCAGTAGCTATGACATTGGCTATATCCGAACTCCCACGGATCAATGTGTCCATTACAAGGCCGGTGGGCCTTATTGACTATCAACAACATATAGTGTCAACTTTTGGTGTTAACAGGGATCAAACCCAAAGGAACCTCAAATTCCCCAATCGAATGCATGAGATTTTGCGATGTCATTACCTTTGGTGAAAATGGGTTGGACTATTACAATCGTATCAAATAAGGGCAGAGACACATTATCGCGACCAATATCAGTTAAGATCCACCTTGATGTCCCCACCACCTGCTTATGGGATTAAACAAGGGCCTAAGTTGTTCGAGAATCACACATTACGCGTTTTTGCTCTCGTACCATGTCTTATCACTCGATCCATTCTATATGGGTCAAGCTTCCATTCATAAGGAACACTCGTGTGTAAACACTAGGGTGATTGGTTCCTAGTCCGGTCCGATTCCCATTTTTTTGGATTGTGGACCAAATCGGACCGATCGGTCCAGTTCAGTCCCAGTCTAATGGAACCGGCCACTTAGCAAAAAAAATTAAAAAACTAACAAAAATACTATTATTATTATTATTTTAGGATTTATAATTATTTTAAAGTATTTTAAAAATATTTTTTTTTAAGAAATAAGAGTTAGTCTAATCAGGTCTGGTTTCTCCGGAACCGGGAATTGGACCGAAAATCATCGGCTCCATTTCTATGGAACCGAGAACTGGCTTGACACCCCCCGAAATTGGACCAAACCAACCAATCCAAGCAGTCCGATATGCTCACCTCTAGTAAACACAAGGTAGTGACCCACTTAGGAGTAGATCTTATTTATAAATCAAGGGGGGAAAAAAAACATGCGAGAGATCCATCTTGAGATGGGAGATCTCACAATCATTAAAGGGGGAAGAAAAAACTTCTCTAGTAGTAGAGGGTGAGGTGTGTGTGCCCAGGCACATTAAAAAGAAGTGGCATCCAAGCTAGGTATTGGATTATTGGACAACTGTTGATAAAGCCACGTTGGTAGCTTGCTACTTATTGGTGGATCTGTGCTTCGCATGGTGTCTTGAACTGATACGTTCATTGGTACCTTTGGTTCAATACACTGTGCGCCTACATAGACTCTCTTGTCGGACGTGAGACTCTTGTATATATTCCCAAAGTATCAGTTCCACCATTTCTAGTAATATATGCCATCATGTACCTAGGAGTCACCAATTTTATATTCTACTATTGGCTGTGCATGTTTGCCCGTACGATTCAGATCTTGATTTTATTCAATTTTTTTGGCCCAGATTCATCTCATCTTGGCTATAACAAGAACAGAAAGATCAAACCCCAAAAGTCCACCCGCCACGTCAGCCGCTCCCCCCACCCCCGACCCGACCCGACTCGACTGAAGTGCCACGTCATACGGAAAGCGGAAGCCAAGGCAAGTTCTTGTCTCGTAGAAAAAAATAATTTATTTTTAATTGCGCAACGAAAAATAGAAATAACGATTTTTTTGGTAATAAATGTCAATTAATAAATAATTTAATTTATTTTGTAATTGGTCTTAAAACAGACACAGCTCAAAGTTGGACACACTCGATTCTAATCTGCCAGGTCAAGCAAGAAAATTCCACTCCCTCTCTTCCCTCCTTCCCCTTCAAAACACACGCACGCACATAATACAATCTTTCTGTTTCTTTGTTCCTCTGAAATTCCTCTGTTCCTGCCGTCGCCGCCCCCCGAGAAATGTCGATCTTCCGCCTCCGCTCCGCCCATTTCCGCCGCCCGACCCGTGAATTCGGGTTCTGAAATCTCGAATCCCCCCCCGCTCGCTCGCTCGCCGCCGCGGCAGCCTCCTCTCCGGGAGAGAGAAAGCTCCTCTCCGTTCGTGCTTTCTGTGGGGAGAGAGAGAGAGAGAGAGAGAGGGAGGGAGGGAGGGAGGGAGGGAGATTGTTGCGCGGGGAGTGGAGATATGGATGGAGGAGGGCAGTACACACCTCGGACTGTGGGGGAGGTCTTTAGGGATTTCGAGGGTCGTCGAGCTGGCATGATCAAAGCTTTAACCACTGGTCTCTGCCTCTCTCTCTCTCTCTCTCTCTCTCTCTCTCTCTTTTTTCTCTCGTTGATTATTTGTTAGTATGTTGTTCTTGTTGTGATTTCGCGTTGGTCGAATGAGAATTCGGGTCGGCCTGTCTGATGGGTTTTTGCTTTTTATGGGTTTTTCGAGAATTTTTACCGGCGATGACGTTTTTCTTGGGTTGTTGCGTTTCCCTTTTTGCAGATGTCGAGGAATTCTATCGGCAGTGCGATCCTGGTTAGGGTTCCTACCCGTTTAATCTGAATTGTAGCTAGAACTTATCACGAAAAGAAAAAAGAATTTGGTATTGCATTTATTGATGTCGAACATTTTGCTGTGGTAGTTAATTTTACGAGTTTGGTTCTTGAGCTTAATGATGCAATTTTTTTTACCGTTTGGGACGGTTGGATTGTAATTGTGACGGTAAAGAAGTGTCGAGGGATCGGTCTTCTTTAAATTCTGTGTTTCGCCATTACTTGGTTTTGAGAGTAGACATTTGGCATGGGATGTGCGAGTTGAGCTTCTGGGGCAAACTGCAAGATGGTCGTTTTTGTTGCATAGGAGCTTACTTTCACATCCTGTCGACTGACTTCTAAGTGATTTAGCTCTTTTCACCTGGTTGAATTCTTGCCCTCGCTTTGTCATTCGGGTTTTCTCTTTGCTTGGTGGATGACACTAGTAATTCTCTTAGATGAACATTTCTGAATTTCTCAAATTTGGGTGCCAGAAAACCCAATTTGCTTAGAATAGTTTGTCTTTAGATCTACTAGACTACTCTAGGGCATCCATCTTTCGATACTGTTGCCACCTCCTTTGTTCCCTCTCAATACATTTTCTGTTTATTCTAGAAAAGCCCTCTCAGTTTTATTATGTCATGCTTTGCATAGGATCCAAGTTCTTGGGTTTGAAACTTTTTTGTCTATTTCATGGTTCATGCAAAGAGTTTCCTCTAATCAGGTACTAATTTACTGAAGTGGCTTATGCAAAATAATGGTGTACCCTGCTCCATAGTTGTGCCCAGTTTGTGTGAGGAATGGATTTTGCAGGGAAGTTCTGGGGGCTTACCATTGCAACATACTTGTACATGCCTTTTGTTATGTTGCAGGAATGTCAATCCTCAAAAATGGATGTTATTTTCCACTTAGCAAGAAAATTTCACATTCACACAGTTTCTACCATATTTTCCCTTTCCAAACATTTAGCTAGCTATGCGAGTAGGATGAGAGGTTATGTCACCTTCTTGTTCTAATCTTATGTTTGGAACCACCTGCTGGTGCCAGTTTTTTAGATTTGGAAACTCTGGAAGGGAAAAAAAAGCTTTTAAATTTCGCGTGCAAAAGGCAGTCGATTCTCCTCTAGAAAAAGGAATTTCAATATATTTCTTTCTCTCCCTGACTGGTATGTTTGGTGTTGTACTTTGGACCCCTGGATCTGCCAGCCCCCTTTAATTTTTGGGTTTTGGATTCTCCTTCATTGTTTGAGATAGGTTCTATTAATTTTACATTTCCCATTGAGTTCTAACATTCCATACCCTGAAGAGAAATAGTCTTGACTCACGACTATTGGCTATAGTTGTCACGTGTTAGTTTTTGACTTTGTTGGTAATTATTGATGGTGAAATATGGTGATTTGGTCCAACTAAATTGTCTAATTGTTATAATTGTTCAAAGTGTCTTGGGCTTCTGATTTAGTGTAGTCCAAGGGTAATGCGGGATGTGTTTAATGTGTATTGTTATCCTTTGGTAGCCAAGGCAATGGTTTTGAAATGGAATTTTGGTCTTTCCAACATGTATATCTGTGTGAGACTCAAGGTTGGTGATTTTTTGCTCCTTGAATTTCTTCTTTGTTGCCTAAGTACCTGTTTAAGCTTTTGCTATCAAGCTTCCTCCTGATCCTGATATACCTGGTTTGGGCTTTTGCTTTCAAGTTCCCATGTCTCCATATAGTTTCATATGAGCTGAAGAATTTTTTTGGGATTAAAGTAAACTGAAGACATTAGAGGGGATCTTTTCTTTACTAATTGCAAACTTTTCTTGGAAGTTATTAAATGAGTTGCCATCATTCTCTGTGGCATAATGTTGCCAGGATATTTCATAGGCCTCATAGGCTTTTGAGCATGCTCATCAGAAGAATACTGTGGAGCGGTGCTTGGAGCAGTCATCTGGCAAATGCATGTCTGTTGTCTTAGTTAGCCATCTTAGAAGCATTGACTATATTTTTCCTAGTGCTAATATTGCTTAATGTTGGATATATGGCAGTATTAAGTCTGCTGAATCCACCATGATCTATATATCGTAATCAAATTCAAGATTTCTGATATAAACTGTTCTTCCATATGTCAATCTTCATAGTAGAGGAAATGCTTTGCTAGTTGCCGCATCTTTAAGCAGTCCTATATTCATTATCTTTGCTTTCAGAGAAGGAGAATCTGTGCCTGTACGGATCCCCTAATGAAAAATGGGAAGTTAATTTGCCTGCTGAAGAAGTGCCACCAGAGCTACCTGAGCCTGCACTTGGGATTAACTTTGCTAGGGATGGAATGCAAGAAAAGGACTGGTTATCCCTGGTTGCTGTGCACAGTGATGCATGGTTACTGGCTGTGGCCTTCTATTTTGGTGCTAGATTTGGTTTTAACAAGGCTGACAGGCATGTCTTTCTCCCCAGACCTGTTAGAGTACCACTCTTTCAATTTTGACCTCTTAATTCTTATTCTTTCGTGAAAGAACTTGGTTTGTTGCATCACACTGCTTGTTTACCATCCATAAACACTATTTGTTGCAGGAAGAACCTGTTCACTATGATTAATGATCTCCCAACAATATTTGAAGTCGTAACAGGAGCTGTCAAGAAACAGACAAAGGAGAAGATATCGGTTTCGAATCACAGTAGCAGCAAGTCCAAGTCCGGCTCAAAAGGGGTAAAAATGAGTCCTGCTTTCTCCTATCACTTTTTTTTAAAGATCTTTGAAATCCACTAACTTGTAGTGGTTCTTTAGGATTTTTTTTTTCCAAATTTGTTCTGCAACAATTCTTTGCATGTTGTTTGGTGTTGGTTTTATACTGAATGTGGTTCCCACTTAGTTTAAGGACAGTAACGTACTATCATTCTTTTAAAATATACTATATATCATAAACAAGATGTAAATATATCTTCTTTTCAAACATATATCCTTGATCGGTCTAGCTTCTCAAGTACTTCAAATTTCGAGGTAAGTTGTCTGGGTTGTGAGTTGCATCTGCAACTAATACTGATATTTCCATATTCACCTCTTATACTTAGTTTTATCTTTAGTGAATCTGTTGGAAATTTTCGACAGTTGATACTCAGGGTCTTGAAATGTTCTCTAACCTGTTCTTTGTGATATCTGTATGGTAGTGTCTTATCAGGTTGTGGGGATATTTCTTGTTGAGTTTGATAATTTTGCATAATGTGTACCTTACGAGAGGGGGAGTTACAATTATGAGAAATTTCAATTGTGTATTGATTTGCTTGTGCTCGGGATGTGTTGGTTTGGTTGTAAGTAGTACCCACTTGCTTGTGAGTCTTGGGCAGTATTTGCTTGGAATTGGTTTGCTATTTGATTATGAAATTGCTTCTAGCCGCTAGATAAAGTTGACTCCTAACCCAAGCATGAGTGAGTTACAACCCAAAGAAACATGGGATGTTAATATGTATGAAACTGTATTCCATAATTCAGCACATCATTTCATTTGTCCGATGTGAACTCTTTACCCAACTCTCACCAACCTTCATGGGAACGGAACAGCGAGGATCAGATTCAGGCAAGCATACAAGGACTATTCAAGTGAAGGATGAAGATGAGGTGGCGGACGGAGGAGATGAAGAAGAGCACGGGGATACTTTGTGTGGGGCCTGTGGGGAGAACTATGCTTCAGACGAGTTCTGGATCTGTTGCGACGTGTGCGAGAAGTGGTTCCATGGGAAATGCGTGAAAATTACTCCTGCCAGGGCTGAGCACATCAAGCAGTACAAGTGTCCCTCTTGCAGCAATAAGAGAGTGCGTACTTGACACAGCTGGTGCGGTGCCCATAAGCTCTCTTCCCCCTCGTAGTTCTGTTAGGTTGGTCAATGCTAATTGTTGTCAGGTCATCAAGTTTTCACATCGTACCAAACATTTGGTGTCGGGAACCTTGTCATCGTGGTTGACATTTGTAGGTAGCAGGATTTAAGCATTTACCTAATTCTAGATTAGGAGTTACTTGTACTGTCCAGCTGGAAAACAGTTTGTTCTTCCTTTGCATAACATGCTCTCTCTCTCTCTCTCTCTCTCTCTCTCTCATATTTTCTGTTGTTGGTTCTTTAACGACAACCTGTGGAATGAGGTGAGAACATATGGTGGTGATGATACACGTGCAATACATGTTGGTGATGCTACACGTGCAATACATGGTGGTGATGCTACACGTGCAATACATGTTTCGGTGCGCAACATGCGATGGATCTTCCTACAATTTTGACTTGGGCTGATGAAACCCAAACCTAATATCTTGGCAATGTTCTTGGCATGTTCCTCTCCGTTACCAAAAGTTTCTGTTTCTCTATTTTTCTGCTCTTCAGAATATAAAAAGAATACAAATCTATTTAGTAATGTTGGTCAATTTTTCTATTCTCCAAAATAAAAAGCGGCTTTGCTCTCTAGAATATAAAAAGAATATAAATCTATTTGGTAATGTCGGTCAATTTTTCTATTCCTTAGAATAACAAGTGGCTGGGGAATAAATTTGAAACAAAAATAAAATAGAGAAAATTAACTACTTTGTTCCCAAGAAAAATTTCTGAAATAGGTCATTTTCTTTTTCTTCCTCCTCTAGCCAGTCACCGATTCTCATCAAGCCACAATGAGGCTCCCTTGAGGCTGGTGAGGTTACTAGTTATCATTGAGGCCCAATGGTTGGCTAGATGAGGAAGAGGTGAGGATAAAAAAGAAAGGAAAAAACTAAAAAAAATTCAACATAAAAAAAATTGAGGACCGCATCAAATGCGTTCCTATCATTTTTCTATTTCGAAAATAGAAAATTTGTGCAATTACCAAATGTGTTTGAATGTTTCAAAACTTGTCTAGAGAATAAAAATGGAAAAAATAATTCTTGAACAAAAATTGTTCCTGAGAATAGAAATATTACCAAATATATTCTTATCATTCACATTTGTCACTATTGAGCTGGTAGCTTTCTAAGTGGATCAAGTAACACAATGGAAATATCATGCAACGTGTTAGCACCAAAAATTGGCTCAATCAGCCAAAGGCAAATAATGAAGCCCATCAAGCCCGATATGCTAAAAGCGGACCCACAAGGGTAAGGGCGAAACTAGATGTCAAAGGTACTAGTAATTCACTGTCAATTACCACTTAGGAGCAATAAGATAAGCGGCGCAAAAGTGGTTCTTGGAGAGTTTGGTGTTGACGGTGCTGTGGATAAAACGATACGGTTATTGGCATGGAGCCGAAGAGTTTGAATGATTTGAAATTGAAAAGTAACCACAAAAGGAGGTTATTCATGAGATTTAGCTATAAATAGCCGAAGGAACACCTATGTTTTGGATGAATGAACAAACTAAAAAGCACTTGCCTTTTGGCTATCTTTTCTTTTACATCACACATTTATTTCTTATTGCACCTTATCTATCCCTTGTTTGTCCTTTATTTATTACCATTAGCATAGATTAGTCACTTCATTTCTGAAACGACACAAGATATTTGATCGAGGACATGCTCTCGACCGAACATGACGTAAGCCCAAAAACCCTCGTTTCCACCGAGGCACAACAGCGGAGGATGCAATTCTGCGAATTCGGCTTGTTAGAGTCGAACCCTCGATCGTTACGGGACCCCAGCGACACTCGCGACAAGAGCCGTATCAAAATTCACCGACAAAAGCAAGGTGCCTCCTCGTAACTTTCGGGAGGTTATTACTCAAATATGAAGTAGCGGGCTGCTTCGCAAATGAGTCAACAGCGGACAGCTTTAACCATCGTGCGGGATTGCCTGGTGGATTCGTGAACTATTGTACTTTGCTTCACGTTCAAAAGCCCTCAGCCATCGGCACTTCCCACTTGGATTCGCTCATCGTGTGGTCCTGCGGTCAATCAATGGACCACGATTGACAGAGGGAGAATCCATTCCTATGCCTGCTTTGCCTGAACTCGTCAGCTTGTGGTTGGACGAGGGTTTCGTGCCCGAAAGACAGATCTCTAGCCGCTGCCATAGCACGATGTACGTCTCCACTCATCTAAGTCGATCATCGCGTGCGAAGCTACTGTACCGGATGGAAGCAAGCGTGATGAGTATGCCGGATTGGTTTTGCCAAATGGACATGTCGTGCACGCGGCTTTCCTGTATAACGAGGCTTATAGCGACTCGAGTTTTGGATCGATTGGGGAGATTAAGACCGTCGCGTGAATTGCGTACGCAAATAGAAGAAACCCACAAATAGGGATGCACTTTGGTCGTTTGCTAAGATGTGCCGAGGAGGATTGGCAATCATTTGAGAGGAACAGCTCAAGAACAAAGACAGCTCAAAAGAAAATCGAAACAAGACAGGTCTCGACGTGTGGCGAAATCGCATGAAGTGGTATAGCTTAGGGTGGAAGTATCTTTCGGGGCTCTTTCATAATTAGTTGAATTTGGTCTTGGAAGAGGGAATTTGTGCCTATCCTTGCGGCCTAGAGACCTAATCCTTCCACCAGTTGAATTATCGAAAAATAAACCTGTTTTATTCATAATCATTTTCATCGGTAGCAAGAATATATTTTGATCGATGGAAGAGACTCTTATGTTGAAGCGATTATATTTGAAATTCGATCTGTTATAAATACACAGAATCACAATATCTTGTCGGTAATATAATTTAATTCTACTTAAAATAAATAAATAAAAGAACAAAGGGTTAGAATGAGCGCATGAAAATAATTCTTAAACTTCCTGGGGCCCCTTCCCCACTTCACATGGAAAGGCCAACATTTATTTATTACCCTCGAGAAGACCGAAGCTAAATGCATAATAGGTCATGTTCAAAATAGGTCCAGTTGTTAAAGAAAGATGACATATGCTTGGTAGGGTACCCTTATCAAGACCAATTGTTTCCAACCAATAGGGGCCGTCTACACTTGTCTACTAATTATGGCGGTACAAATGCATGCATGTACCGTCCCTCTTATCGATAATAGTATATTTTTCAGACCCTATACCCGTCTCTATTCTCTTGTTGCTTTACATCAGAGGGATTCCGAGACCCAGATTGACTTCAGATGTAGCCTGTTAACGTTGTGCTAAGGATGAAATGCAAAATAGGTCATGTTAAGAAAAATTAGGTAGTCTTTTTAAATGGACATGCCACCGGCCCGACCAAATTGAAAAAGGAATATCGAAAATTTGAGTGGCCACAATCGGAGCCGTTACTTTCCAATGGCGTGATCCATGCAAGCGTCTCTCCCTGTCTCTCCTTCATTTCCGCGACGTTGAGTGGGGAGTCTACCGTCATAGGGCGAGCGGCACGCCGAGCGACCACCAGTCCTTTTGTCCGGACGTATACCCACGTATTCCACATTCAAACCAAACGAGGCGCACGACCAGGGAACTGGAGGGAAAAGAGAGCAAACGACTTCAACTTTCAGGTGAGTACTAGGAAGGTGCGTCCCTGGCGTTTGGGTGCAAGTCGGTCAACGTTGTCGGATGATAATCTAGGACAGAGTCCTTTGCCTAGGAAGATGAAGGGACCAAGAAATTCAGAGATGCTTTCGGTTCTTACTGCTGACTTAGGGAAGTGGTCGATTGTTGACGAGTTCTGGGTTCCCACGATGTAGGGCCCTCGCATTGTCGCTTATCCAGCAGGGAAGTTTGCGTTCCCACTGGGTTAAGGGGTTGGAGAGAGACGACCGGCACTTTCGCTGGCTACTGAATACCCGGTTCGAGTCATAAATATCCCGAACCTATTGTGTAAGGTTGGCGAGCGACGTCACTATAGCCCTCACAAAGATGTTGGCGGCTGGGAAGTCTCCTGGCTATTAGGATTCGGCGCCCAAACACAACGAGATGAAGAGTGAAAGCGAAAAAGAGATATCAAGGCATGAGGTTTATCTCGATTCACTTTTAAGATAGGGCTATTCAGCAAATGATTCTCCTATAATTAGCCTATTGTATCTCTCTATTACAATCTTAAATTACAAAATAAGAGATTATATATATTCATTAGCTATCCATGTGCTTAAACTCAAACTACCAATAAAATATGGGATCAAACTATAAAAGTCCTTTGACAGCTTGCCCTTGGACCCTTGACCACTCACCGAGGAGCAAGATTCTCATGCCTTCTTGTCGATGGAGAGTGAATCACATCCCAATAACAACACGAAAGTCCCCATAGGGAAAGGGACTATTAGAAGAATTGCAAAAGTAGGCAGGTCAGTACACATATAAATCGAGCTGTATAGTTTCGCCGTAAGTTCCCACTCCCCGAGTCTCATTTTCTACATAATCGAGTCAACTAATAGCGACTTAGGCCAGGCGTTATGCGACTCCCGAACTAACGTGTATCAGTCCACGGGTTCATTTGCGATCGAGGTGAATTGGCACAACTAATTCTGCACCTACGCTGTGCGCAGACCAAGGGTACACTACGGTAGAAGATTTTACGGCCGATTTTTTGATGTTGAGATCGGAAAAATATCTCGGGCCGGTTAAAAGCGAGCAATTCACGTCGAATTACAGAGGTTACGGGCCGTATCTCATGAGAGTCACGAACCGGGGTTGACCTGAGTGTTAGGGCCGGTTCGTGCTCGAGCCACGGTTTCTAAACCAAATTGTTATGTGGTCCATGGACGACTGTGGACCGGTATTATCGGAGCTACTGATGATCTGAACTTCATTGCAGGACTTACAGGACCGATGATTTATGAGAAGTTGGTCTAAAGGTTCTATGGACTTGCCAAAGAAACCATGGACAAACTACAACAACCTAAGAAATACAGGAAAATTTATCAAAAATCCTAAATATTTTTAGGTTTTGCCAATTGAGTCCATTCAATTAATTTTAAATGAAAATCCTTAACATGGACATTGACCCATTTTATATGGCATGGTCAGTTGACGTTGACATAAACAACTTTTAGAAATATCTTGATAGTATTTCAATATTTTCTTCCTTTTCCTTTTTCTTTTCTTTCCTCCTTTCTCCTCTAGCAAATCACCAAGCCTTGGCGACCTAATGGCCAGAGGCGAGGGCTGGCAAGGTCCCTGCAAAGTAGACCCGTCAAATGGGTGGGTCGGGTTGGGTTTGGGTTGGGTCGAAAATGGTCCGACCCATATTGACTCATTTAACCCGTTTTGACCCAAATTCATATAATGTAAATCTAGTGACCCATACCCGACCCGACCCACACCCGATCCATACCCCCGTATTGCTAAAAGCCATTATTATTGTAAAGAAACTCAAATTCACTCTAAGCTCTATGTTAAATGATTCACTCAACCCATATTTGACAAATATTTAACTTTTACTTGACTCATATTTGACCAATATTTAATTTTCACTTGACCCATATTTAATCCATATTTAACTTTCATTTGACCCATTTAACTAAAAGTGAGTCATAATATGGGTTTATGACCCATTTTGACACCTCTGCTGCAAAGCTAGCCCCCCCTCCAGGCACTAGCCGGAACTACTATGATCGGCCAGAGAGGCGAGGGCGAAGCTCGGCCCACTGGGCCGGCCGGCCACCGGCCAGAGAGATACGTGCATCTCGTGCGCGGTTGTCTTCATGCATGGGCATGGATCGCATGGCAATGGGAGTGTGGCTATGCCACTGGAGTCAAAACCCTGTCTCCATTTCCCCTTACCTAACCAAAGGCCGGAGGCCACGATCATCTCGAAGCTAAGCTAGAGGACTAACAACCCCCCGTCCCCTCTCCCAGAAATTTAATGCTACTTTCCAGTCAATTTCCAAGCAGCAACAGAGCCTGCTCCACTCACACAATTTCCCACCTCCTTTCTCTCCTGACTTTGACCCCATTGACGCAGCCCACCCTTTATACACTTACTCCCTCTCTCTCTACTCCCTCTCTCTGTCGACTTTTCTTTGCTATAAATATACCTTCAGTTCCCTCCCAAACTCAAAGCAAAATCAAAATCTCACTCCCCCAAGAAAGGAAAACACCCCTTTCCTTCCACCTTTGATCTTTTGTTTCTTTCCCATCTCCAATCTCTTCTAGCTTTCCATCTCTTTAACATGGCCGCCTGCCTCGGAAATGCCTGTGCCGATGACAACCCGGTCGGCCACCCTTTCGAGCCGACCTCGGTCCATTGGAACAAGGCTGCTCAATCCCTCCAGTGCACCCATATAGAGGAGGTCAGGACCTTGTTGTCCCAGTTCGAGGATGCCCGGGTAGTTGATATCCAAGGCACGGCCCTCTCCGTGGCCCAGGTCACTGCTGTGGCCCGGCGGGGCGAGGTCGAGGTCCAGCTCGATGAGGGCGTGGCCCGAGACCGCGTGTCGAGGAGCGCCGAGTGGGTGGCTGAGAACATTGCCTGTGGCCGGGACATCTACGGTGTCACCACCGGGTTTGGCGCCACGTGCCAGAGGAGGACCACCAAGACCTCGGACCTGCAGACCGAGCTCATCCGGTTTCTCAACGCCGGGGTGATCGGGAGGGAGAATCTCCCGCCGAGCTACGCCAAGGCGGCGATGCTGGTGCGGGCGAACACGCTCATGCAGGGCTATTCGGGGATCCGGTGGGAGATCCTGGAGGCGATGGCCAAGCTCATGAACCGGAACTTGATCCCCAAGATGCCCCTGAGAGGGACCATCACCGCCTCCGGCGATCTCGTGCCGTTGTCTTACATTGCTGGATTGTTGACTGGCAGGCATAACTCAAAGGTCGTCACGCCGGAAGGAGAAGAGATTCGGCAGCGGAAGCATTGAGAAGGGCCGGAATCTCGGGCCCGTTTGAGCTGCAAGCCAAAGAAGGCTTGGCTCTCGTGAACGGGACCGCCGTCGGGTCGGCAGTGGCCGCGACGGTCTGCTTCGATGCCAACATATTGGCCCTCTTGGCAGAGACTCTCTCCGCCATGTTCTGTGAAGCAATGCACGGAAAGCCGGAATTCACGGACCCTCTCACTCACCTGCTCAAGCACCATCCGGGCCAGATCGAAGCGGCTTCCCTCATGGAATACCTCCTAAACGGAAGCGAATTCATGAAGGAGGCGAAGCTCCGCCACGAGAAGGACCCGCTCACGAAGCCGAAGCAGGACCGCTACGCACTTCGAACTTCTCCTCAGTGGCTTGGGCCGCAAGTCGAAGTGATTCGTGCCGCGACTCACTCTATCGAGAGGGAAATCAATTCCGTGAACGACAATCCACTGATCGATGTCGCCCGTGATCTTGCCCTCCATGGAGGGAACTTCCAGGGCACTCCAATTGGTGTCTCTATGGACAATCTCCGGATTGCTGTGGCGGCAATAGGAAAGCTCTTGTTCGCGCAATTCTCTGAGCTCGTCTGCGACTACTACAACAACGGGTTGCCTTCAAATTTGAGCGCGGGGCCTAATCCCAGCCTCGACTATGGCCTCAAAGGCGCCGAAATCGCCATGGCGGCTTACTGCTCCGAGCTCCAATACTTGGCGAATCCCGTCACGACGCACGTGCAAAGCGCGGAACAACACAACCAGGATGTGAACTCTCTCGGCCTAATTTCAGCGCGAAAGAGTGCAGAGGCCATCGATATCCTGAAGCTCATGTCTGCGACTTACATGGTGGGACTTTGTCAGGCAATCGACCTCAGGCACCTGGAGGAGAACATGAGAGAGGCCGTGAAACGTACGGTCCTCCAAGCAGTGAGGAAAACACTTTACGCATCAGAAGACGGCTTGCTCCTCGAATCGCGATTCTGCGAGAAAGAGCTCTTGCAGGTCGTTGAACATGAGCCCGTTTTCTCCTATCTCGACGACCCTGCAAATCCCTCATACGTTCTATTGCCCAAACTGCAAGAAGTACTTGTCAAGAGAGCTCTCAAGGACCCGAAGGCCGAAGATGCAAGCGAGAACGGATACTCGATCTTCAAGCGGATCCCGATATTTATCGAGGAACTGAAAGCACGGCTCGAAGAAGAGGTGCCGAGAGCGAGGGAGAGGTTCGACAGCGGGGAATTCAGCATCGAGAATAGGATCAAGAACTGCAGGACTTATCCTGTATACAGGTTCGTGAGGAATGACATGAGGACTCAGCTCCTGAGTGGCGCAAAGAAAGTGAGCCCGGGAGAGGAAATAGAGAAGGTGTACGAGGCCATCAACGAAGGGAAACTAGGAGAAGTTCTGACGCAGTGCTTCAAGAATTGCAGTGCATAAACTTGCCTGGTTCTTGAAGTAGGTCAAATCGCATGCATCAGGATTTTGCCAGCTTTTTCATTTCTTTTTTCTTTCTTTTCTTAGAGTATTGATCTGTGTGGTTTTGTTCTCATAATGAGAAATGCTGGAACTGGTATCTGTATAATGTAATAATGGACGATTTAATGGAAGTCCAAGTTCTACTCACGTCTGTGGATGAGTGTAAAAGTTTGCATAGTCCCACAAGAATCTCTCAAGTAAAAATTTCTGATTCATAGTGAGAATTCACATGTTTCTCTCTTTCATCTGTACCCGTTTCGAGTTCTGTCCTGAAGCTCAAGCAATCAGGCCAAGAAAGGCATGCCTCCAATCTGCTGATCGAATTCAAGCTTTTTTCCAGTGAATCAATGGAGTGCCAAGCCACAACATTTGATGTTCGTCTACCTGTGAATCTGCCACTTGATCAGCAGTAGCGTTTTCCCAGCACCCAAAAAATCTGCGGCGTCCATGAGAATCTGAACTGGAAACTTGACCTTATTGAAGATTTTGACGTCTGACTTGTCGTATTAATGAAATATTCAACTCGAAAATATAGTTGAATTACCTGGAAACCAATCAGCAAGAAAAGATGAACTCATATAAAGAAAAGAAATGGACGAGGCAAGAAGGGACATGGGCCATCCTCACCTTCTCTTTTCTATCTAGTAAGTGGGAGAGGCTGTTCCGCATCGTCATTTACTGTACTCACGCAACATGAACTCATGCTCTGTTCTTGCTTATTACTGATCTTCTTCTTCTTCTTCTTCTTTCTTTTTCGGGCAACTTTCTAGGAATGAATTTGGAGTAATTAGACATGGTTCCGCCTGATTTCATCTACAGTATTTAAGTGTTTTGAGAATCATAGCACGATGTAACCTAGTATGACCGTCGGTGTTTTTGTGTTTTATCCTTCTCTTGCATTGACATTGAACTCGTGCTCAAGAAAACTTCATCGCTGCACCTTACCAATTCATCATAGCTGATACAAGAAAAATCATCATTCATTAAGTAGATCAGATACAGATTACGAGATTGAGAAAAATAACAAATGTTGGTGATTCGAAGGATTCTCTAGTCTTATGGAGCAAGAAAAAGGAAGAACAAAAATTGTCCTCAGTTCCTGTAGATTTCCCAGTTAGGCTAGGAGTCCTCATTGTTAAACCCAACCCAATCGCCTGAAACATTTGAAACCCAACAAACAAGTCTCATAGCTTAAGTTGTGCAGGCGATTCTCAACCACTCACTGCCTAAAGGGTTTCCTCCACATGACATCTCCGGTCCTTCGGACTCGGCCATCTCTCTACAAGCGGCACTGAGCACTGTGGCAGCAACGGTTTCGCCACGGGGTACGAGTGGTAATGTACTTTAAGGCATGTGAACCAGCACCTGGTCGTGCCGACACCAATGCTTGTGGGGAAACTGCCGAGTCCATGTCCAGGGAACATGGCCTCTCTATTGTCATTGTCGTTGTCGTCATCGGTCATTCTTCTTTGAGAAAATACAAAAAATTTCAAATTATGTGACTTGGGACAATTTTACCTTAAAGTTTTTTCGTGCAATTAAAAACCCCAAACTATATCGCTTCAAACAATTTTATTCTAAATTTTTTTCCGTGTCATCAAAAACTCCAAACTATACTATTTGGGACAATTTTACTTTAAACTTTTTCTTATGCCACAAAAAACCTTAAACTATGCCACTTGTGACACATTTATCCTAAACTTTTTAATTGAACGGCATTTTTGTCTTTTTTCTTTTTTTCTTTCTTCATCTTCCCTTTGCCCTGGTTGGCAGAGGGAAGCTAGCAAGGGCCACCCTCGCCGGCGGCAGCATTCGGCGAGGGCAACCCTCCTTGGTGTTGGGCAAGAGCGGCCCTCACCCACTCCAGGCGAGGGCTGCCCTCGTCGGACCCCCGCTAGATCCAACGAGGGCGGCCCTTGCCTGAGTTAGGCTAAGCGAGGGACACCCTCATTGAATCTGGCAAGGGTGACCCTCCTAGAGTCGAGCGAGGGTCACCCCTGCCAGATCCGGCGAGGGCGGCCCTCACCCGACCGGGGGCGGCCCGCCTCGGCCAGGGTCACCGTTGCCGGACGCTGCCGCCGGCAAGAGTGGCCCTTGCCAACTTCCCTCTGTCGGCCATGGCAGAGGGGGAGAAAGAAAAAAAAGTAAAAAGTAAAAGACGAAAATGCCTTTTAGTTAAAAAGTTTGGGGTAAATGTGTCTTATGTGGCATAGTTTAGGATTTTTTGTGGCACAAGAAAAAGTTCATGGTAAAATTATTCCAAATGGCATAGTTTAGGGTTTTTTGTGGCACAAAAAAAAGTTTAGAGTAAAATTATCCCAAGTGGCATAATTTAGAGTTTTTGATGGCACGAAAAAAAGTTTAGGTAAAATTGTTCCAAATGGTATAATTTTGGATTTTTTATGGCATTTTCCCTTCTTCTTTTCAAATCTTTTTGAAGTCTTCTTCAACTTCAGCTCGTTAATGTTGAAGAGGATCACCTTCTGACCATGCTAGATGCTCTGCTTCTTAAGTGAGCGAGGAAAGTGAAGACTCTTACAGAAATTTCTAAGAAGAGAGAGAAAGAATAGGAGAAGGAGAAGAAAGCAGCGGCAGCAACGGTTATCAAAGAAGAATATCGGGAAACAAAGTTCAATGCCATCAGAAAAGTGCCGAAGCATGTGAGCAGAGGGCGCTCGCTAGACGCAAGGAGGCCGAGCGAAAGATGAGAAGAGACTGAGGAAGGAGGAAGAGGCATGGCTAGGAAAATGTGTGCATACAATAGCTGCTGCTGTCGCAAAAGTCGGAAATAATCACGCGGAAGACATAAAGATGATACTTGAATCAATACGAGTCGATAGCGTGAGAAGGATCGACACATTGAGGCAGGGAAGTTCTCTCTGTTTTCCCTCACTTCTAATATGTCATCTGGACCTGGCTTAGCTTAAGTTTGATATTTTGTCATACCCCAAATAAGAAATCGCCGTCTCGAGACTTGTAAATTGCATTGTTGAACTGAGTCGACACTGATTTCTACAGTTTGAGCAATCAAGGGAGTTTGTCAAATTGTCCGTGAACCAGTCCGATCATCGCCTACTTTTCTGTTCTTTTCACCTCCTCTCCAAGGACTAAATTACCAGAAGAACCCAGAACTTCGATCTTCTCGCATTTGATTGCATATTTTCATTCCCTTTTCCTCTTTCATCTATTTAGGTACCTTCAGCGCCTGAATGCATATCTACAGGCACCGTTCAGAGTCTGATCTGCCAGCAGATATATTCAAAGAAAATCTCGCGAATTTAGTGCACAGCTTTTTGTTTAAGTAGCTAAGCTGTACTCTCTCCCCTTTCGGACAGGACGGTTACTCCAGTTTGTATTCTGTGGGAGAGTTCATCGATATCGGTCGGATCGCCTCTATCGAAAACAATCATAAACCCGTTTGACTCTGCCAAGAAAGACTAGAAGGTGGGTACCCCATTTTCTTCTGTAGTAGTGTCGATTTGTGGTTATTCGGGGAAGACAAACATTCTTACTCGATTTGCTTGCTGTTCTCCTTTCCAGAATGTCGGCTCAAATGCCGGAGAGCCAGGGAAAGATACACGGCAGGCATTTCGACGCAGGAGACAAGCCCGTCGGTCACATGTCGAGGAGGCTGCTCGACATCCTCAAGGCGAATTACCGGGTGGACAAATCTCGATTAATTAGAACATGGCTCCATAGTTCTTGAAGCAGCATTTGACACATGCTGAAGACCCTCTTCAAAAGCCAACGACTCCATTTGCCGACAGCTTCTGCAGACTACCAACTTCTAAATACTACATTCTCAGACTCTTTGTCATCCACACCCCATGTAGACCAAGAAATCTCAAACTCAAAGAGTCAAGAAACTTCGGAGCTTTTACCTTTGACGTTTTCAGTGAAGAAAGCCGATCGCTTCGGTACAACACTTTCTCACATTATTCAGGAGAAGCGCGATCCTCGTTGTTCACACACCAGAGAGTGTTCACCAAACTCGATTAGGATGACACTAACACTCGTGAATCACGGCCGCGGCGGCAACATTATGTTCGATGATTACATCAAAGAATGTTTTAGATGATTAATCATCTTAGACTCAGCTAATCCTTTGACCATGAGAAAGAGGACTCAACTGCTTCACGACATGTCGTGTATGTGAATAAAACGCTCTTCGGCGACTGGCCATAGCTAAAGAGTAAACGACGTGATAGATCAGAACCAATTCGACATCGTATGTTTAGTACAAGATATTACAAAACACCGTCATTTTCTTTTCTTTTTTATCGATTTACATTATTAAAAGATAGTGCATGTAGGATACTTATTTATAGGGCTAAGTACGTTAGAAGTCCTAAAACTTATCACAAAAGTGCAGTCGAGTCCTAAAACTTTCAAGAAGTGTAATTAACTCTTAAAACTAACTACGAAAGTGCAATCGAGTCTTAAAATTTTCAAAAATCACAATTAAATTTTAAAACTTGTCACAAAGTGCAATCAAGGAAATGACTTAATTTGACCAATTTGACAAATTTTAGATGTTAATTGCACTTTCTAAAAGTTTTAGGACTCGATTATACCTTCGTGACAAGTTTTAAAATTTAATTGTAATTTTTGAAAGTTTTAGGAGTAAATTGTACTTTGTTGATAAATTTTAAGATTTGTAATGCACTTAACTCTTTTTTATAAATGGTTGGTGGTCATGATGAATCCATGGGTTCCACTGGTTTTCTTCATATGAAAAATTGTAAAAAGTAGCAGTTCAAATAACATTCTTTGCTTTAAAGAGAAAATTGTCCAAAAATCCTAAATGCAAAATGCATTTGGTCAATTTAATCATAAACTTTTTAATTGTACCGATTTAGTTTTAAACTCAACGATTTTGCCAATTCATAAATTTTTTGACAACTTGCCAATGTACTTATTTCGACCAATTAGCCAAATAATAGATTAAGGACTAAATTGGTAATTCTTTAAAACGGTTAGGACTAAGTGACAAATTGAAATATTTAAAATTGAATTGGAAAATCTTCAAAATGGTTATGATTGAATTGGCACAATTGAAAATTTTAGAGCTAAATTGTCTAATAAGTTTAGAACTTATTAGACAATTATCTCCAATTTTTAATGTTAGTAATAGCACAAATTTCACTTTTTAGGACCACAGTCTTCCGGGTGGTTAGACTTTTGTGCCTGAATTATGAAAGAATTTGATTTTAGGAAAGATTCAAATTCCCTTGTGTATATGCAAAAGTATCATGTGACAATTTGGATAATGATTATTCAATTTACGAAGGTTCAAAAGAACCTATATTTAGCCACGTCATTTATTCAATAATATTTTATCGAAAATTCCTCATATTTAAAGAAAAAATTACACTTAGGCAATCGAATCGTCAAGTGGAAGGCATATTTGGTCGAATTGGGTATGCTACCTCCTAATTACGTATCCCGAATGTTGTGCAAGAATCTTTGTTACTCCTATAGGGTTGGTACAATTAATTGGGACATTGGATATTTTAAATTTTGGAATCGAAGATCACTCGTTCAAATCTCACCAATCATATGCATAACAATATGAATTAAGATTATTTAGATAGGTCAAAGGTTTAAACTTAATCAGTTAGTGCGCTTGACAAAGTATTTCATGAGTATCAAGTAGTTAGGTCTTAGTGCGCATGTTTTAAATTATTAAAATAAACTTACGCGAAAAACATGTTGCCGTGAATATGAAAATTTACATTAAAAAAAATCTAAATGCGAATACAGAAGTTGTCCTTCCGACCAACGTTATCTTGTCTTCGGGATTAATAACTTTGATCCGCAAAATCAAATGCTGTCCCTCCTACCACCACTCAACGTAGATAGCATGTGGGAAGTTCTCCCATCGCAGCCGTTCAACAACGTACGCGATGATCAGAGCTACGAAAACCAACGGCCAGGATTGCAGATCGCTGAACACGGGAACACGGACAAGAAAAGTCAACTCGACTCCGCGTGGGGAAGCTCCCGAAAAGCATTTTGACTCAAGCAAGAAACGATGATTTACCTCATTGATTTTCCAGAAACAATGATGACGACGACGACGACGGAAGCTTCCACCAATCCTCGATCCACCATTCCCGGCAGCTGCGTTCTTTCTCCACTACGTTGACTTCCCGAAGAAGTTCCCCTTGACCTGAAAAGGGTTCTTGGCGATTCTTGATCCGATCCATCATGCAGGCGGAGGGAGAGATGGAAGAGAAGCTCTCGGGAGCGGCGATGGAGGGGAGCGTGACGACCCTTTTGGATTTGCTGGATCGAGACCCGCTCGTTCTCGACAAGATCATCGTCTCATGCACGTCCCGGAACCCCCTCCACGTCTCGTCCATGCTCGGCCACTCGGAGTTCGTCGCCGCCCTCCTGGCCCGGACCCCGCAGCTCGCCTCCGAGACGGACCCGAACGGCAATTCGGCCCTCCACCTCGCGGCCGCGAGGGGCCACGCGGAGATCGTCGGGATGCTGCTGTCGGCCGATCCGGAGATGGCAATGCGAAGGAACGGGGAGGGGAGGACGCCGCTGCACGCGGCGGCGGGCAAGGGCCGGGCCGAAGCGGCGCGGCGGATCGTTCGGGCCGGGCCCGGGTCGGCGAGTGCCGCGACGGACCACGGCGAGACGGTACTGCACGTGTGCGCGGGGAGGAATCGGGTGGAGGCGATGCGGGCGGTGGTGGAGGAGGCGGGGAGGGAGATTGTGGAGGAGCTGGTGAATAGGAGGGACGGTGATGGGAACACGGTTCTGCACATTGCAGTGGCCAAGAAGCAAGTTGAGGTAAATTTTCATTTTAAACTCTCTGGCCAGTGGAATTTTCTTGATGCAAAGATGAGTTTAGGCAGAGAAATTCCCTGAAGACCTAATCCATTTTCCCGGCAAGCGTATTTCGCGAGCTAATTTCCGACGACAAACGTGTTCAAACATAAGTAAATCGATGGTATGCTTGATGTTAGAGATTGAGGGTGACCTGTGTTGAATAGGCCTTGGATATCATCGGTAGAATTCACTTCGAACAGATCTTTATGTCTTAGAAAGGTTCCCATTTTCAGCGCAGCATCAGATGGCTTTCAAAATGGAAGAAAAATGAAAGCTTCCTTGGTGTATCAATTCAATTAGGATTTCTGTACTTATGTCTATCAGAAATTGCTTTCATTTTGACAAGAATTTGTCCCCTGGAAATTTCTGTGCAGATGATAAAGTTATTGCTTACAATCCCAGGAATTGAAGTGAACACACCAAACTCAAGCGGCCTGACAGCACTAGACATTCTTGAAGAGAGTCCCAGAGGCTTGAGAGACCTTGAAATTGAGACAGCTCTTCAAAGCTCAGGCGCTTCACTCTCCAGAGACATCCAATCGGTCCCATATCACTATGATCCAGTTCTTGATTCACCACCAAGAAAGACCTCCCACACCACCACCTCAAGATCACTCAGAAACTCCCCATCACTCTCCACCAAGAAAGCCCCATCAAAGAAACGGAGTACTCTAAGAAAACCCCTATCAAAGAAACTGAGTACTCTAAGAAGACCTCCGGTGGAAG
Organism: Corymbia calophylla; assembly: GCA_014182845.1. NCBI lineage: Eukaryota > Viridiplantae > Streptophyta > Magnoliopsida > Myrtales > Myrtaceae > Corymbia > Corymbia calophylla. The sequence continues at coordinate 35,666,785 of CM024695.1, forward strand.
CCGATTGGCTGAGCCAAAAGAGAAATTCACTGATGGTGGTTGCTTCGCTGCTAGCGACGGTGGCATTCCAAGCTGCAATCACGCCGCCGGGAGGCGTCTGGCAGGACGACCTCAAGGTTGACGCCAATGGCAACCAGGTGAAGGAGCCACACTCGGCGGGCACCTCCATCATGGCCCATGTCCAGCGGATCGCCTACGGGCAGTTCATGATCTTCAACACGCTGGCCTTCCTGTCCTCCCTCAGCATCATCCTGCTCCTCTTGAGTGGGCTTCCGATAAAGAGGCGACGCTGGATGTGGACCCAGATGGTGATCATGTGGCTGGCGATCACGGGGCAGGCGATCACCTACTTCATAGCACTGCGCAACATGTCGCCGGCTGACACACGGGGGATGCTGAAGGATGTGACGGATGTGTCGGTGGGGTGCTGGCTGTGCCTGATGGGGGTGGTTTTCATGGGGAATGTGGTGAGGCTATGTGTGTGGGTACTGAAGAAGTGGGGTTACTTGAAGAAGAAAGAGAAGAAGGATTCAGATGAAGACGATGAAGACAAGTACGATGAAGTATGACGGTCTCTTGATGATCGAATAAATTGAGTGGTCTTTTTTCTACAATGGCGGTGGCATGTTGAATATGTGTGAATCTGTAATTTCGATGAGCAGGATGATGATGGCCTTTGAGGTTCTCCGTGTTCTTGTAGTTCTGTTAGAGAAAAGAGTATTGGTCCTAGAGAGAGGTTAAGATGGATTCTGCTAGACAAATATTCGGATGGTAAATGATTGAAGAGACTAATATGGCGCTTGGAGTAAAAGTGCATGATCTCCCTCTGTAATTTGTACAAAATCATTACAATACCCGATTATAGTTGCTGCAATTTCTTCTCTATACAATGTTGAACATGAACTGTTGGACGAAGAGAGCTTCAGCCAGTTCGGCCAGGTCTGCTCAGGAACAGCCTGGTCCTCCTCAGCTCAGCCATCTCTGCCCAGCATGGTAGGATCCTCGACTTTGGTCCTCAATTGAGATTTAGGGTGGTTAAAAACAGATTGATACTTTAGGATCAGATTTCCTGCAACTGTCATCTGATTGTTTCCTTAGTTTTAGTATCATTTGATGGGGAGATAGTAAATATTTGTCTAGGTTTTCTATTTCCTTCCTGTCCTAGCTACTGCTAAACATCTATTTCGCCAGACGCTTCTGCTATAGAGGGATCAATTAAGCTGCCATCTCAAGCCTCTGCTGTACGAGACTGAACCTCATGTAGATTAGGCTACAGTGTATCTACTGTCTATGACTTGAGAATTCCATGTCAATTATACTGTACAAATTCATGCCCGTTCGATGATTAGAAGCAGTACTCTGTTTAAGCATGGTACCTCATAGCATCTCACCCCGATATAATAATTTCGTTGAAATCTCTTATGGACTCGATTCATTTGGCTATTTAAAACAATATGTAAGGCGATCAAACTATAGCATAAAATGAAAGAGAGAGCCCACTCGAATGATTGTTTAAACAGAATGAAACTTAATGAAGGCGTGAACTTATTCCTCTGTTTTCTGTTTCACGATAAAACTTCTCTATTCTCATTCATTTGGAAAATACAGAAGTATTACATCAAGGCGTTCTGCTTATCCCCGATTGGTTGGCAGTCCCTACTTTTTCCCGCATTAATTGATTTCAAATCTCGCCTTTTCTTGCATCTCATATCTGTCAAAGCATTCTCAAGGTATCGCCCACATGATCTCCGGTCTTGTCAAAATAGATACAAGTTAATGGAATGACTTGGTCCTTGGTACTCCATGATGTCCTATTTTCTCAAGGTGTCGTCTGAGTTTCTATGTTACTAGACTTACACCCTAAGGTTTGCAAAGTTTCCCTTCGAAGTTCAGGTTTCTGGTTCAGCTCCAGCAAGGGTTTCACCTACCCAACACTGTATCATCTACAGAGAAAATATAGCAATGGCCATCATGTTGAATTTGTCTTGTCAGCATGGACGGATTTACCATGGGGGCAGTGGAGGCAACTTGCCCCCTTTTTAAGCTTCCTATAAATTGAAATGGAAACCACAATATGTTGTGATCATTAGGTGACTTTGCCCCACGAAAATACGAGTGTGTACCTGCAAGGCTTGATTCAACATGGGAAGAAAAGAGATTGCAGAATATTTGAGTCACTCATTTGATTTTGCTCGCGATCTTACCTGATCCATCATATCAACCGAGGCAAACTTGAGTGTTCAAGGTTTACTTCCCAAAGACAAGCCTTTTTGTCATAGAAATAGCGAGTGTCAGAAAAATTAATGGAAAGGCAAATGTTAAGGAGTGCCCCTGAGATATGTGTTAAATTTCTTAATCTGAGTTTTTTTCTTCTCAAGGTTAATTTGATATTTCCTTAGTTTTGATAAAATAATTTGGATATTCTCCATGTTATAAGAGTCTTGTTAATGAATGCATCTAACGCACTAGTTAAGACCACTAACAATAAAAAAAACGAATGGCATCACGAGTTGAAAATTGAGCGACAACACATTTTGAAAAAGTCACTTATTTCAAATATACCTATTTAATTTTCCAAAGCACAATTAGTGTGGCCTAACAAATACATTAAGGATGCTCTTTAACATTGCGGTAAACCTCGAACCTTCAAAATACCCTGTTGATACCATGGACAGAGTAAGATGCGAACTCAAACCTCCACAGTGGCGTTTTTAGCCATAAGAGTCCTTATCAAGGTGTGAACATTCTTTGTGCCTATGAAAGTACGTAGATATAGTGCCTTCTAATCTTTAGCCGAACGTGTGAGGCAATAACATGACATGCCATCAACCCGAAAATTGAACATGTAAAAATTATTGTCCAGATGGTACATATAGTACCGACGTCAGGGGCACTCTAAAGAGGCAAAGGATCAAGAATCGAAAACAAGAGCCGGTGCAAGGATGAGGTCCTCTATCATCTCATTGGTGTCTCTCGATGTCGTATCCAGCCAAACCATCAACTCATGCGAATAAAGAGGCAGCGGATCTTTTCCCATTGGTTCAGACATCACTTCAGCTAGTTCAAGTTATTGAAGATGGTCGGATTCCAGGAGATGAGAAAGAAATGAGCAGTCAATAATTCAGCCTTGCGCAGCCCCAGAAAGCAAGGTCTATATGCCGTGTGAAACCCCAACTGAGGTCGGTGGCATCGCGTAGTCCTTTGCATTCCCTTCCAGGATACAGCAGTGATTTCCTGGAGGTTTTACACTGTTGGTCGTGCTTGACAGATGAGTAGATACATTGGTTTTGACATCGTTGTTTTAGTGGTTGCCTAGTTCTTTCAACTTTACTTTGTTTAAGTTTCAATGCTTTAACTTAATTATGATAGAAAAGTTAGAGCATTGTGCGCATGCCTAGATAAAATATAAACACACTCCCACGCTTAATCATAAGCTTCCCACTTGAGAAAGTATAGTTAATGGTACTTAACACACTTACACAGACAAACATATTATGGATCTAGATTTAGTGAAATCAGCAAATAAAGGAATTTTGGTTATGAGCTTTTGACTAAATAAACAAATGCCCACTATAAAAGCCTTCTCACATCCACGCGTATGTTTTTATAATTTTCCGCAATATCATCATATCACTTGTGGTGTTGAGATGCACATGTAAGGATATTATGCGAAAGAAACCCCACATTCACAATGTGATGTCAGGTAAAGAAGTCAATATTATTGTAATTGATTTGTAACTCGCTGACTTTAAATTTTAAGTGAATATGGATTCGACAGGTTTTATTGATGAGGACTTAGCGATCTTTCTAAATAAAGGTTTTGAGTTTCCACCGCACCCGTTCCGAGTGGTGATATAGCTAATGGTTTTGATGAAGTGGGCCCAACGTGTGTGGACCGGCGTCCGAAGAAAATCCCAAATAAATGTAACTCGTCATCCAATAGGGAACCCTGCTGAGGTTGGCCAGACCAAGGCAATGGGGGAGTAAAGGCAAATGTTGTGTTCCTACCAAGCTGCTGGGCCAAGGTAGAGATTTATGCTAAGATAATGATGGTGGGAAAGGATGCCTAGATTAAAGGAGAGCCACCCTGACATAGAAGGCCCGCATCTGAAGTAGCGATATGTTAAGGTGCATGTGCAAGGTTGTTATACGAAAGAAGTTCCACATCAGTGATGCGATGTAATAAAGTAGAAATGTTAATATAACTTTAGTGAGTCCAATTAGATATGTTGAATGGTTTGAACTTGGCGATCTCCTTAAATAAAGATATCGGCTAAGTAGACTAACACTGATCTGCAACACACGACATGACATGTCAACAGGTTATTTCTAAAAAAATTAGAGAATTCCGACATATTAGAACACGTTAAATTATGATGATTATTTCAATTAAATTAATTTGATTCAAATTCACAAATAAATAAATAATAATAAAAGAGCAAAAATGAATTTACACTAAAAATATTAATCCATCGTTTGCTAATATCATTCATTGTTTTAATTTGACAAATTCAACTACAATCCATTCCAATAATCTATTAAACTTGGAGAGAAAAAAACAAGCAATCCACAATATGGACTTGAGTGTCGGAAGAGAAGAGAAAAAAAGATTACATTTTTCTTCTTTCCCTCTTTATATTTTTTATTTGTTACATATTTACATTTTGACCCCTTATTTATTGAAAATTTTTAAAATTGACCCATGTATGTCGGAATCACGTGTTGAAATTCTAGACTTATGTGTCGGAGCATATCAGAAGAGTCGATCACATGTTGGATTTTTCGACACCTGTTAACCGCGTATTGAAACATATCAAAACATGTCGGAGCATGTCAGACATGAAACGAAGCTCTCGGAGAAATATCGGTACTTCCTAGGATATCAGACTTTCACCATGTATCCTAGTAATTAGAAAGGCATACATTTCTCATGGAGAACATGGAGAGCATGTATCTGTCATATTAAAGGAATGTGTATGTGTGTCTATAAATATAAATATATTAAAAATAAATTCAAACGCATAAAATCTTTACAAATGTGTCATCGCATCCAATGACCTGAAAATAGGCATTTAAATAAATAGATCAAATTCAGCACCAAATAAAACTTAGCCCATCATTCTTAAAGCCAGCGGGACATCACATTCCACACTATTTTCCTTTCCAGCATTGCTGAAGCATGCAGGAATGTTCTCAAATCCCATGTGTATGGATCACTGCTCTGCTTTTCTCCAACATGTAAATGATTTCACGAAGTCTACTGTTTTAGCACGTATGTAATCAGCAATCCAGCCTTTGACATTTCCAACTCCGAGACAAGTTAATGTTGTTTCCGAGGCCATTCCCTAATGATCCAAGAGACTTGAGCCATTGGGCTCAGACTATTGTGCTTTTTATTTTTTGTTAAGTACTATGATCTCCTTCCTACCCCCAAAACAAAACAAAAAAATGAAATGACCTAGATAAATTTATTAAACAGGTGATGATCTGTCAAATCTTGGCTATTTGCATTCCCATTTACAATTTAATAGTGATCTCGTGAAGCTTTTCAGGTGTCAGTCAAGCTTAACAGATATCATTGGCTTAGTGGTTGACTAGTTCTTTCAACTTCACTTTATTCAATATCAATGTTTTAACTAACTTATAATGCAAAAGTTGGAGCATCTTCCACATGCCTGGATAAAATATTAACACAATCCCACGCTTTGTCATAAGCTTCACACCTGTGCAAGTGAACAAGTACTTCGACTAAATAAGAGCGAGATATATATGATGAATTGATAAAAGGACCCCCCAAAAAAAAAGGATATATTTCTCAATTTGGGTGCCAAAGTTGCATGGATCTATAATAGATAAAATCAGCAAATGGAAAATTGGTCATGAGATTTTGACTAAATGAACAAACATGTACAAATGGTCCACTTGTTATTTGGAATATCTAACTTTCTATTAGTGTTGAGGTGCATGTGGGGGGTGGGGATGTTTGCCAGAAAAGAGTCCCATCTTTGGAAATGTGGTGTCAAATAGAACAATTGATAGTATCTTAGCTGGCCTTTTTAACTCATTGACTTGAGTTTTGAAAGAAGTGGGTTTAAGTAAATATGTTAACAGGCAAAACTTGACCTCTTCTTTGGTGATCTCTGTAAAGGTGAAGGGTTGGGACCAACATGACAATCGAGGAGGAGTCGAGGAATAGATGTTGTGATCCTACCAAGAGGTGCACGTGAGGTGTTATGTGAAAAAAGCCTCCTCCCAACAATTAGTAAGGAATCGGATCTAAGTAAATCCTTCAATTGCTTATTTTTCATAAGCATTGCATGGTATCCTTTGCACTAAAAGAACACCTCATCAAATCAATTGAAAATAGGCATTTAAACAAGTGGACCAAATTCAATACCAAACAAGAAAATAATCACATCCAAAATTTTGCAAACAAATCTTAGCTCACAAGAGAAGTTATGTTGTTTCTGAGGACATTCCTCCAAAGATATGATCTAAAAGACCATTGGGCTTGGACTCAGTATTTATCTCCTTTCTAACCCAAAACAAAAAAGAAATCAATGAACCAAAAAAACTAATTAAGCAGGTAATGATCCATCTGGAGGCACTTGCTAAGTTCTTGTTTGTTTATTAGGCCTTTGAGAGTCCATAATGATCGTCGTCAAACCTTGGCCTCTTTGCATTCCCATTTAGGATATAATAGTGATTTCGTGTGGCTTTACAGTTGTAAGTCATGCTTAACAAAATAAGTAAATTGGTTTGGTGGTTGTCTGGTTCTTTCAATTTCACTTTATTTACAAAGTCAATGGGTCAACCAAATTATAAAAGAAAAGTTGGAGCATTATGCCATGCGCAGATAAAATATCAGCACGCATGTGAGGTTGTAATACAAAAGAAGTTCCATGTTGGTGATATGATGTGAAGTGATGCAATCACTATAATTCTATTGAATCCAATCCTATATGTTAAAGATTCAGACTTAAACTCTGCTTTGGGGATCTCTATAAGTAAAAATAGCAGATTATTGCGCCTCCAACAATTAAAAAGGTATATCTTTTGTATGCAGCTTATGTACTGTATCAAAGAACAATTTATTATATTAACAATGTCATTGTTCACATCATTCTTACAGCAAGTACATCACAATCAATTTTAGCAAAAAAAAAAAAAAAAAAAAAGGACATCACATTCAAATTTTCAAATAATATAATCTCTTATAAATTTGTATCGACGTCATAATTTCTTTGTTCGCTTGACCTTTTCAACATTGTGGAAGCCAGCAAGAAAGTTCCTTTTTTTATTTATTCATTGCAAGCATGTTCTTTAATCCCTCGTGTTTGTATCACTGCTCTGCTCTTTCTAACATGTAAATGCTTATATAAGACTCGTGTTTTAGCATCTTATATATAAGGGAACAATCTCAACCTTTGACATTCCAACTCCAATAGAAGTCTACTGAAAGAAAAAGAGAGATCGAGTAGGAACCGAAAGCTTGAAGTAACAACACTCATGAGAGGAGTAGAATCACTTCAAGTGATCAACCCGAGCGATTTCGAGTTGACCCCCAACCTGCGAACAATGCCATCGATCACAAGCCCGAGAAGGTCTTCATCCCTGCCATTGCATCAACAAGCTTCCTTAGCATTTGAAAGAAAAAAACCAAGAGAGGAGGCTCTATGAAGCATCGCTCGGTGGGTGCGTCGAGTCGTTAGCTCAGTTGCTGAAAGAAGACCGACTCATCCTGGCTCGGGCTTCAGTCACTTGCTTTGACGAGACGCCATTGCATGTGGCCTGCATGCTCGGTCATCTACACTTTGCCAAGGCTCTTTTGGCTTATAAAAAGGATATGGCCATGGAGTTGGACTCGCAGGTATATTGAAGCAAAAACCTTGGTCGTGTTTGTTTGATATCCTTTTGTCAGATCAAACTGAACCCTGTCATCCTCGCAAACCAGATAATCAACGGAATTGCAACTGTTTTGATTAAGTTTTTGCAAGTTTTAGGCTTTTAGCCATGTGCAACATAATTTATTTACTATATTTCCATGGAATATCAGTACATAGATCAGACAATCTTGCTCGTCAAATAAGATTTTGTACATGTGATATAGCATTTTGTTTTCTAGTTTTCATGATCTGTGAGAAATCAAACCCATCATAAATCACAAGGAAATTAACAAAATTTAGACAGAAATCAAGTCATAGATTTCCAGGTCAATTCAGCCTGAAAGATCTTACAGACACCGTTGAATTTGAGTAGCTTGGTCTACTTGATTTGAAAATGCGATATCTGTAAATCATTTGAACGTGTCCCTCTATAAGAATGCTCCATGGCTAAGCACTTTACTTTCGCAGGGACGTACGCCTCTTCACTTGGCATCTGCGAACGGATACATAGAAATAGTGAGGGAATTGTTACAATCAGACCCCCTCGCATGCCTTATCCATGACGAAGATGGGATCACCCCACTTCATCTAGCCATAATGAAGGGCCGAATTGACATCATGATAGAGCTGGTCAAGGCGAAACCAGAGGTGGCCGAGTCCAGGCTGAGCCACGGCCAAACCATTCTCCATCTGGGAGTAAGGTATAATCGTTTGGAGACCCTGAAAGTTCTGGTGGAGATGGCGAGAGATGGTGATTTTGTGAATGCTCAAGATGATGAGGGTAATACCATTTTGCATTTGGCCGCTGCAAACAAGCAAATACAGGTAATCCTACTTGCTTTGAATTGCTTCGATATTGTGACGACATCAGACATCACATTCCAATTGAACATTTTTTGAAGATAAATTTGGCTCATTCTCATTTTTCCGTAGACTCAACCTTTCTGCATTCAAACTTCAGCGGATATATCGATTGAGGAGACTCACAAAAAATATCTTTGTTTCTTGTTTATTGTATAATTGATAAGAAGCACATCTTTTTGTGCAGACTCTGAAATATCTGCTTCAAAGAAGTGAAGTGGATGTGAACGCAGTGAATAGAAATGGCTTCTCTGCTCTGGACATAGTGGAACATTTTCCAAGGGATTTCAAAGTCATTGAATTGAGAGAATTGTTAGCACATGCTGGAGCTCTGGGAGTCAAAACATTCCCGGCATCAACAACTCACCAAGCAGTTGTTGATAACACAAATGAGAAGGATTTAACTGTTGTAGTTGACCAAGCATCTGGAGCACATCCCTCCACCAATACTCCTCCAGCAAAGGCGGTTCCGCCACTGCCTTTCTCAGGTGAAATCATGAAGCACAAGGAAGATAAACACGAGAAATGGATCAAGAACATGCGTAATTCTCTGATGGTAATGCTTTAGCTAGATGTCTTGGAGTAGTATTTGCTGATGACTTAGATCGGGTCAATCATGTTATTGTATTATTTAACGAAAAATAAATGATTCAAAAAATATTTTCCTAAAAAGTGATTGCTTATATCACTCAAAATTAATATTTATGCTTTCCTAAAAATGTTTTCTACACATGTACTATATGTGCCCATAATTAAATAGCTATGTACCAAAAGAAGTTCAGTAGTTACAATAATAGATGGCTTACGATAAAATAAAAATAAAAAAGCTGAGGGTAATATAAGAAATCTAATTGTGAGAAGAGATGAAACAGGTGGATGATTATTTAAGAAATTAAGGGTGATTTAGAAAATTTAAATGTCAAGCAATTGGGTGATTTTCTTTAAATATCTATAGTATTACATAAAGAGGATTTTTAAATGACTCAATCTTTTGCCTTGTCTCCAAATATTCTCAAATACTTATTTTATATAATTTGTATTAATGGACAAATACATATATAAGTGTTTGTGTTCTTCACACGTTTAGTTATTAGATTTTGATTTTCTTTCTAACAACAACAACCACAATTTCAAAAGGCCTTCAAATTTTGAAATTTCTTATTTTTTTCTTTTTTCTCACACATGTACATATTCATACACTTAATTTTTTTATAGTTTAATCCATGAGCTTTATTTCTGTAGAGAGCTCGCCACAATTTTGTTGTATTTAGATGAATATAGGAAAAGCCATCAATTGAATTTGGGTATTTGTTGGAATGACTAACTTTGACTCGATGATCTTCTTATTTATAAATTAGGTGAAACACTATTTCTTCATTCACAATCTAAACCTTTCTTTCCTGTCACGATAGATAACTGCCACCGTGATCGCAGCCATGGCTTACCAAGCCAGCCTTAGCCCTCCCGGCGGTGTGTTTGATGACGATAAAGAAATAGACGGCATCAAATACTGGGCAGGAACATCGATAATGGCCTCGAACTATCCGATGGATTACACAAAGTTCTGGAAATACAACACGGTCTCTTTTCTTGCATCCCTCAGCACAATCTTCCTGCTCATGAGTGGGTTGCCCTTGAGGAAGAGGATTTTTGTGTGGATTCTGATGGCCACAACGTGGGTGACCATCACTTTCATGGCGCTGGCTTACCTTGAGTCCATGAAGGCCATCCTGTACCTGAAACCCGATTATGTGAGGCCGATCACAGGAGTGGTTAGCTACTCTATGTATGTTTGGCTCGGCGTCGTAGGGATCCTTATTCTTATCCACACCATTCGATTCCTCGCGTTCGTCGTCTGGATTGTGAAAAATCCGCAAAAGCTCAAGAAGTGGATATCAGGGTGTATGGGTTGGTGCAGATCTATGGGCAATCTTAAGATCTAGTGTATCCAGATAGTGGGACGAAGGATTACTGCATTATATTTTCTTTCTAACTTAATCCCTATGTCATAAAATCATTCTGAGTACCGCTAGTTATGCGAACCATTTAATGAGACTACTAAACCAAATGCAGAGTCCATCTCGAATTATTCCCGAGCTCTCCTCATCAGAGATGTCTCGCCCATGTAGCCGAATCTTTCTAAAGAGTATGGGAAGGCCTGGCCACAAAGTCATCTGATTTACTCCTATGTATACGGGGAATTAGTAGGTAAAAGCAACATTAAGAGTTCTCTTGTTTTTTACCCTCCGAATTGTCAGATAAGCCTTCCCTTCAAGGATCCAATCTCAGTCTAACCTGAAACTCACTAGTATAGGTTGAGCCATTCTATGATTTCTCCCACACAGCTTCACCTCTCTCTTTCCAAATACACCAACCAACCAAACCCACCTACCTCAGAAGCATCAACACTTCTTCTATGCTTCTTTCATATTCTTCTCCAATGCTGATAGATGTCCAAGAGCCATCTAATGAAAGCTAGTGAGGCTCTCTGTATGATCAATTTCAATGCCATGGCACCAAACCAAATTGCAGACACACCATTTACATGAACTTCTTAGGGTGTGTTTGGTTCAGCATTCCCAATGAACTTTCAGCCTCTAAAGCCTTTTGGAGAAATGTTGAACCATTTGGTAACTATTTTCAAATAACTTTCACTTGAAAGCTAGCATTGCCAAGGCTGAAAGTTCAAAGCAAGTGGAGACTTGCTTTGAGCTTTCAACATTTTTGGAATGCTGAAGGGCTGATTTAATGAAAATTAGTACATCATGATCATAGTTAAATCTAGCACATCGTCTCATGCAAGTATTGAAAGTACGAACGATTCCCTCACTTGATAGTTATTAGAAATGATTTGTAATTAACCCATGTATATAGTAGTCCAATATTATGAATGGTAATGAACCACTATAATATTGGATCAAACACGATGATGGAAGGCCATGAGTCCGAAACCCGTTTCAACTTAATATTGTTAATAAGGAGATTTGGGTCGTTATTAACGGTCTCACTTTGCACATTAACCGGTTTAACATGCATGATAACATAAACATGATAAATAAATAGATATCATATAAACATATATCCTACGTGGTGATCATGAAATTATGATTTAATGGGTATCAAGCCAATAAGACCCATTTAACCATTTTAATGTTTTAATAATAGAGACATGCTCTTCACTTTTTCTTGAATCTTTGAACTCTTCAAAGACCAGGCCCAAAGAGCTCTTCGGCTTAATGGCTCCTCCAATGGCTCATTCTCTCTCGTGGCATTTACATCAACAATTGATATAATAAACTATGTTAAAATTATATTTCATGAAAATAAAAAAAAATAAAAGGAAAGATGCAGCCTCCATTTAATGATTACAACCCAAAAAAAAATACCTGTAATTATCATACATTCATCCATACAACAATCATAATGATTAGAAATTTTTCCATGATCACCATATTTTCTTACGAGCCATAAATTCAAAATTTAAAGCTCCGGAAGGCATAAATAAAATTATGCATTTAATCAAATTTAAAGCCGAACAATGCAAATTACGTCAAGAAATCAAAATCGATGAAACAAAGTTCTTGAGTGCAATTCCAAACGGAAGTTGCTTTATCATCTTTAAATTCACAATTGCAAATCATTTGTAGAATATAAATGCAAAATATAACAAATTACGGATTTTTTATTTAAAATTGATTTAGTTCCAATTTTTGCTTAGTTGATTAAATTTACCACATAAATTAATCAACTTCCATAGGCCACATAAGAGCAAGAGATTCTCTTCACAAAAATAAATTAGTCATTAGAACACAAAAATCTATGAACTATAAATCAATTAAACACACGAAAAATGCCTAAGATTGGCTCTGATACCACTGTCGGGGTTTCATGAATCATGTATAGGCAAATTAACATAAACACAACGGAACAAAAATGAAATATTTCTATACATGTATCTCCAAAGGCGTTGTTCATGTGTTTTAATCAAAAATCTGAATATAAAAAGGGAGTTAAACGAATTATCTCTTAAAACGCACTTTAAATGAATTTTTTCGAATGTTCTTCAATTCGAGCCCCACAAATGTCAAACCTCTAGTTTAGACACACCACCAATGGACATCGAATGGAAGAGAAAACTTGCGGAAAATCACCACTATAATTGTGCTAGCAATCTCATGAAGACAATTACCGTATCCTTGATGTCTTAGCCACAGCCCAAATGAGAAAGAATCCATTTTCTCTCTCAAATATACCAACACACAAAAATGCACACTCACTTTTTTAGCAACCGTTGCTTATGCCCTCCTTTTATGCGACATCTAAAAATGCCTACAATTAGCAACGATTATTGAATCAGTAACTATTGCTACATGTGGGAAAATATCCCATGACCAAAAACCATTGTTGATCGTGTCTTTCATGCATGATGGTCAGCAACGGTTGCTGACCATCATGCTGCACCTTTTTTTAAAAATAAAACCACGAACATCACATGTGCATTGCACACGGTCAGCAACAATTGTTAACCGTGTGCATATTTTAATTAATTAATTAATCAATCATTTTTTATAAATAAAAATATAAAAAGACATAATATTTATATGCGTATTTGGGGTACATTAACATGTATCCACTTTGGACATGCGTGTGCATCATATGCACGTAGGCTCATGACGATAATACAAATTAAATTAAATCTCATTTAATTTAATTTCATGTCGACTCAATGTGATTGCAATAATTGCAAGCACATTTGCAACATTATTTCTCTCTTGTTCCACGTTATCCTAATTGGTTATAGTGTGTGACATCCCTAAATTCATCACTAAATTGGTAGTAAGACTTGTACTAACACATTAATATTCCCAAAAGAATTAATTGTGTCGATTAATCTTTGGGGCCTATAAACCATGATTGACATCTAGCAATATGTCATGGCTACCCAAATAGTACAAATGCTTTAAGAACATAATGAACCTATCAGCTTTGACTATAGTGTAATTCAATCCATCTGTCTTACTATGTCCCGATCGAACAAAGACAATGGAATATTTGTCAAGTCACCAATTCAATCAATGCACAAATCTAATTGACATGCATTTTATTCGAGACATAAATAATTTATTCTTGGTTACAATCCCAGGCTGAGGATTTCAATGCATTGTCATAATCAAATCGCATAGGATATCATTATTATACCTTGCATGTAACAAGGAGACAAATTCCATATTGCGTATATGTGCAACTCGTATATGAACAAACTATGACCATCAGGTATAAAGACGAATTAACGATCCGGCATTATGTGCACCCGTAAAACATAGATGTTCAACACACAAGTTAACACTGTGCCTAAAGTCTAAAGATTATTTACACAAGACCAAAGCATGAACAATTAGACATTGACCACGCTAAAAGCTTTCATGTCACTAATCATTCCACATGCGTCACGTTCAGTGAACTTGTCTAATATAAACACATGTATTTTAACTCGGGTATCACAATACCCAATGACTTGCGACTTATCATTCCCTTAAGTATCCAATACTTAATAGTGAAGTTAAGAACATACCGGTCTCAACAAAATTATAAAAAATCAACTCAATAATCCATTGACTATGAACGGTTTAAAAATTCAATCTAACTATGAACCCGTCACATATATTCTTAATGTCTCAAAAATAAGTCTAGTTACAACTAATCTTATGGAATCATTCAAAATATAAAATAATTGGACAAATGAATGAATATGTCATCGTCATTAATTAAATAATAATAATGATAAAACAATTTAAATTCCTAACATGTAATTATGACATAGTAGCTTTAAGGCATACATTCCAATAAATCAACTCTGGATGTGGACCCAGATGTTGATCATGTGGCTTGCAATCATGGGGCAAGCGATCACCTACTTCATAGCGCTACGCAACATGTCACCGGCTAACACGTGGGGGATGCTGAAGGACGTGACGAATGCGTCGGTGGTGTGTTGGCTGTGCCTGATGGGGGGTGGTTTTCATGAGGAATGTGGTGAGGCTCTGTGCATGGGTGATGAAGAATGAAGAAAGAGAAGAAGGATTCAGATGAAGACAATAAAGACAAGTACGAGGAAGTATGAAGGTCTGTGTGATGATCGAGTAAATTGAGTGGTCTTTGTTCTACAATGCCGGTGGCATGTTGACTATGTGTGATCTGTGATTTTGATGAGCAGGTTGATGATGGCCTTTGAGTTGCTCCGCGTTCCTGTAGTTCTGTTAGAGAACAGACCATTGGTCCTAGAGAGAGGGTAAGATGGATTCTGCTAGAGAGGTAGTGGATCCTTTCCCATCGGCGTAGACATCACTTCAGCGAGTTTAAGTTATTGAAGATGGTCGGAGAAGGGAGATAAGAAAGAAATGAATAGCCGATAAATCAGTCTTGCACAGCAACCTCAGGAGGCAAGAAAATATTGGGTAGAGTTGTGATTGCCAACTAAATAAAATACTAGTCTATGTAGTGAGCCGACATGTGTCCTGTGGGCTCATATTTTGGATTTTTTTTCACAAAATTTTCAGAAATTGGCTAAGTCTCTCCCATCCCCGACGCAGCAATGACAGTCTCCTCTCTCCCTCCCGACTCGCGCTTTGCCCACGGAGAGGGTCCTGTGCGACCGGTGGTCGCTTCCCTCCTGGTCGACGGCGGAGCTCATGGTGAAATCACTGTGGATTGTAAAACCACGGGCACATGAGACACGGGCCCACGAGACAAGTTTCGCTCGTTAAATGGACAAGTACTTTGCTGAGCAAAATCCCGTGTGAAACCTCAACGTACAGGATACAGCAGCAAGAAACCCCAACTGATGTCGATGGCACAGCGTAATCCTCTTCAATCCCTGTGCGTAGTCGTCTTCAATCCCGTACAGGATACAGCAGCAAGAAACCCCAACTGATGTCGATGGCACAGCATAGTCCTCTTCAATTCCGTACAGGATACAGCAGCAATTCCCTGAAGGTTTTGCACTGTCAGTCGTGCTTAACATCAGTGTTTCAGTGGTTTAGTCCCTTCAACTTCACTTTATTTAAATTTTTTTGAAAATATGGGTTGGAAAGTGAAGACAAGAAAAAAGGAAGGAGGAAGAAAAAAGAAAAATGAAGAGTCGAGAGAAAAGAGGGGCTTCGGCTTTATAAGAGAATAGAGCGAGTTCGGCAGAAACAACAGAAAGGAAAAGGAGGAAGAAAGGAAAAGAAAAAGAGAGAGGAGATTTGCGCCCGCACGTCACGAGAACCTCACCGAGCCAGCTCAACTCCGATTTGCAGCACTCGGCAAGTGTTCGCGTTGATCGTTCAATCAAAGTAGTTCCGAATTTATGGCTTGAAATTCGGATTTATGTAAGTTTTGAGCCACGAAATGGATTTTTGAGTTGTTAAGCTGCGCATGTGTATGTAAATGATACTTTAGGGTTATAGAGCTATAGAATTTTACACGACTCAATTTGGTGTTAAATGATCTAAAAGACCTAAGCCCATTGGGGCCGGACTCTTGTGCTTTTTATTTTTGCTAAGTACTATGATCTCCTTTCTACCCAAAAACAGAAAATAATTAAATGGCCTAGATAAATTTATTAAGCCGGTGATAATCTATCAAATCTTAGCTCTTTGCATTCCCATTTACAATTTAATAACGATCTCGTGAAGCTTTACAGGTGTTAGTCAAGCTTAATAGATATCATTGGCTTAGTGGCTGACCAGTTCTTTCAACTTCACTTTACTCGATATCAATGTTTTAACTAACTAGTAATGCAAAAGTTGGAGCATCGTGCACATGCCTGGATAAACTATTAACACACTCCCATGCTTCGTCATAAGCTTCACGCCTGTGCAAGTGAACAAGTATTTCGACTAAATAAGAGCAAGATATATAGGATGAATTGATAAAAGGACAAAAAAAAAGGATATATTTCTCAATTTGGGTGCCAAAGTTGCATGGATCTAAAATAAATAAAATCAGCAGATGGAAAATTGGTTGAGATTTTGACTAAATGAACAAATGTGTACAGATGGTCCACTTGTTATTTGGAATCTCTAACTTGCTAGTTGAGGTGCGTGTTTTGGGGGGGTGGGGTTCGCCTTTGGGAGTCCATAATGATTGTTGTAAAACCTTGGCCTCTTTGCATTGCCATTTGGGATATAATTGTGATTTCATGCGGCTTTACAATTGTTAGTCATGCTTGACAAAATAAGTAAATTGGTTTAGTGGTTGTTTGATTCTTTCAATTTCACTTTATTTTAAATGTCGATATGTCGACTAAATTATAATAGAAAATTTGGAGCATTATGCCATGCCCAGATAAAATATCAGCATGCATGTGAGGGTGTAATACGAAAGAAGTTCCATATTGGTGATATGATGTGAAGTGAAGTAGTCACTATAATTCTATGGATCCAATCCTACGTGTTGAAGGATTCAGACTTAAACTCTGCCTTGGTGATCTTTGTAAGTAAAAATATCAGACTACTAGGCCTTCCAACAATTAGAAAGATATATCTTTTGTAAGCAGCTTATGTACAGCATCAAATAACAATTTATTACATTAACAATTTAGTTGTTCACATCATTCTTAAAGCAAGTACATCACAATCAATTTTAGTGAAAAAAAATAGGACATCGCATTCAAATTTCCATATAATATAATCTTTTATAAATTTGTATCAGTGTCATAAGTTCTTTGTTTATCTCTAGTATCATTCCACGCGCTTGACCTTTTCAACACTGTGGAAGCAAGCAAGAAAGTTTTTTCTTTTTTCTTTTTTTTTTTCTATTGCAAGCATGATCTTTAATCCCTGTGTTTGTATCACTGCTCTGCTCTTTCTAACATGTAAATGCTTATATAAGACTCACGTTTTAGCATCTTATATATAAGGATACAATCTTAACCTTTGACATTCCAACTCTAATAGAAGTCTACTGAAAGAAAAAGAGAGATCGAGTATGGATTGAGAGCTTGAAGTAACACCACTCATGAGAGGAGTAGAACCGAGCGATTTCGAGTTCACCCCCAAGCTGCGAACAATGCCATCTATCACAAGCCTGAGAAGGTCTTTATCCCTGCCATTGCATCAACAAGCTCCCTTAGCATTTGAAAGAAAAAACCAAGAGAGGAGGCTCTATGAAGCATCACTCGGTGGGTGCGTCGAGTCGTTAGGTCAGTTGCTGCAAGAAGACCGACTCATCCTGGCTCGGGCTTCAGTCGCTTGCTTTGACGAGACGCCATTGCATGTGGCCTGCCTGCTCGGTCATGTACACTTTGCCAAGGCTCTTTTGGCTCATTAAAAGGATATGGCAATGGAGTTGGACTCGCAGGTATATCGAAGCAAAAACCTTGGTTGTGTTTGTTTGATATCCTTTTGTCAGATTAAAAAAAAGACGTTACAAAGCCGCTGTAGAATAATGGAGGATTTATTTGATAAATAAATTAGACGTTACAAAGTGATTGAAAAAATCGTTACATGACTATTAAAAAGCCGTTATATAGCCGTTAAAATAATGACGACATTCAATATGGTCATAACTTTTGTGAAAGTTATTACTGTAAATATTTCAAAAATTATTGAAATATCTAACAAGGCATCCACCCAAAGTCTTTAGCATTTGCGCTTTTTCTATGATGAGAAGCTCATCTCAGGTAAATAAACCTCCAACCTTCAAAATACTCCATTAATACTATGGACAAGTAAGATGCGAACCCAAACCTCCACAGTGGCGTTTTAGCCATAAGAGTCCTTATCAAGGTGTGAACATTCTTGATGCCTATGAAAGTACATAGATGGAAATTCTGCATTGCCATTAAGCCTCCTAATCTTTAGCCAAACAAGTTGGGCGATAACATGACATGCCATCGACCCAAAAATTGAACATGTAAAGATTAGTGTCTAGATGGTACACATAGTATCGATGTCAAGGGCACTCTAAATATGCAAAGATCGAGAATCGAAAATGAGAGCTAGTGCAAGGATGAGATCCTCTATCATCTTATCGGTGTCTCCATTCGATGTTGTATCCATCCAAACCATCAACTCATGCGTGAACAAAGAGGTAGCAAATCCTTTCCCATCAGTGCAAACATCGCTTCGGCGAGTTTAAGTTACTGAAGATGGCTAAAGGACAGGAGATAAGAAAGAAATGAACAGTCGATAAATCAGTCTTGCGCAGCCCCAGAAGGCAAGCTCTATATCTCGTGTGAAACCCCAACTGAGGTTGGTGGCATCATGTGGTCCTCTACAATCCCATACAAACATCAACAATTTCTTGAAGGTTTCACGCTGTCAATCATGCTTAACAGATAAGTACATACATTGGTCTTGATATCAGTGTTTTAGCAGTTGCCTAGTTCTTTCAACTTCACTTCATTTAAATTTCAATGTAAAATAAGGGTCGAAAAGTCAAAGGCAAAGGCCAAACAAAAGAAGAGAAAAGAAAAAAGATGAGTTGAATGTTCAAAAGAAGAGGAAAAAAGAGGGGCTTTGGCTTTATGAGAGAGAGCTCGGAAAAAACAGAAAAAGAAAGGGAAAGGAGGAAGAAAAGAAAGGGAAGAGAGCTTAGAAGAAACAGACAAGGAAAGGGATAGGGGATAAGAAAGAAATGAGCAGTCGATAAATCAGTCTTGCATAACCCTAGAAGGCAAGCTCTATATCCCATGTGAAACCTCAACTGAGGTCGCTGGCATCACGTGGTCCTCTACAATCCCATATAGACATCAGCAATTTCCTGAAGGTTTCATGCTGTCAGTCGTGCTTAATAGATAAGTACATATATTGGTTTTGACATCAGTGTTTTAGTGGTTTCCTAGTTCTTTCAACTTCACTTCATTTAAATTTCAATGTAAAATAAGGGTTGAAAAGTCAAAGGCAAAAAAAAAAGGAAGAAGAAACAAAAAGAACAAAGATGAGGCAAATGTTTAGAAGAAGAGGAAAAAAGAGGGCTTCGGCTTTATGAGAGAGAGCTCGGCAAAAAAAAAAAAAAAAAAAAAGGGAAAGGAGGAAGGAAAGAAAGGGAAAGAGAGCTCAAGAGAAACAGACAAGGAAAGGGAAAGGGGATAAGAAAAAAATGAGTAGTTGATAAATCAATCTTGCGTAGCCTAGAAGGTAAGCTCTATATCCCGTGTGAAACCCCAACTAAGATTAGTGTCATTGTGTGGTCCTCTTGCAATCCCATATAGACATTAGCAATTTCTTGAAGGTTTCATGATGTCAATCGTGCTTAACATATAAGTACATACATTGGTTTTGACATCAGTGTTTTAGCAATTGCCTAGTTCTTTCAACTTCACTTCATTTAAATTTCAATGCAAAATAAGGGTTGAAAAGTCAAAGGCAAAAAAAAAAATAGAAGAAGAAGAAAAAAGAAAAAAGATGAGTTGAATATTCAAAAGAAGGGGAAAAAAGAGGGGCTTCGGCTATATGAGAGAGAGCTCGGCAAAAACAGAAAAAGAAAGGGAAAGGAGGAAGAAAAGAAAGGGAAAGAGAGCTCGGGAGAAACAGACAAGGAAAGGGAAAGGGGATAAGAAAGAAATGAGCAATTGACAAATCAATCTTGCGTAGAAGGCAAGCTCTATATCCCATGTTAAACTCCAACTGAGGTCGATGGCATCGTGTGGTCCTCTGCAATCCCGTACAAACATCAGTGATTTCCTGAAGGTTTCACGCTGTTAGCCGTGCTTAACAGATAAGTACACATATTGATTTTGACATCAGTGTTTTAGCAGTTGCCTAGTTCTTTTAACTTCACTTCATTTAAATTTCAACGTAAAATATGGGTTGAAAAGCCAAAGGCAAAAAAAAAGAAGAAAAAAGAGAAAAGAAAAAAGATGAGTTGAACGGTCAAAAGAAGAGGAAAAAAAGAGGGGCTTTAGCTTTATAAGAGAGATAGAGAGCTCGGCAGAAATAGAAAAAGAAAAAGGAGGAAGAAAAGAAAGGGAAAGAAAGAGAGAAAAGGAAAAAGAGAGGGAACTTTTGCGCACGCATGTCACCGGAACCTTGCCAAGCCGACTCAACTCCAATTTGCAATACTTGGTAAGTGTTCACGCTAGTTGTTCGTTCAATCAGAGTAGTTTCAAATTCATGACTTGAAATTCGGAATTATGTAAGTGTTGAGCTGCAGAGTCTAATTTTTGAGTTGTTAAGATGCTTATATAAATGATACTTTAGGGTATAATAGAGCTGTAGAATTTTAAGGATCTCGATTTGAGTTTACGGTTTGCCCAAAACGAATTTCGAAATACATCGCGTGTTATCAGATTCCGAACAGTAATATTCCTGGCTGATTTCAGCCATTTTTTGTGAGGTATTGGGATAGCTAAGTTGGAGTTCTTATAGTACATCCTAAGGGCTTTCTATGGACTATATGCATGCTGGAAACAAAGTTCTATAGAGAAAGTTATGACGCGAAGAAGTTTAGCTCGCGAGTTGTACGAAGCAGACAACAATAGTTTCCGCCAAAGGCAAGCTTTCGGTTGGCGTGTAGATGTCATTTTATTAACGAATAGACATAGCATAGTCAATTCGTTCATTAGAATATCATATTACTCGGTCTTTTAATATCGTTTTTCGATTAATTGTTAGGAATTCGAGTATGTTGGCTTGAGTAACTACCATTGTTTGATTCTTTTCCAAGAAATTTGTAAACTCATATCTTCAAAATGATAAAGATTCGATATATTATGAGTTATGAATAAGCTCATTTTTCACATAAAAATTTAGATCGGGCATTTATTATATTTTGGTAGTTGTGAATGGTGTGAGAATTGTTTAATGGAAATATATATATCGACTGTATGATTAAGCATGGGAGTGTGTTAATATTTTATCTAGGTGTGCACACAATGCTCCAATTTTTCTATTATAATTAAGTTAAAGCATTGAATATCACACCCCAAATCTTATAGGGATGAGAGAGTGACATGGCCATCCTTTCTCTAAAAAACGAAACCTCAACTATAACCAAAATATCGAACTCCCAAAATTCCCGCGATAACCCTCTCATTCTAACATCTACGAACTAAGAGACCTAGAAAACATAATAAGAAAAAAGGAATAAGTTATCATTGCCAATGAATAATACATTTCTTCTAAGCGAATCGAACAATCACTATGCATATTCGCTACACCAAATCACAATTAGAGAGGTATCTTTTACATAACAAGCATGTATCTATTATATTAAAGGAATGTGTGTGTCTATAAATATAAATATATGTAACACAAATTCAACCTCAAAATCTTCACAAATGTGTCATCGCATCCAATGAACTGAAAATGGGCATTTAAATTAATAGATCAAATTCAGCACCAAATAAAACTTA
Organism: Corymbia calophylla; assembly: GCA_014182845.1. NCBI lineage: Eukaryota > Viridiplantae > Streptophyta > Magnoliopsida > Myrtales > Myrtaceae > Corymbia > Corymbia calophylla. Next base: position 35,688,871 of record CM024695.1, read on the forward strand.
TCACATCATTCTTAAAGCCAGTAGTACATCGCATTCCACACCTTCTACCTTTCCAACATTGCAGAAGCTTGCAGAAATGTTCTTTAATACCACGTGTTTGGATCACTGCTCTGCTATTTTCCAACATGTGAATGCTTTTACAGAGACTAACGTTTTAAACTTGTAATGTAATTAGCAGTCTCAGCCTTTGACATTCCAACTCCAAGACAAGTTAATGTTGTTTTCGAGGGCATTCCTTAAAAGAAATGAACTAAGAGACCTGAGCCCATTGGGGTCGGACTCTTGTGCTTTTTATTTTTGCTAAGTACTATGATCTCCTGTCTCCCCGAAAACAGAAAATAATGAAATGACCTAGATAAATTTATTAAGCAGGTCATAATTTGTCAAATCTTGGCTCTTTGCATTCCCATTTACAATTTAATAGCGATCTCATGAAGCTTTACAGGTGTTAGTCAAGCTTAATAGATATCATTGGCTTAGTGGCTGACAAGTTCTTTCAACGTCACTTTATTCAATATCAATGTTTTAACTAGCTTATAATGCAAAAATTGGAGCATCGTGCACATGCCTGGATAAAATATTAACACGCTCCCATGCTTCGTCATAAGCTTCACAACTGTGCAAGTGAACAAGTACTTCGACTAAATAAGAGCGAGATATATAGGATGAATTGATAAAAGGACCCCAAAAAAAATGATATATTTCTCAATTTGTGTGCCTAAGTTGCATGGATCTAAAATAGATAAAATCAGTAGATGGAAAATTGGTTGTGAGATTTTGACTAAATAAACAAACATGTACAAATGGTCCACTTGTTATTTGGAATCTCTAATTTGCTATTGGTGTTGAGGTGCATGTGTGGGAATGTTTGCAAAAAACAATCCCAGCTTTGGAAATGTGGTATAAAATAGAACAATCGGTAATATCGTAGCCAGCCTTTAACTCATTGACCAGAGTTTTGCAAAAAGGTGGATTCAACAAAATATGTTAACAGATTTGAACTTGGCCTCTTCTTTGGTGATCTCCATAAAGGTGAAGGGGTGGAACCAACATGACAATCGAGGAGGAGTCGAGGAATAGATGTTGTGATCCTACCGAGAGGTGTATGTGAGGTGTTATGTTAAAAAAGCCTCCTCGGTGTTATGTGAAAAAAGCCTCCTCCCAACAATTAGTAAGGTGTCGGACCTAAGTAAGTCCTTAAACTGCTTATCTTTTATAAGCATTGCATGGTATCCTTTGTACTAAAGGAACACCTCATCAAATCAATTGAAAATAGGCATTTAAACAAGTGGACCAAATTCAATACCAAATAAGAAAATTATGACATCCAAAATTTCACAAACAAATCTTAGCTCACAAGAGAGGTTATGTTGTTTCCGAGGACATTCCACCGAAGATATGAACTAGCAGACCATTGGGCTTGGACTCCATATTTATCTCCTTTCTAACCCAAAACTAAAAATAAATCAATAATCTAGAAAAACTAATTAAGCAGGCAATGATCCGTCTGGAGGCACTTGCTAAGTTCTTGTTTGTTTATCGGGCCTTTGCGAGTCCATAATGATTGTCTCAAACCTTGGCCTCTTTGCATTCCCATTTGGGATATAATAGTGATTTCATGTGGCTTTACAGTTGTTAGTCATGCTTGACAAAATAAGTAAATTGGTTTAGTGGTTGTCTGGTTCTTTCAATTTCACTTTATTTTAAATGTCGATGTGTCAACTAAATTATAATAGAAAAGTTGGAGCATTATGCCATGCCCAGAAAAAAATATCAGCATGCATGTGAGGGCATAATACGAAAGAAGTTCCATATTGGTGATATGATGTGAAGTGAACTAGTCACTACAATTCTGTTGGATCCAATCCTATATGTTGAAGGATTAAGGATTCAGACTTAAACTCTACCTTGGCGATCTTTGTAAGTAAAAATATCGGACCACTGCGCCTTCCAACAATTAGAAAGGTATATCTTTTGTAAGCAGCTTATGTACAGTATCAAATAACAATTTATTACATTAACAATTTCATTGTTCACGTCATTCTTAAAGCAAGTACATCACAATCAATCTTAGCGGAAAAAAATAGGACATCACATTCAAATTTCCATATCATATAATCTCTTATAAATTTGTATCAATGTCATAAGTTGTTTGTTTATCTCTTGTATCATTCCACGCGCTTGACCTTTTCAACATTGTGGAAGCAAGCAAGAAAGTTCTTTTTTTTTTTTTTTTTTATTGCAAGCATGTTATTTAATCCCTCGTGTTTGTGTCACTGCTCTGCTCTTTCTAACATGTAAATGCTTATATAAGACTCATGTTTTAGCATCTTATATATAGGGAACAATCTCAACCTTTGACATTCCAACTCCAGTAGAAGTCTACTGAAAGAAAAGAGAGATCGAATATGGACCGAAAGCTTGAAGTAACACCACTCATGAGGGGAGTAGAACCGAGAGATTTCGAGTTCACCCCCAAGCTGAGAACAATGCCATCGATCACATGCCCGAGAAGGTCTTTATCCCTGCCACTGCGTCAACAAGCTTCCTTAGCATTTGAAAGAAAAAACCAAGAGAGGAGGCTCTATGAAGCATCACTCGGTGGGTGCATCGAGTCATTAGCTCAGTTGCTGCAAGAAGACCGACTCATCCTGGCTCGGGCTTCAGTCACTTGCTTTGATGAGACACCATTGCATGTGGCCTGCATGCTCGGTCATCTACACTTTGCCAAGGCTCTTTTGGCTTATAAAAAGGATATGGCCATGGAGTTGGACTCGCAGGTATATCGAAGTGAAAACCTTGGTTGTGTTTGTTTGATATCCTTTTGTCAGATCAAACTGAACCCTGTCATCCTCGCAAACCAGATAATCAACGGAATTGCAACTGTATTGATTAAGTTTTTGCAAGTTTTAGGCTTTTAGCCATGTGCAACATAATTTATTTACTATATTTCCATGGAATATCGGTACATAGATCAGACAATCTTGCTCGTCAAATAAGATTTTGTACGTGTGTTATAGCATTTTGTTTTCCAGTTTTCATGATCTGTGAGAAATCAAACCCATCATAAATCACAAGGAAATTAACAAAATTTAGACAGAAATCAAGTCATAGATTTCCAGATCAATTCAGCCTGAAAGATCTTACAGACACCGGTGAATTTGAGTAGCTCGGTCTATTTGATTTGAAAATGCGATATCTGTTAATCATATGAACGCGTCCCTCTATAAGAATGCTCCATGGCTAAGCACTTTACTTTCGCAGGGACGTACGCCTCTTCACTTGGCGTCTGCGAACGGATACGTAGAAATAGCGAGGGAATTGTTACAATCAGACCCCCTCGCATGCCTTGTCCATGACGAAGATGGGAGGACCCCACTTCATCTCGCCATAATGAAGGGCCGAATTGACATCGTGATAGAGCTGGTCAAGGCGAAACCAGAGGCGGCCGAGTCCAGGCTGAGCCACGGCCAAACCGTTCTCCATCTGGGAGTAAGTTATAATCGTTTGGAGACTCTGAAAGTTCTGGTGGAGATGGCGAGAGATGGTGATTTGGTGAATGCTCAAGATGATGAGGGTAATACCATTTTGCATTTGGCCGCTGCAAACAAGCAAATACAGGTAATCCTTCTTGCTTCAAATTGCTTCGATATTGTGACGACATAAGACATCGCATTCCAATTGAACGTTTTTTGAAGATAAATTTGGCTCATTCTCATTTTTCTGTAGACTCAACCTTTCTGCATTCGAACTTCAGCGGATATATCGATTGAAGAAACTCACAAAAATTATCATTGTTTCTTGTTTATTGTATAATTGATAAGAAGCACATCTTTTTATGCAGACTGTGAAATATCTGCTTCAAAGAAGTGAAGTCGATGTGAACGTAGTGAATAGAAATGGCTTCTCTGCTCTAGACATAGTGGAACATTTTCCGAAGGATTTCAAAGTCATTCAATTGAGAGAATTATTAGTACATGCTGGAGCTCTGAGAGTCAAAACATTCCTGGCATCAACAACTCACCAAGCAGTTGTTGATAACACAAATGAGAAGGATTTACCTGTCGTAGTTGACCTAGCATCTGGAGCACCTCCCTCCACCAATACTCCTCCGACAAAGGCGGTTCCGCCACCGTCTTTCTCAGAGGAAATCGGGAAGCACAAGGAAGATAAACACAAGAAATGGATCAAGAAGAAGCGTGATTCTCTTATGGTAATACTTTAGCTAGATGGTTGGAGTAGTATTTGTTGATAACTTAGATCGGATCAATCACGTTATTGCATTATTTTATGAAAAATGAATGATTCAAAAAATATTTTCCTAAAAAATGATTGTTTATATCACTTAAAATTAATAGTTATGCTTTTCTAAAAAAATTTCTACACATGTACTACATGTGCTCATAATTAAATAGTTGTGTACTGAAAGAAGCTTAGTAGTTACAATAATAGATGGCTTATGATAAAATAAAAATAAAAAGCTGAGGGTAATATAAGAAATCTAATTGTGAGAAGAGATGAAACAGGTGGATGATTATTTAAGAAATTAAGGGTGATTTAGAAAATTTAAATGTCAAGCAGTTGGGTGATTTTCTTTAAATATCTATAGTATTACATAAAGAGGATTTTTATCAATCTTTTGTCTTCTCCAGATATTCTCAAATCCTTTTTTTTTTTTTTATATAATTTGTATTAATGGACAAATACATATATAAGTAAGTGTTTTTTTTTCTTCACACGTTTAGGAGGTTAGGACACTAGAAGTGCCAATACTTTCGTATGGCGTTCACTTTGGTCCAAAAAAAAATTTCACTCACTTAAGTGGCACAAGTTTTAAAAACATTCACTTGAATGCCACTGCCGAAAAGGCGCGTGGCCCGCCGGAAAAACAATATTTTAATTAATTTTTTGTTTTTTTTTTTTTTTTTTTTTTTTTTTTTTTTTTTAAAGGCCGGCGAGGGCCACCGTTGACCCTCGCCGGCCGCGGAACCCTTGCCCGACCCCCTCGCCGTCACGACCTCCCTGCGGCTGCCGAGGGCCATTGCGGCCTTGCCCAAGGCCAAATCTGGGCAAGGGCCGCCTGGCCTTCGCTGTCGCCGTTGCCGCTGCAGGTGAGGCCGTTGACGGCCTCGCCGGCCTCACCTAGGGCCTTCGTGGCCAACAGCGAAGGGCCCTCGCCCAATCTGAGCGAGAGTTCGACGACCGACGAGGGTCAACGGTGGCCCTAAAAAATCAAAAAAAAATCAAAAAAATTAATTAAAATATTATTTTTCGGTGCCACATCAGCTTTTCTGGTGCCACGTCAACTTTTCCGGCGAATTGGCACTCAAGTGAACGATTTCACTCCGATTTGACACTCAAGTGAGCGAAAAAAGAGTTTTGGCACCAAAGTGAACGCCGTACAAAAGTTATGGCACTCCTAGTGTACTTACCCACATTTAGTTATTAGATTTTGATTTTCTTTCTAACAACAACAACCTTTTTAAAAAGGTCTTCAAATTTTGAAATATCTTTTCTTTTCTTTTCTTTTTTCTCACGCATGTATATATTCATACACTTAGTTTTTTTTATAATTTAATCCACGAGCTCTATTTCTGTAGAGAGCTCGCCACAATTTTCTTGTACTTAGATAAATATAGGAAAAGCCATCAATTGAATATGTGTATTTGTCGGAATGACTAACTTTGACTCGATGATCTTCATTATTTATAAATATAGGTGAAACGCTATTTCTTCATTCACAATCTAAACCTTTCTTTCCTGTCACAATAGATAACTGCCACCGTGATCGCAGCCATGGCTTACCAAGCCGGCCTTAGCCCTCCCGGAGGTGTGTGGGATAACGATGTTAAAGTAAATGGCACCATCGTATTCTACGCAGGAACATCGATAATAGCTGCGAACTATCCCGAGTACACAAAGTTCTGGAAATACAACACGGTCTCTTTTCTTGCATCCCTCAGCACAATCTTCCTGCTCATGAGTGGGTTGCCCTTGAGGAAGAAGATTTTTATGTGGATTCTGATGGCCACAACGTGGGTGACCATCACTTTCATGGCGCTGGCTTACCTTGAGTCCATGATGGCCATCCTGTACACGGGCAGCTATTTAGATGAGAGGCCGACCACAATAGTGGTTAGCTACTCCATGTATGTTTGGCTCGGCATCGTAGGGATCCTTATTCTAGTCCACACCGTTCGACTCCTCAAGTTCGTCTACCGGAATGTGAAAAATCCGCAAAAGCTCAAGAAGTGGATATCAGGGTGTGTGGGTTGGTGCAGATCTAGGGGCAACATCAAGATCTAGTGTATTCATCTGGTGGGACAAAGGATTACTGCATTCTATTTTCTTTCTAGCTTAATCCCTATGTCATTATATTATTCTGAGTATTGCTAGTTATGTGAACCATTTAATGAGACTACTAAACCAAATGCAGAGTCCATCTCGAATTATTCCCGAGCTCTCCTCGTCAGAGATGTCTTGCCCGTGTAGCCGAATCTTTCTATAGAGTATGGGAAGGCCTGGCCACAAAGTCATCTGATTTACTCCTTCTATGTATACTGGGAATTAGTAGGTAAAAGCAACATTGGGAGTTTTCTTGTTTTTTACCCTCCGAATTGTCAGATAAGCCTTCCTTTCAAGGATCCAATCTCAGTCTGTCCTGATACTCACTAGTATAGGTTGAGCCATTCTATGATTTCTCCCACACAGCTTCACCTCTCTTTCCAAATACACCAACCAACCAAACCCACCTACCTCAGAAGCATCAACACTTCTTCTATGCTTCTTTCATATTCTTCTCCAATGCTGATAGATGTCCAAGAGCCATCTAATGAAAGCTAGTGAGGCTCTCTGTCTGATCAATTTCAATGCCACGGCACCAAACCAAAATGCAGTCACACCATTTACATGAACTTCTTACACTATCTTTCCCTGCCTAATTTTAAAGAAGTGATACACAGATTTCACATAACATACTCCATTATTGTTCGCAGGCCATGCAAGCCGATCCTCCCTCAAGGTCGGAACCGAAGCAGCATTAGTTTCATATGTAACGCATGCATACCAGAACGTGTGCTTCTTCTAAACAACATACAAGCTCTGATAGTATAACTGCTGGCCAGAGGATCTTTTTTTCTTTATATAGACAGACAAGTAGCAGAGGGAGAAGGTAGAAATGGAACCTAAAATCTCATGGACCGATCTGTTGTTCCTAAGCACAAGACCAAGCATTGGTTGTGTCTCATCTCAAACAAAACACAAAAAATACTGTTCATTAACTGCTTACAGAGGATGGAAGAACAGAGAGCTGAAAACAATTGCATAGACAGATCTTTTGTACCTTGGACTGGTGATAAATCGGCCCATAACAATTGGGGAGGCTAGAGAGTTCTCACAGGCAGCCAGCACTTTCATCTGTCGTAGATAACCACAATGTGTGGTTTCGATCAGCAAGCCCATAACTAACGCAGCTCATGAACTTCACTGAACCCAGCTTGGCAAACCAAACCTCTTTCAAGAAGATCCATTTCGCACCTTCAACCTAACGCAACCTGATGGTTTCGTTCGGAGAATAATATTGGGGTTGCGTATGTGTGGGTTAAGAGCCGCCAATTCCTTCCATTTAGCACCAGTTCCATGAACACGGGATGAGATGCTCCACAATGTGTCACCAGCCTGTGCCTTAGTTGTTGCTGGGGCAGTAGACTTAGAAGAAGCAGTCTTTGACTTCAGAAGCGGATGCTTATTGCTCTTTCCCATTCCATTAGCAACCAACCAACGGGAACCAGATTGTTGCTGGTTTGAACTTCCCCAGAGCTTTCTCTTCACAGGATCAGTCTTGAGACCAGCAACATGGACTTCAGTAATCTTATACTGGGAAATTTCTTCCACCTCAGGTTTCTTTTCTTCTGTCCCGTCCTTGGTTTCTTCCTTCTTTTTGGGCTCAGCCGACTCATCCTCTTCATCCTCATATTTTACTTCAGAAACCTTGTGGTATATCCTTGGCTTCGGCGGAACGAACACTCTCTCGACCTGAATTAGGGCAAGCATTGGTGCACCCACTGGTTCATGATTCCGCAAAGGATCCCGGAGTTGCACCATCAATGCAACTGTGAAATTATTCCCCAAAAGACCACACTTCCTACCAGAGCCTTTGCCCCGCCTTCTCTCCCCCTTTGACCCTCCACGAATCCAGTCCAAGGAGTTGGCATGGTGCGCAGCAAGAATTTTAGAAGTTCGGTCACTAATTTGATCTTCGTCATCAAGTTCACCGGCATCCAACCTCATCCATTCATCAAGACTCAAAGATAGGTTCATCAACCCTTCATCTTTGTCGTCGCTACTTTCCTTTAGATCCAACAGCTGCAATCCACCAGTGCCCTCAAGACCTAGTGACCCACTGAAATCCACACCCTTGCCCCGTAGAGTCGAAACATCTCCAATTGATTGTGCACTGATATTTGAAGGTGCATCCTCATCTGACATGCCAGAGTGTATCCTCAACCCCTCAATTGACAGTGCTTCAATCTTATCCATAGCCAAAGGAGCCAGATCCTCTAAAGATACATAGTCAGAGCCAACATCATTGCCAGCTGTTCTTTGATTGTACTTACTAGACCTAGAATTGAATGATGCTTCTGTGCTTCTGATTTGCTGGCAAGTCAAATCTTGCTCTACTGCTAACCTGTCATTCAGAAGACAGCACAAAGGAAGAAATTTTGGAGAGTTAATATCTTTTGAAAAAACAAAAAAAAGACAAGATGTTTAAAAAATTTGACGAACCTTTCAGCTCCTTCAAGAGAAGGTGAGGCTTCCCATGCGACTTGTTGCATTGTCTTTCCAGTTATATCATCCAAGGGCATTAACTTGTTTGCCTGCATGGAGAGCTTTTCAATTCCAACAGAAGCCAGACCCTGCAATATTTCCATTATACTGGAGCCCATTTCTGCGGGTACTACAACTGGACTAGAAGCTTGCATTACCAAGCTCCCGCCGCTTTTGGCATTCTTGAAAAGTGAGGGATTCATTGACCGCAAAAAGCCTCCATTTTTCGTCTGGAGATATGGCCCTAACCCCTCTCCAAGAGGCGGTAGCTCCAGGAATTCTTCAGGAGGAAGAGGAATTGGACTGCCAAACCCACCAGAATGGCTAGGTGGAGAAGACTGAAAAGACTTCTCATTCAAACCCCACTCACGCATTAAAGCTTCTGTCTCGAGGTCTTCCAACATTTTTGCTTTTGTTTTGTTAACATGGTTTGCCACCAGATGCTCCTCTTCGGCAGCTTGAATTAGTGACTGAAGTTCAAAATCCTCAGATATATTCCCCCAGCCAGGCACATTAGCATCGCCATTGCCTTGTTCAGCAAAGTCCTCATCACCTACATCAAACCCAAATAAAGAACAACCACCACCAGCTAGAGCTTCCCTCTCGAACTGCCTCAAAAGACGCTCTCGTGGAGATTCTGGCTCACTTTCTGAACTCAAGCCAAAAGGACTGTGCTCTATTCCCAACATATCCAAGAATTCACAGGCCACGGAATCAGCAACATCATCCAAGCTAAGTGACCTCCCCTTTCTGTTCATTTTATAACTCTCTCTAATGTCAAGGTTATCCTCTTGATCTTCAGGAGAATCCTGTGCAGCCACTTCTAAATCCGACACATTATTCAAGGCTGACTCTAGTTCTTTCATAAGTGATTCTTTGCTACACAACTCATCCGCTTTGGTATGGCAGTCATGAATTACAACTTCATCTTTACAACTGCCCGATTCCTCAGCTCTAGGGGAAGCTTCAGTGCCCTCCTTAATAGACAAAGTTAAATTGGAATCAACTTCAGGAACACCATGACTGTCTGCAGTAGAAATATCAGCTTCCTTTGTAATAGCTTCCTCGGATATCACCTGCTCTTTTGTGGATAGTTCTATACCCTGCTCAATTACAGAAAATTCATTCACCTCACACTCATTTTCACCATCCTGTTTAGCACTGCCAGGCACATACTGAGAAGCTGTTTTAACAGGTTCATTTTCTTCTGTGAAAACATCGAACTCAGGTTTGTAATCGACCTTAAAATCTGACTTCTCCTCATCGAACTTATGGTATAGCATATCAACTGAACTTACAAGCTCCGACTTGGATATTGGCAAAACCTCATGTAGGTCTTTTATATCCTCCACATAGCGAGATGGCACATCAGATGGTTGATTAGACTGACTAGGAAGACTTTCACTGCGTGGTACAGCATTTCCACCATTGCCTCTACCAGATCTCACGGCCAGCTTTGAATTGTTCTCATTCAGCCTCAAAGCCTCAGGAACATTCAGTCTAACCCCGTGTGCACTTGCATTGTCCGCAATTACCGTATACCCAAAACTAACATTCAACAAAGCTCCTTTAGCCTTTCCTGATAACCTGTAACTCGTAGTCCACTTGCCTGAACTCTTGTCCTCGTCCAGCTCCTCCAAAGTAAGAGGCAGCAACCTCGTGAGGTCAACGCGGTGTTTTCCAAAATCAAGTTCAGGAGAACCATGAACAGCTGCATAGAGCAAGAAATGCTTAGCCTCGTACTTTGCTGAATGATGGGGTCCACTCCTACTGCCATAAACCCAACAAGTATGCATCAAGTTCTCCTCAAATTCGGCTATTCCCTGAATAACCTTCACAGGCTGAGTGACCAAACCACCATCTCGCCTCTTCCAGTGCACACACAGGCTAAGGTCATCAAAACTTGCAGGCAACCCCTCAACGGAATGGACTAAAAGGGAAAAACAACAGTTGAACCTCCGGTTCCGGACATGAGAAGAAAAGGCTTTGAAACCCTTCCAATTCCAAATGGACTTCTTCTCCTTCTGTGTCTGGTCTTCATTGCTGTGCTTGACCTTCGATTTGGGATCAGGCAAATGGGCTTTGCCCACGGATTTGGATCTATTACTGGCAGAAGAAATTAAACTCCTCGGAGGGTTCTTGTCCAAATAGAGGGCTTTGCTTATCGCTTCGATCTCCTGCAACAACTTCCCGCTACTCGAGTCCGGATCAATCTTCTTCCCAGCTTCAGTTTTAGACAACATCATCTTCTCGCAAAATAAAAACATCGAGAACAACGAATCACCAAATCAACCAAAACCCATAATCCTAAATCCATCTCAACCCAAGAAAAACCTCAGAAACTCCACACAAAAAATCTTCCTAGGTTTCCTCTCTGCCTAAAGAAAACACAGATTCAATAAACCCAACCCAATTACGGCACAAAAGAGGAAGAAAGTCCACATGCGCCCGAACTTAGATTACACCAATATCGAAGTAAATACGAAAACCATTAGGGGTTCGAGTCCGATAGTCAAATGAGAGAACCAGCAGGCGAAAAGACGGCTTTTTTCCATTGATTTTCCCAAGCTAAATCCCCACCCATTTTTCGCTCCGAAAATTTCGATCGGATTTCAAGAACCCCCAATGAAACAGGCGATTGAAATGAAGGAGGTTTTATCGTATGACGAGCTGAAATTCAAGGGGGAGAAAAAAGATGCAGAAAATCTTACAAGACAGGAGAGCTTATGATGTCTGAGAGCATATGTTTCGCCAGCTCCCTCGCTCCCTCTCCCTCTCTCTCTCTCTTCTCTCTCTCTCTCTCTCTCTAAACTTCTCCGTCTGTCTGAATTGCCCGCTTGCCCTTGTTTCAAACCAAAACTACACCTGCACGCAGGCTCTCGTCAAAGGCAGGCAGCTACAAAAACTCACGTGGGGGCGCGTTTTTTTTTTTGTGCCCCCCCGTTCGCAAATAATTGCAATTCGGCCCCCAAGTTCTTTTCTTCTTCTTCTTTTTTCCAAAGAAATTTCAAAATGATAGATTTGTCAATAATTCTACTCTACCCAAGTGTAGAATAGTCCCATCGAGTTATTGATTTTTTATTTTCCCCTTGCAAATTGACAAAGGACATGCAAATTGGGATTAGCCGCATTTCTCACTTGTTGAATTGAACCTCTGAGCTCAAGTAATGAGCTAGATTTAGGATTTAATTAAAAGATATCTCGAAATTCCAATCTAAATAAGTACATAACTAAAATACAATCACCCCTTGAAAGTACAGTGAAATATATGTGTATTCTTGTTATAAAGATAGAATAATTAAACAGATTTCGAGTTTATCAAAGACAAGTTCCTCGTTTTGAGATATCCATTAGAGATGGATTCAACCTTTGACATACAAGACTAATTAAGTTTAAGGTTTTTAAAATGGTCAGCTTTCCCAAAGTCGTCATGTTGTCCTTCTTGCAATCGATGCTCTCGATTTTATTACATTTTGCGAGAGGGCCCTCCCTTCTGTTATTGACAAGTGACTCGATCTTGCCTAGGCCCAAGAAAGTTCGTCCTAAAGAAAATGTTATTTGGATTCTAGCAAAGGAAAAGAACGGCGAAAAGATAAAAGCATCATCGCATATTTGTCTTTCTATGCTAGCTGTATGTTATTATATCACTATTCATCCCATCATATCAAATACATCCGATAGTCCAAAGACAAATAGAAGGAGATATACTTGCTCGAAAAGGCGGAGAAATTTGAATTCAAATTTGATTTTTTTTTTTTTAGATGATGCTTCCTGAAAGCAAACCATGAACACTTTCCACGGCCAACTCTAAGCCCAATTATCATTGGGATCTCCCCAGATCAAGAAAAGGACTAGCATAAGCTTGCAAGGGGATAAAAAAAAAAGGATTAATCTCTGAACTTTGATTAATGTGCAATGCGATCCTTGAACTTTTAATTGATCCAATATAATTTCTAGATTTTTGGCACATATTTAATTTTATCCATGAGTTATATGCAAATATTCAATATTTTCCCCAAACTTGAATTAATGGAATGATGGTATTGAATATCTTCATATAGTTTGAGAACTAAATTAAATATATACTAAAATTTCATAAATCATATTGAATAAATTGAAAGTTTAAAAATCACATTACACATTAGGCTAATGTTTAGAATCATTTGTATCATTTTTCTAAAAAAATTATTCCAAAAGATAAACGAAAAATCAGATCCTTCACGCTTCTTTCCTTCCAAGGGGTGGTGACTTCAAGGGGGCGTTGAAGGACTAGCTGAGTTGTCTCATCTGGCTCTTGGAAAATACTTTGCTTGCATGGGGCATGAACATCATCATGAATTATGAAAGTTGACCAACTAATGTTTTTATATTCTGGAAATTTAAAAAAAAAAAAAAAAAAGGAATTAGTCAGTTGGTCATTATTTAGCATTTAAGGTGTCTATAATTGAACGGCAAGAAAATATTACCTAATCTTACATGTTGGCTAAATAATGATTTTGACAAGTATATGTTATTAATGTGCTAACCTCGTATGCTGACCCATGATCAAGAGAGACAAAATGCTTGGAATTGGATTATCAAATTGATGTTTGTATTCTGATCTTTAACCTTGGTAGATAACATGAACATTGAATCTGACGCATTGAGGAATATTCATATGTATTATCGACCCGCTTCTTTGCAATTAGCTTTTTTAAGAGAATCGATGTCTTTTTAGCATATGTATCAAGTGCAGGGTCTCGAACTTGAATCGAAACATCCTGATCATATCGTGCTTGTTTTCTTGCCTCAAATCATCTATTTAATATGGTTATATCCACGTTCGTTTCTTATGTTTGTATGGCTCGTGTAAGTCTCGACCCATATGGGGCTAGGAAGGAGGGATTGAAAAAAAAGAAAAAAGTATGTAACATAGACATTATCAAAATGTTGTTAACTTCCTGACATTGGGAATATTTGAAGAGACCTAAGCTTAATGTACGTAGTCAATTCAATTCTAAACTTTTCAATTGTGCCAAATTTAGTCTTAAATTTTTTAACGATTTGTCAATATATTCCTTTCGGTTGATTTTAGTTGAAAATCGCTTATGTAAACTCCGATTGTATCATGTTGTATGAATAGCGTTGTTGCTGATGATTTATGAATTTTTTTATTTGTTTATTTTGCTTAGTTGACCATCACCTGAGAGATTGGCCACTAGCGAAAATAAAAGGGAAAACAAGAAGTGAATATATATAAAAGTTGATTGGCTTCCACATCAATATTTTCAACCAAATTGATTGGAATGACTACATTAGCAAATTATTAAAAAGTTTATGACTAACTGTGGTAAATTAAAATATCTAAAACTAAATTAATCGCCGTATAATAGGTTTAGAATTTTTTTGAACAATTTTCCTTCCTAACATCAAACCCCTCAATAAAAGCAAATACCCTAACTATATCTATTCATCTATCAAGCTACCAACTTAAATTTTAAAATATAAATGCAGTTGTCTCATGTAAGTTCTATAGGTGTGCCGGAGGAATTAACTCACCAACCTTCGATTCGAAATTCTTTTGGATATTCCCTCCGAAAATCACGTGGCCGCCACTCCTCACCGCTAAAAGTTTGCTCGTTATCACGAACGCATTAAAGTAAGAGGATTAAATATGATTTGAAGGGATAAATAAAAAGTGGACCGAATTTGAATGGCATAGAATGGCATAAACTAAGGATTAAGGAGAAAATTATTAAATAATTTCAAACGATTTTTCGACATCACGTCCGGAATTTCAAAACCCATGACGCACAGTAACAATTAAGAAAGATATATGAAAAATCGAAGGGAAATTCGTCAATATATGACTTTCGCTAATTGATTTGTTGTTAGAGAACCTCTTTCTGATGTCCTTTTTCACGAGCAATGGTATGCTTATAAAATGACAAAGCTACGTTGATTTTTAATATATAGTCCCAAAATTTATAGGGATAATAAGACGAAAAATCATAAACCGATACACATGTCACTAATTTGCACCAAACTAATTTTTGGATAATTAATATCAATTGAGTTATTGTCATATATCACCAAACTCAACATTTTTATGATAAAATTTGACGGAAATTAACGGAAGGTAAATACATTATAAGTGTATAAATATAAAATAATTTTATCATAAATGTATTAATTTGAGATTTTAAATTATAAAAAAAAATAATTTAAAATAAATATATCAATTTAATATTTTTCATATTGTTAACTTTTTTTTTTCATATGACTCCGCATCTAAAAATGCCAAAAACGTAATTTGAAAATTCAGGAAATTTCTCCCCAGTGACGAGCAATGTGTGACGGCACTCAGCACGCTCCCTTGGTTGGTAGGGACACGTGGCAGATTTAAAAAAGATGGCGCTATCTCTATTCGATTATTACATACCGCGCCAAACCTAATGCCAACACGCACTGGCATTTTTAAATCTGGGGTTTTTCTTAATCATTATTTTGCTCGACAAGACGATGGCCCCCACCCACCAATATTGAAACCGACGCTCCACCATGTCGGTCAACCTCGAATTTTAAGGTTTCCCCTTCTTCTTTTTGGTCCGATTAAAAAAAAAAAATCGGTTTGAATTAATGTCTCCCTTTGTTTCGTCGGAATGCCGATATTATTTCTTATGAAGTGTAGCGGCAACAAAATTTCGATTTATTTATTGAGTGACGTGCATTAATGGGAGGATATAAACATCAATTTAATCCGTCATATAATTATGAGTTAATTTGTTCCATGCTAAAAAATGATCATTGAAAAGGCTTGAATATGACCAGTCTAGATCTGAAGGCTAGGTCTAATTTTTTCACACATATATATAGGTCGAGTCACACTTTTGTCGGACCTCAGTGAGCTACTCCACATATGATAGATATAGTGGATACATATCAAAAAAGTTCTAAATTTATTGAATTGGTACAAATTCAATTTTAAATATTTTAATTGAGCCAATTTAGTATTAAATCTTTTGCGTTTGCTAGTGCCGACGAGGCTAACGTTGCCCACGTCTAGCCTAGAGAGGTCGACTCTTGCCTGTGGTGTGCGAGGGCCATCCTTGACCAGGCAAGGCTAGCTTTTGCTGGCCATGGCCCATGGCCAAGCACTAGCAAAACGAAGAAAGAAAGAAAGAAAAAAATCTTTAAAAATGTTTGTATTAGCGTCATCCGTGCCACAAAAAACGATTTGGCGTCCCCATTAATGATTTTCAGCCTAAGTTAGCCGGATGAACTAAACCATTACAAATGTAAAAGATTTAATATTAAATTAGCCCAATGAAAAATTCTAAATTAAATTGGTACCAATGCAATAAATTTAAGATTTTTTTGACACCCTTCCCTTATTTAGAAATATAAAGAACCGGACTTCATACAATTTCTTGGCCCAAACGTGAATTTTTAATTGATATGTGGAATTATGATGATGATGATGATGCTGATAAACAAAGAAATAAAATAAGGCGTAAAAATATCGAGCCGAGCTTGAAATTTGATTTGTCATGTTTAGTCTTGGAGACGAACACTATTGAATAAGCCCGTCCAAAAGCTTGTATTAGGCAAGTGTGTGGACTTGAATTTTATTTGCATCAAAAGTAAATGACCTCTTTCTAATTTAAATTTAAGTGCAAGCATGCCAAGTAATCTAGACTAGTATTTAAATTCGATTCTTTTAAATTGAGTTTGCTAGCATAACAGTCATTAAATTATTGTGAAAATAATAACAATTTACTATAAATCACAAATTTTTGAAGGAATGGACCCTGCAATAATTTATAATTATTTGGGATTTGAATTTTTGTGATCTAAAACAAGCTGTTATTTCCACTGTAATTCAAATACTATCATCCAATCATTTCTCTTTTAAATTATTGAAATGCAAAAACTTCCATATATGAGCCATTTATCCATATATGTGCTTCTTGTTAGATTAAAAGTGGATCCCTGAGCACTCGGAGTTTACTTTTTCTAATCTAAATATAGTAGTCATAAAAGAAATTAAATAAATGCAACCATTCAAACCTTTTCCTTAAAATGTAACACCATCTATATCAATGCCAGAGATATTATAATTATGGGCATGTAAGTTTCGAGGGCAAGATAATTGCATTATTCTGGAATTTAGAATTTGTAACCTACTCTAGGCTCTTGGAATAATTATGGAACCCGTCAATTTCGCAAGTTTCAGGATACACTATATTATCCTATATTTTTTCGAAAAGACTTTTTAATGAATAATGTTTTATGGCAGTTCTAGTTATTAACGTATTGAGCATTCCATACAACACATAAGTAGGTTACACGGTAAAATACACGTTCATGTCTAATAATGACATAACCCTAAAACGATATAGACATTGAGAGTAAGAAAACAAACTAGGGAATCTAACTTATGCTCGCCATTTATATCTACGAGTTAACATAAAAACCTACGCCACATTACTCAGAGCATGCACTAGAATCCAGCATCGTAGAGAGGGTGAAACAGGGTTAGAAATTCTGTTTTTTTTTTCCTTTTCCTAGAGGGGGTTGGAGATTGTTGATGTAATGTGACTTTTACACATTTAAATGTAGAAAATCTCATGAAGAAAAAAAAGAAAGTCATAAATAATTAGTTACAAATGATGTAATTCTAAAATATTACGGGGATCTTGTATATTTTTGCAAAGTACCTACATTGCATAGAGGCCCCATTTGGTTCAGCTTTCTCAAAGGAGGCCAATCCCTTGAGGAAAATATGAATGTTTAGGGAACTCCATTAGCCAAATGTTGGTATTCCAAAAGTTGAAAGTTTAGGGTATGTAGGAACCTACTTTGGGCTTTCAGCATTTCGAGTAAAGGTGTGTAAAATGGACCGCCCAAAATGGGAACCACTCGAACTTGACCGGACTAACCGGTTCAGTCCAGTTCTTAGGAGTGTCGGTCCGATTTCCAATTTTTTAAAAGTGGAACTAGCACCCGGGCGGTCCAGTTCCCGGTTCCAAAAGCGAACCGGATCGAATCGACTACATATACTTCTTCTTTTTTTAAAAAGTTAGTAAAATGTGAACTTAATACTATCTCATTCAATAGTATTACAAGTTACAGCACAATAAGTCTTCACTTATCATCACTTACGTCAATACTTAAGATTTGTCACTCTCTCTTATTATATACGACCACTCTTTAGTGAGAAAGAAAATGACCAGCTCCATTAGACCAGAACTAATAGTCCTGTCCTGTTCTCGATCCTCCCTAATTCCAAACATTGGGAACAAGATCAGATCGGGAATCGATCACCCCTAATTTTGAGAATGCAAGTCCACGTTCACTGTTCATCATAATTGACTTTTTATCTTCCCCATCCGCCACCAAAGTCTCGCATCTCTGGCGACCGCCACTTGAGTCTCCATCTCCAATGACTCTCTAGCCAAATTTGGCCATCGGACAGCCTCACCTAGGATCACACGACCTCAAGCATCACCTAGGTCAAGCAACCTAGGCGATGCCGCAGAGCCTAAGCAACGCCGCCTAAGGTAGGGCAAACCCAGGCAATGCCACCTAGGTTGAGACCAAGATGGCATCGCCTAGGTCACAAGACCCGAGCAACACTACCTAAGGTTGCCCTACTTCAAGCGTCACCTGGGTTGCTCGGCCCAGGCTACACTTGAGGTCGCGTGACCTCGGATGAGACTATCTGATGGCTAGATATGGCTATTGGCAATTAGCCAGCCACTGGATTTAATCTTTGAAAAAAAAAATGACAAAAGCCATTTACAAATGTAAGTTTTATCAAACAACATTTAAACCAAAGCTTTTTTTTCATTGCACTTTGGTATTACAATTTACCAAAGGTTATGGTATTTCATAAAATCCTTTTAATTCAAAGATATTTACATTTTTTCAAAATTATTTTTCCAAAGCTGAGTCAAATGGGTCAACATATAAAGTAGAATGACCTCAAATTCTAAATTTGGGAAAATGAATCCAAAAACCCCAAACTATGCCCCTCGGGACAATTTTACCCTGAACTTTTTTTTGGGCCATAAAAAAACCCAAACTATGCCACTTGGGACAATTTTACCCCGAACTTTTTCTTATGCCACAAAAAACCCTCGAACTATGCCACTTGGGACACATTTACCCCGGACTTTTTAACGAAGGGCATTTTTGTATTTTCACTTTTTCTTTTTTTCTTTTTTTTTTTTTTTCTGTCTTTCTTCCCCTCTCGCCGGCTATGGCGAGGGGAGCCCGGCGAGGGCCGCCTCCAACCGGGCGAGGGCCCCCCGATCGGGCGAGGGCCGCCTCGGTCGGCGGCGGTCGCCTCGCCGGATCCGGCGGGGCGAGCGCGGTCCTCCCCGATCCGGCGGGGGGGGGACCCTCGCCTTCTGGCCGGGGCGGCCCTCGCCCGAGGGTCGCCTCCGCCGAATCAGGCGGGGGCGGGGGCCATCCTCGCCTTCTGGCCGGGGCGGCCCTCGCCCGAGGGTCGCCTCCGCCGAATCAGGCGGGGGCAACCCTCACCCAACGCCGGGAGGGTTGCCCCCGCCGGGATCTGCCAAGGGCGAGGCGGCCCTCCCGATCCGGCGGGCGACCCTCGCCCGCCCGAGCCGGCGAGGGCCGCCCCCGCTGATCCGGTGAGGGCGTCCCTCCCCCGACGTCGGGAGAGCCGCCCTCGCCCCGCGCCGGGAGTGCCGCCACAGGGGACGGCGCGCGCCGCCGGCGAGGGCCCGCCGGCTTCCCCGCTAGGAAGAGGAAGAGGAAAAAAGAAAAGAAAAGAAAAGAAAAAAGTGAAACGACGAAAATGCCATTCAGTTAAAAAGTCTGGGGTAAAATTGTCCCAAGTGGCATATTTTGCGGTTTTTTATGACCCAAAAAAAAGTTCAGGGTAAAATTGTCCCTAGGGGCATAGTTTGGGGTTTTTGGTGTACTTTTCCCTCTAAAATTTGCAGTCTCACTAGTTCCAAAAAACTTAAAACATATAAAGCCTAAAACCTACTTTGCGAGCTCTAATTCCAATCCTCAAATCTACTTGACGATGACGACTTTGCAGGGTCCACATATTCTTCTAGATAACCACTAATTCTAATGAGTGAAACTTGCGATGACATCAAAAGTAAGGTCATGCTCGCTATTATCACTGATATGGAGGATTTGATTCATGCAGTTGGTGTCTTGTCATTTCAACGTGTCCTTTACCACTTTTTAACACGTTCACACGAATACAGGGTCTTGCTACTGATGACCTCGAACCACTTTGCTTATTCTAATTCTATGACTTGAGATTCCAAGTGTTCCATGAATACAATGAAGGGAAAAAACCATAAAAAAATTTGAATTATACCCACAGATATATGTAGCTTGAATTTTTGTTTGTGATGTCAAAAACCTCAAATTATACCTATAATGACATATTTATCCTAAAAAAATTTCTTATGACATAAAGAAAATAAAAAATTTCAAATTTGTATTTATATAATACATTTATCCTTTATATATATTTCGTTAGATGATTTTCAACCAAAATAATTTCATTTTACGTAAGTGTCATACTAACACCATTTGCTTTTTGGCATCTATGTAAGCAATTTATAGTTCTTGTTGATAGACTTTAATGGAGGGTAATATGTCACATAAGTACAAATTTAAAATTTTTAGTATCATAGAAAAAAGGTTTATAGTAAATGTACCACAGTGGACATAGCTTATAAATAATTAATCAGATTCTGAAGCATTTTACTAAATTAATAAGCATAAAAAACAAGGTATAACATAATATTTTGAATTTTCTATTGAAAACACCAATTATAACCCAAAGTACTTCAAGCTTAGTTTGCGTCTAAACTAAAACTGATCATTTGATCATGGATGATAGAGTCGAGCTTTAATTAGCCCTCAAGTCGAGCTTAAACCTTTTTTTTCTTTTTTTGGATTTTAGCAAGATAAATTTTTGTCCAAGCCAACCACCCACCTGGGTGGCGTTGTTGGTTTGCGCTCTCTTCCTCTCGCAAAAGGTCGAGAGTTCGAATCCCAGCTTCGTCATAGGGTGACTTACCTGGTTGCACGTGTGTGGTGGCTAGCGCGTGTGCCCCTGGGTTTTTCCCTATTGTCGGCGGGGTGTGGGGTTCCCTGGGTCACCAAAAAAAAAAAAATTGTTGTCCAAGCCAATTTTCGTGCATCTCGAGCAATTTTAAGGACTAACGTAAGTCGATGACACAAACTCAGGACAAAGTAGTCTAAATAGCAAAAAGAAAAATAATAATAATAGGGTAAAGAAACATTTGTATAATCTTTGGATATAATACAATATAGAGTACCTATATAGTCTGAATTAAGTTGACAAATTTGTGTGCAACCCAATCACTCGAAACTATGAGTCCGAGAAATATCTTTAAGGGAAATGCAACTCCAACACTACACTCAGTATGATCCTCTTGAAGTGGTGCCTTCACCTGTTTAAATCACGATATTTTTAAGTATACACAGACTCCAGAATGCTTCCCAATGTAACAAGTGTCATTGAGTGATGTAGCAACTCGTACAAAACCACGAGAATCGTGATATGCAATAACATGTAGGTGGTGTCATCTTTACGATTAGATATACCCTAAGAATCTGTTTATTGGAAAGAAAATGATTTCCAGAAAATTGTTGTTGGGAAAACATCGCTATGGAATTTTGATGATTCCAAATCTATTTTCGGTACTGATGTTTATTATCATCAGTGCAAATGATGAAATTGGTTAATGGATTATCAATGATTCTTTATATCAGCAAAGATGAGAAACTAGGCTTTGACAATTAGAAGTACAATTACCAACATGAGCAGTATGTCATGGTGGCTTGGAAGGACCAATCTAGCTAGTGTTCATGGAAGTCTTTGGGTATTAATAAAGGTGAAAAGATCATTGGTCTTGTTGTCACGTGTCATTTGGTCAAAATCGTAATTGAAGATCGTCAGTCGAATCACTCATGATCAACAGAAATGATAGCGTGCATTAGGTCGTGACAGTGATGTATTGGCTCTAATGATAATAAGATATACACACAAAGATAATTGTTGATGGTAAGGAAGATAGCCATTACAAGGGTGGACTCAGTAGCTCGAAAATGGGGAAAGAAATCGGAAAAAGCATCCAATAGTTTTTCTACTTCAAGATAGTGGCAGCATACTTCATTTAATGAAACCTACGACGATAAGAAGAAGCAATTGTAGAAACAGTCCCGCTTCTGTCTATGGTCTCCAACAACTCTCAAACGACTCTTCTTCTTCTTCTTTTCGATCAACAGATAGTGTGAAAACTTCAGTATATAAGGAGTACTGAAGTTGAGAAGAGGGTTTGACACATTGAATACTATAAATACTATATAAGCTAGAAATTGTCTCCGATTGTGTTCTTAGTTTCTTTTTGCATTGGTTTAGCAATGTATTAATTAATAGTCAAGTGTATAAGTGTAAGTGCAGTGATTAAATTCTGATATGATGATCTACTATGTGAAAGGAACATCAATAGACAATTGTAACTTGCATTGCTAATTACTAATAAAATTCAGCCACTGTTAAGGCTATTAGTTAGAGAGTGAACGTGGGTTTGGGTAAACCAAACCACTACATATTATATTGTTGTGTGATGTGTTTACTTCACTCTTTCTACATACTAGCATCACACACGCCACTTGCTTCTGACAATATCTTGTGTGCTGATTATTTGATATTCTGCGAAAGTTTGTCAATATCTTCATACAACCGATTCAACCCCCTAGTTCCTATTGTTAGTCTCAACAATTGTTCTTTGACTTTTCAATGTTGGGATAGTGGAAAACTAATTAAATGATCCATGGAAAACGTTTTCCATGAATAGAAAACAAAGTACTGAGATTAGATAGAGTGAAATGATTTCCTCATTTAGTAAGAAAAAATCACATTCTCAAAAATTACCACATAAATAAATACTAACCATTTTCCATGAAAAATGATTTCCATCAATAGTCTAGTTCTTCATCATGAAATTTTCAGTCGATTTTACGGGCAAAGTAATTTCCGATCCATCTTTTGAGGTGTAGAAAACAAAAAACCAAGAACAAAAGTGAAATATAACCTTAATAAGGAAGACACATGTAAAAAAAAAAAAAAAAAAATCGGAAAGGAGAGAATATCCAAGAGCGGCAGCATTCGAGAGTAACTAAAAATACGAGAATATGCCCTTTGCGTTCCGCCTTCGGGCCAAACGTAGATTCGATGATTAAATTACACGTCGCTGTCGCTAATCATCGTCATCACCCTCACTCCAGCCACCCCGCACTGCAAAGCACCTTCCTTTTCTCTTATCTCTCTGCCTCTTCTTCTTCTTCAATATCTCTCTCTCGATCGCTCGCGGGGTTGTGCGGTGGAATGTCGAGCAACGAAGAAAAGGTGGAGGACGCGGCGGCGAATGGAGGGGATTCGTTTCACAGGGTGAAGCTGAGGCTCAAGGATAGATCGAAGGTGCGCGAAGCTGGGTTCTTTTTCGTTTTTAACTTCTGGGTCGGTTTCGGTTGTGCCTTTCGTTCGTGGGTTTTCCTGATCTCGCCTCGGCGGCGCTTTTGTTTCGGTGTAGAAAGTGGCCCGGACGAAGGAGATGACGAAGCAGATGATCTCCAAGCAAGCCGAGAGGATCGCCCAGCGGGCCGAGGAACACGAGCGGTTCATTAACAAGGCAAGGTTCTCTGATGTCTTTTCTTATTGCCACGGCTCTTCGCTTAGGCTTTTGGGTTGGTTAGTAGGATTGGTCGTTGCTCGTGGGCTTCGTGGGGAAGGGGGGAAATTTGGTGTTGGGTTCCCGCCACCTCGCTGAGTTAGCATCGGGTGGCATTGATGAATCAGATTGGAGTTGCGGAATCAATCGAACGGCGATGTTAATCTCTCTGTATACGTTTCACAAAGCCAAGCCGAATGGGTGTCTTTGTTTTGGCTCGAGACCGGCGCTGTTTGAATATTGCTTTGCATCTTATTAGAGTTTAGAAAGTTGATGGGCATTCTCTGTCATGGGGACTTGTTAAACCTGGAAATTCGAAATTTTTACTTGACGAATTGATGTTTAGGTGACGCATCTATTAGGTGTCCTCGGGTTTGGTGGGTTCTGCTACCTGCTTGGAGCCAGTAAGTGACATCCTGCTTCTCTCTTGGTCAATGGGATGCATAAATCCATCGCTGATTTTGAATTTGCTGAAACTCACTGCTTCTGCAGGACCACAAGATGTTCCTTATGTATATTGTGTCTTCTATGTCATTTTCGTCCCCCTTCGGTGGATATACTATCGGTTCAAAAAATGGCATTACTACCTATTGGTAATCTCTTAAATCCCTCACGTTAAGTACTTGTACCAACTTATGTGTTGATGTTGGTGTGGTGCTGGTTAGGTTTTAAGCAATGAATTTTCATTGTAGAGATTGATCTTAATCAGAAGTTTTGGCCTGACACAGAATTGAGTACTTCTAGGTCTATCCAACTCTTTCAATAAGGGACCTGGTAAAAATGGTGAAAGTTGTAAGAAGTTGAAAAGGGACAGAGATGAATTTCTGGGGACAGATGAATTTCACCCAGAAATTGTGCCTGTTCCTGCAAGTGAGTATTGCCGGGATTAGTCAACTGTGTCAGTAGGAGGTGAATGTGGTGAAAAGTTGAAAAAGGGACTCTGGCCCTTATGGAAAATTCCTGAAATAAATGCAATTAGAAACTTCCAGATCTGATTTTAGTCTTGGATACTCATAAGAGCAAAGAGAGACAAACAAAAGAAAGAAATTACCATCAGGAACAACAAAAGATGCCGAGCCATATTGATTTTCCTTTTCTTTAAGCTTCTCAATATCATCCTCAACATAATTTATTTTCTGATAATTGTTTTATCTCATGAATAAATTCCAACTGAGCATTTTAAGCTGCATTGTTTCTTACAGGACTTCTGCTACTATGCCAACACTATCTTCTTGGTCGATCTTCTTCTATATCCAAAAAATGAAAAGCTTTTTATGGTTTGCTTCGCGTTTGCTGAGGTAAAGAGCTAGTATGGGTAAATGTCCATCATATTAATATGAAATTCTCATTATTTTATGCTTAATGCTATGGCAGGGACCATTGGCATGGGCGTTGATTGTCTGGCGTTGTAGCTTGGTGTTTAGTTCACTTGATAAAATTGTTAGTGTGCTCATTCACCTTTTACCAGGTGAGTTCACAGTTAGTCTAGAATCCGAACTGGTTCCCTTTTCCTATATATTCAGAAGTGATAAGTAGTGATGAGCTTTAAAACGGTTGTCTTAAAACTTCATTCATAATGTCCCAAGTAACTGTTGCACCATGAAAGATCGTAGTTCCTGTAGTTGTGATGATTCCTTGGTAGTAATCCATTTTTCTTTGTGACCAATTTTAGATGCTTCCTGTGGTCTATGTTGCACAGTATAATACTATATTTTGTGAAACTCACAAATCTCCCAGTTCTTATGCTTCATTTGGGCATCCTAAGTATCTCGAGTCATTGTTTTCGATGTTTCTTTTCTATTCCAGCTTGTTGATGTTGAGGGCAATTTTTACAATTACAGTATTGCATTGATAATATTTTTCAGCTTAGATAAAATTGAAAAGATGTTTAAGTTTCTAATTTGTGGAACAGCCATATTTTCCTGACTGATGAGGACTATCTTGTAGCCTTTCTTACTTATCTGACCAAAATGAGAAGAACTTCTTGCTGATCTGTCTATTAACCACCTTTAATCTAGTGATGAGAGTTATAGAAAGGAACTGGAAGCATCCTGGCTTTTGTGTTCTGCTCCTCTTCCATTAGAGAACTCCTGTTACTGGTTCATTTTGTGGCATTTTTTTTTTAAGTTGGAGTTCTTTCATGAGGAAAGTTGGCTTTATGATTAATGGCACAAATCTTATTCATTCTCGAGTGAAGAAAGAAAATATTGAGGGATTTGGATTGGAGAATGAAAAGGACATCTGGATGACACTGTTTTATGGAAGTGCAAATTGTAACTTTTTTTTATCACAGATCATGAGGCTGCTTCTTGATCGAGATCTTAGCATACTTACCTCCATATATTTAACTTATCCACTAAATGATTCTTCAAATTCATGGATTCAACAATTTTAGTACCTGAACTAATGAAAACATGAAGAGATTCTATTTGCATTTACTCAATTGTTTTTTGGAGCTACAACTCTAGGGCTGCTGCTTATGTCCAAGTGACTCCTAAAAGAACGTTTGATTATCTTATAAAAGTAAATCATTGTTCATTCAGGGTTGGTTTTTTTTACCATAAGATGGTGGAATCCCACAACATTTGCTGCCATGCATCCTGAAGGAACAGCACGAAGAGTCTCGTGGCCATACGTGGAAGACAAGTCCTATCTCTGGACTTGGCTATTTCTGATTCCCCTAGTTGCTTATACTCTTTGGCAGGTCCTCTATTTTCTCATAGTTAATGTTCTACGTCGACAAAGACTGTTAAGAGATCCTGAAGTAATGACTTCTTATAGGTTTGTTGACTGTCTTCGTCTCTCTCTTCTCATTTATTCATTTCAGAGCGCTTTTCTGAAATCTTTTGGCTTATGACCATAGGGAATTGTCTAAGAAGGCACAGAAAGCAAACAACATATGGTGGCGTCTGAGCGGCTCACTAGGGGATAACAATCGGCTCCTCATGTACACTCTGATTCAAGGAATATTTACCGTGGCGACCATGGCGCTCGCAGTCCCCATCTTTTTGTCTTATAGACTGCACGTGATCTTCCAAATACTAAAGGTGTCTGCAACAATTTGGAACGGCGGAAGCTTTCTCTTGGAAGTTATGCCGAGGCAGGTCATTCTCAAGGAGAAGAAGAAAACAGAGACGCAACAAGGACAAAACCAGCAGGAAGAGGCCCCCGTTGCCACGGACAATCCTGCCAGTGCAGTTAACTCCACTGAAACGCACCAATCGTAGCACACATTGGTAAACCCCAGACTCAAATCTTCACTTGTAGAACTTCCATTGTGCCCACGCCTCAGCTGCCTGCCACTTGCGCACGTGTTAAGCCGGCTCAGCGATGCTGCAAGCTTGCATCCTTTACTGATTCTTTTTCTTTTAGGAAGTTTGCTATTCACTGGAGTGTAAGAGAAGGTTATCATGGAGGTGAATTCCAAGTTTTGTTGCAAGGTTTGGACGTGGAATGTCCTCAAAGCGTTAGAAAAAAGCTAGGACATATGTTGAAATATGTGAGTAAACCCAGAAAAAAAAAAAGTTAAAGTTAATTCAAGATGGTGTGGTGATAAGCAAAAGCAGAATGAGTTGTAATAAGTTTTTGCTCGCATCATTAGAGTTAGTAGAAATGTCGTTGCATATTAATTGCATCTGTTTATGTGTCATGCTTGAGGATGTTCCATCGAAATTGTGTTGGCCATTCTAAGCATCAATATTTGTATCACTAAAATCTAGGAGTGATTGGTTCATGATCCAATCTAGTCTCACCAAAGAACTAATCGGACCAGTCGGTCGATCCAGTCACAATGAAATCAGTCACTTGTATTTTTCCAATCCACGAAAGCAATCTGGTCATGTCAATTTTCCCGATGACTTGCGGATGAACTTTTATTGCTTTTGTTGGAAGGAGCTCCTCTTGGACTCGGCTTTATAGATCTGTTAAATGTTTTGTCATCATAATGTACATTAGGCTTCGAGTTGTTAGAACAAGGTGCCAAATATCATCTTCTAGCAACGTGAAAAGTAAGTTTTGAACATCACGCGATACATACCCTTTGGGAACTGGGAAAGATTAGAGTTTTTCAAGAAATTAAAAAATAATAAAATACATATATAGTCGGTCCGATTTCCGCCCTGAACTTGGAACAGGACCAACTAGCTCAAAAATAGAAATCGAGAACTGAATTGATGCCCGTGTAAAATTGCCCAGAACAGCCGGTCTGGTCCAGGCTGTTCCCATTGCAGACTCAATGCTAAAACCGATGAATCCAAGGGGACACCGAAATTAAGTTTCGGTGACAGAAATGTATCGTCTACAGATGGCAATGTTGCGTCTTTAAATGAAAAATTAATAATTGAATTACTTTACTTCTCACGTACAATACATATAATTGCCCTCGAACTGCAACTGCTATCACCACTTACACTAAAGGAAACAAAGAATTCCCAAACCACTATAACGCCTGAGAAATCAAGCCACCACCAAATATGAATGAAGCCCTCACCCGAAATTGACAAAAAAAGGAACAAAAAAGCCAAAACAAACATGAAAATTGCCTGTTGGAGGCGTGACCAAATTGGCGGGTTCCGACCCGCCAATCTGAAATGGCACATATCACCACCATAGTGATATGGCTTAAAACTAAAGAATACACCTCGCGTCGAAGGGACTTGAGGGGAAGAAAAAAAAGAATTGAATCAACCCGGACATCAACCAAATATGAGTAGCCCGGGTTGATGGAGAATATGTAATATATGGACACTGAACAAAACAATATATGCACAAGGTTGTCGGTTTTGATCACTTGAAGCTTGGTGTACGAGAGAGACTGAAAGTTGAGGCCCGAAGATGTAATTGCACCTCATTCTGAGCGTGGAAGTAAGAAACCAAAACCGGAGTTTTCACGTATCAATGCTGGAGGATCAACATCGGCTATGTCTACTTGTTGCATTGACTTGGAGATGTCATCCACGGAGAAGGGGATGCTGCATTAAAATTCACGATTAGAAACCAAGTTACGTTCTTGAAGGATGATAAAGAGGGAGCCAAGACTTGCTTGGTGTCAAAAAGAAATGGAGAAAAGCATAATGGAATACCTTGAATCATCATCTAGCAAGAATGAGCGACTGACCGCGTTATTGGAGTCCTCAGTCATCATGACTCTCATACTTGAAATAACCTAAACAGGGAAAATTGGAAGTTAAAATAAACTTGAGCCAATGAGAACGTACCTAAACTACAAGATCAGTTGCGCGTATACCACAGGAACCATAAATTAGCACTGCACTATGCAGATAGACCATTTACTTACTTCTGAAGACACACTATGAGTGCCATATTTATCATCCCAATACATCGTACTAATCCTGTACAACTGCTGTATGCTTAGAACCTGAAAAGGCAGAGAAGCATACACGATGATTCAAGAGCATGTCCAAGAAGCGGACAAAAAAGAATACTGCAGCACAAGGCTTGGGCAGTGCAAAGGTAGCAATTCACTCACCGGGCAAAGTTCTTTTGTGATTTCGTTCAAGGTCTTCTTGGGTTTCTGATGTATGACCTGCGTTGTTAAGAGATTCGAAGGAGAGAGTCAACAACTTCTTCACTGGTGATCTTACTGGGTTAGAGATTCAAGTGTACATTACCAGAAATCCAACGGCCTGCCTGATATGCTTCAATTCATCCCAAGCTGAACCTGCATACTGCTTACAACAAGAGTTCAGCAACAGAAACAAAAAATCCAAAAACAATGAAAAATGAAATGCCCAAATCATACAAAAGTGGGCCAGTGCTCACTTCCTCAGTTGCTAGATTGCACCACTGCTCTAGTTCAGCCAACCCTGATTTTACATACTCGCCATTACTAAATGAGCAACACTCTCGTCGTAAAAGAAGACTGCAAAAGAAGAATGCAAAAGTTTGTCGTTTAGATACTGATGGAGCGTGAACTTATGTGTTCACTGGTGATACTATTGCGCTTTACAATCAGTCACCTGTTAAACAGCTGAACATTTATGAAGGAGAATATCTGCGTGAACACCTTACGAACTAGGAATGGTGGGACCTGAGGAATCGTAATCAGAATGCATAATTAGTAAAAGGCAAGGAAGAACCATTAGCAGCGATAGGTTTTAACTTTCAAATTACTTACATTGTTTGCTTTCAATGTCTGGAGATAATTGTTCAAGCTTTTCACTATGCTTTGCCAGTGAGCAATCAAAGCTTGCTGAGCAACAGCATTAGCTTGAGAACGTCCTTTGACCAAACTAGCTCTTGATGTCCTGGGAGCCTGCATTAGGTTCATGAATACTTAAGAGCAGAAGAAAGTCCACACCTCAAAGCACACTTACGAGAAACCAATGACTAATTTATATCCTGAATGTCAGCAACTGGTCTACATTCCGAAGACCAGCATCATAAAAGTAATGTTCTGTCCTGCAAGCCACGAATGAAAAATTGGGACGAATCATAGAGCTTGTCTAGATGAAAAGGTTTACACAATTCACTCTCCGTTATCTTCCTTAATCACAAAAGGAAGACATGCATACCAGCTGGCTCATTTTGTCATGGAGAATAATAAGTCTCAAAAAATTTGCAGCCAATATCTTGCCATGTTACCATCAATCTGATTTTCTCTGAGCAGAAGGAACTGTGTAACTTCCTACTTGACTGTAATACTCAGTACAACCGAGCTTATGGCAATAAGTAAAAATTAACTGCATCATAATGCGACCCAGCAGCTACCTGGATACAAAGCCCGAGCAATGGAGAAATCTCCTTCTTCAGGCTGTCTCGGATCATTCCATAAATTTTCTCCAGGAAAGCAGTAAGCTGTTGCTTAAAGAGCAAAGCTGGATACTTGGCCTCAACTTGTCGCAAATCATCCAGCTTTGTGAGCCCTCTACCATTGAGGAACGAAAGTCCAGCACTTTGAGGAGACGAACGTAGCCCCTACAATTTCAAATGGTGAAATTTGCAAGCAGATGGAACTCAAACAAGGAAAGTAAATCATGTGAGGGTAGATATCCAAAAATTTGCTTCATTACTTGCGACATCCTCCCAAAAAGAGAAGCTGACGACGTTCTCCTTCGCTGTGGTGTCAAGCTAGCTGCTCCAGTTGCTTTAAGAGTGTGTTGAAGCAGCAGCAGCAAAGTTGATGTGTTAGATAACCAATAAGCTAACACGCCATTATTATCCGGGACCTTCATCAATGTGCAGACACCATCAGTGACTTCTGAAATCCCTTGTGAACCAATTTTTAATAATCCCATGGACAGAAATTACAGAATACAGAATGGGGAGAGAAGTGGTTGAAGAGGACACTTACTTCTATTGCTGAAGCTATTGTTTGGATTATACGGTCAAATATGCTAGTCCTTTCAACCTCAAATGATCTCCAATGAAGTAGACATTTGTAAATTACACAGGCAGCAACAGGTTTGCCCCCAGAAAAACCCAAATTTTGTGATATACATTTTATCAGCAGTTCCTGGTTTTCCTGAAAAGAGAGCACTTGAAAATTATTCTGGACCGTAATAAAAAAGGACCAGAAAAGCTGGAATAGAATGAATATGTGAAAATTGAAATATGCATTAAGGGGACATTAATTTCATGCAAGTTTAATCACCACTAACCTGCTGCTTCTCATTAAGAGATTTCTGTGGTTTTTCTTCAGATTCAGGTTCACGTGTTGGTGTAGCCAAAGACATATCCTGCAAAAGAAGCAAGATATTGTACAAATGCTTGACCAAAAACTCCTGATATAAATAGCATTAGTAAAACAAATGTAAGTTCTCACCAATGCAACCCTTGTTTCTCCATTTGTAACTGTTCCATTCTCAGGTGTTCTCTGCATTTTATTTCCCAACTTTAAAATCTATGATCACATCAAGCAACCACAGCATTAATTAATTAAGGCCTATCAATACCTGCATAATAACAGTCTTTGGTCGTGCAGACAGGTTTTTCCCTGTCGGTGACATAGTCAGTGCTTGCTGACGCAGCACTTGATTTTCTGACTCTGTGTTGGACAATTTCTCTTCTAGCCTGAAGAATAGAAACAAAACCAACATTTTAAACATATATTTCCTTGAGAAAAGGAATCATTTCTGGCGCAACAGAAGATATATGCTTCTGTATTCATAAAACAAAACAACATACAGACATCACCATAAGATATAGCAGTTTAGAGGCAACTAAGGATATTTGCATATAACAGACCTCTGCACAGAATCCTGAAGCTGATCTGCTTTTCGCTCTGTATCTTCAAGCTTTCGAGCCAACTCTGAATTTCTGGCCTCCGCATCCACATGAGCTCTCTTTGTCTCTTCTGCTGCTGCTCTTTCTGATGTAAGCAAAGCCTGTAAGGCCACAAAGCTTTCGAACTTAGTGTATCATGCCAATTTCAAATTTAGTAAACATAGATGAAATGAGTGAAGCAATCACACTAATTATGCCAATCCATAGTTAGAAAAGAAAGAGATTTTCTTGCTTGCTAGCTGATAGAATTATATATTTGCATACATACGGCAAATAAACATGCACAAAGCTTGTGAATGCTAAGTTAGGCTATATGAGGACCCAAAAAAAAAGAACTAGGCTGTTACTCCACACAAATGACCTCATGATCATCCATGCACAAACAGAAGCTGATACATCTAATTCTTATATTCAGTTCAGTTGATTCTTGAGATCGACCAAAAGTTAGATCATTCCTCTTTCTTACATTATTATAGAAGGAACATCACCACTATTAGAATTGCTTCCAAGAGAAAATCCTCATCTAAAAGAATCAAGAGAAATGTCCCTTCTTCTGTTATAGCCTGTAGCATCACTCAAGCTTTGCATACCAATTGGTTCAGTACCACCAAATTATCGTGTAATCTCCAGCAAGCTTTTAGTATTTCATTTTACTTACTAAAACCACAGATATTACTTACTAAAACCACAGATATTACAGTTATCAGCAGCACCAAGCAGTCTTTGATTTTTCAAGTTTTCCAGTTCAGACTAGTAGCTATTATTCCACCAGTAGGTTTCGTTCCGTTCATCATTATAAAATCAGAAGTGTAATATGAGACCATGTGCTAAAGGTAACACAATACTCAGTATAACATGTACCTTCAAGCTCTCTATCTCAGCTGTTAGTTTATTAATCTTCTCTGTGTCTTCCACTATTACAGGAGTCTCCTTCACAACCGGTGGAGCATCCTCAATAGCTTTCCGAGCTGCTTCTCGTTCTTTGATGACCTTGGCATTTGCTTCTTCCACTTGATTTTGCATAGCATGTAAAGCCTCCTGCAACTTGGCAATCTCTTGTGCCTTTTCCTCTTCCAAATCCGTCTGAAATTCATATTACATAACAAGAAAACAGTAAGTTACCCCCATAGAATTGTTTGTCCAAACAATTGAGCTCACAGCACTGAAGACCAGTCCAAGACAACATACCCTTAATCGCTTCTCCAACTGCAAGCGCCACGTAAGCTCTTCCACCCGCTTTTCTAGTTTGTCTTTAGCTTCTTTGAGAGCACCTGTTTCTCGTGAAGCCTAGATAAATATACAATCGCAGTCAGTGCCTGAATTTACAAAGTAGGCATAAAACCATGCTTCGAAGCAAGACGTGTCAGCAGAAGGTAAATCAAACCATTTTTAGTTTTCTGAGTTCTCGACGAGCAACTCTTCCTCTCCATCCACATTGTGTAACGATAGCAGCCTTGCGAAGACTTTTATAATATAAATATGCAATGTGGCACCGCAAATGAGCCTGCAAAGAAGGAAAATAAACAGTGATCCATGATCATTTTTAGTTTAAACTCAATTTCATTCCAGAACATCTAGAGTTAACTTTGAAGCTTCCATCAAGCAATGCATGTAAACTTCTCAAGGACAATAAATTCAAATAGAGTCGTATCAAGACCTGAATGATAACAGCAGCCTTTGTTTGCTTTCTGAATCTAAATTCATCTCGAGCAGTCATGGCCCTTAAACCTGTTTGCAACGTGATTGCAGACAGCCTTACAGAAAGGTATGTCCTCCTTGCGACATATTGGCGGAAGTTCTTCTGAATCTTCACGGCTGATGCTTCCCTTCGCAGCTGCTCATAGAGCTTGCATGCTAGTTTACCTACTCATTGTGGCAAAGAAAATGACAGTCATCATTTTAATTAGTATATTTATGAGGCTGAAACACAATTAACAGTATGGAATGCATGGAAGCCGAACAAAATGGAATGCTTCTCAGGAGGACACCTCACAGACTTCCTATTTTCATAAGGAACTACAATCATGTGTTAAAAAACCAAGCTATGTCTAAGAAACATAGACTTTTCAGAACTAAGTAGCATTCCATACGACAGAGACACGATTATTTCCATTTCACTTATCCATTAAGTAAAACCCTATGAAGCAGAAACAGAAGTATGTGATGCAGTTTCAAAGAAGAAAATATACCTCGCAAACAAGATTGCATTGTAATTGCTGCTTTACGAAATGCAATAAATTCCTTTCTAGCAATATATGTACGACTTTGCCTTTGAATTATTCTTGCTGCATTCCCTAGCACCTCTGCTCTCCTTGAGTCCAATTCTGCCATTTGCCCAGCTCTAAGGAAAACTTTCGTCTTTCCTATCTGCAAGGGATAAAAGTCAGCTGACACTAGCAAAGGTCCATGAATACTTTCATGGTGGGACAGGTATATCCATCGTTTAAGAAGGCACGATACCATGAGTGTAACTATGCCAAGACACTGGTACACTAACTTGGTTTTTCGTTGCCTCAATTGTCTCTATCGCACAGGGCAAAAGAGCTAAAAATTCACTTGACCACTAGAAGGCAACACAAGTCAGCTAATTTCAAGAATGGCTAAGGTTTGTAATATAAGTGTGTAGTTCCTAATCTAATGCCTGATAAATTGCGTCTTGAAGAGGATGTCTCATCCAACTCAATGGACAAGAATAGCAATAGGTGCAACATATTCTCAAGCAATGCAAATCATCTGATCAATTAGGCACAGCCATCAACAAACGTCAATATTATCAGTCGAGAAAATGGAAGGCCTCACACTATGCTGCTGTTCATTGCCTTAAACGATTCATTTATGTCAATTAGACTTTCTTGCTTCCCCATTCTCCATATATTTTTACAAATGGCCTGAGTCCTGAAAGTCACGTAAAATTTCGATATGTCAAAGTATGGTTAGAAACATTATCTACAGTATATTTTTACAAATGGCCTGAGTCCTGACGGTTTCTTTCTACATTAATTCATCTCATTCCTTTAGCTATTCCTGCTTCCATATCTTCACCTTATGCATGTAAGATGAGGATAAGTATGACAAATCAGCAGTAGTGGCCAACTTCCATGCGCATTATTTTATGTCTCCACTCGGACAACTTGTTTCCGAGGCATCTCAAAAAAATGAAATGGTGGCAACGAAGGAGATGGTTGAAGTACCTGATAGCCCTTCAGTCCCATTTTATCCAGTATCTTTTGACAAGCTGTCATGTCATCGTAACTGCAGAGGAAGAACACAATGAGGCCATAAAAAATAGCCAGCATAACAAGACAAAATCATCAGGAAGAATTAGGGGTGAGCATTTCAGACTGACCAAACTAGGAACCGCCCAAACCAGACCAGACTGGCTGGTTTGGTCCGGTTCCCAGAGGTGTCAGTCCGATTCCCGGTACCATAAAAATGGAACAGTTGATTTTCGGTCCCGTTCCAGGTTCCACCGGGGGGGGGAGGACCAGACCAGACTGACTTTTTTTGAATATATATTTTAATTTCGTAAAAATAACAATAAACCATAAAATAGTAACAACTCTAGTATTTCTTTTAGATTTTTAAATTTTTTTTGCTAAATGACCGATTCCCGATCCCAGGACCATTCAGTCCAATCCCCAGTCCCAAAAACTGGGAACTGGTCCTTCCAGTCCAGTTCCCAATTCCTAGGTGGGACCAGACCTAACTGAGAACCAATCACCCCTAGGAAGAATAAGGATAATGCAACATTTGGTAGTTGCGCCCATTTGTATCTGCTGCTACTGTGTTAGGTACCAACATAAATAACTGTGTTAGAAATACTAAATGATCACAGAGATCTGACACTCACTTTCCTTCCAGAACCTCTGGGGCAAGGACCCCAAAACGGAGAAGAAATTCATAAAATGTCCGTCGAGTCGGATATCCAGCACAGCTAATCCTAATTGCCTCAAGAACACCCTAAAAGAAAATAGAAGGCTCAGATAGGAACAAAAAACTGTAAAATGAGCTTTCAAGTTACCAAGTTGAACAGAAAAAAAAGTCAAGTATACTCACTCCACAGCGCAACTGTTGGATTATATTGGAGTTCTCAAAAATGGCAGGCTTCAGGACATTGTTTGGCTTCACGCATCTGATATAATGAGGTTCTGTGGAATTTAATGTCTCCATCAAGGATTGAAGTTGCAACTGCATTTGAAAACACATCTCACTCTTAGATTAAATGCAGTATTTGTCGCACACCAATGAAGATGATCAAATACTAATCTCTAGAATCGAGTTATCTGAAGTAGCAATGATTAAACAGAGGCACTTTAAAAATAAAGCAATTTATCAAGCTCCAACAGCATTCCTAAACAATAATGGAAACTTCTTGGCACATGCCAAGTCACACTTCCTTCTTCCTGCATGAGATTCTTTCTCTAAGCCAGTCCCAAGACCAATGCTATGACTTTTTTGTAGAGTGCGCAATTTGAAACATCAATATTTTGTAGAGTGTGCTAAGACTTTTTTTCTGGTAAGTGTGCTACGATCCAATGTTACAATCTGCATGTGACACATCCAGTGTTTTCCAGTATAATTACATTAACAACGATATAATAGGAGAGAACGAAAAGGAAAATTCACTAATTGAAGCTCCATAGACATCTCCTTTGGTAGAAATTTCCACATCAGAGTAATAGATCCTGGTTTTGGCTCTTTCTAGTTCAAAGACCTCAGTTTGACCTAGCTTGGGGATGCTCTCAAGAGAATTGCCTTCTCTTCAGCAAGTTGCTTTCCCAAGATCGCCTCTGACTTGCAAAGATGCAAGTAAGTCGCAATGCATTAATGTGCTTAATGTGCTGGACTAAGCTTGATTAAGGCCAAAGATATAATCTGAGGGAAAGATTCCATAACTACAAAGATATAAGGCACTTTTAATAATTAATGTCTATAGTGAAGTATATAGGATTTTATTGCCGATAAAGTTAATTTCTAAACCAAATGAACACAAAAATGATAGGCATCAGCACCTTGGTAGGACAAAGGGTGAGTTTGGGAAAACTTTGAAAACCAGCTTTTGATTCCCAAAGTCCTTCAAGTGAAAGCGACAGTAGCTTTGGACTTTGGGCTTTCAAAAGGGAGCCTGTGGGCTTGAAAACTTTCAGTCAAAAGACTTTGGAAGTACAGAGCTGCTTTTCAAAGTTTTACCAAACTTGTCCTTAGTATTCCACCAAGACAACCGATGAACAACACAAGCTAACATACCTTAAACCGGGAACCAATTGAAGAAAATTTGGAGGACTTTGATGACTCTTCAGGAAGTGGAGGAAATAGACCTGCCACAAAGGGGCATGTGGATTCCGTCAAAAGAGCCTGATGTTCCGCCACAACATAATCTTTGTTCTTATCAAGGAACTGATCAGCCAGATAAGCAACCTGAGAAACATTAAGAAACAGTCAATAGTCATGTATAAAGGACTGTTAGGTCCGAATTTAATCAATGAAAGCAAAACAATAGTTACCTCCCCAGCATAGTGGGATATTGTAAAACTTGTGCGAGAAAGCTTAGGTTTGATAAAGCGCTTGTTGTTCTTAAAGGTTTGATACAACTTCTGAGCAAATGTTTCATGTGTCGACTTAGGAAACATGCTGTAAAACAATGAGTATAAGTCAGATAACAAAGCCAGACTTACATTTTAGTGATGTGATTAATAAATAGATATCCTGCCATGATATACAAGTCCATCACAGGGACTAAAAAATCATGAAACAGTGACAAAATGACCTAGAATAAAAAGAAAAATAGAAAAATTAATTGTTCACATACCAGGCTTCATCTAAAAGGGCAATGATCCCTCCAGGCTTCTGCAAGATTTTTAATGTTTTAGATGTTAGTAATACACAACATTCAAGAGATCAAGCGGAAGATCTAATTCACCATGAAATTAGGTTAAAAATCTGATAACAGCTCATTAAGGATTCAGCAAAAGATATATTGGTGAGGACAAGACACCTTCTCAATCAGATCCAAGACATCTTGATTATCAACGAACTCTATGTAGCTCCAGTTGATCTCTTCTTTAGTATATTCCTCCTGTTCCATCTTGAAGACATGCTGCAGACACAAATTACCAAAGATCAGGTTAGGGAACCCAAAAATATTATTTGAAATAGAGGCATAACAGTGTTTTACAGTTGATGAACCTGGTTAAAATGTTGCTGCAGTTTCTCATTTGTAAAATTGATGCAGAACTGCTCAAAGCTAGTAAAGAACAATAGTAAGATCCAAGTATCAATCATATGCTTCCTGTCATGCATGTTTAAAGTTAATGGCTCACCTGTTGAACTTAAAGCTTTCAAATCCATAAATATCAAGAACCCCAATCAATTGCTTTGAGTTGGGATCTTGCCCAATTGAATTGTTAATCTTATCCACAAGCCTGGGAAGAAAAAGGAAATTGTTAAAGCTTGTAGAGGACTATAGTTGTATTGCTGGTTTATAAACTAACAGATATAACAAAACAACCCCCATCATTCAAAAGATCAACAGAAGCAAGCATCAATCGTAGTCTAATAGCAAGGATAAAATAGCAACACGAACTCAGTTTAGGCTTAGAGCATGATTAAATCCACAATTTACTTGAAAAGTGAACAGCATATTATACGGTCCAGGTGTCTTTGTTGCTCGAGTTTCTTCATAATTTCATTGAAAGAATACATTTTCGCAGAAAAAGACTCGATAATTAATCCAACTAAGTATGATAGAAGGCTCTGGCAAATGTTTCTCATTCCAATAGAATACTGAATCTTGCAAACAGCTCACAAATCAATCCCTCTGATGCTACAGCTACAGGGTTTATGTATATGCCATTCCATGAAAGGCCTCTAGTGGACTGTGATCATCCCACTCCTAGTCATCTTCCTGGTATTCCATAGTGAGAGCATCCCACTGCAGAAGTTCCCCCATGCTGCAGGAGTTTGGAGGGGTTAATCTATGCAGCCTACCCCTAATTTCTCAGAAAATCCATTTCCGTGACTTGACCCTGTGATGTCAGGCCATAATGGAATAACCTTTTACAGCTACATCAAGGCTCACTCTTGATAATCCATAAAAGAAGCAGAAAACATAAAGTCCTTGGGATTCATAGGACAGCATATGCAGCGAAAGACATGCAAATTCAGGGCAAGCCAAGAAAGCAGGCAGGAAGCAGTAAGAGAGTTGAGAAGGTTAATTACCAATCAAACAGGCGAGAATAAATAGTTTTGGCTAGGGCATCCCTGCTACCAAGAGCAGCAACAGGATCCAGAGGTCTTGTGATGATCTCCTCAGGGGTCACCATTACACGCTTAATCATTGCATTTTCCAAGCTCTTGACATCGCATCTAGTGACAGATTAATATATATGTTAACAGCACGAAGTTAAACAACCCACACAGACATCACCAAATGCAGGGTAATTATGTCCTACCTAAGAAGCTCAGCTGTTGTATTCAGATGGAACTTAGACTTCTCATCTTTAATGACCGAAGAGTCAATTTCCTGCCCCTTTGCAAATTCAACATTTCCAAGATGCAAAATTGCAGCTACTACCCTAAAAATTGCCACCTGAAATAAGCATTTGCAATGAGATTAAATTCAACTGGAAGCGATGGCTATTTCTGAGAGCTATTGACAGAAAAAGAAAAGGACAAACCTGTTCTTCCTCACTAATTCCTACAACATCCATGGCCCTTCTGGTTGCAAGGTACTCATCAGCATCATCGACTCCATTCAGCTCATAGCAGCTGGATTGATTTAAGTAATGGAATGACTTAGGGTCCTTTAATTTGTATCTCTCTCTTTCCTGTTAAGCAAGTATTTAATCATTCCTTAGGAATCCAAAGAGATCGAAACTATCATTAACCATTGTTTAAAGAAGTAGATAAAACCCTGAACAAGTCATGAGAGCAATCACCTCTTGCGGAGCCGCACAAAGAAGGTAGAAGCAATGGTAGTTTCTCTCAGGATCTGAAATTTGGCAAACTCGAGATCTTTCAAGCAAATAAGTCCTTACAGCTGCCCCAGATATCCGCCCACTCTTGTCAAATTGGATCTCCACGAACTTTCCAAAACGACTACATTAGAGTAAACCCAAAATTCGTAAGATAATCCCTCCTCAATATAAACAATCTCAAATGCTATCCAAGTATTCTTCTTAAGAGAAATGAACAGGGATCTAGAGGCCAAAAAAATGGGTACACAGAAATAGGGAAAAAATTTGAGGTTCCAAAATGGCCCAAACAACCATCAGCCTTTCCATTCATTTCTGAACATTGTAGTGATCACAGATTCATTTCTTAAGATGAGAGTAGCACTAGATTTTTGTGCAGCTGTGAAATGGATCAAGTTCAAGCAGAACATCCAGGAAGTGAAACTGGTAAGGCAGGAACAGTCCACAACTGTCTTTCAAACTAGTTGTCCATTGAGGTTTTAATCATCGCAACAGGCAGCAGATCTGTTGGCTACTCACCTTGAATTATTGTTCCTGACCGTCTTTGCATTGCCAAATGCTTCAAGAACTGGATTAGACTGTGAAAGTCAGAGACCAAGCGCATAGCTAAGTACACAACTTCCATAAAACACAAAAGGCATTGACGTTCATCAATGGAAAGAAACAAAAGATCAATAAGTACAATAGCATGGGAGAACTTCATCCTACTTCTAAAACTTGTTGTTCCACTGTCCGTCCTTCCACTCCCGATCGACCACCCAGATATGCAAGATATCGCATGAGCATCTTCGTTGTCTCAGTCTTACCAGCACCGCTTTCTCCACTTACCAAAATCGAATTGCTCTTTCCCTCATTCATCATTGCCCTGTCATATATCTCTGACAAGATCAGCAGATGCATTCCAAGGAACTTTTGAGACTTACTCTAAACCAAATAAAGGCTCACCTGTATGCAACATCGGCAACAGCAAATACGTGAGGGCTTAACTCTCCAAATGCCGCACCCTTGTACTGCTCCATCATGTGAGTATCATACAAGTGAGGTAGCCGTTGAAATGGGTTCACTGCGATGAGTATATTCCCTGTGTATGTCTGATAGCAACCAAGAAAAAAAAAGCCGAAATGGCACCCTCAGTTTTTCTTCAACCTAGTAGTTTAGCTTATATAGTGAAATAAAGAAACTTAGCATTTTACATAGATTTCGTTGAGTTCATATCTCATGGCTAAGTTATGAAGAACTCCCGGTTCATGCAAATATGAAAGCTTCGTCATGTCATCCACACCTCCAGGAGGAGCTTCCATATCTTTTGGATATACTTTTGATATGTTGCTGACAACCTGCAACATGGATCCAATTTCATTATCATCACCCCAGAAATAGCATCATCCGTAGCACAATGAGGAGTGTCTTGCTGCTCCACACTCCAGCAAAACTTTTCTGAGTAAACCATCCCCTCTCCCCTTAGTACCAAAGTAAAACAAGACTTGCTCAGTAAAATTTTCTGATAGAATCTTCTCTTTCTCAGTAAAAATCTAAAACAGAACCATCTCAACATGTACCCACCCTAAAAGTTAGTTAGAATGTCTTTTGGACAGACAATGGCATAATATTTGGTAGGAAAAATCTCAACTCTTAGGATAAGAAAACCCCATTTGCAGAGTAGGTGTGCTACAAAACTCACCGTTT